>BTPG01000001.1:274633187-275241205 GCA_036245525.1 Semisulcospira habei
CCAGAGAAAAACCAAACATAGAAAGATTTTAACCCATAATATTTCTCAGTTTTGTTGTACCTGTCTTTCTAAGCATGTTCCTTTCCTTGTTTGGTTCGTCTACATTTTACACGCCTGGTGGTCACCTTTTCGGTCTGGATTACCCAGCCAGTTTATAATAAACACCGGACAGTGATACACAGAATCCAGAAAGACAAACCACATTATTCACTGTCTTGCTATTGTTGTGTTGAAGTTACATAGACTTGTGAGAGAAAAAAATGGCAAGAAAAAGGTCCTTGAGCCAACATCTGCCTTACCTGGGCCTGCCAACTGGCCCGAGGACCTCACCGGTATACCAACGGGCATCCCTGTGTGAGCCAGAGACCTTAATTGTGCCTTGTGTGCGAGCCAGCTAAGGCAGACATCGCCCTGAGGATCTTATGCCACCAGGCATCCCTGTGTGAGCCAGAGACCTGTGTATGTTAATCAGATACTGCAGCATACTGGAGAGCATAATACTGAGGCTGACCTAGTGCAACGCCACTTACTTACTATTATTTCATGTGAAGAAAAGAAGCTTAGAGTAAGCCATATACAAATACACATTATTATTATCATTATTGCTATATTAATTTAACCCACCAACGTCCACCACATTGCCGACGATGTAGAGCGAACCTCCGCTTCCTCCTCCACCAGGCCCTGACCTATCCCAACATGCACTGTTGGAGTTGCCATAGCAATTGGACGGTGTGGAAGCTTGGCAGGCAGCAGGGCATGAGCCACAACTGTCAAAGATAAAAACAAATTAAATGGTTTGGGCATTGTGTTTTGGCACCACGCAAGTGATTTCAAAGCCTAGGCAACATGGGAAGTGTCTAAATATATTTTATCCCCAACATAGTGGAAACCACAACCTTTCAGACAAGGAGCCAAACACTTAGCTACCTGAGGTCATGAGCCTGAACTGTAAAATAAAACAGAAAATCACATGTATACACGCAGGTCAGAGATTTTGGACCTTACTGACCATATATGATCATATATGAACAGGGGCTCATAAGGGTCAATGTCTCTCATGAACGAGTAAAAGGGAGCAAGGCTGTTAAAGGAGTGCCTACCCGTATTGTTTGCGGGAGCACTCCCCAGACAGACCCACTCGGGGAGTACGCCACAAGTACACTTCTATTCAAATGAGATGCTGAGCACCTCATTTGAATAGAAGTGTACTTGTGGCGTATTCTCTCAGTGGGTCTATCTGGGCAGTACTCCTGAACTGAGCCCTTTTTTGTCCAATATTTATGTAGACACAAAGTGTGCAGAGCTTGAAAGCTCCAAGTTCAGACTGAGTTCAACATGTACAATAGCTACAGGTTCTCATGCAGTGATACCTGTGTGCTGATCTGTGATTTTGGACCATAGGGTTGGAAGCCATAAGGTCCAAAATAACAGACCAGCATATGTTAGAGTCATCAGATGACTGATGAAAACAACAACAGCAAAAGATCATACCCTGGAGACAAGCGAATGTCACCCTGGCCGTTCTGTCCAGCCACCGACACATGACCCTGTATCTGAATAATGCCGCGGGCATACAGACCTACGGCGCCTCCACCATTGCCACCTCGACCACCTACAAGCACACAAGACATGGAAACTCCATGGTAACATTCCTTTTTTTGACATGGTATTGGTTGGTAAGAGCGCTGTAGCATAAAATGTATTTTTCTCTAAAATGTATTTTCTCGAAAAATACTTACCGATGGCATTACTATTAGGAAGGTACACTTAGCTTACCGATTTCAGCCTAAGAACCCGTTGTGTGTTTCTACACAACCAAGGAAGTAACTCTAGCAAGCAGTTACCATGAACCGTAGTCTCCCTTCCGCCTCACGTGAGCCGTGTAGTCACACCAGTCTTACTCTTAGCGTACTGGCGGCAAGCGGGGTAGGTGGGAGGGCCTTTGAGTACTGTCATCGGTAAGTTTTTGTTTTTTTTAAATATATTTTAGAGAAAAATACATTTGTTTCTTCAAAAACATTACTGATGGCATTACTATTAGGAAGAATAGCAAAGAGGAGGAGGATGCTGTCCACTACGTCCTACCCTGCGTTAGCTTTTAGCAAGGACCCTGCTAGGCACAAACTCCCGACGATTTCAGCTAAGTGTTACTAATGGCGCCCCCAGCGCCAGAAGGGAGTGTTGCACAGACGCAAGAAGCCGGAGAGGTCTCTGAGGTAGAACTGGGCGAAGGTTGATTCCGCCCGCCAGCCCATGGCCGCCACAATGTCCCTCACAGTGCAGTTGCAGTTGAAGGCGATCTTCGTGGCAACGGCTCTGACCTCATGTGCCCTGATCCGCAGCCTCTTAGCTCCATGCGGGGAGAGGTCCTCGTACATGGACTGGATGTCCCCACATAGCCATGTGGAGATCGTCTGAGCCGAGATGTCGTTTCTGCCCGGCGCCAAGGGCAGGAAGAGGTGGGATCGTCCCCTTCTGAGGGGCTTTGACCTGCATAGGGATATTTTCAACGCCTGGACTGGGTCCTGCTGTTGGGATTCCCGGGACTGGTCACAGCCCTTTAGTGGTCAAAGGGTTATCACCTGAGTGGCGGCCGAAGGGAGGCTGTTCTTGGCCAAGAAGGTCGGGCTGGTTAGGAGCTGAACTGAGCCAACAGCCCTTATCTGCAGACAGGATGGGTGCACTGAGAGCACGTGTAGCAGGAAGCACGACTGCCTGGTCAAGTCGGCAAACTGCACCAAGCGTAGTGGTCTGAACCGATCCGAGTGCAGCTATGTTAGTACCCACGGCAGGTCCCAGCGTGGAATCAGTGAGCAGGTCAGTGAGCTGGAGTTCAAAGTGGGCCAAGGGTCGTCCGGCAGCAGTGAACGCCATGCGTCGCTGTGCAGTGCCAGCCTCCCGCCGACTGGAACCCTGCAGGAGTTGGCAGGGGCAAACCGGTAGGTGAGTCAAAAAGCCCTACCACGCCCGGGTCTCCGGGCGCTCTGGGGCCAGGAGGGGGCCCAGGACCAGAAAGGCATGGGAGCAGCCGAGAAGGAGCGGGGGCAAGCAGAGCCGCAGGCGCCTCTAGAGGAAGGGCGGGAAAAGGGTCTGGAGCTCCGCAGGGCGTGACCCACGGCCTTGCGGGAAGCCTGAAAGCAAGTGGAGGTCGGTCCAGCAGTGCCAGGCCAGAGGTCCTTGGTCGAATCCTTGACTGTCTGCAAGGTAGGGCCAAACAGCAGAGTGCCCCCGAGCGGAGCCTGGTGGAGCTGTGACTTCACCGTCGCAGGTAGATGTGGGCAAAACCTGAGAACGACATCCCACCGCATCAAATCACAGTTGGCCGCTGCTGCCATGGCGTTAACTGAGGTGTGATAAGCTGCCCGATTCGCCACAACCACTAAGGAATGTATGTCGCGCAACGGGGCTGATGTCTCCGGATCCCAGGTGTCCTCTACACATCTGACGGAAGCCCACACAGGCCAGGGCATTGTGGATCAGGCTGGCTGTCTTCTCCAGACCGCATGTCCGGAGCTGTATGGACCTGCGATCTCCTGCCTGCAACTCTGCTGCGACGTCGAGCGACGGGAGGGAGCAGAAGGATTGGGAGTGTCCGGCATACCATCATTGACGGAATCTGATGTCGACTCCAGCCGGCCACTTGGTGTCGGAGAAAAAACCTGAGTCCCACAAGTTGCCCTGTTGCAGATGAGCGGAGAACGCGTCCGAGAGGTCCTGAGGAAGGGACTTCAATCTTTTGGGCTGGTGCGGGGCGTCCACTAACGCTTCTTCTTGAGCGGTGTGGCCGGTGGGGCAAACCTCCGGAGGTAGAATACCCGAGATCAGCTGCGTGGCCTCTTCCAGCGAACAGAGGGTCTCCGTCCTCGGTGTATTGTAGGTGGATGAAGATGACAAGCTGCGAGGCAAAAGAGTGTGGGGGGGGGGGGGGGGGGGGGGGGCTCGCGGACGATGGACGACAGTCATACTGAAATAGGGCTGAGGCAGAGTCCTCTGGGTGAAGGCTGAGGGTGTAGTCCACGTCTGCACAGCAGTGCACCGGGAAATGAAGAGACTAACCTCCGAAGGAGGGGATCTGCCACATGGAGTGCGCCTGCTTGCCGAACGGGAGAGGGCATGGGGATCTGGGTCTCGACGGGGCCGAAGGGAAGTCCACCGGGGCAGGTGGGAGCTGGGACTCAAGATGGGAAAACCGACGATCCCGAACTCCATCTGGGGAGGAAGAGTGAGGGCCCACCTGGTGTTGGGGGGCGAGGGCGACGGGGCAACATGGATGAGAATCCTCTCAGAGCCTGGTGGGGCGAGCTGTCGCTCCGGCGTGTAGCCCCGTGACTATCGGGCGAACGGCTGCAAGGTCTAACGCCTGGTTGCCATGGCCTGGAGCTCGAATCCCGCTGAGGGGAGGCAAGAGGCCAAGCATGTTCCCTCATCGTCAAGATTGGGTCCTGGGGCCTGGGTGGCGGTGTAGAATGCCCGGAGAGTCGAGAGTCTGTCCGAGGCAGAGACGAGGAGCTCATCGAGTGGCGAGAGACTGAGGACGTGTGTGGCCCATGAGTGTGGCTGTCCCCCCATTTACCAACTGGCCCCTTGGCTCCAGTGCTCTGGGAGCGGCCCCTGCCGATCTGTCTGCTGCCTGCTGAGTGGTGGGGCTTCCGCCGCTGACAACCCATCCCTGTGGAGCAGGCTGGCGAGGTCTGGGTAGACACATCAGGTCCAGAGGATTTCTTCACCGTGTAGCGGCACAACTTCAGCCGCTGCCGACCGCGCTCCTTGGAGCGGGTGGGCAAGGTCTCAGAGGACCTATGGGCGTCACAGTATAATTTCACCGTGTAGCGGGGCAACTTCAGCCGCTGCCGACCACGCTCCTTGAAGCGGGTGAGTAAGGTCTCGGGGGGAACTGTAGTGCGCAGTGAGCATGTGTGGACCAGAGGATGTTTTGACCGTGTAGCGGGGCGACTTCAGACACTGCTGACCTCGCTCCGTGGAGTGGGTGGCAAGGTCCGGGGGGGCCAATGGTGTCAACTGGGCCCGACCTGCAGACATCCGGACTATGTCCGAGGTTGTGCAGCGGTGGACCTCTGGCGCAGCGGGTGGAGCTGGGGGGGGGGGGGGAGAGGTGGTTCCTGAGACCTCATCGGCCACTTGCGCTGGTAAAACCCCCACAGTTGGGACCAGAGCTCCTCCTTCCAGGGTGTGCATGTCTCACACATCCATCCGGAAGCACAACGCAAACAGGGGAGGCACAATGTGTGGGTGTCTCTTGGCCACTGAAAATCCCCACAATTGGGGCAGGTCTTCACCTGTGTACTGCAACATAGAGCATATCCATGAAACATATGAACTGAGCTCACGACCACTCACGCTCTGAGCCACCAAGTCGAAAATTTTGACGGTACATCACTTTCCCCTCAGTGAAAATGCCAGAGCCAGTCCTTAATCCCCAACAGCTTGGTGGCATTATCCGAGGCCTTACCTTGACATCTCCAGTGAAGGCTGAAAAACTTCTAGTCAAAGGGTAACCAAGTTGAAGGATTCTTGAGAAGACTGAACCGGTAACCTTTCCCAAGGAAGCTAAGTGTGACTGGAGTGACTACACGGCTCACGTGAGGAGGAAGGGAGACTACTCATGGTTCATGGTAACTGCTTGCTAGAGTTACTTCCCCGGTTGTGTAGGAACACACAACAGGTCGTTAGGCTGAAATCAGTAAGCTAAGTGTACCTTCCTAATAGTAATGCCGTCGGTAATGTTTTGGAAGAAACAACCCATTTAGCCCCGACACACTATAGCAGGAGGTGACTTGACCATGATATTTCAAGGGTAGCGCCAGATTAGCTTGGAACCTGATGGCGTCAAATCTAGCACTACCCACCTTGATTTATCAAAGTCGATCCATCTCCTGCAACTAGTCCATAGGCTTCAGGTGACACCTCCAATATTTTGGGAAATGCAGCCCTGGGGATGAACGGGTTAACTCATTCGAGACGTGCCACACACGGATATGCGGCCAATGGCCGCATATCGGTATGTGGCACATCTCGAATGAGTTGACCCCTTCACAGTTGAGAAAACGTGGACGCAATTCAACTGCAAGAGGCATAGATCCCCCTGAACCCTCGCAGTTGCTGACACCACTTAGTATCCATGTTCCATAGACTGCTTGGGTTCTTGGGCATTGAAATAATGAAGATTACAGAAACACAATCTGCCACCACTGGCAGTGAAAGGGTTAAGGCTGAAAGTGTTAATTAACCTTTTGGGTTGGTGTTGAGATCGGCAGCATTACCCCCACTCCCCCCACCAGAGCCCAGGTACATTTGTTCCAGCTGCAGAGACCCGTACAGCGCGCCGCCTTGACCTTTCCCCTGGGCAGTGTTTTGCTGGGCAGGAGTTCTGGACAAATCAGGGGAAATGGTTGTTGCCGTGCATGGCTGTCATCACTATTACAGAAATACAAGGGGTATTTTAACCCCCTTGTGTATGCCTGCACTGTTTACAGTACTGCACGCGCAAGGGGGTTATTTACTTGTGTGTTGTAGCTGTTCACATTAGCCCCTCGACGTCTGATATGCTGCTCAACAAAAAGAAACGATGTGTAACTACGTCTCTTTTCTGCTGAACAGTACCGTCAGTAGCAGTCCAGGAATAAAACCAATTCGCAAAAGGTCATCGGGCTGATGTTGCTCGATGTTGGCCCGTGCATGGCCATGTGCGGGTCAACGTCAGCCAACATCGGCCCGATGGCCTCTCGCACACTGGGAAAGGGTCTAGAGCTTCTAACTGAAGGTACACCACCATGATGATGCTGCTGATAATGACGATGATGATGATGATTATCATATTATATTATATATTATTATTATTATTATTATATGCAAGTAATCTGGCACTACATTGGAACTATCACATTGGAACTACCACAGCCGGCCCATCTCCTGCTGTGTTTTTGATGGTTAATGTGTTCAATCTCTTATTCAAAACCAATTAAAAAAGAAGACTCCACTCACCCGACAGTGCCATACCCCCCTCCTCCACCCGGGCTGGCATTGCCTGAAGTTCCATGACCAGGCGCCCCACCCCATCCCCCACCCCCTCCACCACGGTGGGGCTGATACGGCTGCAGATTCAAGTTGGTGCCGGTACTGGACGATGTGGCTGTCAGACAAAAAACATAAGGTCCAAAATCACAGACCAGCGCTCACAGTATTTACCCCTTAACTGCCAGGAAAAGGAGAATGCTCAACAGCTGCAAGGGACATGAACCCTCATGAGCCCCCGCAGTCGCGGGGGCTCGTGAGGGTTCGTGTCTCTTGTTAGTCCTGTGTTCTTTATGTGCGCAGTCGCGGGGGGCTCGTGAGGGTTCGTGTCTCTTGTTAGTCCTGTGTTCTTTATGTGCGCAGTCGCGGGGGCTCGTGAGGGTTCGTGTCTCTTGTTAGTCCTGTGTTCTTTATGTGCGCAGTCGCGGGGGCTCGTGAGGGTTCGTGTCTCTTGTTAGTCCTGTGTTCTTTATGTGCGCAGTCGCGGGGGCTCGTGAGGGTTCGTGTCTCTTGTTAGTCCTGTGTTATGTGCGCAGTCGCGGGGGCTCGTGAGGGTTCGTGTCTCTTGTTAGTCCTGTGTTCTTTATGTGCGCAGTCGCGGGGGCTCGTGAGGGTTCGTGTCTCTTGTTAGTCCTGTGTTTTTTATGTGCGCAGTTGCGGGGGCTTGTGAGGGTTCGTGTCTCTTGTTAGTCCTGTGTTCTTTATGCCTATGTTGGTCCGTCATATTTACAGAGTTGCGATCTTCACACACATGTCGGTGTGTGCATTTGTTTCAGACACACTTTTCGTGATCATTGACAGTGAAGGGGTTAACATGATGATGATGATGACCTGATGATATAAATAATACAGAACTAAACAGAAGAGGATTAGATCAAGATAAGATCTCATTATCCAGCTTTTACGAGGAAGAATGTATATATGCTCTTCAGCAAACTCAAGGCAAATACTTCCATAGTTAACCCATTACATCCTGAGGCTGACTTTAAACAAACTATTGCTATTGTCCTATGAAGGTTACATCACAGATTAGGAGATAGATCAACAGTTTTCTCGCACCACCCTTGAACTATCAGTCAAATTTTGTTCAAGCAGTGGGTGTATCAGAATGATAAGGGTTAAAGTACCAGTATGTGTAAATCTCAAACATGAGACAAATTTCAACACCATTTGTGTTTGTAATGCCTTGTTTATTCTGTGCAGCAACCATTAGTGCGTCAATTTACTTATAGCTCAAAGTTACTCAAACAGATAGTGTTGAGAGTGGAGTCACTGTCAAATTTCTTGACAGTAAGATGATATGTGCTGAACTGGATTTTCCTGTGTCTAAATGAATCACTCGCTAGAATTTTATAACCATTTGTTGCAGAAGTGTTTCTTTGAACAGTTAAAGTGGTAGTAGGCTTTTAACACTATCAGGTTCAAAGTGCCTGATTAGTAGTGCATGCAACTACGCTTCATTTTCGTTGACCTGCAATGTCAGCAGCACTCAACGGTCACAGTTTTCCATCCGGCAGTATCGTCAGTAGCAGCCAAGGGGTTAAACTGAAATATCTACTCATTATCCCATTCAGCCCTGACACACTACAGCTGGAGATGGGTCGACCATGATAATTCAAGGGTAGTGCAAGATTAGCTTGGCGCCTGTTGGCGCCAAGCTAATCTGGCATTACCCTTGAATTATCATGGTCGGTCCATCTCCTGCAACAGATGCATAGTCGTTAGATGATGCCTCCAAAATTTGGGAAATACGTGCACTGGGCTGAATGAGTTAAACCTACTGTGGTAGGATTCTCCTGGTGTGCCATCTTGCTGTGGTCCCACTGGGGGCACACCGCCTCTGTAGCCCACGCCGGCTGCGTTGAGGTAGCCACTGATGTAAATCTCCTGTAAAAGAATAAGACTTCAGTTTCCACCAAGCAATATGCAGACCATCTCTAAGCAGGCAGTTAAATCTTTTAACCCCAAGGCCACATTTCTAACAGTTTGGAGGGGTCACTAAATGACTATTACCTGTTGCAGGAGATGGCTCAACCATGATGATTCAAGGGCAGTGCCAGATTAGCTTGGCACCTAATGGCACCAAGCTAATCTGGCAATACTCTCGAATTATCATGGTCGATCCCACCTCCTGGTGTAGCGTGTCAGGGCTAAATGGGTTAAGTTTTCAACCAAGACTGACAATAAGCATGTTGATTACTGATATCGTTGGTAGCAGTTACAGTTATGAGTCTTGTGCCGAGCAGTATCGCCAGTAGCAGTAAAGGGGTTGGTTAACCCATTTAGCCCTGACGCACTACAGCAGGGGATGGATCGGCCATGATAACTCAAGGGTAATAATAATAATAATATCTGTTATTACATAGGCTCTTTATTACAATTCTGCAAATATGCTCAAAGTGCCGCGAACTGCACCCAACACGCACGTTCACGTGACACACATGCATTCACTCTGAAGACAAACACAGTACAAGACAAACACAGGACATTCACGTGGTGCGAAAGGTCAGTTCAGCTACTGAGGTTTCGGAAATTTTTATCGCTTGTATTTGAAATTAATAAAGTGGCCTGAAACCGGTACCAAGCTAATCTGGCACTACCCTTGAATTATCATGATTGATTCATTCGGTGCATCTGGTACATAGTCATCATGTGAAACCTCCATATGGCCTTGGGGTGGAATAGATTAATCTAATAATCACTTACATAACATTTATTGTAATGGTTAATCCTATAGAATGTATGTCTTGCACATACACTCACGCACATACACACACACACACACACACACACACACACACACACACACACACACACACACACACACACACACACACTACACACACACTGAGATAATTACCTCAGCATACACCTCAAACGTTCCACCCGAGGTGCCATCGAAAGGTGCGACTTGCGCAGTGATACCCTGAGGTATGGTAAACCTGTTCACGTTACAATGTACACCTGTACAATAGAAAAATATCATCATATACATCCTGCCAAACCGAGCCAAACCCACCAAAATGCAAGGAGGACGGATTTTCACGAGAGACCAATAATCCACAGTCATGAGAATCTGTGTCTCCTGCTGTTAAGCTCCTTGAGGTGCAGACAAAACATCAATCAGCACGCAAAAATATACACTGAAAATATCACCCTCCATCCTTGCCCTTCCACCATTAACCCATTACATCCTGAGGCTAATTTTTAAAATATCTGTTTTTTTGTCCTGTGAAGGCTACATTACAGATCAGAAGACAGATTGACTATGACAGTTCAAGGGTGGTGCCAGAATAGCTTGGCGCCTCAGACAAATTTATTTCAAGCAATAGTGTATATGGATGAAAAGGGTTCATTCCCACTTTCTCTGGCACAACATAAAACCTGCTACAGGCACTAAGTTATTCTGGCACCACCCTTGACAACCACAAGTCAGGCAGAAGCCAATATCACAGTAACCGGGAGTCATCAAAATCTGACCGCATTATTCACAACCATATTATTGCTGCACTGAATTTTCATCAACTAGTGAAGACAAATCACATGATAAGCAAAAAGATCCTCGGGCCAGTGTCATCCTTAGCTGGCCTGCGCACAATAGAACAGCTAAGGCTGACAGCAGCCGAGGATCTCTTTGTTCACCAGGCATTAGGAGTTAAAAACTTGTGCGCATTATATCAGATACAACTGTATACAGGAGTGCGTAATACTGAGGCTGGCTTGTATCATGGTCCATCTATCTACTGAAGTGTTATGTCGAATGCAGGAGACAACTCCCCTAGATTTGACATTTGTTATCTATGGATGGATCAGTGTGTTTACTGGTAAACCTTGATCACTGGAAAATGAAGATTTACTGATTCACTGCCAATGAAACCTGAACATGATCCAACTGCAAGAGACATAGATCTTCATGAGTTCCCGCAACTGCGAGGGCTCATGAGGATCTATGCCTCTTGCAGACGCTACTTTGTATTTATGTTCCCTGGACGACTGGGGCTCTTTGGCACTGAATCAATGAACAGTTTTAAAACACATGGCCAAAATCCATGGCCAATGGTCAATCCATTTTCTTGCAGAACGTGAAACAATGCACAACCTGTGACGTCCTGGTCTTGTTGCAGCGTCCAGTCCTCTCCCCCGTGGTCTACCCCCTGGCAGCTCACGTTGACCAGTTCACCCAGTTCATAGTGAGCCACAAGTCCCTCATTCAGGGCCTCCAGCTAGACACCAAGCAGTGTGGTGAAAAGTCAAAATCATACTCCAACTCTTCAACACAGAGGAAAACGTAACACAATCCAACTGCAAGAGGCACAGAACCTCAAGAGTCGTCTGCTTCCTTGCGGCAAAACAATGTAGTAATTTTATGCTGTCCAAGAAAATAAATTATCGGTTAAAAATAAGACAAAGTACAAGTAAATTATTTCCGTTTCAAATTTGTAATTTTTCACAAGAAAAGAAGCACTTCTAATTTAAACCATTTCACCCCACGGTCACATTTCCAAATTTGTAGGTGTCACGTAACAGCTAAGTACCAGATGCAGTAGATGGATTGACCATAGTAATTCAAGGGTAGTGTCAGATTAGCTTGGCGCCATCAGGCGCCAAGATAATCTGGCACTACCCTTGAATTTTCACTGATGGTTGATCCATCTCCAGCTGTAGTGTGTTGGGGTTAAATGTGTTCATCATCATCATCAGTCCCTTGCCCGAACTGGGCGTTGGGGGGACTGAAAGGCAGCAGCAACAGACAGTGCTCTCCACTGAGTTCTATTTTGGGCGGTGGCAAGCAAGTCTGGCATCTCGAGTTCGGTCCATTCTTTTATGTTTGCGACCCAACTCTTTCTCTGACGACCTCGCCGACGACTTCCTTCGAGAGTGCCTTGGAGGATAGTCTTGGACAAGGTGTTGTGTCGGGTCACGTGGCCAAACCAAGCAAGCTTGCGCCGTTTCACAGTTGCCAGAAGGGGTTCATGTGGGCCCACCAGGGAAGTGACGATGCTCCGTACATATTCGTTGGTCTTGTGCTCGCGGTACGAGATGCGGAGCAACTTCCTCAGGCACTTGTTCTCAAAGGCCTGGATTTTCTTTTCTGAGTCTGCAAGCAGTGTCCAAGTCTCACAGCCGTAGAGTAGAATAGACACTACGAGGGACTTGTAAAGCCTGTACTTGATGGTGAAGCTGATGGAGTTACTTCGCCATATCCTGTCCAGCCTGGCCATTGCGGATGTTGCTGTACCTATCCTGATACGGATCTCTGCTATGCAACTACCGTCTTTGGACAGGGTGGCTCCCAAGTACTTGAAGCTATTGACCTCTTCTAGCTTCTGGCCATTCATGTGAATATTGCTGCTGCTGTCGCTTGTGGTGTTGATCATCACTTTGCTTTTATCCGTACTGATCTCCATGCCATAAGACCCTGCGCTACTTGAAAGTTTGTCTGTCAGGTTTTGGAGCTCACTATTGCTGCCTGCCATGAGGTCAATGTCGTCTGCGAATCGAAGATTGCACAGGGATCTGCCACCAATAGAGATTGAAGTATGGTGGTCGTGGAGGGTTTCCTGCATGATCTTCTCCAGGAATATGTTGAAAAGGACAGGAGAGAGCAGGCATCCTTGACGGACACCGATCGTCGTCCTGAAGAACTCGCCTGACTGATTGTTAAGTTAAATGTGTTAAGAAAATCTTAATATCCTGCAGTCAACTGTCAGGCATGAAAGCGCACTTACAGTAGAATTGACGCTGGCCTCGGTGGTCATGCTGACAGATACTGTGGACGCATCCACCTCTCGCTTCCACATCTTCACCGACTGAAACACATCACCAAACATTATCACACAAAATATTTGTCAAACATGCACGCTGGTTTGATTCTCTGACACAACAGATGAAGAAAATTTAACATGCAATTTCTGACTATCCTTTCAACTCTCATTTGAATACCACAAGGAAACAAACTAATTATACATTCTTCATTGAGGCCTCATGTCAAAATTATTACTATGTATGAGATTTGTCCTCTTAATACCATGCCAGGAATTAAAAACTGACCATGCTAATTAAAGGCTCAACAACTGACAGTCAACTGTCAGGTAAGAATGCTGACAGTGTAAATGTTTACACACTGACAGCCAGGCATCAAATGCCACACCAGGCTGGCATGCTGTTTATACACGCTGGTTGTGCCTTTAACCCATTCAGTCCTGATGCACTACAGCAGGAGATGGGTCAACCATGATAATTCAAGGGTAGTGCCAGATTAGCTTGGCACCGACAGGCGCCAAGCTAATCTGGCACTACCCTTGAATTATCATGGTTGATCCATCTCCTGCAACAGGTGCATAGTCCTTAGATGACGCCTCCAAAATTTGGAAAATATGTGAGCCAGGCTGAATGAGTTAAGGGTGGTGTCAAAATGGCTTGAGGCCTATACTGATCATGATCGTACAAAGTTGGTGCTAGAACATCTGTCAGGAGACAGAACGATCATGATAGTTCAAGGGTGGTGCCTGATAGTGCCTGACAGATGAAGGGTGGTGCCAGAACAGCTTGGCATCGAAAGATTGACCATGACAGTTGAAGGGCAGTGTCAGAATCGGCATGCACCTATCAGGAGACAGCGTGAGCATAACAGTTTAAGGGTGGTGTCAGAATCGCCATGCACGTAGAAGAGACAGAACGACCATCTTAGTTGAAGGGTGGTGCCAGAACAGCTTAGCACCTACAGGTGCCAAGCTGTTCTGGCACCACTCTTCAGTTGTCATGGCAAAACTATCTCCAGTTGTAGAGTGTCAAGAGTGAATGTGCGAGTTAACTCTCCTCTTGCTAATACAGTATGACGATTTTCTGTTTGGTTTCTGACCTTAATGTACCCCTTGAAGTTCTCCCCAGCACAACACAAGGAGGAAGCAATACGGAATCCTTCACTCGTACCCAGAAAATAGGGCCGAACCTGCAGACAAACATGGATTACAATCAACAGTAATGTGCAAATCAAATGCAACAAAGGTGTGCATGGTTGGTAATTTTGCATCTTGCATCTATGAGCCACAAGGTTCAAAATCAAAGAACACCACATGTATTTCATTTCACCCATTTAACTACATGGACGCATTTCCCAAATGTTACACATGTCATCTAAAGACTATGTACCAGTTGCAGGAGATAGATCGACCATGAAAATTCAAGGGTAGTGCCAGGTTAGTTGGGCACCATCAGGTGCCAAACTAATCTGGCACTACCCTTAAATCACCATGATTGGTCTATCTCCTGCTGTACTGCATCAGGGCTAAATGGGATAAGCACGTCCAGGCTAAATTGGTTAAAACATGGAGAACATTGGAAACAGGTAGGTTGGGTGATGCTATTCTTTATCAATACATCTTCCCATGGGAAGGCAGCCCAAATATCCACAAACACATCCTGAGGCCATGGGCACTGAAAGGGTTAATCCATTTAGCCCCGAATCCCTACAGCAGGAGATTGACTGACCATGATAATTCAAGGGTAGTGCCAGATTAGCTTGGTGCCTGAAGGCGCCAAGCTAATCTGGCACTACCCTTGAATTATCATGGTCAATCCATCTCTTGCAACTAATACATAGTCATTAGGCAACACCTCCAATATTTGAGGAACAGGACCTTGGGGCTAAAAGGGTTAACCTCACTGATACTCACAGCAGCCTGAGCTTGATAACCCCCATTAAGAAAGAGTGTGATGTGAGTGCCGTTGTTTGTCATGGACAGCAGGTACCACCTGTTCATGTTGTATGCTGGGCCCTGCAGGCTCGCTGTGCACGCCCCACCTGCTGGGGAGTAGTAGGCTATAAATTTCCCATTCTGCATGTATAGTCCGAAGTCACGGCAACCCATCACTCCCCCAATGATGGTCTGAAATAAACAAAGATACACTGATTCAAAAATGAACTTCAGAAATTACAAAATACAAAATGTTGTTCTAACCAAGCATGTTATAAGCAAATTAATTAACTCCTTCACTACCTGGACAAGGCAAACGCTAACCAGCTGCAAGAAGCATAAACCCTTATGAGCCCCCTCAGTCGCTTGTTAGTCCTATGTCCTTTATGCACTTTTTGGGGACGATTTCATTTGTGTTTTTTTTTTTATAATGCAAATGTAGGTCAATGTGCAGAGGCTTCAAACACAAAATCTGTGATCACTGGCAGTAAAGGGATTAATTTACATAGAAAAAGGATCTTCCAGACATCTGAAAAAAAGTTGATACATTTGACTTTAGTTATCAGTCAGCTTGGCATGGGGCAACAAAGTGTTCATAATGTGAATTTGAAAATTCTTATACGTGAAGCAGGCCATATGTTTGTTCTCAGCTGACCACCTATTTGTGTATGCAGCATCTCGGCTTCCTCATTCTTGCTACAAGAGACATATATTTTCACGACCCCCACAGCTGCTGTGGCTCAGGAGTATCTATGCTACTTGCTGTCACACACTGGTCCCTGCATTTACATTGCAAAAATTATTACTTGAGTGTTATCATTATTATTATTATTATTATTATTATTATTATTATTATTACTATTACAGCTCTGACTCCATATTTTGCAATGTGTTATATCACGATCCTGGATATACTGCGAGAGGGACCTTAGATCCCGAAATATTTTGGACCGACCACGGACGCCAGTGAATCATGATAAATCTTTGTCACCTGCCCAAAGCCCCTTCCTGACACCTCTCCCCCTTACCATACGCATACACCTGCTACAAACTACACTTCAAATGATCTCCTCCGGATTATGACTACACTTTACATGAACAGTGTTGTAATCTCATGATGCACTCACAGCACAATGTACCCACACTCTGATGCACTATCTCTCACAAATGCATCCTCATTTTAGTACACTGTCTCTTACAATGCATGCTCATACTTTCTAACACTCTCTTTTAGTACCACAAATTTCCAGAACTATACCGCAAATTACACAACTCAACCAATCAACAACAACAAAAATAATTAATATTAATTCAAAAGGAACACTGATTTTTACTAGTACAATCTTCCACTAAAATCTATAGGTGCATTATGTAAACATCATGAAACGTAACCAGTATGTGTACTACAAAACTTTGACATCATGTACGTTTGAGGTCACTAAAACAATTAAGTCTTTTCCAGAACCTTCCAGCTTAATCTAGGTCTACAAGTTAGTAAAATGTGGAAAATTCTAGTCACACACAAAAAAATCGATGGCAATTCTTCATGCAAAAGGAAACACATCATACTGAAAAGGTATTTGATTCTAATCTAAATTAACTCAACTGAATATAGGATCTTTTCCTATGATCAACACACACATACCCTAAAAAAAATAACACAACCACAAACATAACACTCATATTTAGTGGCCCATTAGCTTTCAGCTTGAAAAGTTGTCATGCTGATCAGTCACTGCTACCATTGAGCTGTCATAGTCAATGTATGTGCTGGAATGAGCATGCAATGTTTGTGAATGTGTTTGACCTTGGAAGTGAAAGCACCATTAATTAGACTGGACGGGTTTGAAGTCCTCCAGTCAACCACTCTCCATGGTAGACTAGATTGGCTGCTCATAACCACCACACGGCATATGTTATTAGCGATTCCCTTTTGTTCCTCCCATCCAACTTATGACCCCACCCCACACTAACCACCACACCTCCCACCCACCCCCAGCCAAACTCAGTATATCGTGGATGGACATATCATAGTCCTGTTTTATGGACCCTAGCAACCGCAATAAATTGAGTCAGACCTGTATTATTATTATTATTATTATTTGGAGTCATGGCACTTACGCGTCGTCTGCCATCACTGATGGCAGGGCTGACCCAGATGGCTATGGTGTAGACAGGACCCAGGTTCCAGGCTCCAAGATCAATGAAGTCATCCACGCCATCAAAGTAGGTACCACATGCAAATGGTGGGCCCACCTACGGGCACATCAGTCTATTACAGCAAGCTTTCAAACAAATTTAAACAGTTCAAGAGACAGTTTGAGGATAGCACCCAATTAGCTTGGTGTCCTCAGTCAGTGAACAAATCTGACACTATCCTAAAATTATTATGGCAGATCAATTTCCCATGGCATTCTTTCAAGGCTGCATCCTTACCTCGATCACAACAAACAAAATCATTACACTAGGCACCAAGATAATTTTGCACTACCCTGGACTATCAAGTCCGTCCATCCACTACTGCAGTATTTGAGGGTAGGTTTTTCACTAACTCATTCAGTCCGATGGCCATATTTCCCACATTTTGGAGGCGTCATCTAATGACTATGCACCAGTTGCAGGAGATGGATCGACCATGATAATTCAAGGGTAGTGCCAGATTAGCTTGGCGCGGACAGGCGCCAAGCTAATCTGGCACTACCCTTAAATTATCATGGTTGACCCATCTCCTGCTTTAGGGCGTTGGGGCTGAATGGGTTAATCTTTTAGGGATGTACGTGTATACATGACCTTCTTGTACTTTATACTAAGTACTTTCGGATGCTGGCAATTGGGTGCCATAGAAGACCTAACTGTTAATTTCAATGTTTGTCCAGTGCTGAATTATTTCCCTTTGGTATGTGTACTTACGTCATTAGAATCCACACACTGCGTATATGTGTTTCTGTTGAAGGCAAATGGGAAAACACAATGGCCATTTGGGGGCGATTGCTCACCACCGACTGTACGGATATCCGTCGTAGGCACAGAACGACATATGCCTGCAATGCATAACAGTCGTACAAGCTAATATACTGTAATTACCCTAAATATTTGACCACCCTAAATATTCAACCACAAACCACAAACAAAATAAACACTTGCAAATATTTGACCAGCACTACAAAATCAAACCCTAAATATTACTGCCGTCTGGTTTCAGTAAAATCTGTGACACAAAATTTTTTAAAAGTCGTGGAGTTTACAAGAAGAACAACAAGGAAAAAAAGCAAAGGCAAATTTGGCATATTTACAGTAACCTACATTTCTACATAAGCTGACACCATGTGGAAAATCTCTGTATCAAAATGCCTAATATCTTGCAAGAGGCAATGCGCTCACAGGGTGAGGGGACTCATGGGAATTTTGCTGGCTCAATTCTTCTCTATTTTCATAGGTTCATGTGGAATGCTTTGTATGCTTCATTACCCCACGTGGACACTGAAAATTTGCATGTAAAAAGTGGTCGAAGATTTAGGGTAATTACGGTAACACTGAAAAATGTCAGCTATCCAAAGAACATGCATAAAAAGTGGTTGTCAGCAAGAGGCATAGATCCTCATGAGCCCCTGCAATTGCGGGGGCTCATGAGGATCTATGTCTCTTGCAGCTGGAGTATGTTCACTCTTTCAGGGCAATGAAGGGGTTGATAATGATCAACTGTAGCTCATCACTTACTAACCTGCAGAACACGCTGGATGGTGATCATCACTGAGGGTGTCTTCAAAATATGCGCAGTAATCAAAAGTCTCGCACTGGTTGCCATAGTAACCCGCACGGCAGCTGCACTGGCCTGTGACAATGTTGCAGGTGGCTCCATTTTGACAGCCACAGACGTAAGCTACACAGACAGGTAAATTAGCATTATCTTAGCAGTACATGCTTGTGCCTTGTAAAGAATTCTGACTTCGAGCATGACAGTGTTTGCCCTAGGTTTTTGACAACCACTATTTCCACTGTAAAGTACAAGTACCTGAGCAAAATCATGTGCACCACCAATAACAGTTGATTTGAATACTATCCGCTCCAATCTCAGAAATTTAAACCAGTACCTTCTACAGGCTGCTATTCTCTATATTTTCTTTATTAGCTTACATACTTACTTACTTACTTATTTGTTTATTTATTTATTTTATTATTAATAAAGGTTAATGTTAACTCTGATCCGATTTTCTCACTGGATATGTCATCTAATTCCTGCTGAGGTGAACTGAAGGATGAATGTGTTTGACATCTAGTAAAGAAACTGTGTGACACAGACTATGACAGCTAAAAGGCAGTGCCCTCAATGGCGCCTCTCCAAAAGATACTGGCTGCTGGTGGAAAAATCAGTTACATCAACAAATGACAGCATGCTTAATCCATTCAACCTTACAGTTGCATTTCCCAAACTTTGGAGGTGCCACATACCAGTTGCAGAAGCTGGATCAACCATGATAATTCAAGGGTATTACATGAATGAACGAACTATCCGATGAATAAATAAATGAATTATGAATCAATCAATGAATCAATGAATCAATACATCAATCAATACGAAATACAACAATACATCAATAAATCAATACATACAAACAGACTGTGCCTACCCTGACATCGAGCGTAGACATTACATGTTGGACAAGAAACTGTGCAAGTACCAGCTGCCTGGTTCATAGTCCCCTGTCCGACACCAGAAAAGCCTGCACCATTGTCCCAATAGTTGCAGCCTACAATTTGCGTCCCATTCGGACAACGCACGTTTCCTTGACCTTTGACGTCTGTGAAGGAAATGCGACCTGGGTTTCCGGCAATACAGGTGATCAAAGGCTGAAATAGGCAGAAAACCTATTCTGTTAGCAATTATGAATGATCTAAGTGGACTCATCAAGCATAACAGTACTGAATCAGTGCATGGGATCAACACCTAGCAATATCCCTTAAATCTTATCATTTGAAATACACCAGTGTGTGAAATAAGTTTGACTAAAATAGTTTAAGGGTAGTGCCAGAATAGCTTGGCGCCTCTAGGCACCAAGCTATTCTGGCACCACCATTGAACTAAAGCCATTGGTCTATATCCTTATCTGTAAGTATTATAATGTAGCTTGCATATGGCTGTGTACAATTTTGAAGCTTTTAGCCTCAGTATGATATAAGTTAACGCACACTGGTTGTCATCCTTGATTTATTTTTCTGACATCTTTGTTCATTCAGCACCGAAGAGCTCCAGATAATAATAATGATAATAATGATGATTTCTATGGCGCCTAACCTCGGGTAGAGCTCTAGGCACCTTACAAATTTCAAATATACATTACAAAAACTGTACACAGTATTACACACACACACACACACACACACACACACACACACACACACACACACACACACACACACACACATTCCAGGTACCACAGCAAAACTACAACAGAATCCTCAGCAGTCAATGTTAATCAGTGGGGTAATGGAATTGGAAAAGGTGTGTTTCTAGTGCAGATTTAAAAAGATCTTTTGAAGCACTGTGGTGGACATGACAAAGGAACATAGATACAAAGTGATGTCAGCAAGAGGTATAGATCCTGGTGAGCTCCCGCAACTGTGGGGGCTCTTGATGGTCTATGACTCTTGCAGTTTGATTGGGTTCACCTTTTTTTCATCAGCAAAGGCATTAAGACATGCACACCAACCTTGCCAGACTGAGTGAGACATCTGTCATTGTCAAAGCGTGCCCCTGTACAAGCGCCCACGCACGCGCACTGTATCGGCAGCAGACCCATGGGACACTCCACAGTGGTACTCTTCACTAGCCAAGAAAATAACATGAAGATTCAAGACATGTATTGTCCATAAAAGGATATTAGTCTTTACCTGCCAAATGTAAATAAAAAGTAAGCAAAAATAATAACAACATTGTATCACAAATGTTAGTAAATTGTTTGGGCAATTACAGAATCACACAGATAAAACAAACAAGCAAGTTATTAAGTTAAATAGTGTACACAATCCGCTACTAAATAAAGCCTTAATTTAAATTACAATTAATAATCACTACAAAACAAATTGTTTTATATCTCATGTCTTATGTCTTTTATGTTTTAAGTTCAAAGCTTTAGCTTTAACAATTTGGCTGTCTGTAGTGCTTTTTCTTGCAATCATTCCAGCAGGAATCATCGTAACAAACAGTGCTACTTACAGCCAAAGGGTTAACTGCCTCATGCAAGAGAGCATCTGACATGTCAAGCACCCTCTGATATGAGTGGTTCTGAACATCCCTCAAATCTCAAGGGTTTATATTATACAATACACTCGCTCAATTTCAACACAGATTTTATCTCTTTTGGGAATCAGAGTTGTCTTCTACACATAATGTAAGCTCTGTTGGAAATGTGTCAACCATGATATCTTGAGGGTCGTGACTGACTGGTTTGGTGCCTGCCAAGACACAAAGCTAATCAAGCACTACCTTTGAAATATCATATATTCGATCTAGGTTTAGTCATGGTCTTGGAACAGATATACAACAACCACAAGAGGTGACCATAGCCTGACAGTAAGCCCTAGTTGAAAATGGCCACATTACACTGTTTTCCCACATTCCAGTAGCAAGTTCAGGTTAACCCTTTGGCTGTCGGTAGCACATTTCGTCAAGGTGATTCCTGCAGGAATCACCTTGACGAAATGTGCTACCGACAGCCAAAGGGTAAAACAAGTTTATCATTGCTAACTTACCAGTTCAGCCCCAAGGCTGCATGTCCGAAATTTGGGAGGTGTCACCTAGCGACCATGTACCAGTTGCAGGAGAGGGATAGACCATGATAAATCAAGGGTAGTGCCAGATTAGCTTGGGAGGTGTCACCTAGCGACCATGTACCAGTTGCAGGAGAGGGATCGACCATGATAAATCAAGGGTAGTGCCAGATTAGCTTGGCACCTGATGGTGCCAAGCTAATCTGGCACCACCCTTGATTTATCATGGTCAATCCCTCTCCTGCTGCAGTTTTTGGGGCTAAATGGGTTAATCAAATCGTAATGATGTCTCATCACGTTTTACACTAAGTTACACAAGTGTTTTATCTGAGGACAGAATATCTCTCTTACTGAAGTGAAATGGTTATAAATCTACAAGCTTACCTGGTTGCTGGACTGTGCTACAGTCTGTACCATTGCAGGCAGTGCCACTCACGCACTGGAATGACCCTAAGGACACTGCCAGGCACACTTGATTCTGAGGACATGCGCCACTATGGGGGGGGGGGGGGGGGGGGGGGGGGAAAAATCCAACAATCATTAGCAAGCGAACAATAATTATTCACACCATGTCATGACAAGGCACTGGAAAACTACACAACATCAAAGAAAGAATATATGCAGAAAGGGATACCCAGTGCACAGAAGGTTACTGGGCTGATATTGACCACTGCTGGCCTGCGTAGGTCCGTCGCACAGGCCAATGGAGGCCAACATTGGCACAATGGCCTTTGTGCACTAGGTACATGCAGCTAAAGCAAGCAATAATGATAAGAACATAAAGGAAGGTTTTATTAAATCTGTGTTCAGTGAACTTCAAATATCACAAAATGCGCACAAGACCAAAAACTGTTGTTAAAGCCATAGTTTAGTTATGTAATTTAGGAAAAGTGTGGTTGACAAACTTTTAGAAACAATTGCTGCTGTTAACTGTTTTATCTGATTTGTGCTATATCGTATGTTCTTACCAATATCAGCATATTGACTGTGAAACATAAAAGCGATATCGGATTAAACCACTAACTGAAGACATGGGTGTGTGGGTTCTATCACCAGCTTGAGAGCAGGATTGGAGCCTTGGGATGGGATGACTGGGTTACAGTGGCCAGGGTATCCCCCACAATGCGCGGACACAGTCTGTTTGCTCTCTACAAACAGGCATAAAAAGCATAGAGCATGTGCCATAAACTCTTTGACACTTAATGTCTCTTGCAAAGGATAGAATATTTGTCATTAACCCCCTTGACTGCCGAGAAAAAAATGAAGGGGATCCAGATACAAGAGACATAGATCCTCATGAGCCCCCGCAGTTGCGAGGGCTCATGAGGATCTATGCCTCTTGCTGACACCACTATGAGTCCTTGTTCCTGGGGTAGCTGCAATTCTTTGGCCATTCTTTGATTCTTAGCCCCATTGCACTACACCAGGAGATGGTTTACCAATGATAATTCAAGGGTAGTGCCAGATTAGCTAATACAGCACTACCCTTGAATTATCATGGTTGATCCATCTCCTGCAACTGGTGCGTAGTCCCTAGGTGACACCTCCAAAATATGGAGCCTGGACTATGCCTCTGCAGTTGGATTGTGTTCACTTTTTCTCAGCAGTGAAGGGGTTCAAGCAGTCAGTAAAAGACTGAGTCAAAGCATAAAACATGTATCATTAGGCCATCACAGCCAACAATTTAACCCTTTGTGTGTCGGTAGTGGTTTAAGTAACAATGATTCCTGTAGGAATCATTGTGACTAAAACCGCTACCAACACTCAAAGGCTTAATTCCATCCTTTGGAAATTTGTAAATATGAAGCAGATTTGAAGCCACCTTTCATGCAGACCAACCCTGACCCAAAACGAGATTGCAGTAAAATAATCATGAAAAAGATAAATACAATAATTTCATAACAAAACAAAAAAAATCAGTTTAGTAAATTCTTTTCTATCAAATTCTGTTGAAACATGAAGTCCTGAAAGATCCAAGCAATATCCACATGAATAGGGTCAACAAGAGGCAAAGAACCTCATGAGCCCCTGCAGATGCGGAGGCTCATGAGTTTTTTTGCCTCTTGTAGTTGGGGTATTCACATTTTCTGTCAGTAAAGGGTTAAAAGAAGATTTTACGTGTGGAGTAGACTGAGAGTTTCCATGAACCCCCGCAGTATCTTGATTTGTCCCCACCACAAGGCATACTACACTCTGAGTCCTGAAGTCGGCCATACTTGCTGTAGGAATCTCCACAGAAGCACTCATTAGTGTACTGGAAAAGACACATGTAAAGTATTTAGATAAGACAAACTTTATTCATAATTGATACAAATAAAAAAATTGTCTCAAGAACCATCACTGATACATACGAAGCATGCTTTCACTGCGGAGAAAACTGAACACCACCAAACTGCAAGAGGTGTGGATCCTCATGAGCCCCCGCAGTTCTGGGGGCTGATGACGATCTTTGCTTCTCGCTGAAACCACTTTGTACAGATGTTTCTTTCACGGATGAGGATATTTTACTTTGAATTTACAGTGACTTGAGAAAAAAAAAAATCTGCAGCCACTGACTGTGTAGGGGTTAAAAGTGCACGCTGTATATGCTGGTTTTCATTCCTGTGTCTAGATGCCTGTATCTATTGTTTCTTAACCCCTTCACTGCAGTGAAAGTGTGAGGATCTATGCTTCTTGCTGATACCACTTTGAATCCACGTCCGTGGGATGGGCTGGGTCTCTTTCAAGATGAATAAAAACAGATTTCAGAAACACAGTGAGCGGCAACTGGCAGCAAATGGGTTAACAATTTGGCACATGATTGCAGATTATGCTTAACCCATTTAACCCCAGGGCTGCATTTCCAACAATTTGGAAGTGTCACGACCTAACAACTATGTACCAGATGCAGGAGATGGATTGGCCATGATAATTCAAGGGTAGTGCCAGATTAGTTTGGTGCCATCAGGCACCAAACTAATCTGGCACTACTCTTGGATTATCATAGTCAATGCATCTCCTGCTGTAGTGTGTCAGGACTACATGGTATAAATGTGTATAAACAGGCTAACAACATGAAAGGACTGATGCACTGACCTCTGTCCCAGCATATGGAAAGCTGCCGTTCAAACAGTGTGTGATGCACTTTTCAGGAGTCATCAGGGGGTCGACTATTTCGGCTGCAGGGAGAAGGCGTTCTCCAGCATCATTAAAACAGCCAATGTACGCTGTGGTGTGAGAGAAAAAAAGAAGTAAATACTTTTCACCTGAAAGGACTCCCCAAGGATGCTCCTATTCCATTGCGCAAAAGACCATCGGGGCTGATGTCGGCCACCGTTGGCATGTGCGCGGGCCAGCAGCGGCCGACGTCGGCCCGATGGTCTTGTTGCACACTGGGATGTCATTTTTCTGACAGCTGTTTCCTTTAAACCATTGCTTGGCCTGTATAGTTAATCTTGGGGTACTCTTTCTGATATAGGCCAGGTTTCCTCACTTGCAGTCTTCAAGCAAACACGAAAATGCATCTGTTCAACAGCTGTTTGTCTGAATATTTATGTTGGAACAGTCTTCTGATGGTCTACTTTATCCAGTGCTCCATGTAGATACATGTATTCTATGGACTGATGTACTATGCATGTGTGTAAGTGTGTGTGGCAGGATTTGAGTGTTGGTGTAAGTTCAGTTTACAGGTAATGCTTTCGCGCTGTTTCTCATGCTTCGTGTATATTTTGACACATTTACCTGTGTTGTCCATAAACACCTGTCCATTTGTGCTTCCATCCACAAAGTTGCCCTGCCAGACCCAGGTGGTGTCAGGTGAGACAAGGAAAGGTGTACCCTGAAGATCGATCGACATCTGGCCCAAAGGTTTACATGTCGACTGGAATGCGAACATGTCCCCAGCAAAGCCAAAACTGTCAGGACAAAAAAGTCAGTCAATAAATAAATCCGGCCAACCAGTCATAAACCCATTTAGCCCTGGCGCCCTACAGCAGGAGATGGATTGATCATGATAATTCAAGGGTGGTGCCAGATCAGCTTGGCGCCAGGAGGCTTGATCCATCTCCTGCAACTGGTACACAGTGGTTAGGTGACAACTGAGCTGACCGTTTACTCTCTGGTGAATGTACTGTGTTTGTGTTCAGGTATGTGTGAAAGTGGGTATTTTACTTGAGGGGTTGTTGTATGTTCGGCTCAGTTCACCACACTTTTGAGGTGATTCATTAAATAAGGTAAAATGACCGTTATAGTAATCTTCACTTATAACATGGTCAAATATAACAAAAGTTGGATATAACAATATTTTTTCTGAGGTCTCTACTCTCTCTAATTCGTTTATGACAAACTACAGATATGACAAATAAGTGTGGGTTTTGTTATATCCAAAGTATCACTATTACTGTCCATGTCTTGTCACACACACACACCTGATATTTTGTGATCCATAGCCCACAGCGAATGTGAAATCATCCAGCGTGACAGTAAGCTGAGGAATGTTCAGACGTACCCTGAAGAACTCAGTTCGACCATCCTGACTGTAAAACTCTTCTGGATGCTGCAGTTGACAATTGTCTTTCGCACCTGACATACACAACCAATCAATCAATTAATCAATCAATCGATGTGTGCTGATATTTCATTTCGACCACAATCGGCTTGCGCACAACCATCAGGCTGACCTCTGCCATTGTCATGGGGTTAAAGGTACAAGTGACAGACATCTATCCGGTAAACATGCAGCACTATGCCTACACTATGACAGCCAGGCATTGAATGCTGCGTTAGATCTGTGCTATGTTTATATACACTGGTTGTCCCTTTAACCCAAATCATACTCAAGGCTAAAAGCTTCAAATGTGTACACTGCCATATGCAAGCTACATTATAGTACTTACAGATAAGGATATAGACCAATGGCTTTAGTTCAAGGGTGGTGCCAGAATAGCTTGGCGCCTTTAGGCGCCAAGCTATTCTGGCACTACCCTTGAACTATTTAAGTCAAACTTATTTCACACACTGGTGTATTCTGAATGATAAAGGTTAAGTCTAAAGCAACTGATTCCAATCTCCAGCTGAGATGTCTCAGGGTCAATGCAATATGCAACAATCCCGTGTCTTGCCAAATTCAGTGTCCGCCGATTCTACTCTTCAAGTCATGAAAAAAATGTAGTGGATAAGCATATTTCCAATGTCAACAAATTAGTGGGCCAATGTTGGCTACCACTCGCCTGCGCAATGCCATGCACAGGCCAATGGTAGCTGACGTAAGCCCTACGAAGGCCTTTGCAAACGGGGTTGCAACTCACGTTGAGAGGCGATGCAACAAACTTGAGAAAAGATGGGGAAATGTTACAAACAGAGATACGTGAAAAGAAAACATGCATACCAATTTTGTCGTAGACAACAGCATAGTTTTTACTCCTTCCGCTGATTAGTGTCAGATATTCTTTGGGTGTACCAGAGGCAAAACCTGAAATAAAAGGTGCAGAATGAATATGTGCTGGCCCATGAGTAAGGGCCATGCGGCCTAGAGCCATAAGGTCCCAAATCACAGACTAGCACACATAGCTCAGCAGCCTTACACTAACAGAGTTGCAACAAAATGCCTTTACTTTAATGTGGTTGTAGTATACCTACAATGTTGACACCTTCACTGTGAGTGATTGCAGATTGCATTATGAAATCTGTGTAAATTCAATACCAAAAGTGTCCCAGCTGTTCAAGGCACATTGACAACTCAAAGTGGAAGTGAAAGAAGCATAAAGACTCATTAGCCCCTGCAAATGCAGATTCTCATGAGGACTCCGTGTCTCTTGCAGTTGGGTCATTTCTTTTCTTTGGTAGTGAAGGAGTTAATGTAAGTATTTGGATGTAGCAGTCTCCTTACAGCCCTTTTTACGTTTTACCCATTTAACCCAACCACCGCATGTGCCAAATTTTGGAGGTGTTGCTTGACAACTAGGTACCAGTTGCAGGAGATGGACCAACTATGACAATTCAAAGGTAGTGCCAGATTAGCTTGACCCCTGATGGGGCCAAGCTAATCTGGCACTACCTTTGAATTATTATGGTTGATCCATCTCCTGCTGTAGGGTGTTGGGGTTTAAATGGGTTACAATCTGTACCACATGTGCACAAAGGTTAGGAGTCAAAATAATTTTCAAACAGAAAAGGGAGTATTGTGAGAACTTATCTTGACAAACTAAATTGTTGATAGTTGTTTCCGTCAGCTAAAAATGCACCATTACATGCACTGAGCTGTAAAAGCTTATACTGGTATCACAAAACTACTTTACTATTCAAGATAGGATCGACTGTGATTGTTGAGGGGTGGTGCCAGAATCATGGTCAATCCGTATATTGACTTTGTCTTTCAAGGCCACATGGGTTTTGAAGTGCTTAATGCACTTATATTACTCTGCTAATAGCCCAAAACTCAAAACAGCTGATAACAAAAAGTGTGACCCAGTTGATTAAGAACATTTTCAAAGCAATGAAAGTTTAATATTTGGGCTGCTTGTTTTAACACCATTGTGTATGCAGCCACTGGTTCTATAAACAGTACCTGTGGCTGGGTGCATAAGGTTAACCCATTTAGCACTGACAAATGACAGCAGGAGATGAATCGACTATAGTAATTCAAGGGTAGTGCCAGATTAGCTTGGCGCCTGATGGCGCCAAGCTAATCTGACAATACCCTTAAATTTTCATGGTCAGTCCATCTCCTGCAACTGGCACATAATTGTTATGTGACATCTCCAAAATTTGGCTGTGGGATTTAATGGGTTAATCAGCTGGGTCAGTAGAGACCGCCTACTGTACAGCTGAAAGTTCACTAGCACTCGGCTCATACAATATTATGCAGTATGTCTGTATCAGAAGGACTACTGACACATATTTGTATGACTGTTATCACAAATATGGGTGGTGATACCAGTCACTCATGGTTAACTCTTTGCCTACTAAAGTAACTTTATGTATTCTGCCACTAAGTAGTTTTGTTAACCCTTTTAGCCCCGGATCCCTACAGCAGGAGATAGCGTGACCATGATAATTCAAGGGTAGTGCCAGATTAACTTGGCGCCTGCAGGTGCCAAGCTAATCTGGCACTACCCTTGAATTATCATGGTCAGTCCATCTCCTGCAACTGGTACATAGTTGTTAGGCAACACCTCCAAAATCTGAGAAATGGGACCTTGGAGTTAAAAAGAGTTAACCCACTCAGCCCTGAAGCAACGCAGCAGGAGATGGAGTGACCATGATTATTCAAGGGTAGTGCCAGATTTGCTTGGTGCCTGAGATCCATCTACTGCGATTGGTACATAGCCCTTAGGTAACACCTCTAACATTTGTGAAAAATGTGGCCTTGTGGTTAAAAGTTCATTTCTGGATTTAGTGCTCATGCCAAGTAACGACTTGTAAGGCCACATTAAGTGCTAAAAATAGACAAGCACACACACCGCACGCAAACCTTGGCTGGATGGACCTCGCCGCTGAAAATATTCCAGGAGAAAGCATCTTGTGGCAGCTGAAGCTTTCCCTTCGCAAAGAGTTAACCCTTTTAGCCCCAAGGTGCCATTTCCCAAATTTTGGAGGTGTTGCCTAATGACTATGTACCAATTGCAGGAGATGGATTGACCATGATAATTCAAGGGTAGTGCCAGATTAGCTTGGTGCCTGAAGGCACCAAGCTAATCTGGCACTATCCTTGAATTATCATGGTCAATCCATCTCCTGCTGTAAAGACTCGGGGCTAAATGGGTTAATAAAGGCGAGAACAAGACCAAAGACTGTTAGGGATGAGTTTTAGCAGAGAGTGTATTTCCTTTACATGATAATTTGCTTGAGAATGTGGTGTACACACAAGAACTGTTGAATGAGTGTCCTCTGCAAGGCATCATCACAAAATGACCATATAGATCTGCCTTTTTCTTTTAGAACCAAATGTGATGCACATGGCTTACTTCACCCCCTGACTGCTACTGACAATACCACTCTGCAAACACAGACCTATAACCACACCATCACTAGCACTTGTCCACATAGATCAAACAGAAAATCAGTTTAGGTTTGTGACTAATGGCACATTTGACAGGCGACATTTTTCATGCCCATACACAGTAAACATACAGATGATTTGTTTCATGCCCACACACAATAAACATACAGATGATTTGTTTCATGCCCACACACAATAAACATACAGATGATTTGTTAGTATGTTTGTACTTTATGGCTCATCAGCAACAAAGACGATATAAGGAAATGTATAAATGTTGCGGGGGGGGGGGGGGGGGGGGGGGGGGGGGAGGGGTCCAACTTTTTGTTTAGGATCTTCAACCCTCCCTGACACTTGACCATCTACCTGTGGCTGGAAAATCAAACAACAGGGTGGTGGTGGTGGGGGGGGGGGGAGAGGGGGAAGATAGGGGGGAAGATGGGTGTGTGTGTGTGTGGGGGGGGGGAGCGTGTGTGTCAAAACTCATCAAAAGGGACTTTGTTATAGCATTTTGAAGAATTTTTGGGAAAGGAGCAGGTGGGGGGGGGGGGGGAGATGGGGTGTCTAACCCCCCCTCCCCTTCCCCCACATCCGCCCCTGCTTAAGACATGCCAGAGACACTGAATCTGCATGCTCAGCTAAGATTAATCAAACTCCATGTTACAAAAGGAGAAAAAAACATGCAGTTCCTTACAAATAACAAGACGTGCAGGGCCTATCATCTTGTATACTCTGACACACATTGGTTGTCACCCTCAATTTGCTACCGCTGACCAGCGGTAGTTAATCGTATGAGACAACCAGTGTGAGGACATGAAATTACCTGCACAGTAAACTGTAATTGCGTAAACTCCTGACGGTGAAATGACGTAGTCCCCATCGGAAGGTACCGACTGGCCCGCACTCCTGCTGGCCTGAAGGATGTTGGCACAAGACCCATACTGTCCAGGGGCTGCATGGGTTCCAGCTAGCAGCAGGCTAGTAGCACTCACCAGGAGGCTGGCTGCCCACCCACACACATACATGTCTGCAATTGTCCACTACACACAAACTGCCTTGACAGATTTCTCCTCAAAGTCTCTTCATGCTATCAACCACACCATTCATGCGTTTCTCTCTATTTTTCTGTTCTCAACTTCTCCATGCTGCAAAACCCCACGAACTCAGCTACGGCCGTCCAGTGAAGCCTGTAGTCACAGTTACTGCTAGACAGTAATCACTTGCCAGCACACCAGTTTTCTTTTATCCACCAAGGTTTTTCACTTCATATTCTCTTTCCTGTCCTTTCCAAAAATTAAGTGTGAAGTTTTAAAACTATACAAGTAGTAAAACTCCAGCAAAATACACAGAAATGAATGTTCCAATGATAAGTTCACTCATTCGAGACTTGCCGCCTCTGGATACGTGGTTTAAAGCCATGTATCCGGAGGCGGCATGTCTCGAATGCGTCTATCTTCAGTATCAAATTTCCTCCATTTTAGTAGTTATTTCTCTGAAACAATTGACATAAACTTGTTTTTTTCAGATTCAGTACCAAGAGTAATAAACTTCTCCACAACCCTGAAGATAATTCTCATACACAGGTCATTTTCTAAAGTACTTTACTACAAATAAACACAAAACTGAATAGAAAGTAGAAAGCTAGGTGCTGTCAGAGAAGTCAGTGTGCTTTCAGAATGATTCTATTATTGTTAACCTTGAACAAGAAATGTGGTAGTACATTGCACTTGAATCTACTTGAGTCTGTGTGTAGTGTGTACATGACTGTCCTATCCAATCAAATCAAACGTATCCCATAATTATATTGCTACTGTACTCCCAACTAAAAACCTTGAACTGATACAGTTGTTGTCCAATGCCCCCATGCTTCCACCGTTCATGCAGTCGCCTGTTTGACCTTTACAAACAGGAGGCATCGATTTTCCTGAGCCCTGGCAGCTGCATGGGCTCATGAGAATCTATGCCTCTTTCTGATAGAAGGACCTGGGTGTAAGAGCAGATATGAACACACACTCATGGCATGTACATGTCCTTGAACGCTCCTTAATCAGTCCGAACACATTGTTATCAGAGGAAAATTGTCAGTTATCTACAATGTGCACAATATCTGTGATGGTATACGAGTTTGGACATTCTCAAGCCTAGGTCCGAATTTGCAGGCCAACACACATGTATTCACTTGCTTATGCACAGTATTTTGCACGGTAGTACCAATGTGCAACACATGAAATGTCACATTTGACTTTTGTGGATGCAAGGAATTACTTTTTTTTTAGGTGTGTGTGTGGGCGGGGGGTGGGGGAGTGAGGTGAAGCACCCCCACTGTGAAACATGTCTTAACCTTTAGATTAACCCCTTTAGCCCCGGGACCTGCAGCAGGAGATGGATTGATCAATATTCAAGGGTAGTGCCAAATGAGCTTGGCGCCTTAAGGCGCCAAGCTCATCTGGCACTACCCTTGAATTATCATGATCAATCCATCTCCTACAACTGGTACATAGTCGCTAGACAACACCTCCAATATGTTGGAAATGTGGCCGTGGGGTTAAGAGGGTTATCACATTATTGTAATGATGATGAACTGTATATTTGCTGAAAAGGTGTGAAACATTCTAATATTAAGGGTTAAAATTCTGGTACTTTTAGTAAGAGTACAATGATACCAAAAGTTTATCAGTCTGAAACTGTGTGTGTGTGTATATATGCATGTAAAATATACAGTATATAATCATTAGAATTATTTTTGTCATACATAACAAAGGCCAATAACTTTGAAGATCGTGACATGCTTTTTGTATGTTGATAAGCACCATCATCATAATCCGCAAAGTGAATTGAATAAAGTCCAATGGTTGGTGAAAAATAGGCTACACAAGACGTAGTGTAGGTGGGTGAGAGAGTTGATAAACCAGAATAGCAAAGCCCTTACGGATCACATGTATGACCGATCTAAAACTCTGTACTGTTTAGGTTTGAAGTTGAAATTGTATTTGAGAAAAAACAATTTTGTCAAAATATGGCCACTATTTTACCTATTTCTGGACCCCCGTGACCTTGACCTTTAAGAGAGGCCACTGAAATTGGTAAGTTTATAAAGGTCTTGTCATAAAGTATCCTTGGATCAAGTTTGAAGATTGCAGCTTCAACAGTCTCCATGAAAACGCTAACATTAAAGTTTACCACGCATAATGGTACATATTACATTTACCAAGGGGAATTACTCAGTAGTGGACAGACAAATGGTTAGGTCCCCTCCTAATCACCAGTCAACACAGAAAAATACAATACCCAGATAAATAACAAGACGGTCATATACATCCTTAGATACAGACATAAACATTCCTATATAGGATCAGTACATGCTCACTTTTGCTATCACATCATGGGCCAGAAATGATTAGTTCTACAGGTTTGAAGTCCACACATGCCCACAACCCCTTTCTCTCTCATCCATCCAAACAAATCACAAAGAATTTATTCTGTTTATAACAATTTGATTGTGAACAATAAAATCAACAAGAATAGACACAATACGGTGATGGGTGAACAACTGCATGACGATGCGTCCTACCCAATCTGCCAGGCAACAAGAATACCCAATCAAGCGCATTTTTATACGTAACGTCTGTAAATAGTAACAGACACACTCAAATCATACACTCATCTTTGATAACTGGGAATTGAACAATGATAGTTTCATTAACCCCTTCGCTGCCGTGAAAAAATTGAACCCCACCCAACCGCAAGAGGTATAGATCCTCATGAGCCCCCTGCAGTTGCAGGGGCTCATGAAGACCTATGCCTCTTGCTGAAATCCCTTGGTAGCCATGTTCCTTTGACAGCTGAGAATCAATAAAAATGAAAGTACTATGATTTAAAAAGCACACTTTGCGTCCACTGGCAGTGAAGGGGTTAACCCCTGGTGCATGCTGCCACAAGTACTGTATGCAGAACCGGTCAGCGCATGCGCTAGGGGGTTAAATATGGTGACTGGCGCCAGTAATCTGTCATATAAACCACACATACCAGAAAACTAATAAACATCTTTGTGGGGGGGGGGGGGGGGGGGGGAGCTGCACAAAAAGAAACTGTCGATTAGATGATGCCCATACTCTTCTAACCAACAACTGAACTGGTTAAAATCGGACTGAAAAGCACTCATGAAATTTGAACATGGTTAATCCCTTCACTGCTGAGAAAATGTGACCACCACCCAACTGCAAGAGGTACAGATCCTCATGAGCCCCTGCAGTTGCGGGGGCTGATGAGGATCTCTTGCTAAAATCATTTTGTATACATGTTTTTTGTAATGGCTGGGGATCTCCGATGCTAAACCGACGATTTCAAAAACACGTCCACTGGCAGTAAAGGGGGTTGAACGCAGCCCTCAAAACTTTCTGTAGGGTGCCCTATAGAATAACAAAAGGCCATTTTTAATTTGATAATGGTCACCCCACCCTAGACAAAATTAAAACTCAGTACAAAATAATGAACTGTGATAATGCAGCACACATGACTACATACAGTTAAGTGGACTTCTGTTCCAGATTTGAAACAAAACAGCTTGAATAAGGACTCTCAGCAATCACCACGGCATGATTGTACGTCACCAGGAAATTCACGATCTTAGGGTTACAAAGACCTGGGGCCAGCTGCATGATCAGTTTTAGTCCTGCCCCAACAACTAAGCAATGTGTTCTGCTATTGTGGCTGACGCAGGACTAAGCTCACTCATGCAACTGACCCCTGTAGCACATTCAGCATATGCCAACAGTTGTAATAATATTCTACTCACCTGATGTATTTAACCCTCTTAAACCCACGGCCACATTTCCAAACTTTTTGGAGGCATCGTCTGACTATGTACCAGTTGTAGGAGATGGATTGATCATAATCCAAGGGTAGTGTAAGATGAGCTCATCTGGCACTACCCTTAATTTATCATGATCAATCCATCTCCTGCTGCAGGGTACTGGGGCTATATGGTTAAATGTATCTTAAAATAAAGAGGAAGTGTGAAGGGCTTTAATATTTTTTAGTACAAATATTACAGACATGTCTTCAACAGCACTTTCACCATTTCAGATGTGAAATCAACTCCAAGGTTACAAATCCAATGCACACTTGCTGATCAGGTTTTACTGGCAAATCAAGTCCTGAGGTCCAACATGTCTGTTTAGTAACATGAATTCCACCAGAAACTAATTAAACAATGAATCTCAGTCTGATTACAAAGGGTTGGCTGCGCAGCAGTAAAGATACAGTCGCTTAGAACTGGGTGTCTTGTATAGACAGATGGTTGCTTTCAAAAAGTCATCACCTGAACAGACATTTTATACAGGTTTCTCAGGATGAATTGTTTAACTTCTTATTCAAAAGTCTGATACCAGGCTGAGGTACTGTGAAGTGCATCTGATCATCACTTCTCTAAGCGGACTATAAATTATAACAGACCACGATAGTTCTGGAGTGGTGCCCGAATAGGTTGGTGTCTTAAGATGCCAAGCTGTTCTGGCATCATTCTAGAATTATCATGGTCGATCAACATTTTGTTGTAGTGGGATTAGGAGTACAGGACTTGCCATCTGCAAGCATGGGGTGAACAGTTCACTGTGAATAAAACAGCAAAAAAGCAGTAGTGAAAATATGAAGGGTGTACAAACTAAAGTCAAACACTAAGTACCATTACCAGGAGATAAAGAGGGTGGGAAAGCATCCCTGACTAGCAATCAAGCATCAACATTACATCAGTCATTAATCGAGAAAGTAGGCAAATACGGTGTTAAAAATCAACCACAAAAGCAATGGCATCACGGCTACCACACCAAAACACAGAGCAAACCTTATCCGTAACCATTTTCATACTGAAACACTTACTTGAAATAAAATTGAATATGATAGTTTAAAGGTGGTGCCAGAATAGCTTGGCTTCACCCTTGAACTAAAATTGATCTACCTCGTAATCTGTAATGTAGCCTTCAAAAAAAAAAAAAAAAAAAAAAAAAAAAAAAAAAAGAGCCTCGGGCTGTATTGGGTTTAAGTGAATTCAGGCTGGAAAAGACTTGAAATTGACGCATTCTGTGACTTTAAAAGGAAGGACTGTGCATGCAGGCAACTGCAAGTGCAACAGCCTTGTAACTTTTCCACTATCTTCACTGTCAAGGGCTGCTAAATTGTGTCAATCTTGTGCTTCATATGACCTGATTTACAAACAACGTGTATTACCGGTACTTTTTGCAACTAAGCAATAATAGTTGTCTGGCTGTCAGTAGCGCATTTTGTTAAGGCGACTCCTGCAGGAATGCACCTTGTCAAAATGTGCTGCTGACAGCCACAGGGATAATATCAAGGGAAACTTTCAGACACACACAGAGACAAAAAAAAAATGTGCGCACACACACAACTCCAATTTGCAGCCATACACTCAGCTTCAGCTATAAATAACATGATTAAAATCAATCACATGGGCTTTTAATCCCCTTGTGTATACAGCCTATTCTTTCCAGTACCGCTAGCTGCACACACAAGAGGGTTAACCTGCTGGCTGTCAGTAGTGCCTTTTGTCGCGGTGATTCCTGCAGGAATCATGACAGAATGCGCTGCTGACAGCCAAATGGTTAAGAAAGCAAATCACGCTTTGACACAATGAACACAGTGCGCTGTTTCCCAATCTACAAGTACAAATAAAAAAACAAAAAAATCTTTGGTACAAAAGTGCTCTCTTCTCCAATGAAATCACCAGTCTGTCAAAATGAAACATGCTCATTCAGAATAAGTTAAAGCAAAGAAGCTGCTAGTGAAAGAAAACCTTGCCACAAAACACTGAACTGGTCTGTGGGTATAAAGTTTACTCATGGTACTTGCTGTAGCATACTAGCCCCTTCACTGCTGAGAATAAGTGAACATGCTCCAACTGCAAGAGACGTTGATCCTCATGAGCCCCTGCAACTGCTGGGGCTCATGAGAATCGCCGCCTCTTGCCGACACGTCTGTGGCGCTAAACTGCTGAACATTTGTGAAAGGCAATCTGCGTCCAGACAGTGAACAGGTTAGCCCTCAACACCGACTGTACAAAACAGTCTGCATCCTTTCCTCTACACGTTTCAAACACAACACAACTTTCGTTTATACTTATAGCATGATCTGATACCAACAACAAGCAAGGGCACCTATGGTGCAAACTAACTTCACACAGTCAGCTGAACACATAGGGAACAGGAAACACGTGAACAGGCAGAAAATTTGTACTTTCTATCATCATGCCTCCATTTTATGTATAATTTACAGTTGATCAGTGCATGGCGTGAGAAATTTCCCTGACGCTGCTGAGGCTCGTGAAACTGTATGCCTCTTGCATTAAGCAACCCTTTGGCTTTCGATGGTGTTTCTTGTCAAGGTAATTCCTGCAGGAATCATTGTGGCAAAAAGTGTTACGGATAGCCAAAGGGTCAACCAAATGTGTACTCCTCAGGTGGAGGAAGTTATCAGTCTCAACGTCTATATGTATGATCTACAAAACACTGCTGTAATGCAGAGCTAGACAAGCAGTTTCTACAAAAATCACATGTGGCTGGCATCAACATATCACAACATAAAAGTGAACAACAGGCATCAAAATGAATGGAAACGGATTGAAACATCAGCCCTGGGTCAGCTGCTTCAGCAAGCATCCTGCGCAAGGTATTAAGCAAGGTGCTCCACTATAGCGGGGCGAGTGTTCGTGGCGCTATAGCGGAGCACCTTCCTTAGTGTTTTACGCAGGGTTTAAGCTCATTCTTGTAACTCGGCCCAGGTCTTAGCGGAAAAAAAAAAATCCAGCCTACTGTATGTATCAGCAGGCTAGAACATTTTACTGTAGACTAGGCAGATATATTGGGTCATTTTAACATGCATGTCTGTGATTCTAGACCTTATGGCTCTCACTGCAAGGTCCAAAATCACAGACAAGCACACCATTATCAACCGGACGCCTGAACATCTTGCTTATGTAACACTGGGACATGTTTGACTGCTGGTATGGAGTCCACCATGGCTCATCACAGTTTGAATCTCCTTGCAAACACTCCACAATCACTTTCTCTGTCATCCATCATCCTCATAATGGGGAAGTCAGGAGGGGTTCAGCATGTGACTGCCCTGATGAGATCAGTATAACCGTGTAGATGCATGTGCAGACTGTTGTGCCCACACACCACACACAGTATCTCAACAATCCTAGTGTTTTGACTGCAAGCAAGCAATTCACATGTGGATTCATTGTCATCAAATAAAGCAGTGTTTTTCTGTTCCAGTCTGTCGTAGAAAAGGCACAGCACATCATCATGTAACCTTCACGCTGCTAACCGGGTCAGTACATGCAACCTGGAAATAGTATTCCAGCAGTCAGTCATTTAGCATGTCAACTCTTTACATCAGGACAGTCAGAATGTCAGTCTTCACAAGTCCCATGAGACCCTACTATGGGGGCTTAAGGATATCTAAGCCACTTGTTGGCCCAGACCAATTTCATTTACATCTTGAGATGCAGATAATCATCAAGCTGCAAGAAAAGGCATCAATTATCATCAACCCCTGAAACTGCAAAGGCTCATGAGAATTTATGTTTCTTGCTGGCAGAAACCAACCTCATTTACATCCCCAGACATCTACATCCTGACTTTCTGGCCATTCCTAATGCTGCCAACGATCACCACCCAGCCCTGAAAATGGCGAGTAATTCACTCACCATGGCAAGTGATTTTTTTGTTTTTTTTGCGAGTAAAAAAAAAAATCCACTCGACAAATGTGAGTGCGCTCGTGCGTTTTCCGATCTGTATCTTTTCAGTCCTCAATCCGAAAGTACACAGTTTGGCTAATAAAACTTGGAAGTCACTAGCCAAAGGCTGGTGGTCAAAATTTTAAACTTTCAGGACTGCCACCACGTTTGTTTTATCAATCCCCATAAGCTCCCTGTCAGATGGGTGGCCGCTGTATGCGAGGCACGAAGACGATTTGTCCGCTGGGGTGTTGGAAAGCAGCGTGAGACATTTGGGGCATGTGTTGCATGTGCTGCACCATAGGCTGTGCAGCCACTGCTGTAGGCATCCCTGCCATGCCGGCCATTCCAGCCATGTGAGCCGGGATCATTACTTGTTGACCTGCAACACAGCCAAGTACAACTACAATGAAACATACAACACAGGAAATAAAGGTCAACACAATCAAGCTTCTCATTAACCCTTTTCATCCTGATACACCCATTGCCTGAAATAAATTTGACTGATAGTTCAAGGGTGGTGCCAGAATAGCTTGGCACCTCAGGCACCAAGCTATTCTGGCACCACCCTTAACTAAAACAGTTAATCTATCTCCTAATCTGTAATGTAGCCTTCATTTGACAACATGCAAAGGTTACAAAATCAGCTTCAGGATGTAATGGGTAAAAAATGAAAACATCAATTTTTATTCAAAGTAAGAGACAAAACCCATGATTACACATTATTCTACACCAGGTTTATGGCATAATTGACATACTTAATTAATATACTTAATTACCTTTTTAATTAAGTGAATTTAACATAGCGGAAAATGAAAGGAAACATCAGAATTATTTTTCATACATTAGGGAAGTTGATCTGCATATAAGCATGAAACAATCATACTGTGTGTATTAGTTATCCACCGTCATATCAAAACTGAAAAAAATTAAAGTTATTTATGTCCCAATTAACAGTAAATACCCCCCCCCCCTCCCCCATTCATCTGCCATTGTGCCAATTGAAAACCATGCACTTAGTTATTTGGGTTTTACGCCGAGCAGGCAACTAAGGCCATCTTACGGTGGTGCAGTGAATGCACAAAAAGTATGTCTAAATTATAATTTGAAGTATCAACACTCATTAATATTTTCCCCCTAGGCTGACTAGAATAACGTGCGACAAAACTAAAACACAACACAACGGTACACACTAGCGCCAGAGGTGCCTACCCCTCTTAGACCATTTTGTGTAATGGGCTGCTTAAAAATGTGTATTTTGTGTAATCATTTCAGCGCAACACGCAACAAAAAAAATACACCACAGCAAACAAATTAAAAATAAAGACATTTATCCACACTATTACTGTATTAGCTATTTTATTCACACAATATCAGGTATCGCTGTAGCAAGCTTGGGTTTGAAGTTGTGAATAGTATTTGCGAAAAAAAACTTTTTTTTAGGTAAAAATATGGTAATTTGGGACATATTTCTTGAGCTCTTGTGACCCTTGCCTTTTCCGAGGAATCAACGAAATTAGTGTGCATATAAAGGTCTTTTTATCAGGTATCTTTGTACCAAGTTTGGGTTAGAAGTTGTGAATTAGTATTTGAGGAAAAGGAAATTATGTCCCCAAATAGCTATTTTTGATATATTTCCTGATCCCCTGTGACCTTGACCTTTGTGAGAAACTGTCACTAAAATTGACATGTTTAGAAAGGTCTTGCCACAAAGTATCCTTGGGCCAAGTTTGAAGACCGTAGCTTCAATAGTCTCCGAGAAAATGCCAACGTTAAAGTTTAACGTTAAAGGCAAATTTCTGTCGTGCCTGGACTCGAACAGACAATAAAGTTGTATTGTATTGTATTACCACGCACGACGGCGGACAGACGACCGCTGGCTCAGAACATAGACTCACGTTTGCTTCGCACGTGAGCCAAACATGTCTTTCGTGCATGACAGGTCGCTGTTAGTAAATAGGGCATCAGTTACTGCGACATGTTAGTGTCCATGCATTTCCAGTGTGCCGATACACTGTATGGCTCCTTCATACCTGGTCACCAGATGTCAATGTTTACACCTTCCACTGTACGGTATATCCACAGTCTAGACAACATGTAATAAGCGGCATTGAACGATGGTGTGTCTCATACACGATAGGATGGAAGTACCAGTGTTGTAAAGACGATGCACGTACTACACGTGTGACCAATGTGTGTCAGTCGGTGTCCACAGAGTCACCTGCATGTGCACCAAGGTGTAGCATCAGAGGAACGGAATATCAATTAGAACCTCCAAATTCAGCTTCAGAATCAAGCTGTACATCATTGCCGTTGTCAGTGCCTCAACCGTCGATCGCTCCAGCTGACACTGCCAACACGTGGTTATGCTGCCACGCGGTAGGTGGACACACGAGTCCCAATATATTAAAGATCTGCTTTTGAAACCATGTCTCCAAATACAAAATTTTATCACTCCGAATATCTACACATTCACTCGCCATTTCGACCGTAATACGCATGCTAGCGCCGCAAAGCTGACCGTGTACCACGTACAAAAGTACGCACGCACTGTCAGGACCCTGTAGTATAATAATAAAACATGATGCATCAGTGCCGGGTGAAGGGGGAGGTCACCACACGCGCGGCGAGGCTCGCCTATCACCGGGTGCGCGATATAAAACACCCGACACCGCCTGACTCTAGCGGTTTTCCGGGAAGACCGCCAACCAGTACAGCGGTTTGCCGGGCCGAAAGGGTTAACAAAAAAGTGCTTTTTGGGGATGTACTACTGCCTTGGTCTTGTGCCCAGCGGACTCCAAATGTCTTTGAATATCATACTTTTGTACGCACCACTGTGAGCAACAAAAAGTCCTTTCTGCACACGTTGCATGCATTTGTAGCAGTGGAGCCCCCTGCTATCGCTAGTTACTACCCGCGAGTCAGAGTTCAGTGTTGCAGTGCACGCTTGGCGCGCTGTGTGCGAGTATTTTTGCTGCCTTGGCTAGTCAGTGTGTAGCGGACTACACGTGCAAAGCTTAGTGACAGTCTCTGGTTCCTGAGGCTGGGAGCCTAACGGCCGATCTTCAGTCCACAATCAGCCACCCCCCCCCCCCCCCACCCCCTCACGTAAATTGCGTATTTTAGAGGGACTGGTCGTATTCCCGTAAATTGAGCCGAAAATGCGTAAAATTACGAGCTAGCGCGTAAGGTAGGCACCTCTGTAGCGCCTGCAGCAGATGACTTTTTCCGCCAGGAGGAGATAGTCTGGGCGGAGATGTCTTCCCTGCCTGGTGCCAAGGGCAGAAAGAGGCGGGAACGTCCCCGCCGACAGGGCTTTGACCTGCGAATGTAGATCTTCAACGCCCTGACCGGGTCCTGCTGTCGGGATTCCCGGGACTGGTCACGACCTCTGAGTGGCCGAAGAGTGATCGGTTGAGGCGCAGCTGAGGGGGGTCTATTTTTTGCCAAAAACTTCGGGCTGGTGAGAAGCTGAACTGAGCCATTGGCCCTGAGCTGCAGACAGGAGGGGTGCACTGAGAGTGCATGCAGTTTGCTCACTCTGGACGCTGTGGCGAGGGCCAGTAGGAAGCACGTCTTCCTTGTCAAATCAGCGAACCGCGCCAAGGGCAGAGGTTCAAAACGGTCCGAGTTCAGCCAAGTTAACACCCACGGTAAGTCCCATCTTGTTATTAGCGAGCGGGTCACCGGCCGCTGGAGCTCGAAATGCACCATCAGGTCAGCGAGATCCTTGCAAGCCCCCGGGTCTGTCCGGCCCAAGTGCCGGTAATTGTCAGCCACCATAGACAGGTAGCCCCGGATGGTGATAGGTGCCAAGTTCTGCACCGCGAAGAGCCACAAGAAGAACTCGGCGAGCTGGGGCATCGCCAGATCTGTGGGGGAGAGGCGCTTGATGCCGGCACTCCACACAACTTCCAGGCATGTAATAGGAGTCTCTCCGGGCAAGGGTGAAAGAGATCCTGCCGAGGCTGCTTCAGCATCGTGTGTGGCATGGGGAGTCTCAGGGGAGGGTCCGTGGCGAGGCTCAGGAGATCGGTGGTCCAGCTCCTGTTCCAATTGAACGGGGCCACCAGGAACAGTACTGTTTTGCAGCCCTTGAGCTTTTGGAGGACCTTGGGCACCAGCACCGACGGGGGGTATGCGTAAGCCAGAAGGCCGTCCGAGGGTATGGAGAGGGCGTCCACCGCCCAGGCGAGTGGGTCCGGCACTGGTGAAACGAATAGAGGAAGCTGCCTGTTCCACCTCATCGCGAACAGGTCGATCATGGGCATCTCCCAGTGCGTGCATATCATCCAGAAGTGGTCAGGATGGAGGGTCTACTTGGTGTGGAGTAGTTGGCCTCGCCACGAGAGTGAGTCCGCCAGGATGTTCAGGTGACTGGAAATGTGTCACACGCAAAGCAAAATGCCACAGTCCCGGCACCACACAAGCATTTGATATAGGAAGATGCAGAGCGAAGCTGAGCGAGTCCCGCCCTGCTTCTGGATGTAGGACACAACAGTCGTATTGTCGGAGAGAATCAGAACCTCCTGATGTCTGAGGCGAGTATCCCAGGCAACGAGAGCAAGCCACACCGCCAATTGATATGCTGCCCGACCAGGTCTGGTGGCCACTTGTCGGCGACAGCGCAGAAGTCCGGAAGAAGGTGAGTGTCCGAGCAGAGAGACAGGCAGAGTAGGGGGGAGTAGAGGGGAACTCCCGTAGCAAGCCACACTGGGTCCGTCCATCTCCGGAGGTGCGGCCAGACCAGCTGTGACACTGGAACCAAGGCCGCAAGGTTGTCCGAGAACGGGCACCAATGAAGCAGCAGATGCAGCTGGAGCGGCCGCGAGTAGAGCCTGCCTAGAGGTAAAAAGTCCGCCACTGTGCTGATGAGCTCCAGGAGCTGTAGCCAAACTCTGGCTGGGACCACTTCAGCATGGGACACCTGCAGGGCTAGTTCCGCCAACTTCTGGACACATGCCTCGGGTAGTCACACCAAGTTGAGGTCTGTCATGAACTCCATGCCGAGATGTATAAGCCGGTGGGAGGGCGTGAGGTCTGACTTTCCCAAGTTGACCAGGAAGCCAAGTTGTTGCAGAAGGGAGAGTAAGGCGTCCTTGTCGCCCAAAAGAGCGGCTGCGTCCTGGTTCCTGAGGAGCAGGTCGTCGAGATAGTTGGAGGTGGGACTCGAAGTCGACCGCCTGGCCCTGGCCACTACTGCGTCGATAATCTGAGTGAAAACCCAGGGGCTGAGTTTGAGGCCAAAGGGTAGGGCTCGGAACTGGTAAACCACCCCTCGGTAGGTGAAGCACAGGTACCGCCGAGGTGCAGGGTGCATAGGTACATGTAGGTACACGTCGGACAGCGAAATCCATGGGCTTGACCGCCGCTCTTAATGCTCTGGTGGTTTCCATCCGGAAAGTCGGGGCGGTAATGAACTTGTTCAGCGCCGAGAGAACGCGCGACCACCTCCGTGGCGGCCTTCTGGAGCAGGGAGTTCACTTCTCCTTGCAGCGCCTGAGCCTTGACCTGGTCGCCCGGAACCTGGGTCCAGAGAGGTTTTTGATTGATTGTACATTGCTTAACGTCCCGACAGCAACAAGGCTTTCTCAGGACGTGCCTGCACTGCTTGTGAAAAAAAAACTAAACAGAAAATTGAATGTATGTCGCCAGCCGGTCAAATACGTTAAATAAACCTACAACATGGGGCCTAAATAAAGCTAAGACCATTTAGCAACACACATCCAATATCAAGAGCTACAGGCAGTGCAGACAGTAGGGAGAGTTTTAAAAAGGCAAATAAAGGTGAATGGACAAAGGGTAGACAGAAACACATGCCCCAGAATAGAGAGAAAAACCCACCCTGTGGGGCTGACCAGGGTGACCCTGGGAACTAAAAAATACCTAACCCCACCCAAGTCCCCCAGGGCAGACCCGGGTGGGGGTGGGTCCAGAGAGGGGAGCACTGCAGCAGAGGTGTGGACCCAAAGGAGATCTGCAGACCCTCGGTGATGTTTGACAGGATCCAAGGGTCGTCCGAGAACAGGGAGCACCACACGGCACTGTGTAGTGCCAGCCTCCCGCCAACTGGAGACCCTACAGCAGTTGGCGGAGGCAAAACGGTCGGTCAGTCAGTGGGCCCTACCCCACCTGCATCTCCGGGCAGTCTGGGGCCAGGCGGGGGCTGGGGCTGGGGCCGGGAAGGAGTGGGAGCAACCGGCTGGGGGGGGGGGGGGGGGGGGGGGGAGGCGAGCAGAGCCACGGAAGCCTTTGGATTGGCGGGGAAAGGATCTTGCATCCGCAGGGTGCGACCCACGGCCTTGCGGGCAGCTTGAAAGCGAGTAGAAGTCTGTACCGCGGGGGAGAGGAATCCAGGTCCCAGGTGTCCTCCAGCCGTCTGGTGACTGCCTGTATAGTCAAGTCGAGGAATCCAGCACAGGCCAGGGAGTTGCGTATCAGGATGGCTGTCTTGTCCAGACCACGAGGCATCTGGTGCTGCAGAGCCTTATGTCCTCCAGCCTGTGTTTCTGCCATAACGTTGATCGAAGAGAGGGGCCAGGCGAAAGATTGGGAGTGTCCTGCATACCAGTATTGGCAGAACGTGATGTCGATTCCAGCCGGCCACTTGTTGTCAGCGAAGAACCCTGAGTCCGTCCAAGGTCCCTGCAGCTGAGCGGAGAATGCGTCCGAAAGGTCCCGGAAGCCGGGTGGCTGAGGTAGGGACTTCAATCTCTTGGCCTGATGCAGAGCGTCCACCCAGACAGATGCCTTTCTCTTGAGCTTGGGGGGTAACCTCTGGTGGGAGAATCTTTGAGATGAGGCTTAGTAGAGTCTCCACCCGTGGCGGAGGCGGACAAAGCCAACGGGCTGCGCGGCGAACGAGGGGAGCTGAGTGGCAAAGGGCGCCAGTCATCCTGAACCAGGGCCAACACAGAGTCCTCTGGATGAAGACTGAGAGCGTCGTCCGGCTCCACCGCAGCTGTGCGTCGGTGGGGGCGAAGACAAAGTTCCCAAGGAGGAGGACTGCCGCTCCGGTGAGTAGCCTGGCTAAGGACGGGCGAGCGGCTCTAAGGACGGCTGCCGTGGTGTTCCGCTGGTCTCTTTGAGTGTCAGGAGGATCCCACCACCGAGGGCAGTGTTAGTGTTGATCGGAGAGGTCGGGCGGAAAGCGATCACAGCGGGGAGTCGCTGCAACGTAGGGAGACCTTCACTGCTGACTGCCATGCTCCGCAGAGCAGGTGTGCCCATACTGCCTCTACTGTATGCAGAGTTGCCAACCCCCAATTTTTTTTTCAGTAGTCAAAATGTAGAATTTCAGTAGTTTCATGACAATTTCAGTAGTCAATGCGCGTCAATTTCAGTAGTCAATGCGCGTCGCTGCGATGCATTACTAATGTAACTATACACAAACACAAACAAAGGCAGGCAGAATACACATGACATTTTATGACATAAAAAAACACTGACAAAGTGCCATATTTGGAAAAGAGTTTATAAGCACAGCAGCTTCATGACATACTTGCAATGCTGGACAAGCACAAGCTTCAATCTGGGGATCACTTAGACAGGGCAGTCCTCGTTGCTGCCTTACGTTTCTTCAACACTATATCTGACAGTTTCGTTTCATAGCAGGGCACACCCTGCATGTTGGTATCTGGAAACATTTTTTTGCACAAGTTGTTGAAATGGTCCGCTACGGATGCAGGTAGATTGTGTTCCGCTACAAAAGTGGTAAATAGCGTTTCAGTCCGGATGACAGATAAGTCTGTTTCTTTGGAAAAAACGGGAAGAGACCGAGATGGCACAAATTTTTCTGGATCACAATGGCTTCAGCTTTTGTGGCGACTTCCATTGACGTGCCGGGTCACATCGTTTAATCCTCCATCAGGCATGCCTACCCACAATTTGAAGTTTCAGTATTAGCCATTTGAAATTTCAGTAATACTATTAAAATTTCAGTAATACTATTACTATTGTTACCTATTATTTCTGCACTTTTTTATATTGTGCCTTTTATATTAGCACGAGCGCAAAAATAAAAATGACACACACACACACACATCACTTACCAGGACACATATAGTTTGCACATCTCTGTAATGGGTTAAATAATGGTTGGGACCCCCCCCCCCCCCCTCTCCTCCACTTAATTTTTTTTAATTTTTTTTAAAACTTGCACATTGAGAAATTTTCTGATCATTGCACTTAGGTCCAACCAAGGGAAAGCAGACACCGATAAGGTTGGTTTAAATAAAGGGACGTAATCAAGCAAATTGTTCTAGTGTGCTTACTCCCCTTATTGTTTTAATTTGACTAACTCCAACATTTACTTTATTTCTAGATTTAAAAGGCAACTACTATTAATGATAAATTAGAAAATCATATAAATTATTTTATGTACCAATTTAATCAAAATAATTGCATTTTTTGTCAGATTAGAATATCTTTTATTGTACAACTTCACCCACAGCTTTAAACTAAAATAAACACTTGGATTATGTTAACAACAACGATATTTATGATGCAGAGAAAAATTCATATTATATGGAAAAAAGAATACGACATATACAACCTGTCGGAAACCTGTCACGGCCAACCACAGGCCGACGAGTTTGTTTGGTGCATTCCAACCGGCTTCACAATGATTGGTTCAAAGCCTAACACCACTGGAAGCTGTGATCAGTAACTTAGTTGGGTGACCTTGACTCGGCCGGCAGCCTACACTGTAGCCACAGGCGCTCAATGAACCTTAAATTTTTTTTTTAACTATTGATTTTGCTTTTCAGTAGTATTTTTTACTACTTCCGTAGCTCCATAGTAACACATCTACTTCCGTAGTAAACTACGGAAATTCCTTAGTGGTTGGCAACTCTGTGTATGGGCACACCATACTGCCCATACTGACTATCACACTCCGCAGAGTGGTAGGGCCCAGTCCGTCGGCCCCACACTTCCAATCGTGTACGCTCCGCAGAGCGGGTGGGGCCGGGTACATCGTCTACGCTCCGCAGAGCGGGTGGACGCAGTACCATGTTCACACTCCTCCGATCGTGTGCACTCCGCAGAGCTGGGCCGGATACCTCGTTTTCTCTCTGCATAATGTATACGCTCCTCAGAGCAGCTGGGGCCAAACATGGTCTACGCTCCGCAGAGCGGGATGGCCTGGAATCACTTGCACTCTCCTCAGAATGTTCGCGCTCTGCAGAGCGGGTAGGCCCATAACATGGTACACTCTCATAACTATTACGCTCCACAGAGCGGGTGGGCCCGGAACCACGTTTACACTTCGCAGAGCAGATGGTGCGGGTCCGTCAGTCACGCTCCCCATAGCAGCTGGGCCCAGACTCGCTTACCTGCTCCTCCGAGCAGGGAAGGGGGGGGGGGGGGGGAAGGGGGGAGCACTGTTGTAGAAGGTCGGACCAAGTGGCGGGAAGCCCTCCACTGTTGTCGGCCCCGGTCCTCAGAGCGCGTGGGCACCGACAGTAGATGAATCTCTGCAGAGTGGGAGGGCTCTAACTGCAAGCCACGCTCCGCAGACCGGGCGGCCCCGGGGGACCTGTGATGACCACTTGTCACATCTGAACCAGAGGAAGGTCTGTGCCGCTCCCTCAGTGTGGGCATGGTCCGGGGAAGCAAAGGCAGCAATGGAGGAGCCATAGGAGGCGCGGGGGATGGGGATGGACCTGTCGACCCACTAGGACGCTCACGCCGGTAGAAGCTCCACAGCTGCGACCAACGTTCCTCATCCCAGGGAGTGCACTTCACACAGGGCCGCTCCGACGCACAACCCGAACACGGCAGGCATAAATCGCGTGTGTCACTGGGCCACTGAAATCCGCCGCACTTGGGGCAGGTCTTGACCTGTATACTGCAACATAAAGCAGAACGTGAAAGACAACTGAACGTGGCGCCAACGCCACGTGTACACGACCGGTCAAGTTTCATCCGAACCAAATCCCTAGTCGAAATTCATCTCCACAGAAAATGCCAGAGCCAGATCTCGATTCCCACCGGCTGTTGGCATTATCCGAGACCTTACCTCGACATAGTGTAGTGAAGGCTGACCAAAATCCAAGAGAAAGGAAATTTAATCCTGAAGGATGTTCGCAGACAAACTGGTAAAACCGTTCCACCGGAAGCTAAGTGTAAGACTGATGGGAAGGCACCACTCACGTGATAAGGAGGGGAGGCTACTCAAGAGACAGGGAGACTACTCAAGTAACGGGGTAACTACTAGCGAGAGTTACTTCCCTGGTCATATAGCAACACACGAATTTTTAGGCTGAAATCGGTAAGCTAAGTGTACCTTCCTAATAGTAATGCCGTCGGAAATGTTTTTGAAGAAACAAACAAAATGAAGCATGCGTTTAGTGTCAATTTCAAGGCAACGCTGCTTGATCGCCACCGAGTACACGCTATCTTCGTGAGAAATGGTGCTTTCTGCGCTGGTTTGTTCCCTTCAAAAACTAACTACAGTTAAACTTTATCAAATGTATCATTTTCTTTAGAAATGAAATCTACAATGTGTACCAAATCGATATGTAGGAATGCTGAGCCTAGATTGGTGACAGAATTACAGCAAAACTTCTCATCTCTGTATCTCAGCTTCTACTCTGCACATCGAGTTATATTATAAATATGAGAAATGCGCCATATAAATACTATGTATTATTTTATTATTACTCTGCGCCGAAACTTGGTACAAACGTGTTGAAATTGATGTTCTTTTGTCCGATTGGCTGCAAAATCTCATAGGACAAGATGTGCCAAATATGAGCTATTTTTAGACACCTAGTAAAATGGGGGTCTAGTACACATTGGACCATGCACGCGTTTAGAACGATCGTTTTACTAAGATCAAGGATCAAAATGCAAACAAAATGCTGCCAATAAAACTCAAAACTTTGGAGATTGATGCCATTTTCTTGTTGAAAATCGTATTTAAGTACACACAGCTGGGCCCTGACCTAGTTTTCTGACCTTTTTGGCCTGATCGGTGGTGAGCCCATTGGTGGTTGCTACTTTTAGTGATTATGAAATAGCTGAATCAGCCTACGGACTGAAGACCGTTACTTGTGCAAATGATTTGTGGGGAAAACTAAATGAATTGGGCCACAAGCTGACATATCCCTGCATAACTAGACCTACCTGCAGCATTGACAGCAATGATGTGAGGCTGCGCTTGAGCCTGAGCCTGAGCTTGTGCCTGTGCCTGTGCTTGCGCCTGCATTACCATCGCCGTGTGAAGACTATGCTGTGCAGCCGCTGGATGATTCACTGCGATCTGAAGGCCAGGGTGGTGTGGATGGGGCATAAAGGTCACGGTCCCGCCAGGCATGCCAGCCAGCTGTGCGGCCTGCAGGTGGGCATGGGAGGCAGCAACAGATGCGGGGATGGCCATCATGTGAGCGCCTGCCTGCATAGGCATCGAGTGGGGCTGGGCAATCGCCATGCTCATCTACAAGCAGGAAAAATAGATCAGCATTGCCAGAGATCACTTACAAACATTAGCACAATAAACCTAACAGTGAACATACCTATGAAGCTTTAAAAATGGTCTAGCACCATCACAGATCACGTAGAAACATTATCACAGTGTGCCCTATGGTAAAAGTACCAACATTTGAGAGTTTTTACCTTAACCCTTTTAACCCCAAGGCCATATTTCCCTAAGTTTGAAGGTATCACCTTGTCACTGTGTACCAGCTGCAGGAGATATATCATCCATGATAATTCAAGAGTAGTACCAGATAAGCTAAGTTAATCAGGCACTACCCTTGAAAAATCATGGTCAATCCATCTTGTGCTGCAGTGCATTGGGGCTAAATGAGTTAAAAGACTACATGACAGTTTAGGAGAAAGGTCCACCACAATGGTTTAAGCGCAACGTCAGAATAGCTAGCGCTTAGCAAGCTATTCTGGCTCCACCCTTACATTATCATGGTCAATCCATGCCTAGGCGGCTGCAAAAAGCTATTCTAGCATGACCCTTGAACTATCATGGTTGATTCAACTGTTGTCATGTTTCTGGGCTGCATGCACAAGGTGATTAAAAAGCCAGCGAGGGACTGACCTGCATGCCATGATGTGTGGGGACCAACACAGTCTGTCCAGGCTGGGCGTGAACCAGATGTGGCACTCCCCCTATTGACACTGGAGTGCCCATGGGCTGCGGGGAGATCAGCATGGGGTGTTGCTGTAGCAGAGGAGACTGAGCAGTGGGCAGTAGGACAGTGGTCACTTCATCCCCGGGGTCTTCCCCTGCAGCCAGAGCTGCTGCTTCCATCTCCGCTAACTCGCTCTGCGCACTGTCAGTCACCACTGTAACGGCATGGATGGACTCGGTTTCATCTTCGCTCTCTGAGGACGATGATTCTGGCTCGCCTTTCTCTCGCTGCTGTTGTCGCTTCTGCTGCTTCTTGGCATGTTTCTGGGCCTGCTCCTGCAGTTTGCGGTACTGCTCCGCCTGCTCTGGGGGTATTAGCGGCTGCATCGGCTTGATCTCTTCCTCTTTCTTGGGCGGTGGTGGGGGCTGTGGGGACGGTGGTTTGGGTGGTGGCAGCGGTGGAGGACTCGATGCTACGGACATGGGTGGCTCTGGGTGTTGTCCACTAGCAGCAGATGTGGCTGGGTGTGGTGAGGGGCCCTGGTCATGGGGTGGTCCCTGGTGATGTGGTGGTCCCATGTCTCTGTGGCCAGGAGGAGGGAAAGGTGGAGGAGGACCTCTCATCCCTGGTGGAGGGCCCCGGAAGCTGCCTGGTGGAGGTCCTCCAATGTTGGGTGGAGGCATGCCAGGACCACCGGCATTCGGTGGTGGTGGACCCCTCGGTCCATGTCGGAAGGGTGGTCCCATACCAGGGCGAAGTGGGAAGGGTGGGGGAGGCATTTCACCTCTGAGAGGAGGTCCACCGCGAGGACCACGTGGTCCTGGTCCGGGAGGGGGGGGCCCGTGTCCAGGTGGCATGGGTCCAGGTGGGCCTGACCGGGGTGGTCCCATGTTGCGCGGCCCTGGTCCTGGTGGAGGTCCCATGCCGGGTCCGGGAGGTCCCATGTTCGGTCCATGAGGGCCTGGTGGTCCATGAGGGCCTGGCGGTCCATGAGGGCCTGGTGGTCCGTGAGGGCCTGGTGGTCCGTGAGGGCCAGGTGGTCCATGAGGGCCTGGTGGTCCTCGTGGTCCCATAGGTCCTCCTGGGCCCATCCTCGGGCCAGGTGGTCCCATACCAGGTCCAGGTCTAGGGGGCATTCCGGGTGGACCACCTGGTGGATACATCCCTCGTGGCGGTGGTCCCCGGAATCCCGGCCCCATAGGGCGAGGGAGCATCATGGGTCGGTTGCCAGGACCCATTCGTGGAGGTGGCCCGTCAAACCGTGGGGGTGGACCATCAAAGCGTGGTGGAGGTCCATCAAAACGAGGCGGAGGCCCATCCATGTGGTGAGGGGGTCCATCATATTGATGAGGCCCTTCGTATTGGTGAGGTCCTTCATATGGATGATGAGGTCCTTCATATGGATGATGAGGCCCTTCATATGGATGATGAGGCCCTTCATATGGATGAGGCCCTTCATACGGATGCCCCTCATATGGATGAGGCCCTTCATATGGATGCGGCCCTTCATACTGGTGGGGAGGTCCTTCGTACTGGTGGTAATGATGAGGTGGTGGCCCGTCCATGAGGTGGTGGGGGTTGTGAGGGCCATGGGGAGGACCCATATGACCAGGATTGTGACTGCCCCCTGGATGGGGATTGCCCATCATGCCGGTGTGTGGGTTGCCATGGGGATTTCCGTGACCAGGATTGTCAATACTGACTGGTGGTGGGGGAGGAGCATGCAAAGTTGTTTCACCTTCAACTTTCCCTGAAGAAGCAGCAGTGTCAGTTAGAGAATCTGTAGTACCTGTGGTAGTGGTGGCTGAAGTGGGCATCTTGTCCTCCACTGCTGGCAGAGGGATATCTGTCAGACCTGCCTTCTCTTCTTTCTTCTCATCTTTCTCGGCTTCTGGTGCAGGAAGTGGTATTTCCGTGGGGTCGCTGCTCTTCGGCTTGGCTTTGTCAACAGTGCGTTGAGTCTTGGAGGGGATGGAGCGAGGGCGCCTTCGGGCCCTGATCTTGCTGCGAGAGCGAGAACGAGAGCGGGAACTGTATGGGGTCCGGGAGAGTGAGCGTGAATCACTGCGAGAGCGAGTGTAGCTTCTTGACCGTGACCGCGAGCGAGAGTAGCTGGACCCACTTCCACTAGAATATGAACGACTGTGCCTGCGATAAGACCACGAACTACTTCTGGAGTAGCTGCGTGAAGACCGACTCCTCGAATGAGACCTAGAACGAGATCTTGATGAGCTGTAATAAGAATAACTCCTTGACCTTGAATAGGACCTTGACGATCTTGATCGAGACCTTGATCTAGAATAACTGCGGGAACGAGATCGTGAGTCTCTACTGTGTGACCGACTTGACTCATCAGAACTGAACGACTTCTTGCTCCTGGAACTACGTCTGTGACTGCGGTGGTTAGACTGCAACTTGCCTGATTCATGCTGCTGGGATCTCTTGTTAACGGTGGGCCCATTGTTAGATTTATGTTCTGCAATTCCTGACTCTGCAGCATCTCCATCTCGTGAGTCATTCTGGGATGACTCGACCACTTTGCCTAGGGGGTCATTGTTCTCCAGCTCACTGTCACTGGTGTCCCACTTGGACTTGCCCTCTTCCTGCTGGCTCTTGTTTTCATACATGCCCTCTGCCTTGCTCCACGTGTCCTTGTCTTCCTCCACTGTGGACTTGGCCATCTTGTTGGGCGTCTGGCATTCAGTGCTGGAAGTGCTAGCCTGCCTCTTTCTCTGTGACCCGGGCTGCTGACCTTTAGGGGTGTTGGTTGGCTCTGCCCCACTAGCTTCCTTTCTCACAGGTTTCTTCCCATCACCTGGAGACTTGAGGTTGGGCTCTTTTCCCACTGACACACTCTTTGCTGCAGGACTCTTCTTGTTCTCAGGCTTGCCTGGATTTCCTTCCTGGACAGATTTGCCTGCTATGATACCTTCACTTGTAGGGTTTGAACCTTTCAAATCTTTCTCTCCAGCAGCTACTTCAATGCCCTCCTCTGGTCCTGTCACCTGTGGTACTTTCATCTTCTTCAGCTTCTTCACTTTTAAGTCTCCAGTCTCCTCCTTTCCATCTTCAGAGACCAGCTCAATGTCCTGATCTTGCTCATTGTAGTCAATCTTCACTTTTGGCTGGTTGGTTTTAGATTTACCTTTTCCTTTGCCCTCATCAGTTTTTCCAGAACCAGATGGCCCACTTCTACGCAGAGACCCACGTCGACTGCGATGTCTCTTTGAATGCTTGTGTGACGAGCGTTTTCTGGGTGCTTTCTTGGTTGGGACATCACCATCCACAGTATCTTCTGCATTTTCTTCACCTTCAGCGCCAGTCTTGTTGGCCACTCTGTGACTGCGCTTGCGTTTGGGTCGCTTTCTAGAATGATTCCTTTCCTTGTCTACTTTCCCTGCTTTAGCCTCACCACCCTCCTGCTCGGCACCAGTAGCATCCTCTGCTGCTCCCTTGTCTGTTTTCTGTTTGTGTTTCTTGCGTTTCTTTTTCTTCTTTTTCTCACTCTTTGTTTTCTCCTCTCCCTCCCCCTCGCCTTGAGCCCCCTCACCCTCCTCCGCCTTGCGTGAGTGTTTCTTCTTCTTCTTTTTCCTCTTCTTCTTTGCTTTCTTCTCCTTCACTTTTCTCTTATCATCTGCCTCAACTTCCACTTTCTTGGCTTCAACACCCTCCATGTCTTGCAAAGCTGCACCTTCCTTTTCATACACTTGCATGGGTTCCTCCACTGATGCCTGGTCTGGTTTAAGCACTTTACCTAGTCCATCCTGCTTTGCACCATCCTTTGGAGGTCGTGAGAGAAGCTGTGTGAAGTCAAAGTACAGAGGATTACAGCTGAAGGATACGGATGGAGATGCAGTAGTATACTGCACCATCTCAGCAGGCCAGTCCAGAGCATGGGTTTCATCTTTGCAGCTGAACACCTTGATGAATGAAGTCAGCAGTTTGGGGACTCCAGTGGCTGTGGTGGGTTTGCCTGCCCCTGCTGCTGGAGCCATAGTGGTTTTACTGGAAGATGATGACGCTTCTCCTTTGTCTGGTTGACCAATATTAGAGCTGAAACAAAATTGGTTAGCAAGTAATGTTAACTTTTTGACTCCTGGAATACGAGCAACACCCGAATGCAAGAGGCACAGATCCTCATGAGCCCCCCCCCCCTCCCCCAAGTGCATGGCTTCATGAGAATCTATTATTCTTCCTGGCCTCATTCACAGCCATGTACCTCATGCAGACAGGGTTATCACTCAGTGAACCTGCAATAGTTTCCCAAAAATAATGCTAAATACTGGCAGTGAAGGGATGAAACCCTTAGGCTTGGGGGAAATCACATTTGTTTCTTCCCCTCTGGTTCAGACAGACAATCTCATAAGCAAGACACCAAACTATTCAGGTACTATCATTGAACTATCAAAGTTAATACAACTCCTGCAACTTGTTCAATGTCCTTTGATTTGAGCAAAGGACTCAGCACACAAAAGTGGAATGCTGACCATGAACCACCTTGTGCAGGCAGCCCAGTAGTACTAAAAAATTAATTTTTCTTTAAAATGTATTTTTTCGAAAAATACTTACTGATGACATTACTAATTGGAACCTTCGCTTAACTCATCAATTTTAGCCCCAAAACTTACTGTGTCCCTCCTCACAGGGGAGGCAATCACTGGGGTGCCGTTACCAGGACACCCTGAGTGGCCTCCCCTACTACCGTATCCGGTGGCGCGCTCACCCTTTCCCGCTAATGACCAAGCCTTAGCACCACTGCGGCAAGCGGGGAAGGAGGGAGAGACCTCTGAGTAATGTCATCGGCAAGTATTTTTTTGAAAAAATACATTTTAAAGAAAAATTTATTTATTTTCTCAAAATCATTATCGATGACATTACTAATTGGAAGAATTGCGAATAGGAGGTGGGTGCCGCAAGTTTGGAACCCCTCCCTTTGCCTGTGCAGAGCGCGTACTATCGAGGCCCCTCCCTATGCACCCACTCGCGACAATTTTAGCTAGGCAAACCTACAGGAGGGAGTGCTGCGCCGCCGAGATGTCCCCCACAAGCCAAGATAGGTGCGCTGGCCGGATAGGTAGAAGCGGGCGAAGGTAGACTCGGCCCGCCAACCACAGCTGCCACTATGTCTCTTACTGCACAGTTACAGTCAAAAGTGGTACTCGCTGCCACTGCTCGGACTCCATGAGCCCGGATGCGCATCATTTTCGCTTGTTCTGGGGCGAGCTCTTAATGTGCCAAACGGATCACCCAAAGTATCTAGGCCGAGATAGTTTGTGCCGAAATGTCTCGTCTGCCCGGAGCCAAGGGCAGGAAAAGGGTGTGATATCCCTCACTGCACAGTTCGGCCATCTTTCCTTTTGCGATGCTCGCTACCCCTCCTCGGACTTCATGAGCCCGGGTGCGCATCGTATGGCTTGCTCTGGGGCAAGCTCTTGTACACCGGCCGAATCACCCAGCGTAGACCGTACAAGATTGTTTCAAGTGCCGAAATGTGTCGTCTGCCCAGAGCCAAGGGCAGGAAAAAGGCGTGAACGCCCTTGTCTTTGTGGCTTAGTTCTGCGCAGATACACTTTAAGAGCCCTGATTTGGGTCCTGTAGGCGTGAGTCCTGTGGCTGATCCATCACCCCGAGATGTCGGACTGTTACGACTTGTGAGGTTGACATAGGAAATCGGTTCTTAGCCAAAAAAGCAGGGTCCTTCAGCAGCTGTACCGATCCATCGGTCCTGCGTAGGAGACAGTGGGATGTACCGAAAGGCATGGATCTCGCTAACCGCGCGGCTGTGGCAAGTGCAAGTAAAGAACAGGTCTTCCTGGTAAGATCTCCCAACTGTGCTAAAGGTAGAGGCTCGAACTCTTGGAGTTGAGCCAGGTGAGCACCCAACACAGGTCCCCGCGTGGAACCAACGTGCGCGAGGTCGGGGCGTTGTAGATCAAAATGGATCCTCAGATCTGCCAAGTCTTTGCACGCTCCAGGATCTGGCCGTCCCAGGTGTCTGTGCGTGTCTGTCCCCATAGCCAGATCACCCCGGATGGTGATGGGAGCCAATTCTGTCTGAAGAAAAGCCACAGGAAAAACTTTGCCAACTGCTTTCCAAGGTTATGGTTAGGTCTGTGGGCGAAGTCGCTCTGTGTCACACCAGGACAGGAGAATGTGCGACTTTCCTTCGTAGACATTACAAGTTGACATTACAGGTTGCTTCCACTGCAGCAACTGAAAAGCCTCAAGCGGAGACAATCTCCAACCATGTAACAGTCGCTCTGGGCACATGTGGAACAGCTGCTGAATTGGCTGCTTGATCATTGGACTCGGCGAGGAAGGAACCAGAGGCAGCAGTCCCTGTTCTAAGTGCTTTTAGGTACTAGCACTGCGCGTATGCCAGGAGTCCCACCCATGGGATGGAGAGTGCTTCTACGACCCAGGCTAGCGGATCCGAAACGGGGGAGACGAAAAGAGGAAGCTTGTTTCCTTTCGTGGCGAAAAGATCGATCATCGGCTTCTCCCAACGCACGCAGAGTAGCTGGAAGATATCTGGCCTTAGTGAACACTCCATGTGTAACATCTAGCCTAGACGAGAGATGGAGTCCGTGAGAATAAGAGGTGTCCCGGAAGGTGTCGCACCCTTTGGTTCTGAAAGTAGGCTACGACTGTCGAATAGTCAGCGAGTAACCGCACCTCCCTTTGCGCGAGTCGATCTTCCCAACCATGAGAGCTAGCCACACCTCCTTTATCTACAGCCAGTAGATGAGTCTGCCTGTCTGTTCTCCTGTCCAGCTGCCCGAGATCGCGGCAAAATGCGGTAGCAGGTGGGCCCCCCAGTCTGAGTGGCTCGTGTCCGTGCAGATAGCTACTTGAAGAGGAGGGGAGAAGAGGGGAATCCCTGACGCCAGCCAGGTAATGTCCGACCAAGTCGCCGAAGAGACTGTACTAACTCTGTCACAGGTACCAAGGCCACTACATCACCCGAGGAGCAGATGAAGCTGAATCGTCCTTGCATAGTGTGTGTCTAGGGACGAAGATCTGTTGCCGCGCTAAGCATGCCTAACAGATGAAGCCAGGCCCTGGCCGGGAGAGCTTCCGCGTGGCAGTCCTCCTCAATGGAGGTCAGTCAAGCATCTCATACCCAAGTGGACAATTTGGCGCAACGGAACCAAGTTGGACTTGCCTCCGTTGACTAGGAAGCCTAGGTGACGGAGTAGAGCCAGCAGGGCATCTCTATCAGTTTAAAAAAACGCTCGTCATGTAGTTCCGTAACCGCCGGTTGTCCAGCTAATTGGAAGTCGGACTGGAAGCTGCTTGTCGGAATCCTGCCAACACACCGTTCACAACCTGGTGAAGACCCACGGACAGAGGTCGCGTCCGAAAGGTAGAGCCCGAAAACTGGTAACTATCCCGCGCCGGTAACGCCGCGAAGCTGGCATGCAAAAACACGTCCGCTAGGTCACGGCTCCTTTTCCTACTACGCACCGCCGCCCTCAGCGCTCTGGCTGTCTCCATCCTGCAAAGTGGTCCGAATAATTTGTTTAGCGCCGACACGTCGAAGATCCGCCACCAAAAACCTCCGGCTCGGGGACGAGAAGAGTCAATCGTAGCATGCCGTGAAGTCGGGATGCAAAAACCACCTCTGCGGCCATATTCTGTAAAAGGCCATCACCATGCCCTGCAACACTGTCGCCATGTCCCGTCCTATCGATGCTCATGTCCACACCAATGCTTGACTAACGGCTGTGTTGCCATCTCCAGTAATCCTCTGTCTCTCTTTTCCTCTTCTTTTATCTTCTTCCTCTTTATTCTTATTTTCTCTTTCTTTCTTCCCGTTCACCCAGAGAGACGCGGGCCAAGGAAGTTGCCTTGTCTAATCCTCGTGTCAGAGCACTCTGGCTGAGCCCCGCCCGTAGCAAGGCATCCTAGTCCACCGCCAAGAGGTTATAGGAACAACTAGGAGAGAGTCGCATACCACCGCTGGTGCGTTCTTTCCTTCTTTATCACCGCCGCCCTCAGCGGAACGAAGACCATCACCGACACAAGTGAAATCTCAACCTCCTCTCCCAGCGCTGACACCGAGTCCTCTGCAGGTAGACTGCACGCCTCCTCTTCATCCGCGGCGCGCTGAGATGTGGCCGTCGTTCCCGGTCCTAGAACTGAGTGAAGAAAAAGAAGAAGAAGATGGTCCACGATCCCCTGGCGCGGGCTGCGTCGGTGTCAACAGGATGCCGCCTCCGTCCATCGGCTATAAACCTAGTGGTTCCGGCGCTGACATCGAAGCTGCGTCTCCGCGTAAGAGCGGTCACTGCCAGTCAGTTCGACGATCTGTTGCAGTTACCCATGTGGCTGTGTCGGTGTCCCCGTCAGACTGCGCGCCTCCTCATCATCCGCTGTTCGCTGAGAAAAAGGTTGTCTCGGTGTCAATGGGATGCCACCTCCGAACATCAGTCATCATCCGCGTGGTCCCGCCGCTGACATTGAAGCTGGAAGAGCGGTCCCCGTCAGTCCGTCCGGCGATCTGCTGCGGTTCACCCGTGCGGTTGTGTCCTCGTCAGACTGCGCGCCTCCTCGTCATCTCATCCGTCGTGCGCTGAGATGTTTTTGTCTCTGTGTCAACAGGAGCCGCCGCCATCCATCGGTCGTCATTCGAGTGGTCCCGCCGCTGACGTCAAAGCTGCGTCTCCACGTAAGCGCTGTCCCTGCCAAACCGGCTCAACGATCTGGTGCGGTTCGCCGTCGGCTGCATCGGTGTCCCCGTAAAAGCGCCTCAGTCCAAGGATGTCCGAGAACCTGGTGCTGACGTCGCACTGCGCCGGTGCTGCCGCGTGATCCCTGCCAGACTGGTCCCAAGGTCTGATGCTTCTAGCTGAAGTCTCTGAAGCCTGGTGTCTAGGCGAGGTCCGTGCCGCGCCATGCTTGAACTTGTCCGACGGTCCGGCGAAGAGGAGAGGGAAGATCACGAGAAAGGTAACTGCCGTGCGCCATCCCGCTGACGTAGAACCTGCGTCTCCTGAGTAGACCGACAACTGCTCTACCGGTCCGAGGATCTGCTGCAACTAGCTGGAAACTCTGAAGTCCATTGGCGCGGCGAAGTCCGTTGGCGCGAGATGCTTGGACTAGTCCTCCGATCCGACGATGAAGAGCGAGAAGCCGAGACGTCAATACGATTATGGTCTCTGCCACGTGTAGACTCCACACGCTGTGACCGTTCCTTCGATTGCGAAGATCGAACACTTTGGTATGTCTGTGCTTCGGGGGTCTGCCGTCTATTAGAACTCTCCATACGACGGCTCATCGAACTGACCACACTGGTCCTCTCCCGAAGGAGGCTATCATCGCCAGTGGATCGCCTGTGGTGCCACTCTCTATCTCTGGACCCCGAAATCTTACTATGTGGCTTATCAAGTTGGCGTCTTGACATCCTTTCCCCCTCCGAGAGAGGTCCCGAAGGTGTGACCCTGTCCAGGCGCTGGTAGGGCCTATGGCAGTAGGGCGCTCTCAACTCCGAGGGGGGGTCACCCGCTTCTGCTGCCTGGGTCCTCTTATTGCCAGGAGCGCTTCCGTGCGACCCAACGTAATCCCTGTGGGAGGACCGAGCTCTCAAAGGCCTTACTAATCATAGGGTGGTGAACCCCTGCCTGGCCTATTTCCCTTTCTGTCGATTGAAGGGTTTAATTGAGCTCTTGGTGCTGTGCGGGATGGCGAATCCCGTCGGCTGCTATTAGGCTCAATTGTCCGCACAGGACGAGTCAGCTTTGCACGAAGCACCGGTGGGGGCAGCAGGACCCTTTTCGCACCGACAACAAACGATGTCTCAAATTGCATTTCTCTGTTTCACATTCAAGGCTACGGACACTCTCTTGCGTCTCGGCCTTTCTCTCCTGTAAAAGGCCCATAGTAGTGACCAACGGTCTTCCTTCCACATAGCGCATAGCGCGCACGGTCAACTGGAGGAACAGCCAGAGCAGGTTAGACAGACATCATGTACATCACTAGGCCACTGGAATTCGCCAAACAGGGTGCAGGTCCTAACCTGAGCACTGTAACATAAGATAGACAAAAAGGCCCTGCGAGCGCTCGCAGCCTCAAGGAGGGTCCGAGTTCCCGAACGGTCGCGTACATACAATTCGGAAAATGCCGTCGCCCGGTCAACGCCAGCTAAGGCAGTAACCGAAGCTTTACCTGACCATGTCTTGAACACAGAAACCACAAAACCCACACAAGCACAGAATAATATCCTCTTTCTTTCTTTTCTTTCTATTTCTTCCTTCCATAGGACCAAGAATCACAAAAATAGAGTACACACAATCCAAGGTCGGAGCACGAGGTGCACACGACCGGCCTAACTGAGCTAAGCGAAGTCACTGGCGGGAGAGGGTGACTGCGCCACCGGATACGGTAGTAGGGGAGGCCACTCAGGGTGTCCTGGTAACAGCACCCCAGTGATTGCCTCCCCTGTGAGGAGGGACACAGTAAGTTTTTGGGCTAAAATTGATGAGTTAAGCGAAGGTTCCAATTAGTAATGTCATCGGTATTGATTTTGAGGAAAATAAACGCCACAAACAGCACCAGTGCCTGCATGCACAAGGAGGTTTAGAGTCTGGAAGTAAAATACTTATTGTTATCCTGAAAACACTACTCACCAGATAGTTTTTACATCCTCATCTCCATCATGACTGTTTTTGTCATTGTTGACCTCTGAACTGCTGACTGGCTCAGGCATGGGCAAGTTCAAAGGTCGCGGCTTGGGCTCCTGTTCCACTTCCTCTTCCTGTTCAGCATTTGGGGTGAAGGCAGCCGCTGCAGGAGTCACCTTGTTGGCAGTTTTCTTCAGACAGAAGGAAACTACACTGCCTGTCTTCTGCGGGTCTCCATCCAGCTGGCTTGTGGCATCCCTGTAATAACAGTCACATGGTATTCTCTTGTTAGTGTTGTCCTCTTCAAGTTAATGCCAGACTCCATAAAGTCAGTACAATGTATAGGTGGTATCATGGATGCGAGACACAAGTTCCATTCGAACCAAAGTACTAGATGCTTCTGACAACCCAGTGAGCAAAGGTCCTCGGGCACACAACGGCCGCAGTGGGCCCGAAGATGTTTCGCTACTGAGGAAGCCACATAGATGCAATTTGTTTGCTTTATTCCTTTGCCTCCTATGGGCCGTGAAGTCTGCCGTTGGCTTGCTTCCCATGTAACCCGGACGTCGGAGCACACTGGTGCAGCACAGTTCATTAGCTCGACTATTTTAAGTGCTTAGTCTATAACAGAGAGAGGTTAAAGGGGATGCGCGATTCATACCATGTCTGCATACTGTTTATAGGTCGAGTTGCTTTCATCGGTGACTTTTTAAACTGCATTTTCAATTGCGATACGTTTGTGGCAGCATGGTGGACAGGCGAGCTTCTTAGAGAAAGTTCTTGCGAGATAGGCTCTGTTAATACAGAATTTGCTGATTCTATTTAAACCATTATATCCTTAGGCTGAATTTTTTAAAACTGCTTGTTGTCCTATGAAGGCTACATTACTGATTAGGAGATAGATCAACCATTTTAGTTTAAGGGTGGTGCCAGAACAGCTTTGCGCCTGAGGTGCCAAGCTATTCTGTTACCACCCTTTAACTATTATAATCAAATTTATTTCTTGCAATGGTGTATCAGGATGAAAAGTGTTAAAGAAAAAGTGAGCAGAAGCCATTGCTGAATCAAAAATCAAAGGGCCTAACGAAACAAAGTCGCAGAATTGCGAAGAATCGGAAGATAGAATGAAAGTTTGTGAAGCATCCTGAACTTCTATTACATTTTGTTCACCATTATGGACATTTATCCATGAATTTATTTATTCATACTGAATTCATACTGAACATCAAACTGATAAGAGAATTTAGCTTTTTATCTTCACAGCATCTGACAATTTCTGCCTCTCAGTTTTCATTCTGACGGAAAATGTACACAGCAACACTGAACAAACAAATGAACCGACTGACAACAAGGTATGCAAATGTGCAATGCACTGAAACTGTATATTTTATATTCATATTCTTAAGTATACAATTTTACCCTGCTCCACAAAAAAATCATTTGATCCTTGTATGAATGTTTAAATAGGAAGCATACATTTTTCAAACGCACTCCAAAAGTTACTTAGTGGCGGGGTGCATATTAAGGTGCAATTATTACACGAAGAGTCAAAGAACCATTATGCACAAAGACAAGTTACAGCACCATTGGTTTTTGACATGCCTCGTTGACACACCTAATTAACTTCTACAGCTGTTGGGATACACAGCAAACACACATGCAATCACACTTGTTTATTCTGCACAGCAATTAGCACATTAATCTGTTTTTAGCTGTTGCTCATACATACAGCATTGTATTTAAAGAACGGAGCAGAGTCACTGCCAAATTACTGATATAAAGATGACGTACGTTGGGCAGGATTCTTCTGTGTCTAAATCAACCACAGCTTATACAGTGGAGTCCGCTTAACACAAATTTCTGGGGACACGGAAAATCACTTCATGTTAAACATATTTCGTGTTAACCAATCAGGCATGGAAATTGTCCGCCTAAAGGCAAATTTCCGCCGAAATGATATTGCTCAGCCGTCAAAAAAAAAAATTGTCTACCAAAAAAAAAAATTGGGGTGCAAAAAATAACTGAGCACCGGTCATTATACACTGCGAGGCATTCGTTCAAGTGATATGCCGCCCGCTAGAGTTACATAGAGAACAAAGACTGGTTTGACGAAAACGACGTGGAGATCCAGGAACTTCTAGCAAACAAAAGAGCCGCCCACCAGGCCCACCTAGCCCAGCCTTCCTGCCCTGTGAAGAAATCTGCCTTTCGCCTCATCTGCAGCAGTCTCCAGCTCAAGCTTAGAGAGCTCCAGAACGAGTGGTGGTCGAGACTGGCACAGAGGACCCAGCTTTGCGCTGACAACGGTGACTACAGGGGCTTCTATGAAGCACTGAAAGCAGTGTATGGCCCTAGGCACCTGGTACAAAGTCCCCTGCGAAGCGCCGATGGACAGGCACTCCTCACAGATAATACCTCCATCTTGAACCGCTGGTCAGAATACTTTCAGGACCTCTTCGGCGCTGAGCGCACTGTTCAAGAAACAGTCATCCTCCAAATCCCACAGCTCCCACTAAAGGTTGAATTGGACGAACCGCCCACCGCCGAAGAGACCCACACAGCCATCCACCAGCTCAAGAGTGGCAAAGCAGCAGGCATTGACGGAATCCCGCCAGAGATCTGGAAACATGGAGGCCCAGCACTGCACAACAAGCTCCATGACCTCTTTCTCTGCTGCTGGGAGAAAGGAACACTACCAAAGGATCTCCGTGATGCAGTCATCATCACCCTATACAAGAACAAAGGAGAGAAATCTGAATGCTCTAATTATCGTGGAATTACCCTGCTGTCCATTGCCGGGAAAATTCTCGCAAGGCTGCTCCTGAATCGGCTGGTACCAGCCATCGCTGAAGACCACCTCCCAGAGGGCCAGTGTGGCTTCAGAGCCAACAGGAGTACCACCGACATGGTCTTTGTGCTGAGACATCTTCAGGAGAAGTGCCGCGAGCAGAACAAAGGGCTGTACGTAACGTTTGTCGACCTAACAAAAGCATTCGACACTGTGAGCAGGCAAGGCATGTGGCAGATCCTGGAGCGACTTGGCTGTCCCCCAAAGTTCCTAAGCATGATCGTCCAGCTCCACGAGGACCAGCAAGGCCAGGTTAGACTCAACAGTAACCTCTCAGAACCATTCCCCATTATCAACGGCGTGAAACAGGGCTGCGTGCTGGCACCAACCCTCTTCACCATCTTCTTTACCATGATGTTGAAGCAGGCCACAGTAGACCTCGACGATGACGATGCAGTGTACATCAGGTATCGTCTCGATGGCAGCCTGTTCAACCTCAGACGACTGCAGGCCCACACGAAAACCCTAGACCAACTGATTCGTGAGCTGCTCTTTGCTGATGACGCTGCCCTTGTTGCACACACAGAGAGAGCCTTGCAGCGCATCACATCCTGCTTTGCAGATGCTGCCCAGCTCTTTGGACTCGAGGTCAGTCTGAAAAAGACAGAGGTACTACATCAGCCGGCTCCCAAGGTAGAGCATCGCCCTCCCCACATCACCATCGGCGAGTCTGAACTGAAGTCAGTACACCAGTTTACCTACCTTGGCTGCATCATCACGTCAGATGCCAAGCTGGACAAGGAGCTTGACAGCAGGCTGGCAAAAGCGAACAGCGCTTTTGGGCGACTTTTCAAGCGGGTGTGGCACAATCAACAGCTGAAAACGGGCACCAAGATCAGTGTGTACAGAGCTGTCGTCCTCACCACCCTGCTGTACGGTTCCGAGTCCTGGGCCCTCTACCGCAACCAACTACGACTCCTCGAACGCTTTCACCAGCGCTGCCTGTGTACCATCCTGGGCATTCACTGGAGTGACTATGTCACCAACGTCGAGGTCCTTGAACAGGCAGAAACTATGAGCATCGAGGCTTTGTTGCTGCGGACACAGCTTCGCTGGGCGGGGCACGTCTCCAGGATGGAGGATCATCGCCTACCCAAGATCACTCTGTTCGGCGAGCTTGCTACTGGACACCGTGACAGAGGGGCACCAAAGAAGAGATACAAAGACGGTCTCAAGAAGTCACTTAGTGCCTGCCAAATCGACCACCGCCAGTGGTCTTCGCTTGCTGCGGACCGTGACACCTGGCGCTCCACCATCTACAAGGCAGCCGTCTCCTTTGAGGACTCTCGCAGAGCTAACCTTAAGGACAAACGGCTCAGGAGAAAAAACCGAGTTGCCGTAACTCAGAACCCTGACCAGACCTTCCCCTGCAGCCACTGCGGTCGAACCTGCCTGTCCCGGATTGGCCTCCGCAGCCACGAAAATGCCTGCAAACGACATGGGCAAGCCCTATAGAATCTTCGTTCGCGAAGTCAAGCCAAGAGAGAGAGTTACATTTTAATCTAGATTTTAAAATTTCCCGGGGGGGGGGGGGGGGGGGGGGGGGCATGCCCCCGGACCCCCCTAGTTTCAGACTTTTTTTCACTTTTCTAATTCCCATGCCTGACCAATATGGCCTCAAAATTGATCACGGCCCTTAAGGAGAAAGTGTGTACGAGATGTGTGTGTGAATGAGTACGAGGTTAAAAGTGCACATTATCGTACTTTATATGCATACCTTCAGCTCGCTAGGAAGACACAAGGAAACATGTTCAGCTAGCGTATTTAATGTAAAATCCATCAGGTAAAATCCATAGTAAGTTACAATCCATCAGGTAAAAGCAACACAGGCTGAAGTACAATCCCACATTGGTAAAATGTATTTTTTCTTAAAATAAATTTTTTTGAAAAATACTTACCGATGGTATTACTGATAGGAAGATATACTTAGCCTGCCAATTTCAGTCTCCAAAATTGTTGTGTGTTGCTACACAAACCCCAGGGACGTACTTCTAGCCAGCAGATACCCCATCCCATGAGTGGCCTCCCTTCCTCCCGATAGCCTCCCTTCCCGATCTCGCTAGGGGGCGTTATGTCCAAGTTCCATCTTAACAGACAGACGGCAAGCGGGGAAGGTGGGAGGGAAATCTGAGTAATACCATCGGTAAGTATTTTTCGAAAAAATTTATTTTAAGAAAAAATACATTTGTTTCTTCAAAAACTTTACCGATGGTATTACTGATAGGAAGAATGGCGAATAGGAGGAGGGTGCCGTGGCAAATGCGCATCCATGGGGTAACTGCTTAGCTAGGTCCCAGTCAAGCGAACACTCCCGACAATTTCAGTTAAGAATTACCTATGGCGCATCCAGCGCCGGGAGGGAGTGTTGCGCGACAGCGACGTCACCCACTAGTCGCAGGTTCTGCCGTTGGCCGGAGAGGTCGCGGAAGTAAAAGCAGGCGAAAGTAGATTCGGACCGCCAGCCCACCCCCGCACGGCGCAGTTGCGATCGAATGCTACGCTCGTTGAGACAGCCCGGACCTCGTGTGCTCGAATCCTCAACCGCATTGCTCCCTCTGTCGAGAGGTCCTTGTATGCGGATCTGATGATGCCGCGGAGCCAAGCTGAAATCGTCTGAGCCGAAATATCATTCCGGCCCGGAGCTAAGGGCAGGAAGAGGCGTAAACGACCTCGTCGTAGTGGTTTAGACCGACGGAGGTAAATTTTCAATGCCCTGACCGGGTCTTGTTGGCGTACGTCCGGGAGCATATTAGGGCTCCGCAAAGGGCGAATAGAGATCGGTTGAGGTGGGGCGGAAGGGAGCCTGTTCTTGGCCAAAAAGGAAGGACTGGTGAGGAGTTGGATAGAGCCGTCGGCCCGAAGTTGGAGGCAAGACGGGTGGACGGAGAAAGCGTGTAGTTCACTGACCCGAGAGGCAGTGGCCAGAGCTAGTAAGAAGCACGTTTTCCGAGTCAAGTCAGAGAACCTCGCCAAATGCAAGGGTTCAAAACGGGCAGTGTTCAGCCATGTTAAGACCCACGCGAGATCCCAGCGAGGCAGTAGGGAGCGCGTGACAGGTCGCTGAAGGTCAAAATGAGCCATAAGATCGGCTAGGTCTTTGCATGAACCAGGATCGGGCAGTCCTAAATGGCGGTATGTATCGGCCACCATAGATAGATATCCCCGAATAGTAATGGGTGCTAGAGACTGATCCTGAAAGAGCCACAGAAAGAATTCAGCCAGCTGTGGAACAGTCAGAGTGGTTGGGGAAAGTTGTCTAGTAACGCACCAAGCGTGTAGGACCCTCCATTTTCCCTCATAAACCCTCAGAGTGGAGGAGCGTCGCGCGGAAGCGATAGCCGCCACCGCCGCATCCGAGAAACCTCGAGCGGTGAGGGCACGCCGCACAACCTCCAAGCGTGTAAGAGGAGGTTCTCCGGGCAAGGGTGAAATAGATCTCGTCGGGGTTGCTTCAGCATTGTCCGCGGCGTTGGTAGCCGGAGCGGGGGATCCGTGGCGAGACCCAGAAGATCTGTTGTCCAGGTCTTGGTCCAGGAAAATGGGGCTACCAAGAACAGCAACGCGTGGCAGCCGCGTAGTTTGAGGAGAATCTTGGGGATCAGGATTGAGGGAGGGTATGCGTAGGCCAGGAGACCCTCCCAAGCGGGTCCGGAAAGGGAGAGACAAATAGGGGAAGTTGAGCATTCCACCGTGTCGCGAACAGGTCGATCATGGGTGTCTCCCAGTGGGCACAAAGCATGCGAAAAATGTCGGGACGGAGAGTCCACTCGGTATGGAGAATGTGGTCTGGACGGGACAGAGAGTCCGCCAACACATTGAGTCGACCCGGGATGTGACGGGTCCGTAAACTGATGTCGTGATCTCTGCACCGCACCAGAAGGTGAAACAGAAGGATGCACAGGGAAGGAGAGCGGGTTCCGCCCTGCTTCTGAATGTAGGCCACGACTGTCGAGTTGTCTGAAAGGACCAAGACCTCCTGGTGAGACACGTGAGACTCGAAAGCGATGAGAGCGAGCCAAACTGCTTTCAACTCCAGCCAGTTGATGTGTTTTCCCACCAACTCCGCTGGCCACAGGCCTGATGTCTCCTGAAACGCCGGGAGAAGAAGCGCACCCCACCCGGAGAGACTGGCATCCGTGCAAATCGACAGGTAGGGTAGGGGCGATGAAAGGGGAACCCCAGAGGTCAACCAGAGAGGTTCCGTCCACCGGAGGAGAAAAGGCCGGACCAAGGAAGACACCGGGACCCGTGCCTCCAACTCCCCGGAAGACGGGCGCCATAGGAGAAGGAGATGTAATTGAATTGGACGTGTGTAGAGCCGACCTAGCGGAAGCAAATCCGCCGCCGCGCTCATGAGGCCCAACAACCGTAACCATGTCCGTGCAGGAGCGTCCGGGGCTTGATAAACCTGAAGTGCGAGTTCCGCTAATTTGTCGATCCGAGACTGAGGGAGGCGAACCAGGTTTAGATCTGTGTGAAACTCCATGCCCAGGTGGATGAAACTGCGGGAAGGTAAGAGATCGGACTTGCCGAAGTTGACCAGGAACCCCAGGCTGTGAAGAAGGCGAATGAGGGCGTCTCGATCGGTGGAGAGGCGGGACGCGGCCTGATTGCGGAGTAGTAGGTCGTCGAGGTAGTGCGAGGTCGGACTGAGAGAAGACCGCCGGGCGTGAGCGACCACTGCATCCATAATCCTGGTGGAGACCCATGGACTGATGTTCAGACCAAACGGCATAGCCCTGAACTGATAAATCACTCCCTGGAAGGCGAAGCGAAGGTAACGGCGGGCTGAAGGATGCATAAGAACATGTAGGTAAGCATCGGCCAGATCGAGGCTGACCGCAAAATCCATGGGCCTGACCGCAGCACGTAGAGCTTTCGTAGTTTCCATCCGGAAGGACGGAGCGGCCAGAAACTTGTTCAGCGCGGAGAGATCGATCACGGGGCGCCAAGAGCCGTCCGATTTGGGGACGACAGAGGCGACTGTAGAAAGCCAGAGAGTCGGGACGGAGGACGACCTCTGTGGCAGATTTTTGAAGTAAAGCTGTCACCTCCGCCTGTAAAACCGCAGCTTTGACCGGATCCTGCGGAACCGGAGTCCAAAGTGGTGAGCGCCGCAGAGGTGGAGGGCGCTGAAAAGTGAGTCTGAGTCCTGCCGTAATTGTAGAGAGGATCCAAGGATCGCCCGGGAAAAGTGAGCGCCAAGTCGCGCTGTGTCGTGATAGCCGCCCGCCGACTGGAGACCCGAGCGAATGTGGCGGGGGCATGGATGGGAGAGAGTCATCGGGCCCTCCCCCGACCGGGCCGTCGGCCCCGGCCAGACCAAGAGGGGGTGTGGGCGGTGAGGGGGAGGGAGCGGGTGCGGCCAAACGCTTTGGGACGGGAAGAGCCGAAAGGCATACTGGCGGTAGGACGAGGTGTGGGTCTGTAGGACCGCAGGGCACGACCCATGGCCTTGCGGGACGAACGAAAGCGCGAGAAGGGGCGAGACGAAGGCCAGATATCTTTGTGCGACTCTCGCACAGCGTGCCAGGCGGGGCCGAAAAGGAAAGTACCACCGATGGGCGCCTGGCGTAGTTTGGATTTAACAGGATCAGGCAATCCCACACACGCGTCGAGCACAGCATCCCGGCGAATTAAATCACAATTGATGGCAGCAGCCATCGCATTGGTGGAGGCGTGGTAGGAGGCTCTGTTCGCCACCACAGCTAAAGAGTGAATTTCCCGAAGAGGAGCGGAGGAGATAGGGTCCCAATTATCCTCTAAAGCCCGAGCAATTGCCTGTGTTGCGAGATCGAGGAAGCCGGAGCAAGCTAGAGTGTTGCGGATGAGGACAGCAGTCTTATCCACCCCCCGAGGAACGCGATAGAAGGCGTTACGGCGACCACCCGCCTGAAATTCCGCATCAGGGTCCAGTGACGGCAAAGGACATGAAAACGATGGAGAGTGGCCCGCATACCAACTCTGGCGGAAACGTATATCGATGCCCGTGGGCCACTTGGCATCCGAGAAGAAAACCGGTTCCTTAGAAGTGGCGAGAGGTAAGTGGGCCGAGAATGCATTGGAGAGATCGTGGAAACCCGGCGGTTGAGGGAGAGATTTAATCCGTTTGGAAGGAAGGAGCGCGTCCACGGAAGCGGAAGCTTTACGCTTGAGAGGGGGAGCGGAAGGACAAATATCCGGAGGAAGGAAACGTTGAATAAGGTCCGATGCCGCCTCGATAGACCGCCTGGTCTCGACATTAGGGACCACGCTGGAGGAAGAGTCCGAATCTTCACAAGGAGAGTCCGCAGAGAGGGAAAGCGGGGACGCATGATGGACACCAGAGGCCCCCACAATGGAGGTCGAATCTTCCGGGGGGAGACTAAGGACGTCGACGGCAGGAGTCTCCGGGGCCAGTCGAGAAGAAAGACGAGAGAAGCGCCGAGAAGAACGTTCGCCAGAACGATGTACATGTGGTGAAACGCTGCGAGCCGGGGCGCGAGGGGGGGCCGAAGGGCCCACCGTGCCGAGTGAAGGATCAGGACGAAAGGAGCGATGGTGAAGTGCAGTCGTATTTTTGTGAAGGACGGAACGGTGTTTGTGCGGAGACCGGCCACCTGCCAGGGCGCAATGGGACACCGCAGAGGTCGCCGCGCCGGGCAGAGGGCCATGGAGAGACTCGCAATGGCGATGTTGAGGCGGATAATTTGTAACGCGCGGTGACCGGCTACGAGCCGGGGCGCTGCGCGGAGACCGGGTACCAACCGGGGCGCTATGTGGCACTGCGTGCCACACCGCATCGTACAAAGTGTCAGACAGGGACGGACTATGTCGACGCTGAGGTGCATAATGTGTAACGCGCGGTGACCGACGACGAGTCGGGGCGCTGCGCGGAGACCGGGGACAAACCGGGGCGCTAAGTGGTACGGTGTGCAACACCTCGTCGTACAAAGTGTCAGACAGGGACGGACTCTGGCGACGCTGAGGTGGACAATTGATCGAACGGTGAGAGCGCGGAGACTGGCGACGAGCCAGGGCGCAGCGCGGTGACCGGGTTTTCTGACAGACCGGGGCGCTAGGGGACACCGGGAGCCTACCTGCGCCGTGTAAAGTGTCAGGAAGTGACGGACAATAGCGACGCTTATGCGGAACGGTATCAGAACGGTGTAAGCGCGGAGACCGGGGAAATGCCGGGGCGCAGCGCGGTGACCGGGTACCAACCGGGACGCTAGTGAACACCTGTGGCCTCGCCGAGCCGTGCACAGAGTCCTGAAGTGATAATCTATGGCGGTGCGGATGTGAAAAGGCGGAAGGGAACAAGGCCACATCGGACTGATCATGAATCGAGGTAGATGAAATCGGATACCGGTGTCCCGTCCCCCGAGGTAGGGCGGTATGGATCCGCCCGTGACCCGTCCTCGTAGATCGGGTGCGAGGGACCGATAGTAAACGGATGTCCTGAGTGCGTGTAGGAGAGGAAACAAACTTACCTCCCACCGCTGAAGGGACAGCGTCTGTAACCTTGTCCATTGAGACAGAAGAAGAGACGTGTAAGGGCCCTCGAACAGGGACACGGGAGGGAAGGTTGGGGGAGCGAACGTAGTCCGGGGACTGAGAACGGGAAGACTCGTCTGCTGCGGCCGAATTGGGAGGTGGTGGTGGGACTGGTGCAGAAAAAGGAGAGGGGCGCTGGCGCTGGTAAAAGCTCCACATTTGCGACCAGCGGTCTTCCTCCCAGGCAGCGCATGTAGTGCAGGTTCTGTCAGAAGCGCAGCCCGAGCACGGAAGACATTGCGAATGTGCATCTGACGGCCACTGGAACCCGCCGCAGGAGGAGCACGTGCGTAGTTGACCACTGCAACAAGTAATAGGGGATACCGCGCGGGCCGGGACCCGAAGGCCGCTCGGACAACCGTTGGAATGACCGATGTAACGACCGAATACAAAGTCGAAAGAAAAGGCCAGAAACGCCGTAATTCCACGGAAATTGCCTCAAAAGGCAGTAATCGCCGGGCGAGACAATGTCCGAGGCCTTACCTGGCCATCAGGGAAGGTCGAGACCGGTAAAACGAGAGATAAATACGAGGAGAAAGACGGAGACTATAAAAACGAAACCGAGAAAGATGGCAGTTAAGAATGAACTTGGACATAACGCCCCCTAGCGAGATCGGGAAGGGAGGCTATCGGGAGGAAGGGAGGCCACTCATGGGATGGGGTATCTGCTGGCTAGAAGTACGTCCCTGGGGTTTGTGTAGCAACACACAACAATTTTGGAGACTGAAATTGGCAGGCTAAGTATATCTTCCTATCAGTAATACCATCGGTAAAGTTTTTGAAGAAACAAAAGGTTGTGTTGGTACACGAATGATGCAACATGAATACAGTTCAGAAATGCTAGCCAATGAGAAGACGGATTACAACAGCCGAAGGCTATTCAGCCAATCACAGACTAGAGTTCGCTCTGATCTGTCATGTGTACTACAGAGTGAGAGCGACACGTGAATCCGTGTTCGTGTTCAACAGGTGAATAATAGTGAAACTGCCCTGGTTGGGAACCGAAACCAGCTTCGTGTAAAGCAAAATTTCATGTTAAGCATTTCGTGTTATCAGTGAAATTTTAATAAGGAATAAGAAGGCCGTCGGCTGGGAATGTAAAAACGGTTCGTGTTAACCGGAAATTTGTGTAAAGCAAGCTCGTGTTAACTGGACTCCACTGTATGTAGCGTTTCATGATCATCTGTGTTTCTTTGAACAGTTACAGCAGTAATGGGTTTTTAACCCCTTCACTGCCACTGTACATATATGGTAGTCTGAAATCTGTGTCAATTCAAAGTGAAAGAGCTCCAACCGCCCCATGAACAATGGATACAATGTGGTTTCAGCAAGAGGCATAGATCCTCATGAGCCCCCACATCTGCGGGGGCTCATGAGGATCTATACCTCTTCCTGTAGCATGGTCCCCATATTTTCTCCGCATTCAAGGGGTTTAACACCCACACATTCTCACGCAAGCTAGTTAACTTATGGTTTTCTGCAACCAAAATAGAAGATACTTACTTTGTTTCATTTGTTGAATTAGGTACTGGCTTCATATCAGCACTAACACTGGCATTCGAATTAGCATTGACACTGGCACTAGCACCGACATTCACACCAGCCTTTGCAGGGAGTCCTGGACTGGCTTTAACATCAATCCCTATATTTGCACCAACAGCAGGTTTGACAGCAGACCCAGGACTGGCATTGGCAGTAGAAACAGGACTGACATTTGGATTAACACCAGCTTCAGCTGCGGATGTGGGGCTGGCAGTGGTACTAGGACCTTTTTTCGCAGCAGCAGCCTGTGGATACCAGAACTAGAAATAAAAAACTTAGAATTGTCATACATACATGTATGAATTTGATTTATACTAGGTCAATACACTTGTTCAACAAGCAGATTTCATGACAATTTAAGTAAAATAGGGGTGCAGAACAGCTCCTGTACAATATTTATTTCTTTTCTGAGCCCCACTTAGAATCACTTGCCTTTAAAACTGACATGCTGTGCAAGATAAATAGACCACAGAACCTAATTAGTTGGTAACCTTCAGAGTTTCAGACACTCACCATTGAGAAACTGTGCCTAAAAGTGAGGGTAAATCTGTCAACAATACATTTGAGCCAATATGGTCATGGGTGCTTCTGTTGAATTTTCAAAAACCTGAAAGGTCTGAAGACCCCTCACCTCCAGAGCATGTAATTTCTTATGACAGGTTGGTACTTGGTACTGCCACTTATTTCTCACGCCTTTCTCCACCACCTCAAGCTTTGACGCATAGTCTTCTGTCAAAAACGGCATTGTTACAAGCTGAACAACACACCGGTCGGCGGTTACGTGGTAAAATTAATTTCTCTCTAAAATATATTTTTTCGAAAAATACTTACCGATGACATTACTGTCTGGAAGTGTCAACTACTTACCCAATTTTAGCCTAAGAATTTGTTGTGTTCCTTCACAACCCGGGAGGCACTCGGGGAACCCTAACTAGGGCCGAGAGTAGCCTCCCGTCCCAGTCCATCTGGGCACCCACTACGTGGCCCAATCACAATTCAGTCTTGATACTTAGCTTACCAGCGGCAAGCGGGGCAGGTGGGAGGGTCCTTCGAGTAATGTCATCGGTAAGTATTTTTCGAAAAAATATATTTTAGAGAAAAATTAATTTGTTTCCTCAAAAAATTACCGATGACATTACTGGCTGGAAGAATGGCGAAAAGGTGGAGGGTGCCACGCCCAAATACCGCCATAAAGGGCATAAGACAGAGCCACCCACCCAGTCGCCAAACTCCCGACAATGTTAGCTAAGTGCATATCTACGGCGCGTCCGGCGCCGGGAGGGAGTGTTGCGCTGCGGCTATATCCCCCACCAGGGCGAGATTTTCTCACTGGCCCGACAGATCCCTGAAGTAGAAGCGGGCGAATGTTGATTCTGCCCTCCAGCCCACTGCTGCCACGATGTCTCAAACAGCACAATTGTGATCGAAGGCAACACTCGCGGCTATGGCTCGAACCTCATGTGCGCGGATCTTGAGCCTCTTCGCCCCATCATGGGAAAGGTCCTGATAGGCGGACCGTATGACCCAACGCAGCCAGGAAGATATCATCTGAGCTGTTATGTCATTATTGCTGGGGACCAAAGGTAGAAAGAGGCGTGATCGTCCTCGGCGGACGGGCTTGGATCTGCGTAGGTAAACGCGGAAGGCGCGCACAGGATCATGTTGTCGGGTCTCCCTAGTAAAATTTGCATGTTTCAAAGGCCGAATAGTTATGACCTGGGGTGCAGTCAAGGGAGACCGGGTCTTTGCGAGGAAGGCAGGGTCTGTGAGTAATTGTACAGAACCATCCGCCCAGAATTGGAGGCAGGTAGAACTTGCCGACAGAGCGTGTAGTTCGCTTACCCTGGCCGCCGTGGCTAGGGCCAAAAGGAAGCATGTCTTCCGTGTCACATCAGTGAAGCGAACCATCGGGGGATAGACATATGCAATGAGCCCATCCCACGAAATGGATAGCGCATCGACAGCCCATGCTAGAGGGTCTGGAATGTGGGAGACAAAGAGGGGAAGTTGGTGATTCCCCTCGTGGAAAATAGGTCGATCAGGGGAGACTCCCAGTGAGCGCAGATCATCTGAAAGATGTCCAGGTGAAGGGTCCATTCCGTGTGGAGGAGTTGGCCGCGTCAAGAGAGGGAGTCGGCCAAGACATTCAAGTGTCCGTGAAAATGTCGAGCTCGGAGGGAGATGCCGCGGTCCTCGCACCAGCGCATCATGCGGTAGAGGAGAATGCACAGATCTGCAAAGTGTGTACCTCCCTGCTTCTGAATGTAGAAGACGACTGTAGTGTTGTCCGACAGGACAAGAAGTGTCTGGTGGCGAAGTTGGACTTCCCACACAATGAGCGCTTGCCACACTGCTTGTAGCTCGAACCAGTTGATGTGTTGATGTTGCTAGCCAAGATGTATCCATCTAACGCAGTAGGTGTGGATGAAGGATTGGAGTCACCGGCACCAGGGCATCGAGGTCGCCGGAGGACGGCCGCCAATGAAGCAGGAGATGTAACTGAAGTGGGCGGGAGTGAAGACGACCCAGGGGTAGGAGATCCGCCGCTGCATTCATCAGGCCGAGAAGTTGCAGCCAGACTCTGGTGGGAACGGATTCCGACCGGGCAACCTGAGCGGCGAGGGAGGCTAACATCTGGATCTGAGGTTCCGGCAAACACGCACGGTTGAGGTCGGTCGCAAATGTCAACCCAAGATGAATAAACCGGTGAGATGGCGAGAGGTCCGACTTGCCCGCATGGATCAGAAACCCCAAGCGGAACAATAACAGGAGGAGATTGTCCTTGTCCATCCGCAGCGCAGACTCCGACGGATTCCGCAGGAGAAGGTCGTCCAAGTAGTTTGAGATCGGACTGGATGACGACTGCCGAGCCTTGGCGACGACGGCATCCATGATGCGAGTGAAAACCCACAGGCTGAGGTTGAGACCAAACGGAAGAGCGCGAAACTGGTAGATCACGCCGTCGTAAGCGAAGCGGAGATACCGTCTGGAGGCCGGGTGTATGGGGACATGGAGATACGCATCGGAAAGGTCCAGGCTGACTGCGAAGTCCATGGGCTGTACTGCGGCCCGGAGGGTCCGGGTGGTCTCCATGCGAAAAGTCGGAGCCACTATAAACTTGTTGAGTGCCAAGATCGATGATAGGACGCCACTTTCCGTCCGGTGTCGGAACCACGAAGATGCGGCTGTAAAAAGCCAGGGAGTCGAGACGAGACACTATCGCCGTGGCGGCCTTCTGTAGAAGCGAGGAGACCTCTCCGCGTAAGGCGATGGCTTTGAACTCGTTGGATGGAACGTCTGTCCACAATGGAGATCGTCTCAACGGCAGAGGTGAACGGAATGAAATCGAGAGACCCTCAGAGATGGTGGTAAGGATCCAAGGGCAGGGATGTCACTGGAGCTGGACACCTATAGGACAAATGTCCTGGAGGGTGGCAGAGGGATAGGACATTTGTCCTGAATTGGAACAAAACAATAGGACATTTCGTGCGTGACAAAACTGATAGTAAAACAGAAACCACATAAACACAGGCTGAGTGAGATATTTATTGACTGTTGACGAAAAGGACATAAACGTAAAAAGGCAAAGAAAAGTGAACAAGTTATTATGTCATTCAGATAATACTGTCATCGCAGATTCGCATGAAAAACATATCAGGGCCTTGTAACAGAGGTAGCAAATTCTTCATGCTCAGGCTCACAACTCACAAACTAAACTGTCATTTTGGCACTTCAAGGAATTCACAGTGCAAGGAAATGTACTGACTAGAATAGCATTATAAAAATATTAGACCATGCACTGACTAAACGGAAATGTAATGATTAGTAAGCCTAAGGCTATAACAAAAGGAGATGAGCTTTCTGTAAGAAACTGTATAAGAAAAAAAAATCATTCCAGTTACTATTTTTTTTTGTTTACTTGTTCATGTTGTCATTAACCCATTCGCTACCAGAAACCTGCTGTGGCCCATGCTTCCAGCATGGGCCACAGCAGGTTTCTGGTAGCAAATGGGTTAAAGATTTAAATTCTCACACTTTTGTGGCTAATAGACATGATGAACAAATGTAGAAAACTAATGCAGAAAATACTTTGAAAAGGCCTTGTCAATAGGCTACATTTGTTAGATTTATCTGAAACTTCACTACATGTAGTAGGCTGCTACACTGACTTGAAAATCAAAATGACACCCTCAGTGGAACTGATATGAGCTGATCACTCAGCAGAAGTGGATGGTTTTTCTGAGTCCTGTTGAACAGTGGTACCCCTCCTAGCTGAAAATAGCTGAACTTTAGGGGCAGCCAATCAGAAGGCGATGTTTACGGAATCACACTCTACACGACCCTCGCTCCCGCAGTCTCGCTTTCGCTAAAAATAGCTGAACTTTAGGGTCAGCCAATCAGAGGGCGTTGCCGGGAATAACACACTACACGTCACTCGCTCGCGCAGTGTAAAGCCAACTACCTCAAAGCGCCAGCCTACTCGGAAAGAAATGTCGCTAGCGGTGTCCGCGATCAACGGAAAAACAATCGGACACATGTCCTCTTTTTGAAACAAACAATCGGACATTTGTCCTGCTGATCTTTCTGTTCATCGGACATTAGGCCAAGTCAATCGGACTATGTCCGGTGTCCGACGGCCAGTGACATCCCTGCAAGGGTTGTCTGGTAGCAGTGACCTCCATACATCGCTGCAAAGGGCCACCAAGAGGAGCACGACGCAGCCGTGACTTCAGATCAGGGGGCAATCCATGACAGGCTTGCAGAACGGCATCCCGACGCATGAGGTCACAGTTAGCAGCAACCGCCATCGTGTTGACGGAAGAGTGATAAGCTGCCCAGTTAGCCGCGACCGCTAGGGCAAGGAGATCACCAAGGAGGGGCGAAGTATCCCCTGAATCTTCAATGCGACGTATAAAAGCTTGCGTAAGCAGCTCCAGGAAACCACCACAGGCCAAGGTGTTCCGTATTAGGGACGCCGTCTTATCCAGACCACGCGGGAAGGTGTATCGCAGCTTAGTGTTGCCGCCAAGCTGCGTCACAGCCGGAGGGTCCAACGTGGGAAGAGTACAATGAAAAGACTGAGAATGGCCCGCATACCAAGATTGGCAGAACGCGATGTCGAGGTCAGCCGGCCACTTGCGATCCACGAAAAAGGAGTATTCCTGGGAATCCGTGTGGAGATGAGCGGAGAAGGAATCTCGCAGATCTTGAAATCCAGGTGGTTGAGGCAGTGACTTGAATCTTTGAATCTCTTCTGTTGACGGCCCGAATCAACAAAGGCGAACACCTTCCGTTTGAGCGGGGGGGGGGGGGGGGGGGGGGGGGGGGGGGGCACGCGCCCGCCGGGGGGGCGGCTGCGATAAGACGAGCTGCTTCATCAATGCCAAGAAGCGTTTCCGTGCGCGCCGACGAAGGGTTCTTAGTTGACACAGGAGCATCAGACACATCAGAGCGCGGCAAGAGGGAGCGGTCGCCAAAGTCGAGAAAGGCAGAAACCGAATCTTCCGGAAGGAAACTAAGCATGTCCTCATCCCATGTAGGAAGCGAGATCCGGTGGAGGGTCCGTGCGGGAGAAAAGTTGCGGAGTCCGTCCTGACGAGAAACTGTAGCCACCGGCAATCGTCGTGTCCCCGGAAGAGTGCGAAGCGGTAGTAGGGACAAGGCATGATCGGGAGGGGGGGGGGGGGGGGGGGGACCTGGAGGGAACCGTGCGCCGTGCATGGGGAGAACGACTGCGATGACGGGAGCGGCTGTGATGACGGGAGTGGCTGCGATGACTGGACTGGCGGTCACGGTGAACGTTATCAGCGGAGGTCCGAATACCTGGCTGAGGAGGGGAAGGGGACGGGCGACGGAACGGAAGGGGGGCGGGGGGGCATACCGAGACAAGCCGGAAGCAGAACGGGGGGCCGAAGCGGGTGAAGTAGATGAATGGGACGATGACAGTGGATGCCGAGGGCTGCGGCGGCCGGAACGGAGAGGAGGACGATATTCCTGATGGTCGTCGCGAGACGCGCTAGAGTGTGTATGAATGGAGGCCGAGGGAAAAAGCGCAAAACGGTCATCAAACCGATGACGGTTGGACATGGGTCTCTTGCCTGCCTCCGTAAGGCGGGCACGTCGCCGCATAAGTGACTCTCCGTAAGAGTACACGGGCTTTTAAAAAAAAAAGAGACCTCTTATGACTAGTTTCGGACAACTCACTGCGCGAAGTATGTCGCTGCATGAGTGCCCCCGTAAGGCAAACGCTGTGCCCGAAGGCAGACTCCCCGTAAGAGTCAGCAGGCAGTGTCCGGTTAAAAGTCTTGGGGGATGAGCGAAGCTCAACCGGCCGACGGCTCAGTTGATCCCCACGGTCCGCGCACACTCGACTAGTTTCGGACAACTTACTGCGCGAAGTATGTCGCTGCTTGCGCGCCCCGGTAAGGCAAATGCTGCGCCCTAAGGCGGACTCCCCGTGAGAGTCAGCAGGCGGTGTCCGGTTAGAAGGTTTGGGTGATGAGCGAAGCTCAGGCGGCCGACGGTTCAGTTGATCCCCACGGTCCGCGCAAACTCGACTGGGAACAGTGCCAGGTACTGATGGGGGCTCCAGGAAGGAAGCATTGTCACTAGGCGGAGGCGGACGGTCACGCCTGTAGAAACCCCAAAGCTGCGACCATTGCTGCTCGGGCCAGGCGGCGCAGACTGTGCAAGTGTGGTCCGAGTTGCAGCCCGTACAAGGGAGACAGAAATCGTGATCATCACACGGCCACTGGAAAGCTCTACACCGTTGGCAGGTACACACGGGGTTACTACAACAGAAAACAGAAATAGCAGGCGGCAGGGCGCAAGCACTGTGAGGTCGCGAGAACGAAAATGATAGATCTGCGCGGTCCAACCAAAAACCAAGACCTCCAACCAAAGCAGGCACCCGGGCCGGGGCCGGTTGAGGGAGGGGCCGAGACCTTACCTCTCCTGTGTTGCGGCGACGGGTGGAGGAAGCGCCATAGTACTAACAGTAAACACCAAGGAGAAGAATTTTTTTTTTTCCGTATTCACAGAAACGAAGAAAAACACAGTACTCCCGAAGCACAATCCCTGAATTCCACACACAGGCACATAAATCCAAGCACAGAAGTCTGAAGGAACACAGAATCCACAAAAAATAGTCCAGTGAAAAAAACGTTAAAAAAACGATAGGCTAACACGTCTGAAGCGTACAGCTAAGTAGAAATGACTGAATTGTGATTGGGCCACGTAGTGGGTGCCCAGATGGACTGGGACGGGAGGCTACTCTCGGCCCTAGTTAGGGTTCCCCGAGTGCCTCCCGGGTTGTGAAGGAACACAACAAATTCTTAGGCTAAAATGTGACCTGCTCCCACAAAAGGTAAGATAAGTTGTTTTTGGAGGGTACTAAGATATGCATATCATTGGAAAGAAGAGAAAAAAACCTTTCCATTCATACCAAAATTAAGTATGTGGGATGAAAAATGAAAGAGTTATTGAAGTTTTAAGTTCTGAAGTGGTACGGCGGACATAGGCCCCAACCTCTGTAAACTGCCTGTAGCGGCATTGCCGCTGAGCGACTTATCTCACCTTTCGTGGGAGCAGGTCACAAATTGGGTAAGTAGTTGACACTTCCAGACAGTAATGTCATCGGTAATGTTTTTGAGGAAACAAACTGGGTTGTTCATGCCTCCAGTGCTGAAGAGAATACGGTGCATTGGAATAGTGATCTGCCTGAAATTGCCGTTCAATCGTCTTTCTCTAAAACTTTTTTAAACTGGCAGTGCCGGCACGAGCCATTTTCAAAAACTGTAATTCCGGCACATAACCGGCACAGAAGCACCCATGTATGGTTTATTCATTTATCTTATTCATAAAAGAGCTTTCATACAGCAAGTACCTGTCGACTTCTGGTAACAGGTCCTGATCTCAGCGTTTTGGCAGCAGTTGAAGGGGAAGCAGATTTTCCAGTTGGTGTAGAGGGGGTTGTAGGCTCCATCTCAACATCTGCAACTTTAGCAGCCTGCAGGCACAATATTTATATACTTGTAATCATTCATAATCATATAGCCTTTATAAATTATTCTTCTTCTTCAGCGTTCCCTCCTTTATAAATGACTTGGTATGTCTTAAAATAATGCAGCACAAAAGACCAACTTTTCCTACATGATGAAGTTTGAATGTAGTAAAATAAGACTTTTCTGTCCTTTTCTATGTAAGAGAGGGCAGTAACGACACTTGTCACATATGAAGAGATAAGCAAGAAAGTCAGGTAGAGCAAACATTGAGACGCGAGTTAATCCCATTACGATTGTGGTTGTGTTGTCCTGTGAGAGCATGCATGTGTTAATCGTAGGAAACGATCCGATATTTATTTGAGTTATCATGGTTATAATTCATGTACCTTTTTAAGTAACATTTTCTTTCGGTCGCGCAGAGCGGAATTCACTTCGTTATGATATGCTAAATTTAGTCCAGAACGTTCTAGAAAGGTCGCACTGTCTAGTGACCTCGTATGTGCGACGGTAAATTGGCGACATTTAGCAACAAATTGTTTACTGTGCGTGTGAAACCGTCAGCCGTTTTCTTGTGTGTTATGAAGGATCGTGGGTGTTGTCGAAATTTCCGACTAGTTTGTGAACTGCCTGCCATACTTTTGAGAGATGTCATTTTACCAAGGATTTGGAGCTGAAGTGAGCAGCCAAATTTGTGTAGCCTATTGTAGTTTTCTAGAAAGTTCGTTTTTTATTAATATTTTTGAGTTCCGGTTATGTAGATTATTTTGATTGGTTGCGCTGTATGATTTTCCTGGATTATTCTAGAAATTGGTACACTATAAAAGATTGGTGTTGGGAAACATATTCATACATTGTCTTGCATTTGTCAGTTGTAGAGACACACAGTTATCGTAGGTACGTGGCCCGTATAGGGTGTACATTGTGAAAGTAACAGCGTAACAGTGTGGTGTACGCGTTGTGTGAGGAACTTTGTGTCGACAGCGTGGATATTTGCAAAAGAGACTTTGTATCAGTGTTCATGCATTTGGAACTGCATTGTGTGGCGATCGCATCGCTGAATTAAAATATTGTTGGAACTGTTACTCCAGTATTGTCTACATCCTTAAGCCACGTGTGACGAATTGCAGCTGAATGAAGTTTATTTAAAAGAACCTTACGTGCGTGCATCTGGTGTGTTTATCATACTACGACTACAACTCCACCAGGTAACAAATCCCTTCCCATGAATAATGTTCCCACAGCCCCTCCAGAGAACATGAATACAGGCGTTACTTGCAAAGAGGAATGAAACCTCACAAGCCCCTGCAGGCACACAGATACCTCTCGTAGTTGGGTAGCATGTATGGTGTTTCAGCAGTGAATGATTAAACAATGATTTATCTCATGCAAGTAGTAGATGTAAGTAAATCAGGGCACATCATGTGCTGGTCTATCATTTTGGGCCTTACAGCTTTCAGCTCCAATGCCTGAACTGACAGACCAGCACAAAATGTACAAGCAACTGGCCCAGATTTTTATTTATTCCAACTTTTGATGCATTTCACAATTTCCCATTTTCAAGTTTCACTTTTTTGGACCAACACAGAAACCATTAGCAGCACCAGATTAAACTTTATTTTTAGGTTTAGTTATACATCATTAAAACGGCTACATACTGTAATATTAATAATGTTGAAATTTTTGGACAAGGTATGGTACCTTTGCTGGACTGGTCTTTGGAGGCAGCTTGGCATCTCCATCTTTGCTGACTGTAGGAGTGGAAGGAGCCGGAGTAGCGGAAGCAGTGGAAGAGGCAACTGCACAACTAGCGGTCACTCCTGTAATGTACAAGAAAACATTCACTGAATCAAATCAATATTCAACACACAATCACTGGGATCTGTCAGCAGGAAAATGTAACAGGAGTACAGCAATTCCTCATACCAATCTGTAGCAAGGCAGTGGAAATGCTGGCAACTCTTTCACTTCCAGCACCAAATGTGGGGATGCATCCACTGTGACAGCTCAAGGGTAGAGGCTGATTAGCTTCCTAGCATGCAAAAGATCAATGGGCTGCCGGCAGCCTGCGAACAGTTGTATGCAGACCAACTACTGCCCAATGGCCTTTGCTTATGGTGTTGGCACTGCTTTGTACATAATTCAGTGTCAAGGACTTTAACCCATTTAGCCCCAAGCCTGCATTTCCAATATTTTAGAAGTGTCATCTAACAACTATGTACCAGTTGCAGGAGATGGATCGACTATAATTCAAGGGTAGTGCCAGATTAGCTTGGTGCCTGATGGCATAAAGCTCATCTGGCACTACCCTTGAATTATCATGGTCAATCCATCTCCAGCTGTAAGGTCTAAATGGGTTAACTGTCTCACTGCCATTAGTTTGGTGCCTGATTGTGTGCCAAACTTATCAGGCGCTTCCCTTGAGGTACAAGGGTTGATCCATCCTCTGCAACTTGTATGTAGTACCCAAGAGACAAATGTGCACTGGTCTGCGACTTTGGACCTTACTGCTCCAAGTCTTAAGGTCCAGAATGACAGACCAACACACAATGTGTGCTATTGGCTCTGGAAGAGAAATGGTTCAGTTCTGGGTACAGAGCAACTGACTCCTCATTAGGTACACAGCATCCAAACTGATTCAGTGATTAGTTTACCTGCACCGCGTTAAAGAGACCACCAGTATCTATGACTTATATTCCACCACTAAAATAAGTGCAAAGAGCATAGCCAGTATAACAACACCTAACTAAGCCATCAATTAATTAAGCAGTTACACATTCCTCATGGTTCCAACGAAACTCCCATTCACAACTCCAATACAGATGACCATCTTGAAGTAAAAAGTTTGACTTCTAAATAGCCCAGATGTGAGAAATAAAAGTTTTTAATTGCATTTTTACACACATAAATGCGGACACAAACAGTGTTTCAAACACTTGCACTTTCTCTCACAAACACACATGCGTGCATACACATTAAACTTTCTTGTAGCCAAATAAAAAACTATGAAGTCTCCCGTGAGTTCTAACATGAAGTCAAATTAGTACCCTGGTGTTACAAGAGAATATAAACATGCATATTAAATGTATACAAAATGCTTAAGTAACCAATCTGCAAGAGTACACGTGACAGAACAACTTCAATCCAGCTGCTTTATGTTCAGTGAGAAGGTTCATTATATTTCTACTACAAAACTAATGTTTTTCACCCTTTGGCTGTCGGCAGGAATCATTGTGACGAGAAGCATTGCTGACAGCCAAAGGGTTAACTATAGGTTAGTGCGATCATTCACACCTGTCACCACAACTGTGAATTACATACCCTAGAATGAAGGAGTTTTCATACATCCCAAACTGTGATGCAATTAGTCCAATGTTTTGACAAGATGTGTGATCCTTGCATGCCGACTGTGGTGAGCTTGACTGTAACTCACTACATAAAAGCAGAAGAAAAAGAAGCACTCTCTGGTGAAGAAAATTAACCGATACCAATTTAAAAAATGTGCATACTTCTTTTTCAAAAGGAAGCTAAAGCAAGCAGCAATAATATCAAAGCACACGTTTAACTCTTTCCCTACGTATCGCTCCCAGTTTAGTGCTAGCCCAAACAAACCCTTAGCCATCGAAACACTTACGTTATAGCATTGTGCTCGTTGCCGTCTACAGATGAGGCACTAGTATTCTAGCGTTGTGTTTGTACAAAAATCGCATGAAGCACAGCTATCGGTCTAAGGGAAGCAACCACTATAATGTTTCACCAACCATTTCTAAGTTATCTGAAAGTGAATGCCCTTGTCAGATGGCGTCAGAACAAGGCCAAAGTAGCCGACAACGTGCCGTGTATCGTCTCTGACAATGAGCTTATTTGATCCTCATGAACGCGGTTTCAACAGTGATTTTTAGCTCGTAATATTGTGATTCAAGAAGAGACAGTTCTCTTGTGCGATTTCTTTGCTTGTGGAATAAATTTTCGTGCCATGTTCGTGAGTAAATCTGGGTTTTTTGTTGCATGTGCTTACACTGTTGCTACCAAAACCATGTTTCTCATTTTTTGCTCCGTCATGTTTGTTCTGTTGCATAATAATCAAATTGGTTTGACTTCCCACTAAACCGATGCACAAACACGCACAGTTTTGAAAAGTACTTTTAATGCTCTTTCCAATGATACCCAATTTATCTATGGTTGTTACCTTGGGAGGCTGTGAAAATTAATTCAATCTACACCAAAAATGTACGTCACCAGGGAACACACATCTTTTTTCCTGCTACGTCGGCAGGGAACTGACTCACTGAAAATGTTACGTAGGGAAAGAGTTAATAAATTACAGTAAATCGGTGTTAATTATAAAAGCAATAAAACTCCCTTTACAAAGCACAAAGCATCTGGGAATGCTTTACACTGGTATGAATATCATTTGCTTATCAACATCAGTCTGGATTGAAACTGTCTGTCTTCATGACTATAACTTGGAAACACCCAAGTTCTTTCAACCAGAAAACCAGTCAAAACAACAAAGCAACAAATGTACGCACACCAAAGGATGAGAAAAAATTCCTGCATAGAACTATCATTCACCAGAGGAAAGTTATTGTTTGGGAAGTCAGAAAATTGTAAATACGTGCTAGCCTGTCATTTTGGCCCTCACAAACTCCTGCCATAAGGTCCAGAATCACAGAGCAGCACACAAATGGGTGTGAGAGGCAGTGGTGAGGAACAGCTACTAACTCTTTCACTTCCAGTGCCATCTGATCGACCATGATAGCTCTAGAGCAGTGCTTGTCACCGGCAGACAACAATCAGGAGAAAGTAATAAATGTGCATTTGGGATACTGCTGACAGTTCAATAGTTGTGCCTGACAAACTTTGGCACCTTCTGAACCCTTTGGCTGCCGGACACACATTTTGTGGTGATAATTCCTGCAGAAACCATTTGATATAAAGTGTTTCTGACAGCCAGAGGGCTAGATGTCAAGTTCCTCGGGTACAACCCCCAAGCTGTTGGCAGGCATTACGGGTATCTCGTTATGCACCTGTTACTTTCACTTGATACCTAGTGATATTGGTCTCAATGCATTACAAATATTTCTGTGCATGGTGAAGGCAATGGGCATAAAGTAGGCTGTAGCACAGCTATCACGGCCGATTCATCCCCAGCCACTTGAAAGTACTGAACAGCACAATAGCAGGCGCTAAACAAAGGTGAGCCATAGGGGTCTGGAAGTGAAAGGGCTAAATAAGCTAGAATAGTGTGAACAACAGATACATGTAACTGATGTAGAAATGCCACACCTATAATCCACCACAAGTATAGCACTTACACGATGGCCCAGTGTGATTCCCTTCTAAATGTCTCTATCTGAATGAAGACACGCATACACACAGTCACGCACACTCACATGGGCACGCACACTTGTTCAGCCTGTCAAGGGCACACACGTACCTGATCAGCCATACTGACACAAAGATTAAATTAAATAAACAAGCAACAGCTTGATTACATGCACTGCCACACAGACTCAAACTCGTGCAAAACCACATACACTCCCACAGTTAAGAGCCAAATCTTCTGGATACAGAGACTGTACATTTGTGAACCATCCACGAAGACTGCGCCCAGATTGATCCACACTATACAGGGTGATATGATTTATAAATGACTTAACCCTTTTCATTCTCATACACTTTTGCTTGACTATGATAGTTCAAGGGTGGTGCCAGAATAGCTTGGTGTCTAAGGCCCCAAGCTATTTTGACACCATCTTTGAACTATAATGGTTGAGCGATCTTCTAATCTGTAATGTGGTCTTCATATGGCAATAAGCATATTTTAAACAAAAATCAGCCTCAGGATATAATTGATTAATCAGTAAAGTGGAGAAAGAGACAGACAGAGAGAGAGAGAGATGCTTTCAAATCGGCAGAACAGATTCACTACTTTTGGTTGAGTAATTATCCCTTTGCACGTCAGTAGCGGTTTTTGTTGTGATGATTCCTGTAGGAATCATCACAACAAAATCGCTACCAAGACGCAAAGGGTTAAAAGTTCACTGATAAAATTTGTGATGTCACATTCACACGAAAATGTACTCCTAATGAAGTTCAGATATCTTTCTTACTTAATTTCTAAATGTGGATGATGTTACTTTTACAGAAACCTCATAGTTTATCAAATGGCATCAATGCTCCATGATTGTCACGAGTACTTGAAACATACTGTCTTGAACTAACTGTCCTTGAGGTTAATTCAGTCATTTACCCATGGTCCCATACTACTAATCTACAGTAATTGTAGCAGTCAGGTGAAGTAAAAAGAAAATATTTGTGCAGTAAATATGTTGGTTAGGTATATGATACTGAAACTACAAAACATTTGATCATGCATACAGAGCAACAGCCAGTGACATGAAAATGGTCGGAGAAAACATTAGCTACAAAGCATTCACTCTCAAGTTGCAGGGCATAACCACGCAATGAAGAATAATACCATGTAGATTACCTCATGTGGACTTGAACAGCTATGACAAGATGACAGAAAGGTGCATGTATATTTCGTCTACGGTGTTCTAAAAAAAAAAAATAATCTGTTTCCAGAACACATATTCTGTGCTTCACTAAACTGAAACAGGTACTGTGAATGTGATACACAAGTATTGGCAGTGAATACTGCTTTTAACTGATAACAAGCTGCAAGCAGGTCCACAGAATGATTACCCGTACCAGTTTATTTTTAATGTTTTTTTACTTATACAATAAGTATTCTACTTAAGTATTGTATTATAACAATGAGTAAGCAATGAAGTGATAGCACAGAGGGTTAACTGATTGCAGACACATCCACATGTCATACCACAGTTTAACCCACTGAACCCCACAGTGTTTTTTTTTTCCTTGGTTTTGGAGGTGCTACCCAATGACTGTGTACCAGTTGCTGGAGATGGCTCAATCATGATAATTCAAGAGTAGTGCCAATGCCAGATTAACTTGGCACCTTAAGGTGGGAAGGTAAACCGACACTACCCTTCAATTATCATAGTCGATCCATCTCCTGCTGTAGGGTGTCGGGGCTAAATGGTTTAAGATATAATATATCTCCCATGAAAGAAACGAGATGCAAGATTGCTTCCCGGGTTCATAGTGCTGTCTACAGAGACATAAAAAAAGACTTTGCCCTCATCCTTTTTCCCTGAAGCAAAAACCAATTCAGCACTAAATGAAAGAAAGGCTGTGCAGGGCTATGGGTGTTCATTATTAGGAGAAAAAGGAATTAGCAAAGTCTAAAATGATGCATGGTGGTTTAACAGAAACTTATGAATAGCAACTGCATGCTTGACTGGGTGATGCTGATAATGAAATGTTTTCACAAAACAAACAACTGACAGCATGAAACAATACACGGTTAACAAAAACTAGCATTACACAATCTTTGATTTTGAAAATGTTTACATTGTGGGCTGTGACAAAAGTGAAGAAAACCTGTGCATACAACTACAAGAAACTGGAAATTTTTGCAAGAAAATTTCAGTTCACCCTGAACATGCAAGGCTGGAGGTGACTGAAAGATAAACATCTAATTCACAGATAGCCTTTGATATCATTGTTAGACATCCAATGCATGTCCCAGACTCCCTTAAAGGCCCACAACTGCCAGGAACTGTTCACAGATACGCTTCTGTAACAGATGGTTATGAAACTCTACACACAGGTCTAATCATGGTTCATTTAGACACAGGACAATCCAGTTCAGTACACGTTGTCTTTATATCAAGTAATTTGACAATGACTCCACTCCGTTCTATAAATACAATGCTTTCAGCACAAGAAACACTACACAGCTAAAAATAGATTGACAGACTAACGGCTGCACAGAATAAATAAGTGCAATTACGCGTGTGCTTTTGCTGAGTGTCCCAACTGCTGTTAAAGTTTATTAGGTGTGTCGACAAGGTGTAATAAACACAAATGGTACGGGAATGTGTCTTCAGATTTATGCGTAATACTTAAATTTACTTGCTTCTTAAAAAAAATAATCATGTGAACTCGAGTTTAGACTTTTTCCTGCCTGTAGCATGTGCCGATTTGCGTTACAGTTCCAGACCTGCTCAGTCAATATCATTTTGAGCAATGATAATTATTTAGAAATACTTCTATATTACATAGGAGCCAATTAGCTCAGGAAAAGCAGTTTTTAGCTGATATCTCACAGTTTGACCAAATAACTGCGAGCAAGGAGCAGTGCACAGTATGAGAACATTTATGAACACAAATGGCACAGCCCTTTTGGCTCACATTCATCAACATAGCTAATTTGAAAATGACCTTTGTGACCTTGACCTTTCCAATAAGTCATTGGAATGAGCAAGTGTTCAAGTGTCTATGAATGAGGTTTATATACCAGCGATATCCATGTTTTCTGAAAAAGTACAATATATATTTTTCACATATTTGCAAACCCCCTGTGACATCTGACCTTTGTGAGGGGTCAACTAGATTAATATATGCATAGAATGCATAGAAAGGTCTTATAATCCATAACCTCAGTGCTAAACATGACTGAAAAGTTTGCAAAAATGTTAATGAAAATCATTAAAAAATATATATATATTTCTGGACCCCTCTGACCTTTGAAAGACATCACTGAAATTGGCATGTTTAAAGTGATCTTTACAAAGTATCTAATGGCCAAGTTTAAAGACTTTGGAATGATTTGACTCAAATAAAATGGCAACTGTTAAGTTTAACACTAATGATGGTGGACAGATGACAAACAGACAGACCGCTCAGTACACACCCTCACTTTTCCTGTTGTATGTGAGCACAAAATTAGTTAGGTAATGTGAGTATACTGTTTTGAAAGATTCAAAGAATATTTACTGTTCAAAACTGTCCGAAAAAGTGGTTTATGGGAATAAAAAAGTACCAACTACTTGACACAGTATAAACTACAATTGTAAACATGTATCAGAAAAAAAAGACATACAGACCTAAAGTATGAGTATTTGAAACTATCAGTAATATTCAGTAAATGCACACTTTTCTCTATTATAGAATTTTACACTTAACCCATTTAGCCCCAAATACGTACAGCAGGAGATGGATGGACCATGATAATTCAAGGGTAGTGCCAGATGAGCTTGGCACCTGAAGGCACCAAGCTCATATGGCACTACACTTGAATTGTGGTCGATCCATCTCCTGCAGCTAGTACATAGTCCTGAACTAGCTCCTCCAATATTTGGGAAATGTGGTTTTGGGGTTAAATGGGGTAAACTTTCTGAACTTTCCATACTTCACTTTAATATGAAAGTCTTCATTTCTGAATCATGACCAAATGTAACTATACTTCTGCCTCTAGATATGCACATCAATAATGGAGATGCCATGAATGAAATGCCGTATCAGAAAACAAATAATGTAAACTACAGTCTACTATAAACCAAAGTCACGGATACCCATTAAAATATGCAACAAAACAACCCCAGATGCAACATAAAAAGCACAGATTGCCAAAACATTACAGAAGAGATATAAATTACGCAAACAAAATGTAAAAATAACAATAAATTGAAAACTAATTCACAAATACAGTACTGTGCACAAAACTGACAAACACAAATCACCCACAAAAGAAGGGGAGGAACGGTTGTGGGAAACGCATTAATATGCATGATTTATGAATTCTGAGGGATGAATATATGAAATATAATACATACAGATGTTAAGTCCTTATTCAGTTATCACGTGCAAAGGTACCAGCAAAAATCTAATTTATTATTTTTACTTTCCATATAATTATGTACATTAAACTCTGGATATAATAAAATGCCAGGGGCTCCAATTTTGATTGCTGTATACGCAAACTTTGTAATAAGCAATGTACTGTAATTAATACAGAATGAGTGCAGTTGAGACCACTAAATAAGCGTCATTATGTCTGAATTTCATTATATTCGACTTTTTTCAAAGCGAAATACATGTACATGTACACCTGGTACATTTCTGCTGATTCTGACAATTCTGAAACTTTGAGCACATAGACAGTTAGTTTACAGAAATAAGGACAGCAGAGTTTAAACTATTCAAAACTTTGACCTTTAAATATACAGGGGTCGTGCTGATGTTTTCAGTTTAGGGTTGGCGTATGCATAGGGTCTGTAAAAATGCACATGACACACACAAAAGCATGACACTTACTCTAACAGTTACCCCAACAAATCATAACATGATGACCGGGGTGAAAAGTTGCAAATCCAAAACTTGTTAAAACAAAAGATTGGCTTTCCTGTCAGTCAGCTCTGGTTGTAAAATGTTCCCACTACATGTCCGAGTCACCACAGTGACTGAACAATGTGTAGCTGACATGTAATCACTGACCCCTGATGCAAAGGCTCGTCTCAAATACGTTTGCATGCATGAATTTAAAAAAAAAAAGTGTAATGACTCCCAAAATGAATGAATTATTGAGAAAAGGGCAATAATCTGCATTAATCATGACCCATGAAAATGCATACATAATTTAGATCTGACAACTGAATAAGGATTCAACACCTTCAGGTAGTAACCCGTAATTGAATGCTGGGATGAAGAAAAAATGTTAACCGAGTTATCCCCAAATAACCAGAACAATCACACCTCTAGAGATTGATTGATTGATTGTACATTGCTTAACGTCCCGACAGCAACAAGGCTTTCTCAGGACGTGTCTGCACTGCTTGTGAAAAAAAAAAAAAAAACTAAACAGAAAATTGAATGTATGTCGCCAGCCGGTCAAATACGTTAAATAAACCTACATCATGGGGCCTAAATAAAGCTGTGACCATTTAGCAACACACATCCAATATCAAGAGCTACAGGCAGCGCAGACAGTAGGGAGAGTTTTAAAAAGACAAATACAGGTGAATGGACCAAGGGTAGACAGAAACACATGCCCCAGAATAGAAAGGAAACCCACCCTGTGGGGACACCTCTAGAGATATGAACAGTCACTTCTATATGCTCAGGATTTATCTTTAAAATAGGCACAATGTACTTACGTCAAGCACTATCGTAACAAGCAAAGCAAACTGTATTTATTCACATGTTCACACTCACATGTGTGTGCTGGGTGACTTTGCAAGGGTGTGTGTGAGAACGTACCCTGAAGTGGAAGCGGGAAGGATGGAAAGGGGTTGGGGAGCAGTCAAATATGAAGAACAACTGTGCAGGCAGACATTCAGTCAAAATTAAAGGACCAATGAAAAATGTACATACATGAGAGATCTCATGAATATGTGATCGCAGGAAAATTGACTTGTGACTAAACCTGGTATCTGTTTATAGATCTGCTATGTGGTGGAGGTATTGAGGTATAGCACAAAGCGCTGTCAGGTGTGAAGGTAAACTTTAACCAGCTCAAGTCATGGAATGGCATGCAGAGAAATAATAAACAAATATGTATAATATAAAAATAAATAACGCCCACCACCAGAACTCCACCACTGAAACAAAACCAGTTCATTTCAATGTTGTCACTTCATGCGTCAAAACTAGTAACCGCCGACTCACAATACCCTTCCTCATTTGCACTCTGCTTAACCTCTGTGTGCATGCAGTGACCAGCACTATATAAAAAAAAGTACCAGTCGCTTCATGCACCAAGAGGTTATTAGACACCAAACATTTTACTCCAAGTGGAAATTATATGTACAGCTATGACCAGACTGATCCACACTATACAGGGCGATATGATGACTTAACCCTTTTCATTCTGATACTTTTGCTTGAAATAAATTTGAGTATGATAGTTCAAGGGTGGTGCCAGAATAGCTTGGCGCCTAAGGCAATTCTGGCACCACCCTTGAACTAAAATGGTAGTTCTATCTTCATATCTGTATGCAAATTTTAAAATCAGCCTTAACAAAAACAGCTGACCACCTGATAAAAGAATATAACGATTAGAATTTGTCATAAGTATAACAAGCCCGATGTGTCACATGGTGTAGCCATGATCAAATTGATTATTTTATGCTTCAAATACAGATCAATCTCAGTGTTATGCCTATGCACGGGGAAGTTTCCGGCTCCCAGGTGAATGTTTTCCTTTATTACCAGTAAAGGCAAACTTTACCACCACACAATAACCATTTAAAAAAAATAAAAAAGCAGTTGGACTTAAACTTAAAGGCTCACGCTCAGTACTCTTGAGAGTGCTGACTATACACTGAACTTTCTTCTTTACTAATGCCAAGTTCTCAATCTAAAACATCTACTAAAAAAACAACCCAAAAACAGAGAGTATAGTTTTTAAAAAAAACGTTAATGAAGCTGACTATAGCTGACTAGTGTTTTCAATGATAACAACAAACTACAAGGTTGATGAAATATATGTAAATTTAAACCCAACAATCAGATCAAACTGTAAACATGCCTTAGAAACAGGAAACAGTGAAAATAGTTTTCCTTGATAGTTCAAATGATGGTGCCAGAATAGCTTGGCACCGGTTCCAAGCTATTCTGGCATCACCCTGAACTACCAATGGAACGCTAGCTGCTACATTCTGTAGTCAAAAACCACAAACAAAATCAGCACCAGTAGGCAAAGAATCCCATGAAATACAGTGCTAATTACAATACTAGATGAAAACTTTACACCATTAATGTACAGACACTATTCCTAAAGAAATAAAGTGTTACTTGGGGAAAGCTGCCCAATGTTTACATTATATGAAGTATTTAAAAAAAATTAATTACACCTTCATTGCAAAATTATTTTAAAGTCAATTTATTTTAGACAAACACATTTTAAAGCTTTTGCTGACTACTTTAAATCCTTTTAGGACCACCGACACCAGTGTACAGCAAAACTACTGTACATGAAATAAATTGTTTCACAATAAGTTAACGGAGGAAACATAAGTAAATCAATTAATTGTGAAACAATGAAAGTTTCCGCAAGCACAGAGTCCACTTACAAACACCCAGCGCCCTGTAATATATTGGTAAGTGCACAGTGTGCTGCTACTAATCATGCAACTGTACAAATAAGTATACTGCAGAAAAGTCAGCAGGAAAATACACAAGAGTACCAGTTCCTCATAAATATTATGCAGCTTTTACTACTTGAAAGAGTATGCTCTCAATGTGTACATGAGCACCTGCTTCTACTAAATAAATGGCCACTCCTGTATATAGTTTGTTGCAGTGAATCCGCTGGTGTGGTAAATAAAATATCACCAAACAGCATTACAAAATGTGCTGGTCTGTCATTTTGGCCTGTATTGCCTCAGACGGCAAGGCCAAAATTCACAGACCAGCACACAATGCAATCCCTGTCGGTGCTTCTCCCTCTTTCACACGCCTAGCAGCACTGTTGCAATACCCCAATGTCAAGCTGAATGTATGCTACTAAAATTCTTACCTTTCTTCCATATAAACCTTATATTCTTCTGTCTAAACCCTTTTCACCTTCCATTCTCCCCCCTTTTCCATAGTACACTAATTCTGTCACAAGATGTCTACCAAGAGGTATGCTTGCAAGTCTGTAGTGCAACATTACAGGTCCTACATTTATCAATTTAGATGAAGATGCACAAAAAGTAAAACCGAGATAAAGACTTCGGAAAGCAAATTATATGAAAAGCAAACTCACGATTGAACAACTATTTTATCAATGCATGCAAACAAAGCATAAAACAGAACTCCACCAATGTTTTCACCACAAAGTGATAAAGTGCCAACAAGTCTGAATGTGTTGTGCAGCAAAACAGAAACAACAAACATTAGCCTCTGAGTCTGTGTTACACCCAAAGCCAACTCCCAAGAACATGTTAGTCACAATTCCAGATGAACAATGTGGAAATCTGGAGTTTTACAGTGTATAAAATGGTTGTTCGGTTACAAAATATATAGGATTACCCAGGGGGGACTAACAAAGTGGTAGCTTTCATCACATCAAAATATTTTTAATGCAAAACTGTACCTCAAGTCTGAAACCCTGCTTGATGAAAAATACAATGAGAAACATTGCACACAAAAGATAAATGGAAAAATTGCTGCTTCAAACTATATTCAGATATCTCTGTCTCTTCTACATGTACTTTACACCTGTTTCAAAACACTGTTATGCTACAATGTAGTCAAAGACCCTAATTCATACTAAACTCAAACTACTTAACAGAGAAAAATGCCTTCTTTCTTCAGCTCAAAGATTGCGCAAACTTTAAAATTGTCTTTCACATAGATTTTACACCATTTCCTATGTAAATGTAAGAGAACTTTGAGAAGACTTAAAATAATTCCAAAATCAAAATGATTACTTACACGTAAAATACATGTACTAACAAAGGTATCCAAAAAAGCAAGTACCGTCAGACAAAAAAACATCAAACTTAATTAAGCAAGTACTGTCAGACAAAAAAAACATCAAACTTAATTCAATCACTTACACGCACTGATGCAGATGTTTAAAGTGATTTGCTCCATGGTGTGTTTAAACTGCTAATATCTGCTTATTCAACAATTTATTAATGTGGTCTTCGCTCAACTGATTTTTCTACCCTTCTTTTCACAACCCACATGAGGTTTTTCACTGCCCCTTGTGTGTAATGCAAGCACCCTCTTGCATACATGCAAAAGGAAAGCAGAACAGTCTGTCATTTAATGACATTCAAACTTCATGATATTAGTTAGCCCTTATTCCCAGCATTATGAAAGACACACTAACAACATTAATAAAGAAGATTGCAAACTTTTAATGCTTTACTGCCTGGAGTAGGTTGCTGTAATTTCAAGGCTTATCATCAGGCATTTGGTTAGATATTAAGCGTCCTATTGTTTCAATCATATGCAGCTGGTCTTTGCATTATTTTGATCTTATGTTGAGAAAACATTTGTAAATTAATCAATATGGGTTACAGCAACCCAAGAACACTGTAAAAGCACATAGCAACATGAGCACTATGCTTATAACAGCCAACTCACTAGTAAATGAACAACTTTACATTGTTAATCTTGCTTCCGATTCAAATCCTTGGAAGTTCACATTTTAGGATGGGCATTTTTTTTTATAGATGAAGGACAAAACTGCATCTACAGTCATGCACAGTGTACGGACACATAGCAAAAGATGCAACAAAACTTAATACAATTACAAGCTGATGTAAACAGCGATGCATGATCTAACACAATCCCCAAACTACAATGAGGCCAATAAAACGTCTAAGCAAGTATGAAATCCAAGTCAAAATGTCACCATCAAATATGAAGTGTGCTGGCAAAACCAACTAGACTGCTGAAACCTCAGTATCATGTAGACTGAGAACAAACTCCCATAAAATACAACAGCAGTACAGTGACCCAAATCCCAGCTACCACCATGTTTCTGGATGGAGCAACTACATGCAACTCTTTAGTTACACCAGCCAATGCAGTATGAATAAAGAGGACAAAGATATACCAGAGGGAAGACAGAGTGAAGAACTTGTAAAAGTAAGCCATTAGTTAATGCATAAGACTTCTTATGAAATTTGCTCTGACAAGTTAGAACTCAGATGGACCTCTTTACACCAAGTTGAATTCAAGTTGAATATCTGACTTGTATAAACTTGTATACATTTACAAAGAAAGCCTATAACCCTGACTTTTGTGCATCTAGGATACAAAATTGATAATGTGGTGTGTACACTGAAGTTTTAACAGCACTGAGCCCGTCAAAATGTGCTGATGAAATGGAACATTAACACATCACCTTAAATTTTGATGGCCCAATAGCAAGACAGTACAGAAGCAAAAGCACAACAAAACTGTATTACACAACCATCCTTACATTCTTTCCATGTCCTGGCTGATTTACAAGTGATCAAGAAAGATAAAACAGGCATTTTCACTTAGCATTTAATGATTGCATTTAACCCACTGGCTGTCAATACCCTGATTTATTGCGATGATTCCTGCAGGAATCACTGTAACAAAATGTGCTACCCACAGCCAAAGGTTTAATACAGCCAGAAAATAATACTAACCCTTTGGCTGTCCATAGAGTTTTTGTCGTAATGATTCCTGCAGGAATCACCGTGATAAACCCGCAACTGACAGCCAATGGGTAAAATTTTATTTTGCGATTTTAAGGATCAAAACCCTACAGTTGTCCTTTTTATCAAACATGAGATAAATATTGACTTATGGAAGTTTTTACAAGTTAAATGAAACACAGAACTGCCACCACATTAACAAATAACCCCAGGATGAGTTACTATAAAGCATTATGTTACAAACACTTTGAACTCAAAAGCGAAACTAGCTGACCTCCAAAGACCTATCAACATGCAAGTTTGCCACTACAGCAACACACAATCAACACACTCAAATTCAAACGCAACACCAAAAAGTGGGAAGAAACAAATTAATGAAACAACACTATCATAACAAGCTGTCGAGATTAAACTCTTTCCATCCTGATAAACTCTTCCTTGAAATAAATTTGACTATATTTCAAGGGTGTTGCCAGAACAGCTTGATGCCTAAGGCTATTCTGGTACCACCTGTGAACTAAAAGGGTTGATCTATCTCCTAATCTGTAATACAGCCTTCATAGGACAATATCACCTTTACCTTCCTGAGGTCCCTCATCCCCCACCCAAAAACACATCCACCCACGGTATGCACAAAAACGGACTTTGATCAGGTATCTCAGTACCAAACTTTGCTTAAAAGAAGTCAAAATATGAGAAACCTTTAGCCTATATACTGACACAAACCTTCTCTAATATGTATCATTAAGAGAGGTCAAAGTGGCGAGTTCAGAAAACTCACACCAAAGTGCGTTTTTTGGCCCAAGTTTTGAGCTCATGGGCGTAATCATCTGTTAGAAAATGCCAATTTCACGTTTACCACAGACTAGATATGACCTACAATAGATGATTGGTGGACTATTGATCACCAAGTACCAAGATTAATGGTGACTTGTAGTATCGTTCAATATTCTACAAAACTGTTGATTATATACATGTAAGTATGAACTGTCAGACTTCACTATTCTGTTAGCGCATGCTTGAAACACAGTATACATGTATTTAATAAACAACTACACAACAAAGTAAAACAGCGAACTGAAAGACTCACTATCACTGCTGACATATGTAACAAAACGTGTCATTTCAAAAACAGAAACTGTATTATAAGAAAATATAAAATCCAGAAAACAAAATCAGTGCTAACCATGCACGCACTTGCTATATTTACTGCATGCTAATGAACACAGTGCAAGAAGTATCAACACAGAAAGATAATGGAAAGTGTCAAAAGTAACCGACGATGACAAGTTATGAAATTTGAGTTCCATTTCTAATAGGTGGCAAAGAAGCCTTATTTGTTTTGCCAGAAATATCTATGCATACTGTTACATACTGTCTTAATATTTGTGAAAGTTTCAAAAGAGCAAATGTGTGTGTGTGTGTGTGTGTATGTATGTGTATGTGTATGTGTGTGTGTGTGTGTGTGTGTGTGTGTGCCCGAAAACGTCTGAGAGAAGACAGACAGAAAGGAGGTAGCAAGAAACAGCGCTTGTGAGTAAATGTGACAAACATCCACCATACAGCAGATACTGTTAGTTGCAGTCTCTTTGTATTTTTGCTTACCCAAGCAGCATTGTAGCACTAACTCTACCGGTATACATGTGATACTTTACTAAGACATAATACCACACTATCTGAAAACACCCTAGCAACAGAAAATGCAAGTTAAGAGTGTGTGGAAATAAGTGACAAAAAATATATACATGTAAGGATATGTTCCAGGAAAGTAAGCAAAAACATCTCTCTAAAATGAACTGCGCAACCAACAAATTCAGGAAGTGATAATTTAATGTATCAACATTTGTAATGCAACTATAAAACAAATCAATGGTGATGATCATCAATTCACAGTAATATAATCTATTTGCAAGTCTGCTGACACAACTGGTTTTGAAAACATGAAAACAAACACACATAGCTTGTCTAACAGTTAAAAACAAAACCAAATATAAAACAACAGAAAAAAATCATAACTCTGCTCTCTCTCTATATTCATGAGCTGTGTGGTCAAAGGTCAAGCAAGCAAAAGCGAGACTTGTCTTGGTCACCACGACATACAACATAAATCTTCAAAATTTTGTCTTCTTTTATTGTTCCAAAATGTGACATCTCTCTTGGATTTGTGGTCTGCACTGACGTGAAGTCTCGCTTTCAATTAGTGACCTCATGAATATTCCCAAGAATAGTGAATAAACAGCTTCCTGGTGTACATCATGTACATGTACACATTAACAAAATCATTGTTTAGACCCATTACCACGTAAGTATCCAACACAGAGCAAAATATGGAGGTATATACATACACTGTATATTGAAATTAAAGCACTTGCCTTTTAATAATAATAAAAAGAACAAAAACAGAGATGATAATCTGCACATCCTCTAAATCCTGAGCTTTTATTATTATTATTACATGGTATTTATATGGCGCATTTTCTCATATTTATAATATAACTCAATGCGCAGAGTTTTAGTGTTTCTTTCGTATGGTAATGTACATGTAGTTGTACTTTGAGGACATTAATAGAAGAAACACACCAAATGTATCCTACAATCAGGATTACATAAGGTGGAGGTGTGATAGGAAAAGGTACAAACTAATCACACAATTAGTGCCTAACCTACCAGACATTGTCTTACTTACAGTAGTCATTACCAGACTCTTTCTTTTAATATTTTTAAAGACTTGTGTGGCAGGCAAATTTAAAGCAAAAAACGTATGACCTCAATCACTGTATGTAGTTAGTTCTAGAGGCATAGACTTCTGTTCTACAGGGAAAATACACATCAATTCCTCAAATGCCATAGACAAACCACCAAATGAGCACATCATCAACACAGAAAATAAAGAGCAAGAGGAACTGGGGGAAGCCCAAGGATGAAGTCTGAACCCTCTGGTTGTCAGTAGTGCTTTTAGTCGTGATGACTCCTGCAGGAATCATAGCGACTGAAACTGCTACTGACATCCAATGGGTAAAAGTATATGCACCACAAAGCTGTACTCCATTTTTAAGGCGTGTTCACATACAAGGAGATAATGATATGCGGCTCATTATTCATGAAGATTTATTTATAACTGGTGATCCGTTAATGTATTACGAGTTGAACTGAGAGGATGATGTGAAAAGAACAGACCAATGTATGCTGTGAACACTTCTCAGCTAGGATGATGGGTGATTACAAAGATGCGAGTCAAACAATGCTGGAAAAGTTACCAGGTTAGCAGTGGGAGTCAACGCATTCTACAGGTGGTAGGAACAAGGACCCTATTGAAAAACTATAACTAGTTTCAGATCCACAGTGTACACAGACGAACAAGACAGAGATGTCAAGAGATGTTTTAAGGACAAGTTGAAGGTCAATACCAGTGACACTGCAGTACATGCATACGCAGTAAAATACGCCACTCACACAGGGAAATACAATGTACAAAACAAACATAACATTTATATACAATACTAAGCAAAGTTGAATGAATACAAATACTGTACAAGTACATGTATCACTGTGTGAGGAGTCACTATCGCTGACATACAATGTAATTTGCTGTTAGTGGCCAAGCTGTAACCCAAGCAGAAACCAAACATATGCTGTATTCATACTTTCTGATGCTTGCATGTCTCAAGCTTGTCATATATACAGTGTATTTGTAATGTTAATTGCTGAAGATAAAATATACCAGATTTCCATTTTGTCAGCAAAAAAGCATCTGATTTTTGTCTTGGGGTGGTGGTGGGTGCATGTGTGCGTGCGTGGGGTGGGTGGGTGGGGGTGGGGGGAAAGAGTCTGTGGTGTGGAGGGGTTCTCTACAAGAGTTTGCAGATATTTTGTCTGCAAAGTTAAAAAAAGGAAAAATAAAAATAAAATAATAATAATAAAACACATTGGGTACAGCTTGACTTGCAGTTTGGCAAATAAATTACAATGAGAAAAAGCTGGCATGTTGGGGTGCGACTGCGAAATACATGAAGTGACCATGCTCAACTCCAAACTGTAGGTCTTTTTCTGCAAAGCGGCATTCATAGCAAGTATTTTGTAAAAGGAAATGTAGGTTGAAACGAGGAGGAAAGAAAATAAAAATCAGTGCAGACGGCAGCTGATGGTGCTGGCACAGTAAACCTGAAAATTGTCCACTCAGCCCAACCGCCCTTTCATTTCCAGTGCCAAGTTGCTCATTTTGAGGAATCATCTGCTAAAGCACCGAGTACAAGTCATTGGAGATAGATCCACCATGATAGTCCAAGGTGCCAAGCTAAATGCCTTAATGCATTCAGTGCCAAGAAAAATGGAACGCCACCCAACTTGCAAGAGGTATAGGTTCTCATGAGCCCCGCAGTTGCAGGGGCCCATAAGGATCTATGCCTCTTGCTGACACCACTTTGAATCCATGTTCCTGTGACAGCTAGTTTTTTTTTTTTTCTATACTGAATACAATACACAAAGATTGCAGAAACACAATCTGTGTTAAATGGCACTGAACAAATTAAATAAGGCACTGACCTTGAGCTATAAAGGTTGATTCATATCCAACAGTTAACATTGGAAATGAAAGAGCTAGCTCAATCAGTCAACACACATAGAGTACAATCCCACAGTCAGTACAACATTACTTAACACTTTCTTCGTGTCAATGAAGAGCAGTGACTGCAAGAACCTTATATCAAACATGGGGATCTTTTTTTTTAGAACTAATTAATCATTCTTGCGATTCATGTACAGGCTAACACAACTTTTCAAAACTCAGATCACTGGTTGCATCAGAATGCAGAATGTTCGCTATACGGGTCCCAGTTTGCTGGCCACAGGCTGCGCTTTACTGCATTGGTACACCTCTTATTCAACAGACAAACATGGCTGTTGCCTAACTGACACAGCATGCATAGTCGATACCCACAGCCCATGCACAATACCTATCACACTACAGTTACCATTTCAGAATACAAAGAGAGAACAAAATGTCTTGATTCTAAGTGAATGTTGAGCATCTGCTTTTTCCATGCTAAAGGTAAAAGACTATCAACAAACTAGACACTAGTTCTGAGACACAGAAGCCAGCAGATTACATTCTGATTGATAAGAACACCGACGTTACGAGCTTGAAGCTGACCTTGGACCATTACTTCTCTTCACCTTGCAATTCATAGGATTCATAAATTGTAAAAGTCTAAATAAAAAATGTATATTTTGTAGCACTCCCTAAGAAAGAAAAACAACAATACAACTTCCTCAGTACATACCTTTGTGACCATGGCACAGTAATGCCACCGTCAATAACACTTATCACACCCACCCCACACTTCATTATGGATTGAAGAAAATTTGTAATTCATGTTATGCCACCCTTACCTTTTTTTAATTGAAAACCGGTGCATGTAAACTGACCAGTAACAATACGAGATCTTAGTATAAATGCATAACTAAATGATAATGGCACACACATTGGCACCATACAAAAATAAAAATACATTACCTGCTTAGATTCCTTTTTCAACACCTTCAATAATAAAGACAAAATATTTAAATGACTCCATAGGAGTGGAGCAATAACAAAGACACTGCGAACACAGCCAAAGCCAGCTGACATACGACGACAGCTGGCTGTATATTTGCCATGGGCCTTTATAGTGTTATGAGGTTGGGGTGGTAACTAAAGTATGTTGAAAGCAGGTGTTAATAACAGAAAGAAGTTCTTCATAAAAAGCAACCTCTCCCCTACCCACGGTCTTGAGGCCAACAGTTCTGTCTTTTGGGGATACTACTGCGGGCATTCCTGATAGGAAGCACCCAACATGCCAATGTTTGTCACCAAATCACCTACAACAGGTACAGTCCCAAACACATATCAAGATTGTGTTTGTTCAGCATTTTTGTCTCCCCAGAACAAAATGTTTAGCCATCAAACCAGAGCAGGAATAAATCAAGCACATCCACTGAAGAAGTGAAAACTTTACCACGATGTTCGGTTTTCTGTACTGGCTGTAATTGAACATCTACACAGTCAATCAGTGGCTTCACTTTTCATGGTTTATTACACTGTTGTAAAGTCTTTCAGAATAGATAAATTCAAACTGGCAAGTCAATTATCATCTGAGCTATGACAAAATATATGCCAAACTTTTGTTTGAAAATAGGAGAGCGAGAGATAAAAGAAGTTAAAAACACCTTTAAAAAGATTTTTCTTACTGAAATGATACGATCAATTATTCTTTATGTATTAATTAACTCATCAACTCCCAGAATTAAATTACTTCAATTCTATGGAATGGAAGTCACTTAGCTCTGGAATTTTAAGAGTTAACTGCCCAAAACAATGAGCATCTAAATACATAAGATGTAGCCTGCACATTCTCCTTGTAAAGACACACATTTCCATACACCAAGTCACTGCTAACAAAAAATCGACAATGTGGACTCACACTTCTCAAGTTCTAAAACTTCAATGTACCAGTAAGCTTTAAAATCCCTATCTCCAACCTTCATCACTGCTTACTACTGGTACTACATACCAACATACCTACTCCTTTAGTATTAACTCATGAAATTACTAGCATTTATGTGTGATGGCAAGTGATTTTGAACCTCACGGCTGTAGTCTGTAAAGTCCAAAATCAAAATCCAGCCCATGAAATAAGATAACAGTTGCTAATTCTCTGCGAGCAAACTTCTGCTTTTCACACATTCACCCACCAAGCACCAAAATGTATAATAAAAGTGGTTCTAACAACAACAAAAAAAAGCCTTACCGTAGGCTGTACGTAACTCACTTCATTATTTACATTATCTGGATGTACAAATATAAGGCAATTACTTATGGCAGTTGGAAGCAACATCAACTTATCACAAAGCCTGCAAAAGTATTGGTGTCTTCGAGAGTAAAAGACTAGATGTACAGCATATTTCTATGGTGTAGTCCATATAAAACCTGTACAGCAATTATGTGTTGTACAAATGAGTTAATAATTATAACAAAAAAAAACTCTTCAAAGTGAATGTGTGGTAAAGAAAGAGATGGGCTACACATTGGGACAAAGAACAGACAAGCAAAAACGAACAGCAAACCAGAAATTGGGAAAATGTTAACGATAGACAAGAAATGCAAGTGTGCATCAAGTCAGCAAAATAAGTGCAGGCAAGTTTTGGGCCCGAGCATGGCAGCAAACTGGAACCAGAGTTTCGTACAGCAACATGCAGTTCTAGCTTTTGTTTTGGCACACCACCATAATGCAGGTTAATCATGTGCTTACAGTCTTGGCATCCCCCAACACATTTTGTGCACTAAAAGTAAAATGTTTCAAGTCAAGTTTTAAAGATTCCTCAAGAGCAACCGCTGAGCAAAGCTTAACTTAGCTCTAATGGCAAAACATGTTGCCAACAATGATGAGTATAATAAATTCTATAAAATTTCAATAATTCCAATGATTATTTTCAAAGCATTTTCAGCCAGGAAACAAAGAAATTTGCACAAATTATGCTTTCACACTTGTAAGTACTCATACATTTATGGGAATCAAGCATCTGCATCACATTGTTGGTAAAAAGCGATAACAGAAGAAATACCAGTTTACTTAGAATGTGCATAATGTATTGTATCAGGATAATATTTCATCTGTGATGCAAGCGACGTGTTTTATATTGTGATATGTCTACTGTGCAATCTTGTTTATTGCCTTTACATTTAGACCACAATAGTTATTAATGTATGTGAATGTGTTTGTGTGGTTGTGTGTGTGTGTGTGTGTGTGTATGCACGTGATCATTCTAATAATATTTTATGTGTTTTATGTTCTTTGTATGTTGCGCAGCACTGAGACGATTTCCTAATGTGTTTTTACATATATATGGTAATAAAGTTCTATCTTATCTTATCATGTTCCTTTGTCATGGATGCCAAGATGTAAAATGCACATAAATTCAAAGCAAACTGGAATAATAAAAGACACATCTATTACTATACATACTAAACAGTAGAATACATGCAGTCACTGCTCTAGGTTTGCACATGTATCTCTTCTAAAGAAAAGTACATAATATTCATCCACAGCCACGGAACATGTCATAACCTTTTCATCATCTGGAAAAGGGAAGCCAATAAAATAATGAACTTGGATGGTAATGGGAAATACAATGGACACACAGAACATAATTTCTCTCTCATCTTTTGCATTGCTTTATTTTACAGCTAAATAAAAGTGTAATTGTTACTGCCAACTCTCACACAACCCACAATGTTGACAAGCACTTCAGAAGTTACAGTACCTCTCTTTCACACTTCACAGCAGGCATCAACATCCAAGGTTTGGACAACTTAACTGATGTTTTATTACAATAATGTAATAATGATCTAGATACTCAATATCATTTAGTAACACAGCAATAGCATAAAATGACACAAAAAAAAAAGTTTTTATTTCAATCTTGTAAATTTACACAAAAATATTGCTGGTAGTGGTACATGTAAATATCTACTACTGTCTGAAGGTTAGCAACTAGTACCCTTGACCACCACAACAAAGCAAAAAGTACAAACAAATCTGTCAAAAGTTTGTAGCATGATACGATGTGAGCCAACTCACAGAAATGTTTCAGTGATGTTGTGCAGATGGTAACACATGTGTGCATGTCTGAGATTTGACCTTTTTACAGCTCTAGGCCATAAAGGCCAAAATCAAAGACCAGCACATAATTAAAAGAAAAATTACACTTTAAAGAAAAATATTGCCAGAAATACTGTTAATTATGAAACTACTTCAGCTGTTTTATTTTATTTTAATGAAACCACCGGTAATGTAATTTGGAAGACAAAATGAGGTCTCTGTCAGAATATCAATGTCATGTTTTCCAATTAGAGCAGTAGCTTCTACAGTACTACTCATCTGGTTTCTGATAGGATTCCCTATTTGCAACACAAATGTTCAAACATTTCAACCAATTTGATTTCAGGACCTAAGCAAACTGACCTGACACTGACAATCATAATTGAAAAACATTTCTTTGCTGCCAGAGGGTGAAACCGAAAGGTCTTTTCCAAATGATAAAAGTTGCAATGTTACATGCAGCACACAGCCATCACTGAACATGATCTGCCATGCATAATACCCACAAGATAGATGCTGATGTTGCTGAAAGAGGTCTTTCATGTGAACACTGTATGAATAACGGGCTAGGTGAAAAGAAAGAGAGAACAAATTAAAATCTGTTTTATACCTGTGTCTTTGGCAGTGCCCGACTTGATCACCGCTGACTTCATCGCAGCAGCAACAAACTTTTCCGGGTCACAGCCTGGTTTCAATGTTTTCTCAAACAAGTGCTGATTTCTGACATAGACAGGTTGATCACTTCACTGACCACGCTCCCTCTGTAAAAAAAACCAAAACAACTGTTGATTTATAAACAAGTTCTTGTTGTTGGATCATCATGGTTGATAAAGCAAAGAACTGAAGTGACTGAAACAGTCCACGGACTAACCATGCCCCATGATCCATGGCTAGCAAGAGACACAAAAATGACAAATTCTCATGAACCCGTGCAGATGCAGAGGCTCATGAGAATTTATACCTCCCTCAGATGGAACAGGTTGACTAAAGGACTGTTGTACCTGAACCCCAAAAGCTGAAATTCAGATGTATGGATTCTGAAAAAGCTGAATCACCCTCCAGAACTGAAGGGGGGTGGGGGGTGGGGGGTGGTCCAACTTTTTTTGTTTTGGAGCTTTAACCTGACACAAAAGGCCACCTGACACTAGACCAAAATCAAATTGGGGGGGGGGGGGGGGGGGGGAGGGGGCAGGACTACAAGAAATGGATGACGTTTATTTGAACATGGGTTGAACACATCAGATAAAATGTCAATTTACACTAGAAAATGAAATCCCCCCCCCCCCCCCCCCCCTCCCCGGTGCCTGCACTCTGAGGCTGACAATCAAAAGATAGCAATAAAGCATGAGATAGCAAGGGGAGATACTAGTTAATTTGTGCATTGGATAAACATATGAACTTTGCTTGCCAAAACAGTCCATAGCAATTAGCATTGCAGCCTGCCCTCCGAACCACAACACCTAACAAGAAAGCAAAGCCATTATGACTCACGTGTATGACTGATTTACATAATTATGTGTGACCTTTGTGACAAGGGCTGGCTTCTGCAGCACAAAATCCATGTTTTCTGAAAATGTAAGCATTTTTCACACATCTGTCAACCTCCTGCGACCCTTGACCTTTGTGATGAGTTGACTCAATTAGTATGCATGGGAAGGTCTTATCATCAGCTATCTTTGTGCCAAATTTGGTTAAATATTTTGCATAAATATTGATACCTACAATTTGATCCAAAAATGGCATTTTACACACATTTGCCAGCCTCTTATGACCCTTGACCTTTCTGAGGGGTCATCCAAATTAATATGCATAGATAGATCTTACCATCAAGTATCTCTGAACCAAATTTGGGTTTGAAGTTGTGAATAGTATTTCAGAAAAAACATCTTTTGTCAAAATATGGCTATTTTCGATTGATTTCCTGAGCTCTCGTGACCCTTGACCTTTCAGAGGGATCAGCCAAATTAGTGTGCACAGAAAGGTCTTTCCGTCAGGTACCTCTGTAGCAAGTTTGGGTTTAAAGTTGTGAATAGTATTTGAGAAAAAAACATCTTTTGAGAAGGAAAAAAATCTTTTGTCTATTTTTTACCTATTTCCTGAGCTCTTGTGGCCCTTGACCTTTCTGAGGGATCAACCAAATTAGTATGCATAGAAAGATCTTACCATCAGGTACCTTTGTACCGCGTTTGGGTTTGAAGTTGTGAATAGTATTTGGGAAAAAATAAATTACGTCAAAATACAGCAATTTTTGACATATTTCCTGATCCACTGTGACCTTGACCTTTGTGAAAGGTCACTAAAATTGGTATGTTTAAAAAGGTCTTGCCACAAAGTATCCTTGGGCCAAATTTGAAGACTGTGGCTTGAAGAGCCTAAGAGAAAATGCCAACGTTAAAGTTTACCACGGAAGACGATGACGGACCACCACTGGCCCAAAACATACACACTTTTGCTTCACACGTGAGCCCAAAAGTACATTGGGATGTTGGAGGGTGGGTGGGGAGGAGGTGGTGGGGTACCAAGTTTGGGTTATGAATAGTAACTGAGAAAAAACATTTCTTGCCAACATTTCGACCTATTTCCTGAGCGCTTGTGATCTTTTACCTTTCTGAGGGGTCATCCAAATTAGTATGCATAGATAAGTCTTACCATCAGGTATCTCTGTACCAAGTTTGGTTTTGAATAGTAATAGTATTTGTTAAAAAACATCTTTTGTCAAATTCTGGCTATTTTTTACCTATTTCCTGAGCGCTTGTGACCCTCGACCTTTCCAAGGGATCAACCAAATTAGTATGCATAGAAAAGTCCTACCATCAGGTATCTTTGCACCATGTTTGGGTTTGAAGATGTGAATAGTATTTGCGAAAAAATAAATTATGTCCAAATATAGCTATTTTTTATTATTTCCCGATCCCATGACCTTGACCTTTGTGAGAGGTCAATGAAATTGGTATGTTTAGAAAGGGCTTGCCACAAAGTTTGAAGACAATGGCGGTGGACGGACGACCACTGGCCCAGAACATACTCACTTTAGCTTTCGCACATGAGCCAAAAATTGCACGACACTTACTCCAACATACTGTTAAATGATGATGACTGAGTTATACTGAGTAGAAAAGTTACAAAAATTACAACTTGCAAATTTTTTTTTTTTTTAAATGGCATTCCTGTCAGCTCTGGTGTAAAATGTTCCCGCGCTGTCCCTTTGTGGCTGGGGGTGGGGAAGCTGCTGGTGGGCCTTAAAAATGATTATCAAACCTGTGAAGACTGTCTCTGAAGGTCAAGTAATTTACGTCTCTTGCTTTAGATTCAGTGGGTCAAACTCAAAGCAACTTCCTCTGCTGTATGTGGGACTGTGTACATTTCCTGAAACAAAATATCAAATTGTTCTGCAGTCATTCTGCAACAGCCAAAGCGCAAGATAAAACAGAGTTAGTCTGTTGTGCACTACTTTGGATGTTTAGACACACTAACAACTATATCTACTACAGGTACTATGCAAAACATGCCATACAACAGAACTTGCAAACACAACTGAAATGAAAATATACATACTAAAAAACACAGTAGACTTTGCAGTGTCAACAGACTAGATTCATGCACTGCAGATCATGGCATTAACGGAACAGTCAGGGTGTTATTGTAAATCAAACAATGAGATACTGCATCACTGTTATTTCAGTGTTCACTGCTAAAATAATGAGTCAAAGGCAGCATTCAAACAGCTGCCAAAGTCGTTCCACATACACTGATAAACAAGTGACACAGGATGAGATTTTGGTAGCCATACTTAATAATCTGATTCTGTCTGCCTACCTTTGTCTAGTGTTCTCAAAGACATTAACACTCTTGTATCTTGTATAATCTAATGATATCAATATAACTATAAATACTGACTATCAGTGTATCATTTTATCAAACTTCTGCTTGAGTCTGCACGTGCACCATTGGCAATGACAGTAATATTACTAATAATGTACTAATACTACTTACTAGCAGCAGTAATTATGACCATCTTTAAGGGCATTGTGCTTTTCCATCAATGTGTCATTTATATGTTCTAAAATGTGAGCAGATGTATGAACAGGTTCGTATGCATGCACAGTGCTAATAAGACGGGGTACAGACAGGTAATTTTCTTTTTTCTAAAAACAAACAACCGAATCCGATATCATTTATCACCACAAACATGCGTCAGGATCATTGCCTGATCAGCACAGAAAAGGTGAGAAAAGGTGAAAACAGACTGAAAATAACGAAGACATGCAAAATCACAGGGTACAAATGGCGAATGCTGCAACAATCATACAATTTGTTTACGCATAATGTGCCGAAACAAATTTCAACATGTCTGCTACACTACTTTGGTCTTTGACGGCGTCCTTGGATGAACCCAAATGAATTTTACTATCAGTAAGTACAATAAATGCCCCCATCAATGTAAAGGCATACCTGTAATTACACTATACATAAATCTAGAGGGTGATAAGTGATAGTTTACTAAACCTACCGAACATTTTGATGAAATCAACCAGGATGGTCATAGAACTAGATCAGCGATTATCGTCGCCATGAACTGACGACATGAAAAGATAGCTGCTGATTGGCTCATTGGACGATTCACTTTACAGATCCGCAAGGAGTTAAAGTAAAAAGAGCATTTAAAATATTGCAGATACAGTTTTTAGGTGAAACACTTAATTTCAGTCGTTACAAATAATTTAAGGGTTTGAAATATTTTATTGAGCTGTAAAGAAAATCAACATCTCCGCAGTTCTGCTATTTGCCCGATGTGTGCCTTATTCGCACGATAAAAATAAACTGAATGCATCTGCTGCACCCCAGGCTGTTCCACGCCCCAGCCTGTGCACAAAAACCTTCTAGATATATGTAGCGTGTCGATAGAAAACTCGTAGTACCGAAGAAACAAGGACAACCAGAGAAGGTTTTGAGCCCCCACGACATCAGCAACAATCCATGCCTCTGCGTGCGCTTCTCAGGTAATATTTCAATGCCCCATCAGCTGTCTCCCCCACAGCCTTCAAATCCATCATTGAAGGCGGATTGGTGTGGAGACCTGTTAATAGACCCAGACCTTTATTATCTTATATAATTTTTTCATTTTATATATGTACTGTTATATTTGTATTTGATTATTTTCATATTAAGCACCCCCCCCCCCCCCTCTTCCGTGACTTCGTCAGCAGAAGAGGTCTCTTCACCCAATTACACAGGATCGGATGTCCCCCCAAGCTTCTGAAGGTGGTCACATCCTTTCATGACAAAATGAAAGGTACCGTACAGTATGATGGCTCATCCTCAGAACCCTTCCCGATCCAAAGCAGCGTGAAGCAAGGCTGCGTACTCACCCCTACACTTTTCGGCATTGTTTTCTCCCTGCTGATGCGCCATGCCTTCAGTCAATCAGAAGATGGCGTCTTCATCCACACTACGAGTAAAGGTAGCCTCTTCAACCTTTCACGTCTGCGCGCAAAGACCAAGGTGCGCAGGGTCCTGATCAGAGAGATGCTATTTGCTGATGATGCTGCCCTGACTGCCCACACTGAGGAAGCACTACAGCATCTGGTCAGCAGCTTCGCTCGCGCCACCGATCAGCCTGACGAAGACAAACATCATGGGCCAGGATGTCAGCAGCACCCCTTGCATCTCTATAGGCGATCACACCCTCGAGGTAGTAGAGAACTTTACATACAACTATCTCCAATAACCTCTCTTTGGACAACGAACTGGACTCCAGAATTGGCAAGGCATCAACAGTGATGGCTCGCCTGACCAAGAGAGTGTGGAACAACAGCTTGCTTACCATCAACACTAGGATGAAAGTGTACCAGACCTGTGTGCTCAGCATTCTTCTCTACAGCAGCGAGACGTGGAGTTTGTACTAGAGCTGTGTACCGTGAAGACGGCCGTACCGCGATATACCACAATATTTTTTGTTAGTACCGATATTTTCCAACGGTATACCGCCGTCCCCGATCCCATGTAATTTGATGACAATCTGGCCACTTGTACGTACAAGAATGCATGAAGAACCGGCCTCCGTAGCGCAGTGGTTAGCGTCTCGGACTGGCGGCCGAGAGATCCGGGTTCAAATCCCAGCCGAGTTAAGCGGGATTTTTCCTACCTGGGTCGGCTCCTACCCAGAGTGGGTGTGCTATGGACCCAATGGGAAGGCTGATGCCACGCAGCTGAGACTCGCCCACTTCATGGGTGCGACTTTGGGGATGCTACCAGTGTTATGACACATCGTAAGGTGTGAATGATTACACGGCTGGCACCGCAGGTGTCCGCAGTTCCCGGGCCTGGTTAACACTAGGATATTTATGACAGGAAGCGTGGAATGCGGCCCTGTCACGCAGTCCCCAACCACATGGACCACCATGGCATCATCATATAATCACCCTCATCCTCATCATCATGCAAAATGGAATAAACGCTGTTCCAGGTTTCTGATCCCTCAAGTCTCCGTCTCATGGTGACCTCGTCCCGGTCCTCCAGGAGCCGTAGGTGCGCGGTTGTCTTCGGCCAGACCTGCTGCTGTGTGTGGAAGGACGTAGTGGTTGACTCACCACCTCTGGGGGGAGCTCCCACTCATCGACTCCGCGACTAGCAATGCCGTAAGTAGGGGAACAGTAGGTGTGGTCACCTGTAGGCTACACTGAACACCACCGAAGTGACTCGGCAGTAGTGCGGAGTTTCCTCCGGAGGGAGTCCCCTACTACCTGACATATATATAGCGGGAGGGCCGGGAGTCTGGCTGGAACAGCTAGCGAGCCTGGGTGAGCACACTGGGGTTGACAGGGACGAGCGGCGTGGGAGGAAGATCTCTGAGGTCGACAAGGAAAACTTGGAGTAGCAAAAAAAAAAAAAAAAAAAAAAAAAAAAGAATGCATGAAGAAGTTGAAACAAAATGAGAAAAGACAGACTCAAACACACCAGTGATCGTTTTTTTTTTTTATAAACAAACTTTAATTATTCAGTGTTCACTTTGAATACAAAATCAGGTAAACAAATACTATGGGGAAAAAAAAAACACTGAATCATTAAAATGAAACCTACAGACGTAGACTTTCTGGATGGATAACAAAAAACAAAACAAAAAAACAACAACAGAAAATGAAAATTACACTCCTACTAAGAGAAACTTTTTAATGCTTTTTTTTTTATAAATTTTTTATTGAACTGTATGAAAACGATTAGGCATGGCAGCTATATCAGTAGGACAGTCTCCACTTTCTGAAAAGAACAGTGCATGACTTTACAAGTTCTTTTTCAGAAAGAGGAGCTTGTCCACATGCTCTGGGTTCAGGGTAGCCCTTTGGCTGGTCAGAATGTCCCCAGCTGTCGAAAACACCCTCTCAGAGGGCACACTCGTATCCGGGATGGCGAGGTAAATCCTCGCCACCCTAGCCAACAGAGGGAAGTGGTACTCATTCTGTTTCCACCACAAGAGTGGGTTCTCCGCCATGCCAATCGATTTCTCCTCTTGATACTTCTCGACTTCTTCAACTCCCTGCTGGTAGGTGGTCTTGCTCGGCTCAACATGTGTGACAAAGACATCTGCCAGGAGGGAGTCAAGCAGGCACGCTCCTTTGCTCTCGTACTTCCGTTCGTCCTCAGGTCTCTCTGTCTTTACAAAATGCTCTTCTTGGATCTCCTCAAAAACCTCAACATCATGGGCATGCTCATCAAGAGCTGGCGGACTGGGGGTGGCTGAAGTTCCAGGTTCTGCTGAAGTTCCAGGATCTGCTTTGACTGCTTCGACAGTCTTGGGTTTTGTGTGCAAGCTCACTGTGACGTCAGTGAGTTTGCGGAAGATGCCATCGCGTTGTTCTGGTGCCATGTAGGAGAAAGACTTGAAGCGCGGGTCCAAAGCTGAAATTATCTGCAACATCTCTCTCTGTTCTGCATACTGGCCCTCCAGATCTGCTGCCATGATAGCCTTCATTTGCTGGACGGACATGGAGTTTTCTGGCTTTGGGCGAAGATGTCCTTTTTCGCCAAGCAGACTCTCAAGAAGGGGCATGATCACAGACGAAGTCGGCATCTCCACCATGCACATGAAGGTTGTCATGTCCTTCAGAGGTTTCAGAAAAGCTTCAAGTTCATGTGCGGTGTCGGCCTCCTCGTCATTCAGACTCATGATGTCACGCTCTTTGAGATAGCTCAGTTCTTTGGAGCGAATCACAGCTACGACAGCATCCTGCAAGTACAGAAATCGTGACAGCATGTCAAAGGCGGAGTTCCACCTGGTACAAACATCAACCTTCAGCTTTTTTGCCTTCAGTTGAAGCAGTTCTGCCTTTGCATGGAGAAGGTTGGAAGCCAAATGACTCCTGTGAAAGATATCTGCCTGATTCTACTCAATATGGCTGCGGTTCCATCCACCTTGAGCGCCTTCTGAACTGCAAGGTTGAGTGTGTGTGTGCAAAGCATCCCAAGTGCAGATGGCATTGCAGCAGCTTTCCAGCCTTGACCATGTTTGATGCGTTGTCCGACACAAGTGTGAGACCCAGCACACCCGGCAGTTTCCATTCTTTGATTGCTTCCGTGATGACCCTGGTGATGTTTTCAGCTGTAACAGATGAAATAAAAAATCAATCAATTCTATTTATTTTAAATGTACACAAAAGGAGAAAAAAAAACTCACAATCGTTCCTAAATGTTGATTTTTGTTGTTTTACAGCTTTTATCACAACACACACACACACACACACACACACACACACACACACACACAAACACACACATACACACACCACACACGGAGAGAGAGAGAGAGACCTGTATTACCTGTATGGCTCTCAGGCATTGGTCTTGTTTGTAGCACATAGTTCACCATCTGCCAATCAACCACCAACACAGCAGTGACAGTGAGTAGGAGTCTGTTGCTCTGGAGGTCCATCCATCTGTAGTCACAGATTTTGCATCCTCGTTGTGATTTATCAGTATATCACCTTTCAATTTCATTGCTAGTACGCTCGTAATTTCTTTACAGGACTTACTTTGTTATAGACAGACTGGCAATTTAATTATAATCAAGACTTTCAAAGTGAAAATTTCAGACTTATTTGACCCCACCCGGGTCTGCCCTGGGGGACTTGGGTGGGGTTAGGTATTTTTTAGTTCCCGGGGTCACCCTGGTCAGCCCCACAGGGTGGGGTTTTCTCTCTATTCTGGGGCATGTGTTTCTGTCTACCCGAGGTCCATTCACCTGTATTTGCCTTTTTTAAACTCTCCCTACTGTCTGCACTGCCTGTAGCTCTTGATATTGGATGTGTGTTGCTAAATGGTCTTAGCTTTATTTAGGCCCCATGTGTTAGGTTTATTTAATGTGTTTGACCGGCTGGCGACATACATTCAATGTTCTGTTTAGTTGGTTGTTTTTTTTCACAAGCAGTGCAGGCACGTCCTGAGAAAGCCTTGTTGCTGTCGGGACGTTAAGCAATGTACAATCAATCAGACTTATTTGACTGATTCTGCAGACGACAGATATAACAAGCCCAACCCCCCCCCCCCCCCCACACCTTCATTGAACCGCTAATTGAGAAAAAATCTTTAACATGCACAACTTTATACGCATGCAGTATCATACTATAACTTACTTGTTCGGCTTTCTGAAGGTCATCAATCACCTTGGCTTTCATGTTTTTGTACATCTCAGGGATAGCCAGCTCTGAAAAGTGATTATGAGAAGGAACCTGGTAACGGTCGTCGAGTGCTTCAATCAGGCTTCGGAAGTGCTTGCTCTCCACCAACTTGTAAGGTCGCAAATCTTTGATGAGGAACAGCGCAATTTGGTTTGTGATGGCCTTTGCACGAGGAGAATTTGTAGGATACTTTGCCTTTTTCGCCAGGATCTGAAAAGCTCCCGCAAGGGTCTGCTGGCGCTGTTGTTTCTTTGGGGGCTGCTCACTCTGTGAGCTTGAGGTTTCTGTCTGTGTGGTAATCAATAACTGTGGATGGTGTCTCCTGATGTGGGTGTTCATGTTGGAGGTTCCACCAGCAGTTTTTACATCGCCATTGCACATCAAGCACACCGCCATATTCTCCACTATCGAACCGTCATTTTTTCTTTTTCTGACTCCAAAGTGCTTCCATATAGGGGCCTTTGCTTTAGCATTTGCCACAATCGTGTACTCGCTTTCAGCCATTGTGCCTTTGTCTGCCGCACTTTCACGGAACTGCCTCTTTGTTCTAGGAAAGAACGTTTACTTTCGGTTTATAAAAAAAAAAAATTACTTTCGTTTTCTATTGCAATTCGCGGTATACCGACCCTTCCCGGACCGTACCGGTATACCGTATCGAGAGGCTTCTGAACCGATATAATACCGGTATACGGTAATACCGTGCACCTCTAGTTTGTACACCCGTCAAGAGCGCAGACTCAACTCTTTCCATCTGCGCAGCCTGAGGAGAATCTTGGGCATCACTTGGAAGGACCATGTTCCAAACACTGAAGTGCTGGCCCAGGCAAACATTCCTAGCATGTGCGCACTCTTTTCACAAAGATGCCTACGCTGGCTCAGTCATGTCTGCCACATGCAGGATGGTCGGATTCCTAAAGACATCTGGTATGGTGAGCTCGCCTCCGGCACCAGACCAACAGGCAGACCAGCGCTTAGATACAATCCCGCAGACTTAGAAGCCACCACTGCAGATCGTGCCAGCTGGCGGCTCGCAGTGAAGACCAGCATAAAGCTGAGCGAGGGAAGGAGAGAAAGCCAGTGGGAGGAGAAGAGGCATCTTAGACAAAAGAAAGAAGAGCCAGTGCCCACAGCAACAGTCACAGGCTTCACCTGTAGCAAATGCAACGGACACTGCCGCTCTCGCATTGGACTGATTGGTCACAGCAAGCACTGCAAATCTTATAAACGGACTGACCCAGCAAGCGCATGTACTCCATTGTCTTCCGAGATAGAAGGATGCCAACAACTAAGCACCCCCCACCCCACTCTCCCATGGAATATTTCCCAACCTTGGGATTACCACATGCACATTAATATCATGATCATGATGATGAGATGATATGCACAAACAGATGGTTTTTGTTGATATTTATCAATATTAAATTACACTTAGTTATTTCTTTATTTTTAAAGTTTTGACTGAAAAGATCAGCGCCACTAGGTCAGGTTTCAATTCCATAAGTAGACTATGTGTCTGAATTGGAATGTCAAAAAAGCCTACAAATACACTGAGTGTAACTGAAAGGCTACACTGACACAACATTACACAGGCTACTGTGGACAAACAATAGCACAAAATGGTCGAATTCTCATGAACTTTAGGAGGGGTACCACATACAAAACATATTTTGACTTGTTGCATAATGTGGTCCTGTTTTTTAAGTATCTTTTAAATAGAAGAGATTTTTTAGGATGGGACACGAGGGAGTGCTTTCAATAGCACGTACATAGGCGGGCAGGTCTCAAACTCTGACAGTGTAGTAACAAGCTAAAAATTCTGTCATGTCTAGATTATGTAAACCTCCCTGGAGAAGAGATAAGATAAGGTAAACTTTATTGCCATATGCATAAACATTAGAATTTTTTTGCGGCATAACTGACGAGTGTCCATATTAAGATCAACACATAAAACATACATACATCACAATCAAGCAGACTCTAAAATACCAAACCACACATATGTCTAGCAGTCATAATATTCTACTAAATATGCACACACACACATCTGAGTAAGTAAAATAAGATAAATCTATAGCATAATAACCATATTATGACAACAAGAACCATCAAATGATCTGCAACGAAAACTTACTTACTTACGCCTGTCACCCCTACCCGGGTATAGGCCGTCGACGAGAGACCTCCAGCAACTCCTGTCCTGTGCTTCTCCTTCGATTCTACTCCAGGTGGTTCCCAGTCTCTTGATGTCAGCTTGGAGGTCTCGACGCCAGGAGTTTCTCGGCCTACCTCTTTTCCTCTTTCCCTGGGGGTTCCATGACAATGCCTGCCTAGTGATACTGGAAGCTGGCTTTCTCAGGCTGTGACCGATCCATCCCCATCTTCTTCGCCCAATTTCATTCTCTGCTGTTATCTGCTCTGTTCTGTCCCAGAGTCTGACGTTGCTGATCTTCTCTGGCCAGTGGATTTTCAAAATTCTTCTAAGGCAACTGTTGCAATGAAAACAGATTAGCTAAATTCATATGTATTTGTAAAACTGTATATATATCCTGTTTAATAAGAGGTTTAATAGGACATATAAAGAACTATACATTTGGTATGAAACACTGTATGTGCACGTGTATGTGCGTGTGTGTGTATGTATTTAAACACAAAAAATTTATAATGATTGTGTACATAGAAAGTTGAGAATTTAGGACATGATTTATTCACGGGGGTGTTTAAGAGAGCCTCTGAGCAGATTGAAATTAGATGTCTCGTTGAAGAGTTAAATGGCCATTTATAGAAAGCTGGTTGACCCACATTAGATTACACAATTTTCATTACATTCACTTGAAATTTCTGATTTAGCTAGCTTGGAGAAAGACACTGGTTGAGTTTGTTAGCCAGCTTTGTACCTCTTCAACTCCCCCCCCCCCCCCCCCCCCCCCAAAAAAAAAAAAAATAAATAAATAAATAAATAAATAAATAAATAAATAATTAAATTTTTAAAAAATAAAAATAAATAAATATATAAAAAGAAAAATAATAATTGCAGAAGAAATGTCAAAAGTAAGAATCATTGAGAGAGAATCAGACAGCAATGGTGTTATACAATGTCAGACATGTCAGTGTTGTACATGTTCCTGAATTGATGCAAAGCACCAGCATGTCAGTGTTATACTTGAATTGATGCAGTACTCTGCCTCTTTCTCTGACAATTTAATTTAGGAAAACAGTCTCTATCTTTGTGATGATGCCTGCGTGCATATTGTGGAAAAGTGGGAACATACATGCAGGCTCATACAGAAGAGACTTTGTGGATATAGGTCTTCCCATCTTGTTTATACTATTTTTGGCACAGTAATCTCAGTGTTTATAGGTTTTGGCTCAGTCATTTAAGTCTTTGACACATATTCAAAATGACCCATCATACTGGTGATTAGCCCAAAAACTGACCAAGTGTTGATGGGTTGGTCATGTCTTGTGTGTGTTTGTACAGTACATGTGTTTGTCTTATTGTTGTTGGTTTGGGATTTTAATTTCAGTCTTTCTTCACTGGATGATTGTGTTGCACCTGCTCAGTGTGCTTAAATTGGAAGATGGTCATTGTACACAGAATTACATTGAAGAATGTTCACATTCTTTGGGAGGTAGTAATATTTAATAAATCAGGAAATGGTGTTTTTGTCTACCATATTTTCAATACAGTAGACTTTGAAATGGGGCTGTTTGGAGCGCATTTTGGAGCATGCACATGACGTTTTTGGCATGCGGGGCAGAAATTCTGGCATAGAAGTAACAAGATAAAAGGATGTCACGTCTACGCAAACCTTGCTATGGAACGTCTTTTTGGGACCAAAGCGTCATGTGTGTATGTGAGGGGCGACTAGAGCCCACGTTTGAGGATGGACAAGCTTGAAAGTTTAGGATATTGTCCTAAAAGAATAATCTCAAGACCTTTTTTTAAATATTTTGATTAAGACAATCTTTGGTGAGAAAATGGCCATTTCACAAAAACCGGTTCATCCACACTGGAGTCCGTAATTTTTCTTATTTTTGCTAGATATTTTGTGTACAGCTAGATAAAGGAACATTTATGAAAAACACATTGACGAAAAAAATACTGTTTCACAAAAACTGGTTGATCCACATTTGAGTCTGTAATTTTTCTTATTCTTACTAGATTATAGATATTTTGCATATAGCTTGATTAAAGGAAGACATTGAATGAGTTCGTTAGCCAGCATTGTCCCTGTTCTACTTTTTGAATGATAATTAATTCATTTTTTTGCAAGTTTTAAAGCCACATTTCACTCCCACCAAACAGTTAGCCCTGAAGAGACTGCAAGGAAGATGCCCTTGCGTGTCTTTCAAACATGCTGGCATGCTTTGTATTCCAGGTGCATGTAAGCTGAAAGTTTGGATATATCTAGAAATACATTGAATGAGTTTGTTAGCCAGCTTTGTATGTCTTCAACTTTTTAGAGAGAAAATTCACTGCTGAAAATAAATTGTGAAAAGTAGGAATCCTCGACTTCAGAAGACTAATACAATGACAGTGACATAAAAGCGCCAAACACATCAGTGTTGTACAATGTTCCTAATGATGCAAAGCACCAGCACATCAGGGTTATACCATAGTAGTAGTAGTAGTAGTAGTAGTATTGTGAGGACAAAATAGGCCATGAGGCCTTTATAAATGTCCTTTCTTTCTTTAGTTCCTTTATGGGTCTGCTATGCATGCAATTTTCCTATAAAATCATTCATCATAGGAATAAAAAATCTCTTTAAATTTTGGTAATTCGTCCAGCTGGTTTTTAAAAGAATTTATATTAGATGCTTTTTTTAATGAAACTGGTAAGTCATTCCAAACAATGGCAACTCTGTTAGTAAAACAAAACTTCCGCAGGTTAGTGTTACAGTGCTGTACAAAGATTTTCCCTTCAGAATTTCGGGTTCTGTCAGAGAATGGTGTTGCAAAAAAGTCGTTCCACTTTAGGTCGTCGATGCCATTATAAATTTTAAAAACTTGGATTAAGTCTCCACGTATTCTACGTCCGCGTAGAGAGTGTAATCCAAAGTATCTGAGTCTGTCTGAATAAGTCATATTTCTACATTCTTTGACCAGCTTTGTTGCTCGTCTCTGTACCCTTTCGAGTGCAGCTGATTGTCTCTTTAAACCTGCGTACCATACAGTGTTTGCATATTCTAAATGTGGTTTGACAAGTGATTTATACAGTTTACTAAAAATGTCCTTGTCCAAATAATTAAAAGCTCTCTTAATTACTCCAACCATTTTGTTGGCCTTATTGATGCAGTTCTGAATATGGGCATCAAAAGATAGAACTTTGTCGAAGACCACACCTAAATCTCTTTCCTCCTCACAAGATACCACTTTTTTAATGTTGCTGTTCACTTTCATCAAGTACTCGTGTTCAGGATTGTTCCTTCCAGCATGTAAGACCTTGCATTTTTCTACGTTAAAATGTAAGTCCCATGAGTCGGACCACTCTTGCAAGTGATTCAAATCGTGCTGCAACACGTCTTTATTGCTCGATTCATTATAGATTTTTCATAGAGCATATACAAAGGGAGTGGCGATTCCAGCCTCGCAGAGTGTGGCGTCGCATGCTCAGCCGTCACCATCTTGTGAATGCCGGCGCCAGCATTTCTGGACTAGCGGCAGAAACAGTTCATGTTTGCATTCACACACAATGACAGACTGTGCAGCTTTCAATTGCAACAATCGTGATATTCATGAAAATTGGGTGAAAGGCATGACTTGAGAAAATAAAAGCTGGAGGGGAAGAAAAAATTGAAATTTTTTTTTTTTAAATGGCGCAATGATGTAAAATTGTCCAACAAAAAAGTTGAACCTCACAAACGCTAGGATACAACTCTATATGAGCATCCTTCCGAAAGTGAGCCAACGACCTACTGAACACAAGTCAGTAGGAAAGCCCTAGTGCTATCAATCCTAATCCGGCCTAGCCAATAGGGGGGATAGGGTTTAAACGGAGATCGAGATACGTGCAGCAGAACGCTACACTAAATTTTCATCTCCACAGTTTCGTCCGCTGATAATGAGGTGTACCGGCAATTCAAAGCAAAATGTTCTTGAAACACAAATGAACTAGACATAAAAATCCAGACTGACTTGTGTCACTCAAGTGTGTACAGCCGGCCGATAAACAGGCCATTGCATCATATAGTGTGTGATGTCAAACACATCTTTACACACATGGACTGGTATGACTAGCTTGTACACATAATACATTGTTTTGTACTTTGGTTAGTGGCAAAAGTATATGTGGCATAAGAAGGCGTGGTGGATCCTTATATTGTATTCTTTTGTTTTGTTTTGTCTTGTATTTTTTAGTCGGCTAAAAATATACTTTCATGGTATAAATTGAAAATGTTTGCGTGTCATACCATTCTGTCTGTTTATTAAGATAGGTATGAGTGTGTAAATCCTATGGATAAGAGTAAGAGTCGCTGAAACGCCGACAGGGAATGTCACATGCTTTTTACATGATTTGATCTTGTTAGAGTTGGGCACGAAATAAAGAGCGTCTGCATAATCAAATTATCAGCTCCATTTTCAGTCCCCCACCCGGGTCTGCCCTGGGGGACTTGGGTGGGGTTAACTACTTTTTAGTTCTCAGGGTCACCCTGGTCAGCCCCACAGGGTGGGTTTCCTTTACGATTCTGGGGCATGTGTTTCTGTCTACCCTTGGTCCATTCACCTGTATTTGTCTTTTTTAAAAACTCTCCCAACTGTCTGCACTGCCTGTAGCTCTTGATATTGGATGTGTGTTGCTAAATGGTCTTAGCTTTATTTAGGCCCCATGGCGTAGGTTTATTTAACGTATTGGACCGGCTGGCGACATACATTCAATATTCTGGTTTTGTTTTTGTTTGTTTTTCACGAGCAGTGCAGGCACGTCCTGAAAAAGCCTTGTTGCTGTCGGGACGTTAAGCAATGTACAATCAATCCATTTTCAGAGTTTATGTTCATCGGTATGTCTGTCAATCAGTCAGTGTCAATGCCTCTTCTGTCTGTCTGTATTTGCCTCTTCTGTCTGTCTGTTTTTGCCTCTTGTCTGTCTGTCAGTGTTTCAGTTTCCTCTGTCAGTCTGTCTCTGTGTGTGTGCGGGGGGGTGGGGTGGGGGGGGTGGGGGAGTGTTGTGCAGTCGGTGTGCGTGTAGGAAGAAGGAAGTCCTAAGAACTTATGTTTTAGTTGTCATCCATACTCATATGCACATAGTGTACATGACATGGGGCAAGGAGATGGATCAGTCACCTAGGGACACAGGAAAAAATATCTACGACTGATTTCCATAGCAACTGGCATTCATTCGGCTGAGCCAAATGGATCGACCAAGGATGGATAGATAGCAGAGCAATACTTTTGCGATTCCTTAGAAATACTGAAGGCACAAAGATAACTCATTCAAACACTTCTTTATCTTCCGCATACATGGCACAGTCATAGTCCTGTCTAAACTTATGTAACGTAAGATAACATTAACGTGTGTGGTTGTGCCGTAAGGAAAAAAATATGCGCTCTAAACAAACGCTTTTAGTCCACTTGGTTATTTTAAGATGTGTGTATTCAGTTGGAAATGCACAACAAGTACAAGTCCCTACAGTTCACATGCCTAGCATTCCATTATCATTATCTCCACCAAGTGTTAAAAGGCAGCAGTATATACAGGCTATAGCATAAACACAGTGCAGCGGTAGCAGTTAGTGGCATACACAATATGGCGGGCGGTCTCCACGCTGATAAGCGCCAGATAGCCTATCCCTATGTATACGCTGTATGGGTTATACATGTGCAAGGGTTGACGCAAAGCTCTTCCTCTCTTACAATTTGATATAGGAAGACAGTCTCTCTATATTTGTTATGATGTTTGCGAACGTATTGTGGGAAAGTCATCCCATCTTGTTCTTCTTCAGAACGGTTGTGGCTGCGCCAGTCCACAGAATGTATAACTGGCACAAAGCACCAAGTGTCTGTCGGTGTTTGTGTGTGCCATTGTGTGGATCGGGGATAGGGTCGGTTAGGGTGGAGAGAGATTAATCAGAAGGATACGCTTAAAAATATAACAAATGAAAATCGCACGTGAGCTCAAAACAGTACAGTAAAATTTTCACCTTGTTTTAATTTTAAATATTTTTTGTTAAATAGGAGAGGTGATTAACCCATATACTGAGGCTAAAAGCTTCAAATTTATACACTGCCATATGCAAGCTACATTTTAGTACTTACAGATAAGGATATAGACCAATGACTTTAGTTCAAGGGTGGTGCCAGAATAGCTTGGCACCTGGAGGTGCCAAGCTATTCTGGCACTACCCTTGAACTATTTTAGTCAGACTTATTTCACACACTGGTGTATTCCGAATGATATGGGTTAAACCTACCTGTTGATCTTTAAAACAACTTATTGTTGTATTCATAGTGAGCAGGTCATGAAACCCATTGTGTTCTGATCCAAACCTAATCCCAGTAATTTCAGAATAGCTGTCGGTGTCATGGCTTACCTCAGCCACAGGCAAAATGACATGACTGCTGTACTTTTACTATATTGTATCATAGAACTACAGCAGTTGCACTCTTGTGCTTGGAACTTGACCTATAATTCGCTAATGAAATGACCAATAATCATGCAATATCCTTAAACTGTGAACAGCTTGCTGAGCTTGGGTATTATGTCTGAAAGGATAAACTTCACAATAATTAGGCGAATGTCTACATAGTGTGATTCCTTCCAGGTGTGAATCCATTCAGTATGTGTTTGTGCCACTGCAAAATTCACAGCTGGGTGGATTCAGTTAAGCCTGTGTGGATCATGCTGGATGGATATATGTTGAGTAGATTTGCACTGGAAGTGGAAAGATTTATGTATAAATATGGGTGGAATCGTGGCAGGGCAAATTTATGCCTGGATAGATGCATGCTTCATGTCCTCAAGGTCATTTGTAATTTTGTGTACATTATTGTTCAGTTGGCAACACATCTTCTGGCTTTGAGCAGAGGAAGTTGCAAGCAGTGTGTGTGTGAGTGAGACAGAGTGATATAATTTGTTATTTTATAATTTTTTTGGGTGGGGGGCTTACCATTCTAAATGAATTGTTTTCTTTTCCAGACACCTTTTGAACAATGAACAGATTGTGGAGAAGGTAAGCAGTTATGCACGGCAAATTATTTAATAAAACGTGGTGTACACACAACTTTTCTTTACATTTACAGTGAACTTGTCTTTTCAAAACTGTTTAGTTTTTCTCTGTTCATTTTCACATTCTGCCATGATGACGGTAATTAATACATATCCTAATTGAAGAAAATTCAAACAAACATTTTAGTGTGCTGGTCTGATGAGGCCCAAACTCACAGACCAGCAAACAGTTGTTGATGTATCTATGTGTATATGCAGGTATCAGTTTTGTAACTGGATGTTTAACTTGTGCATTTTGTTTTGTAGTTGGCAGACAGCTATCCAATACGAAGAGCAGCACAGTTGACAGCATTCATGTATCACAAAGGGAAAGAATTGGGTGAGTCCATTAACCCATATCATACTGAGGCTAAAAGCTTCAAATTTGTACACTGCCATATGCAAGCTGCATCATAGTACTTACAGATAAGGCTATAGACCAATGGCGTTAGTTCAAGGGTGGTGCCAGAATAGCTTGGCGCCTACTGGCGCCAAGCTATTCTGGCACTACCCTTGAACTATTTTAGTCAAACTTATTTCACACACTGGTTAACTGAAGCAGTTTGAAGCTGCATGGAAACTTATGTCAGCAAACAACGTCTGGCTACTACTATGGTAGACATACATAAGTACTTGTATTTGCTGATATCAGTTTCACACAAAACAAGATGAGGATTTCACCCCAAAGTCTGCCGTATTGTTTGGAGCTCAGATGCGTTTATCTTTTAGGAACATTCAGAGTTGTTCATATTTTTAGGCTTATTATGCTGATCCATTTCCCTCCTCTCTAAGCCAACCTCTGATCAACACACACGTTGGCGCACACAAATAAAGACGAACACACGGCGTTTCCCGCCATTAGTACTCTCTGTGGGCTCGTGTAGCGACAGGAATCCATCTCCTTCTACTCTAACCCACCCTCTAATCCACACACACTGGCACACAGAAATAAAGAGGACATACGGTGATTCCCGTCATTTGTAAGCACTGTGGTCTGGCGTAGCATATCTATTCTAAAGAAAAATAACACGAGCAGCAAAATGACGTCACTTCAAGTTTCACGTCATGGCATCATTAGTCACAGGATGCCGTGTTCATAGTGATGACTCGATGTTATACATCACTCATCGCAGTACTAACATTTTACATATATCAGAGAATCAACTTTGCAATTGTCTTGCTGATTTTCACGTGTAGGGCTTACAGGTCATAATTTGACCTAATCCTACCCCAGGGCCGGGACAAACAGCAGGCTTATGCAAACACTGTTAATGAAAAATCATGTGGGTATTAATGAAAAGATATTTTTTTTCGTAAAAGAAAAATTAAAGTTATGTTAGCTGTTTTACAAATGACTCCGAAAAAGTGGTGCAGAAAATTGTCTGATTTTCACACTTGGGGCATACAGGTCACAATTGACCTAATCATACCTGACAGCTGAGACAAACTGTAGGCTTATGCACAATATCCTAAAATTTCAAGCTTGTCCATCCTCAAACGCGGGCTCTAGTCACTGTCACATACACACACACACACACACAGCGCTTTGGCATCAAAAAGATGTTCTCTAGCAAGGTTTGCATAGCTAGACGTGACGTCATTGTTATCTTGTTACTTCTTTGCCAGAAATTCTGCCCCACACGCCAGAAACATCACATGCATGCTCTGGAATGCGCTCCGACCAGCCCCATTTCAAAGTCTACCATATTTTCAATACGGTAGACAAAAATGAAATGAATCAGACATGAAAAGGATCTAGAAATCGCTACGGCCTCATTTAAAGTGAGGGAATTCACATAGTACTATGCAGATACTCACAATGGCATCCTGTTCCACAAGTTTGCCATTTTTTGCCATTATATATTCAACAGATGTGACCATAGTAGGAGGTATGCTGTTCATTTTAGTCTCCATGACATTTTCTATAATGTGCAGGCATGTTTAAGTAATCTTCATCCATTCCTTGGCACACACATACACACAAAACTAACCAGCCGACCCTACTTCATCATCCTATGTTACTGTAAACATACAACATTTGTGTTTGGTCTTATTGGCTACAAAGGGTATCGATCACTGTTCAGCCTTCTGTAAAATGTAATTCACTCACAAAATGTTCCAGTGTATGACAACAGTTGTAACATCTTCACATTTAGATTCATATTATGCTTGCACTGTCATCTGGTAGACTTAACAAGACCCAAGTGTTCAGGGGACTGTGATAGTGAATGACTCAAGCCTGAAAAGGCATACAATGGCATAAGCCCTTGCTGAGTTTTTGAAGATTTATCATTTTATGCCTCTAAGCGGTCACGGTTTGCAAACAGTTGAATCCAGTTAACACGATTTTGCCCCAGGACCGAAATCCCCAAATTGTGAAATTGCCCTCTGAAAGACCGTATTACGATTCTAGAGACAGATTGAACATGATAGTACAAGGGTGGTGCCATAATAGCTTGGCACCTATGGGCGCCAAGCTACTCTGGCACCACCCTTTAACTGTCATGCTCGAGCCGTGTCTTGCTGTGGTGTGTCGGGGCTGAATGAGTTAAAGCTACATACTCCAGGTAGTAAAGGGTTAATATTGCATAATGTCTCCTTCATGACTGTTCTTGGTGTGTCTTACAATAATGCTGGACAAAAAGGATAATTTAAATTATGAAGCTCAAGTGTTGTAAAATGAACTACTTTTCTGCTCTTCTTCTCCTTTGCACATACCGGTAGGCGAGTTCTTTCATTATGCTCAACAAGCTGTGGAAAACCTGTTGTATGTGTGCCTGCTCACATGGTTTGTGAAAAGAAGGGTAGAAAAGCTTTATTTGAGGCAAAACAATATTGTATCAGCAAATTTTAGCAATCAGAGCTCGCCATGGAGCAGATCGCTTTTAAGACAAACTCTGACAACACAAACGTCTGGTTAACACAGCTGTAATCATGTTCCTTTCAAGATCTGAATACAAACTCCTGTTAATAACAAGTGATTTTTGACATCCCTATTGGAGTTCTTCTGTGTTTGTTTCTAGGGCTTTGTCATCTGGTCAGGGTTCATTTTTGGAACGCGTCTCACGCCAATTGACACATTGAATCTCATGTTGGCGCATTGCTTTTCCAGGGTGTGTGACATCGGGCGTATCGTTTTTACGTGTGCACGCACCAGCTGTGTGTTTATTTCTTGCACAACTCTATAATTCTATGCTTGAAACAAACCAGCTGACCATAGCTGGCTTAGACTGAAACTGAAAAAGGTACCCCGACAATTTGATCACTGCCATTCGCTGTGATCGCTGTAGGGATGTGTCAGGGGTCATCACGCTACTCAACATAGATTCTAGCCTGCAATTGGTTCATTCATTAACTATTCGACCAATGAAAACCATCGTTCTATAAGCTGACCTAATTCACTTTGAAAGAAGGATTGTCTCCCTGTTAGATCTACACTACTAACAAATCAAGTTTCTCTGATGAATGATTGACCCACTGCTCACTGAATTGGCCCATTGAATTTTGACTGAGTGGGCCAATTGGCCCACAGCCTATTTTTGGCTCACGTGCGAAGCAAAAGTGAGTCTATTTTTGGGCCAGTCCGTTGTAAACTTTAACGTTGGCATTTTCTCAGAGACTATTCAAGCTGCAGCCTTCAAACTTGGCCCAAGGATACATTAAAAGACCTTTCTAAACATACCAATTTTAGTGACCTCTCACAAAGGTCAAGGTCACAGGGGATCAGGAAATATATCAAAAATAGCTATTTTTGGACTCAAATACTATTTACAACTTCAAACTCAAACCTGGTGCAAAGATATCTGATGGTAAGACCTTTATATGCACACTAATTTGGTTGATCCCTCGGAAAGGTCAAGGGTCACAAGAGCTCAGGAAATAGGTCCAAAATAGCGATATTTTGACAAAAGATGTTTTTTCTCAAATACTATTCACAACTTCAAACCCAAACTTGGTACAAAGATACCTGATGGTAAAACCTTTCTATGCATACTAATTTGGTTGATCCTTCTGAAAGGTCAAGGGTCACAAGAGCTCAAAAATAGGTCCAAAATCATATTTTGACAAAAGATGTTTTTTTCTCAAATACTATTCACAACTTCAAACCCAAACTTGCTACAGAGATACCTGATGGTAAAACCAATCTATGCATCTTAATTTGGATGACCCCTCAGAAAGGTCAGGGGTCACAAGAGCTCAAGAAATAGGTTAAAAAATAGCCATATTTTGACAAATTAAAAAAAAATAAAAATTACTATTCACAACTTCAAACCCAAACTTGCTACAGAGATACTTGACAATAAGACCTATCTATGCATACTAACTCCAAACCCAAACTTGCTATAGAGATACCTGATATTAAGAAGACCTATATATGCATGCTAATTTGGATGACCTTTCGGAAAGGTCAAGGGTCACAAGAGCTCAGGAAATAGGTCCAAAATCGCCATATTTTGACAAATGTTTTTTTCTTAATTACTATTCACAACTTCAAACCAAAACTTGCTACAGAGATACTTGACGGTAAGACCTATCTACGCATACTAATTTGGATGACCCCTCAGAAAAGGTCAAGGGTCACAAGAGGTCGACAAATGTGTATAAAATGCCAGGAATTGTAGCTATAATCAACATTTTTGCAAACGTTTCAGTCAAATTTGGCACAAAGGTAGCTGATGATCAGACCTTCCTATGTATCTTAATTTAGTCGACTCATCTTAAAGGTCAAGGGGGTTTCACAGATTTTTTGAAAACTGATGAAATTTTGAGAAACATGGATTTTGTTAGTGCAAAAGCCATCCCTTTACAATAAGTCAGACGTGTGGATCGGTCATACACATGAGGCATAAGGGCTTTGCCTTTCTTTTTAGAAAAATAAACCCTGTATGGTAGTAGTTTGTTAAGCACAGGCTTTCCTTTAACAGAAAATTCCGTTTTTGACGGACAAATTTTGATGGGGATGGAAAAAATAGAAGGCCGTCCATCACCGGGAGAAAAAAAATATCCCTGCGGTGTTTAGAGTACATGATGGACTGTAGAGCGCCTGGGATGGATGTTGGGCCATTCTGTCCGTCCCCATGATGGACAATTTTAAATCCTAGCGGAAAGCCTGTAAGCATGTGTTTATATCTCTGCATGTGATAAACACTTCCCTGCACATATCCTGTATTTATGCGTTGTTTATTGTTTTCTCTCCAGGGGAGGAGGGTCTGGAGAGGCTGAAGAACTCAGAAGCCATGGAAGAGGCCAGAAACACAGGTCAGAAGGCATCACGGTTTGGGAGCACATTCAAGAAGGAACTGGAAGAGGGCTTTAAAGACTTGAACAACAAAACAAAGAGGGACAGATGATTTATAGATGATGAAATGCAGGGACTTGTCCTCACAAGTTTAATAATCATGCAATACTAGTTCAGGAGATACAGTGACCGTAAAAACTGTTCAAGGGTGGTGCCAGAACAGCTTGGTGCCTGGAAGCGCCAAGCTATTCTGGCACCACCCTTGAACGATCACAGTATTGTATCTCCCTTTGTGACTGTTGCATAAAGCTGTTTGTAGGTTTCACACTGATGCCTTCAGAAAGTGTATCTTTTGATCGCAAGCTGGTTCTGGTTGTAGCAGCCACATGTTTTTATGTGCGCTGTCCCATTAGTAAACTGACTGTAGTGAGTGTTTGTACATGCAAGGACAATTGAACAGTGATGATGTAAATACAATTTTGATTTTTTTCAATAGCAGATTGTTTAGCTCTTTGCCTAAAGATGGCGACTTCAGCTGCCGCCTGATAGAACATTGTCGGTGGTGAAATCCACCCAGCAATGGTTTGCTTGCAGCGCAGGTGCTAGGTTATTCTAGCACTGTGTCCTTACCAGCCATTACTTGACATGCGCGCTGGATCCAGAAATAAATTCCTAACAAAATGATTTATTCACAGAGTACGTTGTACAGAAAAGTTATTTAAGAGGCAAAGAGTCAAATAGGTACCCGTGTTAATGTTTAGTATACATATCTGCGCTGAGCTGTCATTTTGGAACTTTGTGTGCTGGTCAGTGATTTGGGATCTTACAACTCTAGGCTGCAAGACCAAAATTACAGACCAGCACACAATATAAAAAACAGCATGCGTTTCATTGCGATGCATGCGACAAAAATGAACCGAGAATGAAAATAAAGCACAAAATAAACTGATAATTTTTATACCATATTAGTATATGTATTTATTTCATAACCAGTCAATATTCTATGCACACAGAGATCACCATTCAACTGAAGCAGAACAAAAATTGTCCCTCCAGAACGTTCAATTACAGCACAAAAAGTATGTACACTATGCAAAGAGCAATGCATTCAGTTGCTATACAACTTCAAAACATTAACTAATGGCAGTTCCAAAGAAAAATCAATCCACGTGAATGTCAATGAACAGAACATTATTTCTCCAATACTGATAATTGAAAAACTGTTTTACTACAAAAAGATGTTTTTCCCAGAGTTTTCCAGTGTTCTGAACTTACAATCAGTGATAGTGTATGCAGCATAAATGCAGGTACTAATTTCAAATTAGGCTTTCCGAGCGTAACTGCACAAACCAGATATAGCTTTCCAAGCATAACTGTACAAGCCACTCATGGTGCGCAATAGTTTGAACAGGCAAAGTACAAAGCACTTGATTCAAAACATTGTATGTGTGTTTGTTCACAGACATGCTTATCCTTTATGAGCTGCTTTCTGATATTTTACAGTGAGCATACATAAATCTGAACCCTTTGCTTGTCGGCAGCGGTTTCAGTCGTGATAATTCCTGTAGGAATCATCACGACTAAAACTGCTACCGACACACAAAGGGTTAAGAGGCCTGGGCTAAAATGAATGTCATACTGTGGTGGCATGTAGCCCGTCACCCTTAGAAGTATCAGTCCAAAAGGCTTGGCAGGATCTTTCAATGCATGAATCATCAAGATGTTTTCACTATTTTCACTGAAAAAGACATCCTGAGCTGTTTGTGGGTATATTCCCCAGTTGGTATACCTTAAATACACTTCAATTCAAATGGGATGCACAGCATCTCATTTGAACAGAAATGTACTTGTGTACTCCCAGAGTGGGTCCATTTGGGGAGTTCACCCATAAACCAACATAGAACATACTTGGGGCGCAAACACCATGTGTGTAGAATGTGGGAGCAAAGAACAATTTTTTTTATCAAGTGGCATTTCAGGCAACTCGATCCGATTTCATCAAATTCCAATTCATTTTATAAGCATAATTACACTCGATCGACAAGCTGAGATTGCAAATTGCTTTCTTGCCTTAAATTTCAAAGTGATGTGCTATCAGAACAGCGAGTTACTGCAGGAGGTGAGGCACCTCTGAAGTTGTAGGAACAGGGGTACATGAAAAGTGATTTCCTCACCTTATCATCCTGACAGTTTATATTGCTCTGATGAAGACATTACGAGCGTGACATGCTCAGGTGTTTTTGTGAGCAAGCCAGCGTGAGCAGCCAATCTTGAGCTGCTAAAATCATAAATAATTGCAAGAAAAAGTGAACTTGGAGCATTTTTAATTGCTGCAAAGCCCCAAGTTATACAGATCAGGCTGTCTTTCTACACACCAACTGCTGAATTTCGATCGACTGTGATAGTTAACCTATTTAGCCCTGATGCACTATGACAAGAGATGGATCAACCACAAAAGTAGTGCCAGATTAGCTTGGCACCTAATGGCACCAAGCTAATCGGCCAACTACCCTTGAATTATTATGGTCCATCCATCAACTGCAACTGGTACATAGACGTGACACCTTAAAAATTTGGGAAATGCAGCCTTGGGGTTAAAGGCAGTGCCTAATTAGCTTAATGCGTGAAGGTGCCAAGCTAACGAAGCACTAGATACTAGCATGCAGTTGCGAGCAATCTCTTGTGTAGGTGAAACTGTTTTCTCACGCTACTCGACTTAAAAGTTAACTGGTCAATTTTTCTATTATCTTGTTTTCAAACACATCACATTTCTGACCACTTTGGCTGTCCAAACGTTTTTTTGTCGAGGCGATTTCTGCATGAATCACCTCGAACTAAGGGCAGCCAAAGGTTTAACCTTAGCTAATAATTAGTCGACTTTCTGCACATGTTCAAATCTTCAAAGACCTATCAATGTAACAATGTATCAATGGATCCCTACAGCTTCCATGTTTCTGGATTGGATGACTAGGCAGTCTGGACAATTTTAACATCCACCATTCACTCCAAGTGCAAAACTAGTCAAGGCTAATATGAACAAAACAATTGAAGCCTGTAATACACTACTGAGGCAATTAACCTGTTCAGTGCCGATATAATTGTGACACACCCCACTGCAAGAGATATAGATCCTCATGAGCCCCCATCACTGCGGGGGCTCATGAGGATTTGTGCCTCTTGCTGACACCACTTTGAATCCGTCTTCATAGGACAACTAGGGCTTGTTGATGTTGAATTGACGAAGACTGCAGAAACAGTTTCCGTCAATGGGCACTGAATGGGTTAAACAAGATGGAGGTGACAGGATGGCATATTTGGCGATGTTTTAGCAGCTCTGATTTCTTGTGACACAGTTTCAGCTCCACAGCAGAGTCGCAACTTTCTGTTTCAATAGCAATCTCTGGCTTATCAGTCGCCAACTATCAGTTTGCACATAATCATACATAAATGGTCAACAGTAAGTGTTGCAGGGGAACCCACCACTGACAGGACGAAAAGGTAGGACTGAATATAAGCCAGGACATCCTTCCCTCATAAACGTATACATTTAAGAACGAATAAAAGCAAATGACAAACATTCTACAAGCAACTTTTTCTGAGGAATGCCTGCTGGCAGAGGAATTTGTGGTCATGTTGTTCTGCTGGTAATGAGATCTTACCAGGGCATCTAAAAACATAGCTAGAAACATTATTTTTGTTACATGAAATACATTTTGTATTAGAAATGATGATGATTGTCCATTTGTATAGCGCACCATGTTATTCACATGCCTGTGGCATTTAGGAGAGCAGAAATGAGAAGAAAACAAGATGGGATGAACCATAACCCAGAAAGTCCCTTCTATATGAGAGCTGTTCTCACTGTCAAGTGTCTCTACCTTTTGTCTTTGACCCGATTCTGATGTTGAAATATCGCCTATTGAAAAAGATGAGCTGAGGATTTCATCCCCGTATTGTTTGGAGCTCACATGCGTTTTTTCTTTAGGAACATTCACAGTTGTTTATATTTTGAGCTTATCCTTTTGATCCATTTCCTTCCTCTCTAAGCCAACCTCTGATCAACACACACACCGGCACACACAAAATAAAGACGGACACAGCGCTTCCCGAAATTAGTACGCTCTGTGGGCTGGAGTAGCGACAGGAATTTTGAAGAATAGCATGAGCAGCAAAATGAGGTCACTACAAGTTTGACGTCATGGCATCGCTAGTCTCACGACACCATGTACACAGTGATGAAATTGATGTTTAACGTCACTCATCCGAAAGGCTTCTTCCAGGGCCGACTGTTTTCTTCCACACAGCCTCTTCAGGCGCATGAGGATCTATGCCTCTTGGAGATGCACGCATGTGTGTGTGTGTTTGAGAGAGAGAGCGTGAGAATTACGTCATATTTAAAGTATTGCATCAATGTCTGAGTGGTGCCGGAGCTGCTTCTTTTACGTCACCACCACTGTCTGACTTTTTCCAGAAGTCAAGGTATTTTACCGTTTTATTGTTTACTTAAGAAATTGAAAGGGTGCAAAGCTGGCTAACGAACTCATCCAATGTCTTTCTCCAAACTAGCTATATCCAAAATTTCAAGTACATATGACAAAAATTACGGACTCTAATCTGGGTCAACTGATTTCTATAGGCGGTCTTTTACGTCTTTAATGAGACATCCAGTTGTAACATGCTCCGAGGCTCTCTTAGCCACCCCTTAAATAAAGTATTTCACCAAGTTTCAAGCTTGTACGTACAGAAATATCTGAGATTCTCATGTCTACATACATACGCATGCACACACACACACGGCCTTTCGCGCCAAATGTACGTACAGCAGCGAGGTTAGCGTAACTAGACATGACGTAATTTTTATCTTGTTACTTCAGTTGTCATACGTTTAGGTCTGCCCGCCTTTGACATCATGGACATGCTATTAAATTCGCCCCACCACGACCCATCCTAAAAAGTCCTTAAAAAGGGACTTAAAAAAGAAGCAGGACAATAAAGTATTAGAGATTCAGAGACTTGGCAATTCTCTACGCATAAGCACACTAAATCATAAATACTGATGCTCAATTTGATGCAAAACTTATAACAATCAAATTAATGATATGCTAGTTAGGTGAATGAATATCACATTTCCACAGCAATGATCATATGCACTATTCTCCACATGTCGGGATGATCTTAACTGTCAAACTAATCATGAAGTAACTGCTATATTTTGATTCACAACAAAACCATACATACCATAATATCAACATTTAGTCAGATTTTCAACAGCAACAGACAGAAAAAAATGAACAGGAAGGAAAACTTTGGAAGCACAGTTCAAACTTTGAAACTACAATAAAAACAAGGAGATTGCACTTGCCAGCAAACCAAACCAGTACATTACAAATGTATACAATCATTGACATGCTTCATACACAACTAAACTTCCATAATAAAGATAACAATTTTCTCTTGATATAACTACACTTACTTAACTCATTCAGCCCAACGGCCGTATTTCTCATATTTTGGTGGCATCATCTAATGAATATGCACCAGGTGCAGGAGATGGATCGACCATGATAATTCAAGGGCAGTGCCAAATTAGCTTGGGGCTGACAGGCGCCAAGCTAATCTGGCACTACCCTTGAATTATCATGGTCAACCCATCTCCTGCTGTAGTGCGTCAGGGCTGAATGGGTTAACACTGGAACATTCGCATTAGAGCAATTTACCAACATTTCAGCATCTCTACTTGAATATGACTAACAATTTTTTGGTGCTGATCAATCATCAAGAAAACCAGCAGAATGACATTACTGCTACTAGAGGAAGAATGCAGCATGAATCATAAAGAACAAAAACAAGTCATGAAGGGTGAAATGTCAACAAAGTCATGAAGGGTGAAATTTCAACAACAAAATACATATTTCGATAAGGGTTTGGCAGCAAAATTATTGCAAAGAAAATCTCATTTACAATGAAAACATGAACACAACCTTCAATTCGCAATCCCACTCCAAATGAGCTAGGTCAAAATGAAAACACTTGATAATTTGTAATAAATCATAAACTGTTGAAATAGGGTTTTCAATATCATGAAAGTTAACACATACTTATCAGATTAGTTCTCTCACCCAGCTAGTACGTACACATATATACTAAACACAACATATATAACACGCTTAGATCTATGTTTTTTTTTTCTCTCAGAGCTTGATTTGGCAGCTCAGGCCTGCATGGACTGTGCAAGTAGTAGTTGCCTGGTAAACCTTCAGCCAGTGGCCACACAGGAAGCAAAAGCTTGGAATTCGTCTGCAAATAAAATAAAATATTTTTCGTCTGCAAATAAAAGAAAATATTTTGGGTGGGCAAATATGGAGACATTTAATGCCAAGCTATTCTGGCACTACCCTTGAACTATTTTAGTCAAACTTATTTCATACACTGGTGTATTCCAAATGATAAGGGTTAAAAGCCCAGACAAACATGCGATACTAAATGTTTGTGTCAGTTTGTAATGCACTGTTTTCATCAAAACATCTGCAATTTGGAGCTATTTATATGGGTGAAAAGTCTTCAGCTCTGTGACCGAGTCACTTTTTTTCAAATCCCAGAGCTGAATTTCAGCTTTTTGCTGCAGACAGAACAGCCATCCTGTTACATCTGCATGAGGCATAAATTCTCATAGGCCCCTGCATCTGCAGGGACTCATTAGATTTATCTCATGCTGCACATGGGTTTTGAGAATAGTTAGTCTAGGGACCGTTTTCAATTAATTTCACACTGTCACCCATGTACTTCTAATTTAATAAATAATAATGCATAGCATTTATATGGCGCATTTCTCATATTTATAATATAACTCAATGCGCAGAATGTAGCCGCGAACTGAACCCAACAAGCACGCTCACGTGAATCACACGCATTCACTCACACACTGTACGTAAACACAGAACATTCACGTGGTGCTAAGGGCAAGCTCAAGCGAGCTACTGACGGTATTTGGAAATCGTTTTGTATTTGAAATTTTATTAAGTTGGCTGAAACTGATACCAAAGTGGAGGGGGAGGAAGAGCCGGAGTACCCGGAGAAAGAACCCCCGACGGTCCGCCCGAATTAACGGTGACACTTACTAGAGGAGAAAAATCCGACGCCGGAACCCGGAATCGAACCTCGCACCTTTAGCATTGGTGGCAGGCGCCTTAACCACTGCGCCACGGACCGCCCCAATAAGAAAGTATCACACACTTTTTGTTAGAGTTTACCATCAAGCTAACTAGCACTTTTCCTAATCATCTCCGTGGTCTACAATGCTGTCAAAGCAGAATGGTTGGAACTTGTAGCCAGCTCCACTGTAAAACTTGGACTGGAATTCCACCCTGAAACACACAAAAAAATTGACATACCGGTATTATCAATCTTTGTCATGAAAAGAGCAAAACAATCTACTAAGTGCATTAAATGGCTAAATGTTTAAAACCCAGGTAAACATACAATGATTTTACAAGAGTCCATAAGAGGCAGACTGATTGCATAGTCAGCACTCCAACAGGTCAGCCTTAGTTTTACACACACCAGTTTTTCGTGAGATCGGTATGTAACAAATACAGTACTTTGCTCAATAGTGGGTACTCAGCAAGCAAAAGATCTGCAGGCCAATGTCAGCTTTTAAACCCATTACATCCTGAGGATGATTTTTAATTTTTTTTTTCTTACTGTCCTATGAAGGCTACATTACATTAGGAGACAGATAAACTATTTTAGTTCAAGGGTGGTGCCAGAATAGCTTGGCACCTGAGGCGCCAAGCTATTCTGGCACCACCCTTAAATTTTCATAGACAAATTAAGTTCAAGTAGTAGTGTATCAGAATAAAAATGGTTAATGGCTTTAGCACAGCAGCATGAGGGCCATTAAAGGCTGAAGTCAGTATGAGAACCTTTTTCTTACAGTTTGGCTAACGTACAACAACAAAAGTGAGTCCGTGTACTGGGCCGGTAGTTCTTTGTCTATTGTCCATCTGTCATCTGTAGTAAATTTTAGCATTGACCTTTTCTCTCTGACTATTTAAGGCACAGACATTGGCCCAAGGTCAATAAGTGGGTACAATTTTGTCAAAAATTCCTTTTTCTTTAAAAACTGTTTTCAACTTCAAAGCCAAACTTGGGGCAGAGACACCTCGCTGAAAAACCTTCTACGCATATAATTTGGGTGACATGTGAAAGGTGAAGCATCAGGAGGTCAGCAAACATGAAAACTGCCTAGTTTGTACAAGCTTTTCTCTTTCTTCCTTTCTTTTTATAGAATTTTAATTTTATCAACCTTCTGCAAAAGTTTCACCGACACTTGGCACAACAGAAGCTGATCATAATGTCTACCGGTATTGCGCTCCAGCACTGATGCCAGAGTATTGACTTTCCCCAGAGTGTCCTAAAACCTTTGGCCAGCGGTCCTTTTATTTCCAAGCTCCTAAAGTGTGAACTAGACTAGTCTATGATATTTGCCATGCATCATCTTTGGCCATTTTCAGGGCTAGATTAAAAATGAATTTTTTCTCTAAAATGTAATTTTTCGAAAAATACTTACCGACGGCATTACTACTAGGAATGCTTCACTTAGCTTAATTTTAGCCCAAAAAACTTGTTGTGTACCTGACAACAGGAGAGGCAACCACAAGGGGTGTCATTACCAGGATACCCTGAGTGGCCTCCCCTGCCTCCCTATCTGGTGGCGCGCTCACCATTTCCCGCCAGTCTCCGAGTCTTAGCTCAACTGCGGCAAGCGGGGAAGATGGGAGGGACCTCTGAGTAATGCTGTCGGTAAGTATTTTTCCCAAAAAATACATTTTAGAGAAAAATGAATTTTTCTTTAAAATGAATTTTTTGGAAAAATACTTACCGATGGTATTACTAATAGGAACGTTACCTAGCCAGCCTAATTTTAGCGAAAATTTTGTTGTGTCCGTATAAGGGAGTGTTGGCAGGTGAGGGGCACCAATAGTACTGGGAGTAACCTGAGTAGCCTCCCTTACACCCCATCCGGTAAGAGCTCACCCGATATGCCTCAGTTTAGTTTGTTAGCGAACTGGCGGCAAGCGGGGCAGGTGGGAGGGACCTTCAAGTAATACCATCGATAAGTATTTTTCGAAAAAATTCATTTTAAAGAAAAATTCATTTGTTTCCTCAAAACACATTACCGATGGTATTACTAATAGGAAGAATCCCGAACAGGAGGTGGGTGCCGCTATAGTGCCCCTAACACCAAAGACACTGTCCTCAGACCCGCCCTCCCGAGGCAAACTCCCGATAATTTTAGCTAAGATACCTATGGCGCCGGGAGGGAGTGTTCGCTGCTGCGATGTCTCCCACCAGCGAAAGGTTCTGCTGCTGGGCGGAGAGGTCCCTCAGGTAGAAGCGGGCAAAGGTAGTCTCAGATCGCCATCCCACGGCCGCCACAATGTCCTCGACAGCGCAGTTGCTGTCGAATGCGAGACTTGCGGCCAAGGCTCTGATCTCATGTGCCCTGATGTACATACATTTGGCTGCATCAGGGGCGAGATCCTAGTACTTACTTACTTACTTACGCCCATCACCCCCCCCCTGGGGCATAGGCCGCCGACAAGGTCCCTCCAGCCGTCTCTGTCCTGGGCGAGTCTCTCCAGCTGTCCCCAGGTGTGGCCCATCTTCTTGGCATCTGTCTCCAGGTCACGTCGCCAGGTGTTTCGTGGCCGACCTCTCTTCCTTTTTCCCTGTGGGTTCCATCTTAGGGCTTGCTTTGTGGTGTTGGTTGCTGGCTTGCGTAGTGTGTGACCTATCCATCTCCAGCGGCGTTGTTGAAGCTCCACTTCTGCAGGCTTCTGCTTTGTCCGCTGCCACAATTCCTCGTTGCTGATTTTGTCCGGCCAGCGTATCCCGAGGAGCCTTCTCAGACTGTTGTTGATGAACGTCTGTATTTTCTTGGTGGTCGACACTGTGGTCCTCCAGGTCTCTGCTCCATAAAGGAGTACTGGTTTCACATTGGCGAGATCCTAGTAGGCAGAGCGAATCCACCCATCAGAGCCCAGAGGAGATGGTCTGAGCTGAGATGTCACGTCTACCTGGGGACAGAGGGAGAAACAGGCGGGTGCGTGCTCTGCGGAGCGGCTTGGTCCGACGCAGGTACACACGTAAGGATCTCACCGGTCCTGTAGTCTGGTCTCCCGGGTGGAGTGTAGAATAGCCATCATCTGTGGGGCTGCCAAGGCTCGCGCATCTTGGCCAGAAGATCGGTTCAGGTAGCCGTAGCACGGAGCCATCCGTCCGGAACTGCAAGCAAACTGGGCGTGTCGACAGCGCGTGAAGTTCACCGACCTTGGAAGCCGTGGCGAGGGCCAAGAGGAAGCACGACTTCCGCGTCATGTCCAGCATGCGCGCCAACAGAAGAGGTTCCAAACAGTCAGAGTTGAGCCACAGAAGCAGCCAAAGTAGATCCCATCTCGGTACCAGAGAACGCAGGGCCGGGAGATGCAGACCGAAGTGGGCCATCAGAACGGAGAGGTCTTTGCAGCTGCCCGGATCAGGCCGGCTCCCCTGCCGTTAGTTGTCAGCGATCATGGCGAGGTAGCCCCGAAAGGAGATTGGCGCCAGAATACGCTGGTGGAGAAGAGCCAAGGAAGAACCCTGCCAGCTGGGGCACCGTCAAGCGGTGTGGAGGGAGAGGATGTTGCCACAGCCGTCGCCCAGCGCTCGCCACATCCCTCGGAACTCGTCTGGTCGAGGGTCTGCATGTCGAAAAGATAGCATCCACCGCCGCCCTGGAAAAGCCTCTACTGGAGAGGGCTCGACGCGCCAGGTCCCCCGTCGCGAAGAGGTCGAGCATGGGAGTCTCCCAATGGTCCCAGTCTTCTGGAAGATGTCTGGCCAGAGTGTCCACCTGGTGTGGAGAAGCTGGCTGCAACGCAGGGGAGAGTCGGCTACAACAGTCGGAAGCTCTGGAAGAGTCTCACGCGAAGCGCGGTGCCTCGATCTCGCTGCAGCGGAATGCCTGGTGGAGAAGGATGCAAGCGAGTGATGGCAGGTCCTGCCCTGTTCTAGGAAGCAGGGTCGATGGTGGGGATGTCGGCCAAAACTAGGAGATCCTGGCGCCAACGGTGAGACTCCAACGTTGCGCGGGTGTGGCACAAGACTTGGCTGCCGGTACCTAGTCGGTTGATCTGGGGTGGTCCTCATCAGCGACCCTGGTCCAGTAGCCCCTAACCGCAACGGTGTCAAGGAAGATGGGGGAGAGCCGGAGAACAGAGATCACCACCGAGGAATCGTCCGAACTCTAAGGGAGATGCGTCCACGGTCCAACAGCCACCCAGGACACGTCCCTCCAGTCGCAGGCTCGTCCGGTCGAAAGTCCAAACCGTATCGAAAGGTACCCCCGCCGCGTGGAGAACCTCTCGCGGCGAAGGCTTGCTGCAAAACGTCCAGGCGCGGGAGAAGAGGTCTCGGCTGTAGACATCAATCGTGTTGGTGGTCCGTCGAAGGTCAGGACGCTGGCAGCTAGAGGTGCACGGTATTACCGTATACCGGTATTATATCGGTTTGGAAGCCTCTCGATACGGTATACCGGTACGGTCCGGGAAGGGTCGGTATACCGCGAATTGCAATAGAAAACGAAAGTAAACTTCTTTTTTTTTATAAACCGAAAGTAAACGTTTTTTCCTAGAACAAAGAGGCAGTTCCGCGAAAGTGCGGCAGACAAAGGCACAATGGCTGAAAGCGAGTACACGATTGTGGCAAATGCTAAAGCAAAGGCCCCTATATGGAAGCACTTTGGAGTCAGAAAAAGAAAAAAATGACGGTTCGATAGTGGAGAATATGGCGGTGTGCTTGACGTGCAATGGCGATGTAAAAACTGCTGGTGGAACCTCCAACATGAACACCCACATCAGGAGACACCATCCACAGTTATTGATTACCACACAGACGGAAACCTTAAGCTCACAGAGTGAGCAGCCCCCAAAGAAACAACAGCGCCAGCAGACCCTTGCGGGAGCTTTTCAGATCCTGGCGAAAAAGGCAAAGTATCCTACAAATTCTCCTCGTGCAAAGGCCAACACAAACCAAATTGCGCTGTTCCTCATCAAAGATTTGCGACCTTACAAGTTGGTGGAGAGCAAGCACTTCCGAAGCCTGATTGAAGCACTCGACGACCGTTACCAGGTTCCTTCTCGTAACCACTTTTCAGAGCTGGCTATCCCTGAGATGTACAAAAACATGCAAGCCAAGGTCTGCTTGGCGAAAAAGGACATCTTCGCCCAAAGCCAGACAACTCCATGTCCGTCCAGCAAATGAAGGCTATCATGGCAGCAGATCTGGAGGGCCGGTATGAAGAACAGAGAGAGATGTTACAGACGATTTCAGCTTTGGACCCGCGCTTCAAGTCTTTCTCCTGCATGGCACCAGAACAACGCGATGGCATCTTCCGCAAACTCACTGACGTCACAGTGAGCTTGCACACAAAACCCAAGACTGTCGAAGCAGTCAAAGCAGATCCTGGAACTTCAGCAGAACCTGGAACTTCAGCCACCCCCAGTCCGCCAGCCATAATGTTGAGGTTCTTGAGGAGATCCAAGAAGAGCATTTTGTAAAGACAGAGAGACCCGAGGATGAATGGAAGTACGAGAGCAAAGGAGCGTGCCTGCTTGACTCCCTCCTGGCAGATGTCTTTGTCACACATGTCGAGCCAAGCAAGACCACCTACCAGCAGGGAGCTGAAGAAGTCGAGAAGTATCGAGAGGAGAAATCGATTGGCATGGCGGAGAACCCACTCTTGTGGTGGAAACAGAATGAGTACCGCTTCCCTCTGTTGGCTAGGGTGGCGAGGATTTACCTCGCAATCCCGGCTACGAGTGTGCCCTCTGAGAGGGTGTTTTCGACAGCTGGGGACATTCTGACCAGCCAAAGGGCTACCCTGAACCCAGAGCATGTGGACAAGCTCCTCTTTCTGAAAAAGAACTTGTAAAGTCATGCACTGTTCTTTTCGGAAAGTGGAGACTGTCCTACTGATATGGCTGCCATGCCTAATCGTTTTTGTACAGTTCAATAAAAAAAAAATAATTAAAAAAAGCATTAAAAAAAAGCATTAAAAATTTTCTCTTAATAGGAGTGTACTTTTCATTTCTGTTTTTGTTGTGGTTTTTTTGTTATCCATCCAGAAAGTCTACGTCTGTAGGTTTCATTTAATGATTCAGTGTTTTTTTCCCCCATAGTATTTGTTTACCTGATTTTGTATTCAAAGTGAACACTGAATAATTAAAGTTTGTTTATAAAAAAAACGATCACTGGTGTGTTTGAGTCTTTTCTCATTTTGTTTCAACTTCTTCATGCATTCTTGTACGTACAAGTGGCCAGATTGTCATCAAATTACATGGGATCGGGGACGGCGGTATACCGTTGGAAAATATCGGTACTGGCAAAAAATATCGCGGTATATCACGGTACAGCCATCTTCACGGTACACAGCTCTACTGGCAGCCCACCAGCATAACCGCAGCACGAAACACTAGGCCCAGGACCATGTCGCATCCTTGAACCGGAGGAGGAGCTTGGACAGCGCCCTAGGTTGGCGGGACAAGAGGTCTTCCCACGAGGTGGAGGGCGACGACCGCTCCTGGCCGCAGAGAAGAATGGGGAAGGCGAAGTAGAGAGGCATCAGCATGTCCTGCGGAAGTCCCAGAAGATTCTCGGCTGGGAAGCGAAATCTCGATCCAGCACCCGTGCCACTGGGCGAGGAGGACGGACGAGGAACCGCGGCCAGTCCCGCAGAAGGAGGGTGAAGACTGCGGTGCTGTTGGAGACGGTGAGAAGGTCCAGATGTCGCCAACGAACCCGCAGCTGGATCCCTAGGAGGTTGAGTAGTCTCTCGTAATCAGGTGAACTCCCCTGTTGGCGAGACTTGCAACGGCCAAGGGACAACAGGAGTGAAGGCGCAGAGGTACTCTCCCGTCGCGAGAGCCGCCCAGCGAAGGAGATGACGGTCGTCTGCAGAACGTCATCTGGGGAACCGGAGTCCACCTTCTTCCTTCCAACTGCGTACACGTCTCGTCTCCACGAACGGGTGTGTGGGCGTGGCACAATACAGACCTGTGGAAGTGCAGCAGTCCTGCGGTGCTCGCGATCCCTGGATGCAGCAGGTATATGCCTGTCTAACCTGTGTCGGGAGCTGGCGCCAATAAGAGTAGGGATCTCGTCTGGTCGTAGACGCTCATCACCGACCTGCGATCGAGAAGCCGAGCGTTCGTCCCTAGTGGCGGAATCCCGTCGTGAGTGCGCCTCGTGTCTGTCTTCGACGATCCGAGCATGACACCTTCTTTCTGTCCAGGCTGAGTTCCGCCGTCTGGCCCGGAGCTAAGATCGTCGTAATTTCGGGTGCCGACGTCTGCCCGGAAGTGGTAAAGTTAGCAGCCGGTTCATGTCTGTCTATCTTATGTCGGAAGCCGGCGCCCATCCTCATAGAAAGTTTCTCTGGCCGTGTTCGCTCCTCAATGAGCTGTGAGCGGGAAGCCTAGCGGTCGTCCCTAGGTGCAGGATCCCGCTGCGAGTGTGCCTTGTGTCTCTCTTCCCGAAGCACCGAGCGAGACATCTTCTGTCTGTCAAGTCTGCATCCTGCCGTCTGACCCGGGGCTAAGATCGTCTTATGGTCGGGTGCCGACGTCTGCCTGGAAGTAGTAGGATTGGTCTGTATCGTCACGGTAATGGGCAACTTAGAAGGCCCATCCGCGGTAATGTGCGCTGTGGTAGCTGTCCTGTTCCAATGCGTCACGGCACTCTGAGCGGGGACTGGGGACCGCTCTCTGATAGAGGTGTCGGGCGTTCACGGCGGTAGAATCCCCACAGCTGGGACCATCTTACTTCCAGCCAGGGGGCGCAAACAGCACAGGGATGCATTGACTCACAGCCAGAACGGGGCAGGCAGACAGCATGCTCGTCACCGGTCCCCTGAAAATCGCTACATTTCGTGCAGGTACGTACCTGGTAACTGCAACATAGAGGCCATAATGAAGAATGAGCGAGCGTGACCCCGAGGCCGCGCACCAATAATTCCGCGCGCGAGGGTGATAACGAAATGAGTGCACAGAGCATGCCGACGCCCGGCGCGCTTTCCTTCCCCTGAGCGCCGGTCAAGGGCATTCACCGAGATTTTACCTGGTCCTGACGGAGCGAGGAGCAAACCCACGCCTGTTGAAGCGACGTCCTGAGGCCTACCAGACTCACAGTCACCACCCGGGTCCAAGCCGACACAGGCATGCCAGGCAAGGCACATCAAAGTTGAAACAGCGCTAGGAACAAGCCGAGAGGGCTCCAAGCCCGCACCTCCAAGAGAGCTCCAAGTCACAGGCACGCTAAGTCCACAACAGAATGGCAAGGTCACGAGACGACCGGTCACAATCCGCGTGAGCTCTAAGCCAAGTTCAAAACATTCACAGGCACAAACTCTCGAGTAAACTCCAAGCCAGTACAACGAGTGAACCAGAACAGCAAGGTAAGTCACAAGCCGACGGGTCACAACCAAACCGTAGGAAACGAAGAGCGATGTACAAACAAAACCGTCTACAGGCTAGCTAAGAACTAAACTGAGGCATATCGGGTGAGCTCTTACCGGATGGGGTGTAAGGGAGGCTACTCGGGTTACTGCCAGTACTATGGTGCCCCTCACCTGCCAACACTCCCTTGTACGGACACAACCAAATTTTGGCTAAAATTAGGCTAGCTAGGTAACGTTCCTATTAGTAATACCATCGGTAATATGTTTTGAGGAAACAAATTCATTTATTTTCTCAAAATCATTACCAACGGCATTACTACTAGGAAGAATGGTGAATAGGAGGAGGGTGCCGCAAACTGGTAACCTGTCCCCTGCCCAAGCGCTCGTGAACTATCGAGGCCCGTCCCTACGCACCACTCCCGACAATTTTAGCTAGGCGTTACCCATGGCGCCTGTGGCGCCGGGAGGGAGTGCTGTGCCGCAGAGATGATCCCCACTAGTGCCAGGTAGACGCGCTGGCCGGATAGGTCTGACAGGTCTCTGCGGATGAAGGTAGACTCGGCCCGCTCACCTACGGCCTCCACAATACTCCACCCTGTGCCAAGCTGGTAAGGTGTTGCTAGTAGCTCCTGCTTGACTTGTGTGCTCGGACGCGCAACGTTTGGGCCCCCCTTGGGGGTATGCTGAACGAACGACCCAAAAAGCTAGGGACCGTTTGCGCCGAGGTATCTCATCTGCCCGGAGCCAAGGGCGTGTGTCTTTGTCTTAGTGGCATAGTCTTGCGCCTGCCACTATAAGGCGCCCTGACTGCATCTTGTAGGCGGAACTCCCGGGACTGGTCCGTATCCCTGAACGGACAGATGGTAGAACTTGCGGTGCGGACACTGGAAGGAGGTTCCTAGCCCAAGTCCAGCCGGTGGAGTGCTGCCCTAGTCATTGGCCCTGATCTGGAGACTGGAGGGACGCCCTGAGAAGGCACAATCTTGCTAACTGTGAAGCCGAAGTGATGGCGAACAGTCAGCAGGTCTTCCTGTTAGGTCTCCCAGCATCGCCAGCGGAAGCCGGCCGTCTTACCGATGACAGTGCTCGATCTATCCGAGAGGTCTGTACCGGCGCTAGTCTGGTCTGGTCAATAAGTGTCTGCCACCCGGTGAATTCGAATGATGCTGAGGGGTCCGATTCTGCTTGGGAACCCCTAGACGAACTCGGCCAAAATGGGGCTAGTCCGGTCTGTGGGGAGAGTTGCTCCGCTGCACATCAGGCCTGTAGTACTCTCCACTCTCCCTTGTATCCGTACTGTCAGAGACTCCTTGAGTCTCTGCAATCACATCCACTGTCGCACCCAAGAAGCCTCTTGGTGCGAGTGCTGACTGTCCATCTCCCAGCGTGCCGCGCCAACCGCTCTGTGTCTGTACAAACAGTTGCGATCATCTCGGACGCGGAGCCGAGGCAGGGGTTCGCCGCGCGTCCCCAAAGGACTGATCCAGCTGAACGGACATCAAGTCCTAATCACCATGCCATCCGTGAGTTTGTGGAGCCCCTAGGTACCCGTCCTGAGGGAGGGAACGCACTGCCGCATCTTAACCCATATAAGCCTGAGGCTAACAGCTTCGTGCCCTGCCATACACAGGTTATACTATAGAAAAAATAAGAATACAGCCCAAAGCCTTTACTTGAAGGCTAGGCTGGATTAGCGTGAAGCCTAGTGGTGCCAAGCCACCCTTTAACTATTCTTATTCGAACATGTCACCCACTGGTGAACAAGGTAAGGGTTAAGATGCTTTCACCATACCTGTTGTTCCAAGCGGTTATCCACCAAGGATTAACCGCCCCCAATGACTTAACTTTGGTGAACAGACAAACCGGGGAATTCACATGCAAAGGTGGTTGGCTACGCCAGGAGTCCATTCCTCGAAGGAGCCCATCCACGGCCCAGGCTTGTGGATCCGGTCTGGAGGTGACAGAGGGACACAGCTTCCTGTTCCACTACAGGAGGACCGGCCTATCATCGGAGTCTCCTCACAAGCATAGAGTAGTTGGAAGGCAGCTGCTTGGGAACTCCAGACAGCTGGGTGAAGTAACACTCTTTGCGCTGCCGCTGACCCTGCCACAAAGCGCCGTGTCCAACGAGTGCTGTCCCGATCTCTGCACCACCAGCAGAAGTGCTAAACGAAGAAAACTCCGACCTTCGAGTAGCCGGAGCGCACTCGTACCTTCCGTAGCGTAAGCCATTGTTTTCATCTGACGCACGCCAGCCGCACCGCCTTCAACTCCAGCCAGCGGATGCATCTGCCTGCGTGTTCCCCCATTGCTATCCCGCTGTTATCGGTCAGGCACTCCCTGCCTAGGCGGCAAATCTGGGTGCTGGTCCCCCATCGGACTTGCCTCCAATGCCCAGGAATCCGCATCGGCGGCGTTGAGTCAGCCCAGAGTCTGAGTCCTCCCACGCTTCACCAACTAGTTCCAGAGGGCCAACTGTCCAAGTAGTTGCAAGCGCAGGGCCGAAGTTACTATTAAGCGCCAAAGCCGACACTAGACGTCACCTAGTCTCTGGGTCTGGGATCCGTAAGGGCCTACCGTAGCCCGTCGGGCGTCAGGATCTTAGCCCACCTCCGTGGTCTCCTTCTAGGCAGGGCTCCCACAACACCAAGTAGCGCTGTAGCCAAAGCTTCCATCATCTCTCCACTGCTGACTGAAGCAAGTGGAGACAATCCTGCCGAGGTGGCAAGGGATCCTGCGCTGTCGCCTTATCGTCTGCCAGGTCGGTCCCACAGAAGAATGTCCTCATGCGGAGCCTTCCACCGCTGTGTTATCCGATAAGACGGGTGAGCGTGGAACCTGTCAAGCGCGTCCCTTCATATCCAGTCGCTGCTGGCGATCTCCGCCGAGGAGTAGGCTGCGGAGTGGTATGCCATCCTAAAGGCCGTCACTAGCTCCGTGCGTGTCCCGCTCCGAAGGGCCAAGGCTGAAAGGTCCCAGGTGTTCTCCAGACACTTGCTCACAGAAGGCGTCACCCTCTCGAGTAAATCCCGCGACAGCTAGGGAGAAGCGAACCCAGAGAGCAGTCCTGTCCAAGCCTCGCTTTCGCTTCCTCGCGTCCGAGTCAGTAGTCTGTGGGGAGCCGCCGCCTGCATCCACGCCTCCTTATCCACCGCAAGCATGGCACCTCCCGGAAGAGACTCCACATCACTGCCGGCGGAAGTAGGTGTTCATCCTCTCAGGTCATCGGGAGTCTCAGAAGAACCTCTGTTGTCTGCCGCCGTCTTGCCGAGTGGTCGTCCAATGCCTCCGATAGATCCCGAAGTCTGTGAGGAAGCGACGTGAAGCACTGGGCCACCCGATGCGTCGGTCATCGTCGCAGCCTCCCTCTCAGAGCGAATGACGTGACGAGCCGGGACGCTTCGTCCAAAGAGCGGCGAATCCGCGATGTGTTGGAGTGCACCAACCGTCTGCTAGGCATGTCAGTTGTCTACCCCCACTCAGAACCACGTCCTCCGGGTGTAGACTTAGCGCCTCCTCGACCTCCGGTTCTGGATGTAGGCCACCACTGTCGAGCTGTCGGAGAGTACACGTAATCCTGACCCATGAGATGCTGCTCCCAACCAGAGAGAGCGTGAGCCACACTGCTTTCACTCCAGCCTGTAGAAGTGTTAGACGACTTGATCTCGTCTACGTACAAGGATATCCTGATTTGTGAGCCGCTGCTTCCACTCGGAGAAAATGCGAGGCACACTGCTACCATCTCCAGCCTGTTGATGTGTTTGCCAGCTTGATCCTTCGTTCTTTACGAGGATCCTGACTCGTGAGACGCTGCTTCCCACGGAGGGAGCGCGAGCCGCCTGCTTTCATCGGCAACCTGTTGAGGTGTTTGACGGCTTGATCCCTCGTCCACCGAAGAGGATATCTTGACCTGTGCGCCACTGCTTCCACTCGGAGAGAACGCGAAGCACACTGCTTCAATCTCCAGCCTGTTGATGTGTTTGTCCGCTTGATCCCTCGTCCAATACGAGGATCCTGACCCGTGAGACGCTGCTCCCACTCGGAAGAGAGCGGGAAACACTGTATTGATGCGTTATTGATGCGTTAACGCTCGTTCCATAGTCCAACAGGCCGAGGTCGAGTGCCCAAAGGGAGGGCGATTCCGTCCTGCCACTGCCATCTGTGGTCCCGGCGCCGGTGTCGAGGCTGTCGTTTCCCCGAGGAAAATCGGCTCTTGAAGCTCTGGTCAGAAGAACGGCCGCTCTTGCCGGGCACCTCTGATGATCGGTGTCACCAAGAGATCCCACGCTGCGCCGTACCCGAGCTTGTCTGCTGGTCGGAGAGGCGAAGAGGGAAGAAGTCGTTCCCTGGCATTAGGTTATCTGTAGCACCCTTTCACCAGCTGCTGCGGTCGCCCGACCGAACATGTAGACTTCGTCCCCGTGTGATTCAGGTCCATGGCCACTGTGAGGCTCTCTCTACCTCCTAGGGCGGAGTGTGGGTGGGTGGTTGGCACCACCTCTCGTCGGCTGCTGACCGAGTTAGTTCCTCCCATAGGGCTTTGGACATGGAGGATCCGCCCTGCAAGTTAGTTATCGTCTGTGGCTCCAGTCTTCGACTCGGGACCCTAAAGTCTGTGTCCTTATCCATGCTGCTAAGGCATGGGGGAGGTATCCTGGTGGTTCTCCTGTCGGCTGGCTCTAATGACCGAAAGTATGTCTTCCTATGGACAGCTTCGGTCTCCAAACATTTCTCAGTCCAACATGATAGGGAAGCACGTTCTGACAGTTGGTTCGGTTGACCACACGACCGTCCTGTGAGGGAGGGCTCCGGTCCCCAAAGCTTGCTTGTCTGAGACTCATATCTTGCCTTCCACCTTTACTGCGGGGAAACCGCGCTCCATATGCCGACACATGTCTAGGGGCGAACCCCATCACTGGCGGTCGAGCATGTCCCGGGCCTCTACGAGGTGGGGTGGAGTTCTTCCGTGCGTTCTGCGTCTCACATGACTAAATCTCTCTTCCTCCGTTTACTGCGAGATGCCCGAGCTCCATGCAGACCCATACCTGGGGGATGAATCCCGTAGTGAGCGTCTGTGCATATTCGGGGCCTCTACGAGGCAGGGTGGAGCTCTTGTGTGTGTTCTGTGACTATCTTTCCTGTCCCTCCCTGAGAGATGCGTCGTAGACGCGGCCCGGTGACGGCGCTGGTCCGGCCTAAGGCTGGTGGGCACTTGCCTCTCAGGGGAGGGGGGGGACCCCCGCTTGGGCTCTCTCTCTCTCTCTCACCTGGGGGGGTGATAATCTGGCCCAACATCTTTATTGCGGGGGGGGGACCGAGCTCCACATGCCGACACGTGCCTAGGGGCGAAACCCATCACTGGCGGTCGAGCATGTCCCAGGGCCTCTACGAGGCAGGGTGGAGCTCTTGGTGCCGGGTCCGAATGGGGGGCAAGCCCCGATCGCTGCTGCTAGGCTCAACCATCCGCTCATCAACCAACCATCTGCCTTTCCCTTCGCTGTCGTCGATGCTGCTTTGTTTGTCAGCTGTGTGCAAGGCGCCGGTTTATCCCTCCGGTAAAACGCCCCCAGCTGTGGCCATCTCTCTTCCTCCTACGTCACGCACTGTTGCCTGTCTGATCGGAGGAGCAGCACGAGCATGGTAGGCAGACATGGCCACTGGAAGGCGCCACACTTGGTGCAGGTCCATACCTAAGCACTGTAACAAAGGACAGCAGAAGACCGGTGAGAAGCGGGGAGCCTCCGCAGAGGGACCGCACTCCCGGTCGGCTTGCATACATCACCACCCGGTCACCTCTACTTTACCTTGTCATGACTCAAACCGATAATCCCACAGAAAAACCCAACACCACATAATCCACAGAACACGTAGGTAATCCAAGCACAAAAAAATGCACATAAATCCAAGCGTCCATGGTACACAACGGTAATCCACCTAACCACAGCCGGAGCACGATATGCACACAGCTGTCCTGGTTGAGCTAAGCGAAGAGACTGCCCGGAAATGGTGAGTGCGCCACCGGATAGGGAGGCAGGGGAGGCCATTCGGGGTATCCTGGTAATGACACCGCTTGTGGTTGCTTCCCCTGTCATCAGGTACACGAGTTTTTTTGGGCTAAAATTGTTAAGCTAAGCGAAGCATTCCTAGTAGTAATGCTGTCAGTAATGATTTTGAAAAAATAAACATATTTTCTTCAATCTGACATTTGAAATGGATCGGTAAAGCTGAATTTTCCCATGTATATATCTTATCAGATTCTTGAGATGTCTAAATTATGTTTATTACTTCAGTACTGTGTGAATGCGCATTTGTACTTATGGATGCATGTATTTGTATGCTGTGTGTACTTTACTGTATTCACTTAGATTATCTAGATGTAAGACGCTCTGAGCCTTTCTTGTGGGGATATTGCGCTAAATAAGTTTATTATTATTATTAAAATACAGGAATAACCAACTCTCAAGGTTCTGCAAAGACTAAACAATATTCATCTAAATGACCTTTCTGAAGGGTCAAGGTCACAGAAGGTGAGAGAAATAATTGTGTATCAATCATGCATGTGAGCCATAAGTACTTTGTTCTTGTTCATTTATGCATCTATGTAAAAATAAGGTTAAATTACTGTCACAGCCTGACTTTATGGCTCCCAGATATTGCAATATACCATCCACAGTAGCAAAACATCTTTGGGCCCATGATGGCTGTGCATGGGCCCACTGCAGCCATCGTGGGGCCAAGGGCCTTTGCTTATTGGGATAGATCTATTACCTGTAAGTATGCAGTGCCTACAGCAAAACTCAATATGTAGTGTCACCAGCAACACACATTTCAGCAGGCATTTTTCTAGTCTATTTTAAGACAGGGTATTGAGAGCACATAGGCAGGCCTACTGAACAAAAACAAAAAACGCACAAGCCTAATACAAAGAAATCACGCACTTAATAAAATGTAAGTCTTCTGATGTATTTGCAGTTTGACGCCATGTAATGTTCTGCAATTCTGAAACAATACCTTTGTTGTACAATGTAGCATCTGTGGTACATACTACATGCAATGTTTTGCACCAGAGAAAGAGAGAGAGAGTGTGTGTGTGTGTGTGTGTGTGTGTGTGTGTGTGTGTGTGTGTGTGTGTGTGTGTGTGTGTGTGTGTGTGTACGTGTGTATGCTCATGCTTGCAAGCATGTGTGTGTGCGGCAAAGGAGGAGTACTTTTTTCTTGTTTCTGCCAGAGGACCTACAAGGAATCATTAATACTGAAGCAAACAAACACAATCAAGTTGCATTAGTCACCATGTTGCATACTATTTCTGATTACATCATTTGTGTGGCACTAGAAATTTCCACATAACCTTCCCATGATGCAGACTGATCTTTGTTCTTTGAACTATGCATTCTTGCTTCTTATGTCATTACAGACCCTTCAAGCAAGGATGATCCAACATCACACGCTGACTACAGTTACTATGTGTGCTGCATACTTTTATAGATTATAGACTAATTGACATACTGAATCTAACCTGCTATTCACATGACACTGACAGTGCCAAAAATTGAAATGACTGAAAATGGTGTATTTACTAACGATGTTCCATAATCCATATCCAGCAAGAGACAAATTCTCATGAGCCCCTGCGGATGCACCAGTACAGTACGGTGGATGCAGGGGCTCATGAGAATTTCTGCCTCTTGCACATGGAACAGGCTGGCTGAAGGGCTGTTCTGTCTGAACTAAAAGCTGAAATTTAGCTTTCTGGGTTTCTGGGATTCAGAAAACGCTGAATCTGTCTCAAGGACTGAACTGTCACCCATGTATTAAGATTCAGAAAACGCTGAAACAGTCTCAAGGACTGAACTGTCACCCATGTATTAAGATTCAGGAAACGCTGAAACAGTCTCAAGGACTGAACTGTCACCCATGTATTAAGATTCAGAAAACGCTGAATCAGTCTCAAGGACTGAACTGTCTTACTTACGCCTGTCACCCCTACCCGGGTATAGGCCGTCGACGAGAGACCTCCAGCAACTCCTGTCCTGTGCTTCTCCTTCGATTCTACTCCAGGTGGTTCCCAGTCTCTTGATGTCTGCTTGGAGGTCTCGACGCCAGGAGTTTCTCGGCCTACCTCTTTTCCTCTTTCCCTGGGGGTTCCATGACAATGCCTGCCTAGTGATACTGGAAGCTGGCTTTCTCAGACTGTGACCGATCCATCCCCATCTTCTTCGCCCAATTTCATTCTCTGCTGTTATCTGCTCTGTTCTCTCCCAGAGTCTGACGTTGCTGATCTTCTCTGGCCAGTGGATTTTCAAAATTCTTCTAAGGCAACTGTTCATGAAGGTCTGTACTCTGTTGACTGTGGTTTTTGTCAATCTCCATGTCTCTGCTCCATATAGGAGAACTGCTTTTACATTGGAGTTGAAAATCCGGACTTTGGTGTGTTGTGACAGCTCTCTGGAACTCCACACTTTTTTCAACTGGAGAAAGGCTGCTCTGGCTTTACCGATTCGTGCTCTGACATCTGCATCAGTGCTGCCTTTTTTGTCTATGATGCTCCCGAGATAGGTGAAGGACTCCACCTCCTCCAACGGGGTGCCAGCAAGCAAGACTGGTTCTTCCCTGGTTGCGTTCAGCCTCATTGTCTTTGTTTTCTGTTTGTGAATGGTGAGGCCCACTTGGGATGAGATGTCAGCAAGCCTCGTGGTCTTGTCCTGCATTTGTTGATGAGTGTGGGACAGTAATGCCAAGTCGTCTGCAAAATCGAGGTCGTCAAGCTGTGTCCACAGTGTCCACTGTATTCCACTTCGTCTGTGCTCTGTGGTCATCTTCATGACCCAGTCTATGGCCAGTAGGAAGAGGAACGGAGACAGCAGACACCCCTGCCTGACACCAGTTCTGACCTGGAGCTCTCTGGTGAACTGCCCTTCGTGGATCACGCGACATGTCATGCCATCATAGCTGCTCTTGATCAGGCGGATGAGCTTTGTGGGTACACCGTAGTGTCGTAGGAGTTTCCACAGAGTCTCTCGGTCCATGCTGTCAAATGCTTTCTCATAATCCACAAAGTTGACGTACAGCGGGGAGCTCCACTCCAGAGACTGTTCCACGATGATGCGGAGAGTGGCGATCTGGTCTGTACATGATCGGTTCTTCCTGAATCCTGCTTGCTGGTCTCTCAGCTGGGGGTCAACGGAGCTCTTCATTCTCTCTAGGATGATCCTGTTGAAGACCTTTCCTGGTACTGACAGCATGGTGATTCCTCTGTAGTTGGAACACTTGCTGAGGTCGCCTTTCTTGGGAAGCTTGATTAGGTACCCCTCCTTCCAGTCAGCTGGCATCACCTCCTCTTCCCAGATCTTTCCAAACAGTGGGTACAGCATCTCAACTGTTGTCTCTAGGTCTGCTTTCAGAGACTCCGCTGGGATGCCATCTGGCCCTGCTGCTTTGCCATTCTTCAAAAATGCCACTGCTTTTCTGATCTCTTCCCGGCTGGGTCTGTCACAGCTGATGGGTAGGTCGGTCTCTGCCGGCTGGATGTCGGGGGGGTCGGGTGGGCTAGGTCTGTTCAGTAACTCTTCAAAATACTCGGCCCATCTGTCGAGTTGGTCTGTTCTGTCTGCAATAGGCTTGCCTTCTTTGTCTTTTACTGGTCTTTCTGTATGGCCATACTTACCCGACAATCTTCTGGTAATGTCGTAGAGCTGTTTCATGTTGCCGCTGCCTGCTGCCTTTTCTGCCTCTGCTGCCAGGCTGTCTGTGTAGGCCCTCTTGTCTGCCCTGATACTCCTCTTCACCTCGCGGTTGGCTTCCGAGTATTCCCCCTGTGCCCTTACTTTGGCTGCTCTCGTGCGACTGTTGTTGACCGCTGCTTTCTTCTGCTTCCTCGCTTCTATCTTCTTCAAGGTCTGTGCCGACAGCCAGTCTTTGTGGTGGTGTTTCTTGAACCCTACAGTGTCTTTGCAGGTTGAGTTCAGCGCCTCTCTAACTGCCTTCCACTGCTGCTCTGTGGTGACCGCCTCCTCTTCATTTACTAGCTCCTGTAGCGCTTGAAACCGGTTGGACAGCACCAGTTTGAACTCTTCTCTAACTCCAGTTTCTCTCAGGAGGCCTACATTATAGCGCTGTCTTCTTGTTGTCTCTGTGCGGCTTTTCTTTAGCTTGAGCTTCATTCTTAAGGTAAGCAGATGGTGGTCTGAGGCGACATCTGCTCCCCTCCTCACTCGAACATCTTGAAGGGATCTTCTAAATTTCTTGCTAATGCAGATATGGTCTATTTGGTTCTCTGTTGTATGGTCAGGTGAGACCCAAGTTGCTTTGTGTATTCTTCTGTGTGGGAAGATGCTGCCTCCAATGACAAGTCGGTTTAGAGCACAAAAGTCTACAAACCTCTCCCCGTTCTCACTCATCTCCGAGCCTAGTCCCTGTCTCCCCATCACCTCTTCGTATCCGGTGTTGTCCTCCCCTATTTTGGCATTAAAATCGCCCATGACGATGGTGATGTCTTGCTCCGCACATTTGTCCACGGCACTCTGGAGTCGGTCGTAGAACTCTTGTTTCTCTTCCTCGTCACTGTCATTGGTGGGCGCATAACACTGGATGACGTTCAGCTTGAGCTTTTTCTTGGTTCTAAAGGCTGTTGTTATAATTCTTGGCCCAAGAGGTTCCCAGCCCATCAGCGCTCTCTGTGCCACTGGTGACAGCATGAGTGCTACTCCTTCTGTGTGGGGGGCATTCTCCTCTTCATGACCTGAATACAGAATCATCTCCCCACTTAACAGCCTTTTCTGGCCAGACTGCGTCCATCTGGCTTCACTGATGCCTAGCAGGGAAAGGTTGTACTTTTGCATTTCCGCTGCTATCTGGGCGGCCTTGCCGCTCTGGTACATGGTCTTGACGTTCCATGTGCCCATGGTTGTATCCCTGGATAGAGAGAGGCGGCTCGGTCCTGTGGCTTCCGAAGACTTCCGGCTTTCACCACAGGACGTCATAAGTCTTCTAGTAGAAGAACCTTCCTCCTCCAGGAAAGGAATTACTGTTAATCTTTTCGTCGGCGTTTTTGTAGCTATTTCCTTTTTTGCAGGGTGGGGAAGCTACCCCCACGCCCAACCCCCTTACTAGGAGGACCAGGGGTTTTCTGTCGGGGTCACCTTCCCTTAGACCATGTTGGTTCACGGCACCTTATTTCATTCGGTGCACCCCTCTCACGAGGGACCCCCTATCCACCACCCAGGGGACGCGCCTCAACGCCGTATGGTCCCAGCACGAGGATTGACTGAACTGTCACCCATGTATTAAGATTCAGAAAACGCTGAATCAGTCTCAAGGACTGGACTGTCACCCATGTATTAAGATTCAGAAAACGCTGAAACAGTCTCAAGGACTGAACTGCCACCCATGTATTAAGATTCAGAAAACGCTGAATCAGTCTCAAGGACTGAACTGTCACCCATGTATTAAGAATCAGAAAACGCTGAATCAGTCTCAAAGACTGAACTGTCACCCATTTATTAAGATTCAGAAAACGCTGAATCAGTCTCAAGGACTGAACTGTCACCCATGTATTAAGAATCAGAAAACGCTGAATCAGTCTCAAGGACTGAACTGTCACCCATGTATCAGTCTCAAGGACTGAACTGTCACCCATGTATCAGTCTCAAGGACTGAACTGTCACCCATGTATCAGTCTCAAGGACTGAACTGTCACCCATGTATTCAAGATGCATACATACCAGTGAAGACGGAGCGCGTGCAGGAAAGCTGACAGTCCCTCCATGAGAACCAGCACAGCCACTGTCAGACAGGCCCAGAACATGAAGACAAACACCAGTACAAAGCCGCCAGCCGCACCCTTCATGATGAAGGCCACACGCAGCACCATGGTCCACAGCACCTCAGACAGCTCTGAAACAAACACAGAAAGAACATGAAGACAAACACCAGCATAAAGCCGCTAGCCGCATTCTCCATGACAAAACCAGTATGCAGCACCATGCTCCACAGCTCCTGACAGCTCTAAAGTAACACACACTAAGGACATAAACACAAACACCAGCATACAGCTGCCAGCTGCATCCTCAATGATGAAGCCAATATGCCGTGCCATGCTCCACCTGACCTGTCTGACCTGTACCTAAAACAGCTCAGAAATACACAGAGAAACGGTGTGAAGACAAACACTCCAACGAAGCCACCAGTCGCACACTCATTGGTTAAGCCGACATGAAACATCATGCTCAATGACACCTCGAACAGCTGTGAATATGCACATAAAGTTCACTTTTGTATACACTGACAATAAAATAATACATATAGCATTTTAGAGAAGTGACCTTTTTCAAAGACTTCTGAAAAAATGGATTTTTCTCCAAAACGTATTTTTTTGAAAAATACTTACTGATGGCATCACTACTAGGAATGGTTTGCTTAGCATACCAATTTTAGCCCCCAAAACTCGTGTACACCACAAACAAGGGAGGCGACTCTAGGGATTCGTTACCAAGAGATCCTGAGTAGCCTCCCCTGCCTCCCTATCCGGTGGTCTTGCTCACCATTTCCCGCCAGTCTGAGCCTTAGCTCCACTGTGGCAAGCGGGGTAGGAGGGAGGGACCTCTGAGTAATGCCATCGGTAAGTATTTTTCGAAAAAATACATTTTAGAGAAAAATCCAATTATTTTCTCAAAATCTTTACCGATGGCATTAATACTAGGAAGAATGGCGAATAGGAGGAGGGTGCCGCATTTCTCGGTACACCTTTCCCATGCCCGAGCGCTTCTGTGCTTTAATTATCAAGGCCCCCCCCCCCCCCCCTCCTACACGCCCACTCCTGACAATTTTAGCTAGGTGTTACCCATGACACCTGTGGCGCCGGAATGGAGTGCTGAGCCGCCCAGATGTCCCCCACTAGGGCCAGGAAGTCGGGCTGGCCGGATAGGTCTCGCGGGTAGAGGCGGGCGAAGGTAAACTCGGCCCGCCAACCCATGGCCGCCACAATGTCCCTCCCTGCGCAGTTGCGGTCAAGACGATGCTCGCAGCCACTGTATTGACTTTGTGTGCTCGGGTGTGCATCGTCTTGGCCTGCTTTAGGGAGAGCTCTTTGTATGCCAACCGGATGACCCAGCGTAGCCAGGAAGGGATCATCTGCACCGAGATGTCTCATCTGCCTGGCGCCAAGGGCAGGAATAGGCGCGAGCACCCTTGTCTTAGTGGCTTAGTTCTGCGCAGGTACACTTTAAGCGTCCTGACAGGGTCCTGTCGACGGGATTCCCGGGACCGGTCCGTAACCCTGTGTGGACAGATGATCAATCCTTGCGGCGCGGACGCTGGGAGGCAGTTCTTGGCCAGAACGTAGGGTCGGTGAGGAGCTGCACCGAGCCATCGACCCTGAGTTGGAGACCAAAGGGACGCCCCGAGAAAGCGTGTATCTTGCTAACCCGAGAGGCTGAAGCGAGGGCGAGCAGGAAGCACTTCTTCCTGGTTAGGTCTCCCAAGTCGCGTAAGTGGTCAGGGCTCGAACCGTTTCAAGTCGAACCATGTGAGCACCCCGGACAAGTCCCAGTGAGGAATCAACGAGCGGGAGCCGGCCATTTGCAGATCGAAGTGCGCCATCAGATCCAAGAGGTCTTTGCAGATGCCAGGGTCCGGCCGTGGCAGGTGTCAATAAGAGTCTGCAACCATTGCCAGGTAACCTCAGATGGTGATGGAGGCCCGGTTCTGCTTGGGGAATAACCACAGAAGAACTCGGCCAAGTGGGGGTTAGTCCGGTCCGTGGAGAGAGTCACTCCGCTGCGCGCCAGGCCTGGAGTACTCGCCACTTTCCCTCGTATACGTTAAGGGTAGAGACCCTCCGAGCTGCTGCGATCGCTTCCGCTGCTGCACTCATGAAGCCTCTTGGTGCGAGGGCCTGCCTGACAATCTCTAAGTGTGCAGCCGCAGTCGTTCCGTGCATGGATGAAACAGTTGCTGCCGGGCTGCTGAAGCATCGAACACGGTGCAGGGAGTTTCAGCAGGGGGGTCCGTAGCGCAGCTCAGGAGGACTGTGGTCCAGCTACCAGTCCAGTTGAATAGGCCACGAGGATCCATATCGTAATGCCACCCCTGAGCTTCTGGAGCACCTTGGTACCCGCACTGTGGGAGGGAACGCGAACGCAGGGAGTCCGTCCCACAGGATGGAGAGCGCGTCCACAGTCCAGGCTTGTGGATCCGGTATGGGGGAGGCAAAAGAAGCAGCTTCCTGTTCCACCTAGTGATGAACAGGTCGATTATCAGCGTCTCCCAAAGCACGTAGAGTAGCTGGAATAAATCCAGGCGCAGTTATCACTGTGTGAGAAGCAGCTGGCCCCATCGCGAGAGGGAGTCCGTGCGCATGTTGAGCTGGCCTGGGATGTGCTGTGCCCGCAGAGTGATGCCCCGATCCCCACCCACCAGAAAACTTGGTACACGAGGACGCGAGGGGAGGGTGTGTGCATTCCCCCCTGGTCCGGAAAGTAGGTCCTGACTGTCGGGTAGTCGGAGAGCACCAGTACCTCCTGTTGCGCAAGTCATTCCTCCCATCTGGCGAGAGCCAGCCACACCACCTTCATCTCCAGCCAGCCGATATGTCTGTCTGCGTGTTCCCCCATCCAGCTGCCCAAGGCTGTGACAACTCCGGCCACAGGTGCGCTCCCCAGCCTGAGTCCCGCGTCCGTGCGGATGGGGAGCTGTGGCGGTGGGGAAAAGAGTGGCACCCCCGACACTACCAGGGACTGTCCATCCACTGCCGGAGGTGAGACGTGACCAAGGAGGGGCGCCAGTGCCTTAGCAGATGCAGCTGTATCGGCTGACAGGGGTAGAAGATCCGCTGCAGCGCTTAGTAGGCCCGACAGCTGGGGCCAGACCCTGGCCAGGAGAGCCTCTGTGCGAGATACTCGGAGTGCCGCCTCCGCCATCTTCTGTATCCGGCCTTCGGGGCGTAGTACCCGGTTGATGTCGGTCAGGAACTCCATGCCTAGGTGGGTAACCTGCGTGCCGTTCCCCAGTAGGACTTGCCTCCATCGACCAGAAATCTGCGTCGGCGGAGCAGAGTCAGCCAATGATCTGTGTCCTCCAACACTTTCGCCATCTGGTTCCGGAGAAGCCGGTCGTCCGGGTAGTTGGAAGTTGGGCTTGTCGAAACCCTGAGACAACTCCGTTGATATCCCGGTGAAGACCCACGGGCTGAGGTTAAGTCCAAGGTAGGGCCCGAACTGACACAGCACCCCTCGGAAGGCGAAGCGCAGGTAACGCTGCAAAGCCGGATGGAAGGGTACGAGAAGATATGCGTCCGCTAGGCCGAGGCTCATGGCAAAATCCTGTGGCCGCACCGCCACCCTCAGTGCTCTGGCCGTTTCCATCCTGAAGTGCGGGGCCGAAAGATACTTGTTTAATGCCGAAAGGTCGATACTGGGCGCCACTTGCCTCCAGATTTGGGGACCAGGAAGAGCCGACTTTAGAACGCCGGGGAGTCGGGATGCAAGACCACCTCCGTGGCCTCCTTCTGGAGTAGGGCTCTCATGTCGCCGTGCTGCGCTGTCACCTTGTCCCGATCCCCCTGTACTCGCGTCCACATGAGGGAGTGTCACAAGGGAGGGGCGACTAGGAGATCCTCAGGCCCTCCAAAACAGGCGAAGAATCACTGGGCCGACCTGAAATAGTTGTTCCATACGCTCCCCGACAGGAATCGGCGGAAGGACGGGGTTCGAGTCAGCGTGCGCGGCCGCGCCCTCGCTTCCGGGCGCCTCTGGACAGGCAGTGGCGGGTGCGGGGAAAGCGCGCGAGCACGCGGGTAAGGGGGAGGACAGGAGGAGGGGGTTGACCTGCAGGGCACGACCACGGCTCTGCAGGAGACTGAAGCGGGCAGAGATGAAACCTGCAGTGGCGGGACAGAGTTCCTGCACTATCTCCTTTACCGTATGCCAAGTCGATCCAACAGCAGAGTGCCCCCGAACGGAGCCTGGCGCAGCTGTGTCTTCCCAGAAGCTGGGAGAGAGTGGCATCGTCCCAGGAGCACGTCCCGTCACATCAGGTCGCCGATGGTGGCCGCCGCCATGGAGGTGGCCGAGGAGTGGTACACCACCCTATTCGCCGCCACTAGCCCCGTGTGTATCCCGCGCAGAGGGGCCGAAGCCGAGAGGTCCCAGGCGTTCTCCCGATACCTGACCACAGACTGCGTCACCCTCTCGAGGAATCCCGAGCATGCTAGGAAGTAGCAGACCAAGGTAGCTGTCCTGTCCCAGCCTCGCGTCAGTGCCCGTTGGCTGCGGGGTGCCTCTCCTGCATCCACATGCCCTTGTACACCGCCGGACAGGCACCGGAAACGCCTAGGAGAGACCTCCATACAACTGCTGGCGGAAGGTGATACCCATCCCCTCTGGCCGTCGGGAGTCTGAGAAGGAGCCCTGGTCTCCGAAGCTGTCTTGTTGCCAGCAAGTCGAGAGCACCTCCGCTAGATCCCGTAAGCCTGCCAGTTGAGGGAGCGACTTGAAGCGCTTGGCTGCCGCGGTGCACAGAACATCGCCGAGGCCTTCCTCTCAGGGGCGGAGACGGACGACAGTACTCCGGAGGAATGACACGAGCGGGACGCCTCGTCCAAGGAGCAGCAAGTCTGCGATGTCGGGGCTGCGTCGCAAAAGGAGGTGGAGAGTGATGACCGTCCGCCAGGCGTGCCCGATGTCAACACCCAACGCCGACGCCGAGTCCTCCGGGTGTAGACTGAGCGCCTACTCATCATCCGACGTGGCCTGTGTTGAGGGAGACGCTGGAAGTCTGTGCGCCGACCAAAAAGAAAAGAAGTACCCAACGGAGAAAGAAACACGCTTAGAAAAAACGGTACAACACAATTTATTAATATTTCGGGTAAATACCCTTTGTCAAAATAGACAAACAAACAGAGACATTAGCCGCTACTTATCTTCATATGCAGAAGGAATGTGGCAACTGAAGGTGATGTAAAAATAAAAAGAAAAAGAAAAGAAAAGGAAGAACAAAAGTAAGAATGACGTCAAAGAAAAAAATCGTAAGAGAAAGATTCCGAGAGAAACTAAACACGAGAGACAAGAGTGTGTGTAAGCGCGCGCAGGAGCGAGCCGGCCAAAAGTAAATGCGCGTGTGTGAGGCCGGGGAGAGAGAAGAGAGAGACCGCGAGAGAGAGAGAGAGAGAGAGAGAGAGGGGGGGGGAAGAGAGAAAGAGAACGAACGGGGAGTACCCTTGGGCACGAAGTAGGCTGTGTGTCTAATACACAAAGCCTGCTAAACGCCAACCCGAAGGCAAACTTTATATCACCATCAAGTTGAGGACTACCTCGGGGAAAAACGGGAGAACCCCGGGAAAAAAACCCCAGCATTTAGCATGGTACACAACAAGGAATATCAATGAAACAAAGCAAATAATCAAAATCAGTAAGAGAATAATGGTATAAGAGGAGAGTAGGTAGTTGTGAAACCATCTTCAAGGGTAACTATAAAAAAAAAAAAAAAAAAAAAAAACACGGGTGTGGGGGGAGAGAAAGACAAAACTGGCGGGGGAAGGGGAGGAGGAAAGGGAAGAGAGAGAGAGAGAGAGAGAAGAGGAGGGAGAGAGAGAGAGAGAGAGAGAGAGAGAGAGAGAGAGAGAGAGAGAGAGAGAGAGAGAGAGAAAAAAGGGGGAGGGGAAGGGGGCGGGGGGGGGGGGGGGGGGGAGGGGGAAGGCAAACAAACCAGAGCCACCAGCCCCACCCAACAGGCACCCACCAGCCCACGGACGAACACACAGGCATGCGAACAAGACGACCACATACATCCCCAAAGGAATGCACACGATCGCCCCCCACACCCGCGCATAAATTCAAGTACCGGCGACCAGGCGCCCGACAGGGAAGGGCAAGGGATCCAATGAAATGTACGGCCAGCGCTGAAAAAGTCCCCAAGGGAGTCACAAAGTACATATCAATCAGCGCCAGCCTCACCTATCTGGTTAGTGAGTAGTCATACAGAAGCGACTCAGTAAGGTAAATGACAGTTAGCAGATTAAAAAAGACACAGGCAAGGTCAAAAAAGTTAATCTTTCATATTCATCCCGAGTGGCGCCACAGTGCCCAGTTTATTAATCAAAAATTTTTCTCGGTCTTTCCTGGCCCAGACATTACTGGCTTGCATAAGCCAGAGGCCTTTAACACGAATGTCCGATTGATTGATTGTACATTGCTTAACGTCCCGACAGCAACAAGGCTTTCTCAGGACGTGCCTGCACTGCTTGTGAAAAAAAATAAACAGAACATTGAATGTATGTTGCCAGCCGGTCCAATACATTAAATAAACCTAACACATGGGGCCTAAATAAAGCTAAGACCATTTAGCAACACACATCCAATATCAAGAGCTACAGGCAGTGCAGACAGTAGGGAGAGTTTTAAAAAGGCAAATACAGGTGAATGGACAAAGGGTAGACAGAAATACATGCCCCAGAATAGAGAGAAAAACCCACCCTGTGGGGCTGACCAGGGTGACCCTGGGAACTAAAAAATACCTAACCCCACCCAAGTCCCCCAGGGCAGACCCGGGTGGGGGGACGAATGTCCGAGACGGAGTGGTCGGCCTGGTTGAAATGTCGCCCGACCGGTCTATTGTAAGACTGAAGATGTTCTTTAAAATGGTCGTTGATGGTTCTTTCCATCTCTCCAACATAGAGTTGGCCGCATTTCACACAGGAGATGACATAAATCATATTGGTGGTTCTCCCCGTTCGTTCTCTCTCTCTCTCTCCCCCCCCTCCTCTCTCTCTCTCTTCCCCCCCTCTCTCTCTCTTTCTCTCTCTCTCTCGCTCGCGGTCTCTCTCTTCTCTCTCTCCCCGGCCTCACACACGCGCATTTACTTTTGGCCGGCTCGCTCCTGCGCGCGCTTACACACACTCTTGTCTCTCGTGTTTAGTTTCTCTCGGAATCTTTCTCTTATGATTTTTTTCTTTGACGTCATTCTTACTTTTGTTCTTCCTTTTTTCTTTTTCTTTTTATTTTTACGTCACCTTCAGTTGCCACATTCCTTCTGCATATGAAGATAAGTAGCGGCTAATGTCTCTGTTTGTTTGTCTATTTTGACAAAGGGTATTTACCCGAAATATTAATAAATTGTGTTGTACCGTTTTTTCTAAGCGTGTTTCTTTCTCCGTTGGGTACTTCTCTGCATTTCACACGCTTGGCAGTCACCTTTTTGGTCTGGATTGACCAAAAAGAAGCCACCGGGGGGAGTCTGTTCCCATGAACCGTTGTGGACAGCCGGTCCGGCGAGGAGGAGCGAGAATGAAGAGTCCTCCCATCGTGATTGGTGTCTCCGGCGTGCCGTCTCTGTCGTAGGTAGACGGTCGTCCTGTCTGCGCAAGACGCCTTCGCGTTCATCCTGTAGGGGAAACCCTTCCGGTCACGGCGCTTCCATCCCCTAGCGTCGAGGGGACTGACACCGCTGAGTGTCCCTCTCCAAGCTCCTAAGGTGAAGGAGTGGCGCTCTGGGGGTCCGCTCATGACAGGGAAGCACGTCCCGTCGGCTGTAACGGCTGACCAAACTTCCGTCCTCGCTGGGGAGGGCTTCGGTCTCCGTATCTTGCCCTGACGGAGAACCTTATCTCGCCTGCGTGTCTGTTCTCCGCCCCATGCCCCTGATGAATGGGTACGTGGCCTGTCCGGTCGGCGGCTAACTTTCCTATCCCTCTCTGAGAGGCGCGTCCTGGATGCGGCCCGGTGACGGTGCTGGTCTGGCCTAAGGCTGGCGGGCATTAACCTCTCAGAGGGGGTTCCCCCGCTTCTGCTGCCTGGGCTCCCTCTCTCACCTGGAGGGTGTTTACTTCGCCCAATGTCCTTCCTGCGGGGGGACCTAACACCTGATGCTGACACACGCCTAGGAGACGAGTCGCGTCGTGGACGGTCCGGCATATCCCAGGCCTTAGAAAGGCAGGGAGGAGCTCCTGGTGCCAACGCTTGGCTGGGGGGCAAGTCCCGTTGGCTGCTATTAGGCTCTTTCATCGCTTGTGACGGAGCAGCACTGTCCGAGGCACCGGCGGGGGCAGCAGGTCCCTTTTCGCGTCGACAAGTTCACGATGATCGAGGTGGCCCTTCTCTGCGATACTTCTAGGGCTGCGGTCGCTGCGGGGTTGCGTGCCGGTCTCTCTGTCCTGTAAAACGCCCAAAGCGTTCCCCCTCCTACGTCGTGCATTAGATGCATGTCCGACTGGAGGCGCAGCCCGAGCAGGGTAGGCCAACATCGTGCGTATCGCTAGGCCACTGGAACGCCACACCTGGTGCAGGTCCTCCCTTGAGTACTGTAACATAAGACAGACAAAGGCCGATGCGAGTGCGCGGAGCCTCCTTGCGAGGGTCCAAGCTCCCGGTCGGTCGTGTACATAGTTTTCAGTCCATGCCGCCGCCAGGTAAATCGCCGGCTGAGGCAATAACCGAAGCTTTACCTTGTCATGTCCCGAGACCCAGTAATCCACAGAGACCAAACCAGCAAGTAAATCCTTAGAAACCGAAGGTAATCCAAGCACCCAACACCACACAGGTAGTAACACACGTCCAAGGAAACCAACGTAAATCCAACGTAAGTCGAGTTCACAAAGGTAATCCCACCATACACAGTTGGTGCACACGACCGGTTAGGTGTAGCTAAGTGGGAAACGGTGAGCGCCCCACTGGATAGGGAGGCGGGGGAGGCTACTCAGGGTCTCTTGGTATCGACTCCCTAGAGTCGCCTGCCCTGTTGTTGTGTACACGAGTTTTTGGGGCTAAAATTGGTATGGTAAGCGAATCATTCCTAGTACAATACAATACAATACAATACAATAATACTTTATTAATCCCTCACGGGGAAATTTACTGTCTGCCCATACAACATATGGCCTCATCAATCACTCATTAAAAAAAAACAAAAAAAGCAAAAAAAAAAAAAAAAAAAAAAAACCCCAAACATCACACTCAATTAAAGAAAACACTCAATTAAAGAAATGAACTGTAACAGACATATTGTTACCTTTGAATAACAATAGTAATAATACTAGTAATAATACTGAGAGGGCTAGTACTAAGGACGGAAGAATGTTGACCGACACTATCTACTGATATTACTGTTGAAAAGGGTAACAGCCTGAGGGACAAAAGAGTTGGCATAACGTGATGTACGACTTTTGGGTACTCGGAGTCTGCCACTTCGTTCGATACGTCTGCTGTCAAATTCATATCTAAGTGGATGTGTTTTGTCATCAAGAATGTCTGCCAATTTGTTTGTAATCCGTCTGTTGTACAGTGTGTCCAAATTATCCTGTGCCCTACCAATCACCCCACCCCCTTTCCGGATTACTTTGTTAAGACGATCTTGGTCTCTGTTACATAAATTTCTCCCCCAGCACGTTAGTCCAAAAGTTAAAATGCTAACAATACTGGAGCAGTAAAACATCTGTAAAAGCCGAGTGCTTACATGAAATGATCTGAGCTTTCTCAAACAGTAAAGACGGGTATGCGTTTTTTTCACAATAGCATCTGTGTTTTGTTTCCAGTTGAGTGCGTTGTCAAAAAGAACACCTAAATACTTGTAGGACTCTACACGCTCAACTTCTGTTCCCTTGATAACAACAGGACCGGGATGCTGTTTGTTATTCCTGAAATCTATGACCATCTCTTTTGTCTTGCCAACATGTAATTCAAGGTAGTTTCTATCGCACCACTCTACAAAGTCATCGATCTCTTGTCGATAGTGTCTGTCGTCCTCATCTGTAATCAGACCTGTCAGTGCCGTGTCGTCAGCGTATTTGTCCATGACACAGTCGTCATGAGTAGCTCTACAGTCTGCTGTGTACAAAGAAAACAAAAAAGGCGACAGGACAGTCCCCTGTGGTGCACCGGTGTTGGTAAAAAGTACATCTGAGATTAGATCCGAACTAATTCTGACGTACTGTGGCCGGTTAGTGAGATAGTCTAAAACCCAAAGAATGGTAGAGGCATTTATGTTCATGTGAACTAGTTTGGAGGCGAGTATGTGTGGCTGAATGGTGTTAAAAGCAGACGAAAAATCATAGAACATCAGTCGAATGGAGGCTCCTGGGTTCTCTAAATGAGAGTAGATGTTGTTTACAACATGCAAAATGGCATCATCAACACCTCTTTGCCTTCTGTAAGCAAACTGAAAGGGGTCCATAAAGTCTGCAACCTGTATTTTAAAATGTGAAAGAACAGCCCTCTCAAAAACCTTCATGACACACGAGGTAAGAGCAACTGGTCTTAACTCATTCATCACAGATACAGTTTGCTTTTTTGGCACGGGGACAATACAAGAGGTCTTCCATGAACAGGGAACGACACACTGGGTAAGTGACATGTTAAAAATATAGCAAAGAATTCGGTACAGTTGTTCAGCGCATAATTTTAACACATTTGATCTAACACCATCTGGCCCAGCCGCTTTGTTTGGGTTGGTATGTTTAAGTACGCTAAGCACCTCCTCCTCAGTCACCACAATCACTTCACTTTGCATGTGTTTAGGTCCACTTTAGTAGTAATGCCATCGGTAAAGATTTTGAGAAAATAAATTGGTATACTAAGCGAACCATTCCTAGTAGTAATGCCATCGGTAAAGATTTTGAGAAAATAAATTGGTATGCTAAGCAAACCATTCCTAGTAGTAATGCCATCGGTAAAGATTTTGAGAAAATAAATTGGTATGCTAAGCAAACCATTCCTAGTAGTAATGCTATCGGTAAAGATTTTGAGAAAATTAAGTTTTGCACAGAATGCCTAACCAAAACATCTGATTGCATAAGAAAAAGAAATGACGTACGTGCATGAGCAAGACTGAGGGCCCAGAGTCGAAGGTAGGATGCCGTGTGGGAGATACAGCCCAGGCAGAACTCAATTGTATGGATAGTTTGGTGCACAAACACCTCGCTGAAGTCAAAAGGCTGAAAGCAAAGAATTACCGTGGAAATCACAGAAGCAAACAAACACACGTTTTTCACGTATTGTATGATTTGAGGAATCACTGCAGGAATCACCATGAAAAAATCGCTACCGACAGCCAAAGGGTTAAGACTAGAGATAAACAAATGTACACATCAAACTTTACACACAGGAACTTGATCCAATTGGAAGTACTGTTTGTGTTCATAGTTTTGCAAAAAAAACAATGTCAAAGTTTTTGGCCTCTAAATAAGTGAAAAGGAAATGTGATCTATATTAAGACAGACTACTTTTCCTCTCCAAAGCGCGAGCAGCACAGATGATAAGATCTAACTCAAGACAGTTCAACTCTATGTGGAGAGATGTGGAAAAGAAAACTGGTTTACTGGTATGTACCGCTTCTACATAAAAAAAACCCATTACATTGGACTTTAAAATTATTCAGATCTAACTTAGACCACTTTTTCACGGATCATCTTCCATATTCAGACTAAACCCAAATATGAATCCAATTTTCTACAACTTTTATATCACCCATACCACTTTGTCACATGACAGATCTAAGCAAGAAGCATTGCCTGGGCACTTTAACCCTTTAGTCCCAGAACTAAATGACTTTGATTCTGTCGAATGGAAGTCATTAGTTCTGGGGCTTAAAGGGTTAACTCAAAAAATACTTCTTTCCAGATCAACCTTCCTCTACACCGTTCAATTATAACCAATCATTATTTTGTATTAAAGCCCATCGTCTACCATGTAATAAGCAACAACAGAAAGGTAAAGCCTGTAGCGGCTTCCCTCTGCACACAGCGTCATCAGGTCAACGTCGGCCAATGATAGCCTGTACACAACAGTACATGGTCCAATGGTGACCGACGTTGGCTTGACTGCCTGCAGCATGCTCACTGGGCTGTTACAAAGTACACAGTGGGCTTCAAAGTTATGTACCTCCTCCTCTTCCTCCTGCTGGTGCATACCCCCCATGTCATTGTTGTAGATAACCTCCTGATCGTGGTCGCCATCGTGGTTCAGCAGGTCACCACTCTGCACGGACAGAGGCTGGTGCTTGAACTACACCACGTCCGATGCAACCACCACAGCACCAATCGACAGAACAGAGGGGAAAATACTGTCAGCCAAACTTGCATGCAAACCCACAAGCTGGAGTGAAAAAAATACAAGGGGTGCTGGCTACAAGTACCCAGGAAAAATACATGCAGAAATCTACCACAGTCAAACCTGACTAGTATACAAAGTATGTACATGTTGGTAGGTGATATATTGGACCTTTCAACTATAATTCATAACATCTAAAATCATAAAACAGCGCACCCAAGGTCAAACCTGTTTTGGTCACCACCTTTCACAATTGCGAGGTTTTGTTTGCAACGAACGACTCCCGACAACCCACCAAAGCGAAGTCACGGCATATAACCAGCTTGTAACTAGAGCATGCACAAGGCTCCAAAGATCTCCAATAGGCATAGATCTTCATGAGCCCAGAGGGCTCATGAGGATCTATGCCTCTTGGAGATGTTCCGAGTGTTTTTCTATGATACAAGCTGGTTGTCAACCGCAATTTCGCTCTCGTTCATTGTTGGTAGTTTGTTTGCTGCAAACAAAACTTCACTAATACATGACAGATCAGAGCATACCTTGCGTCATGAAAAAATAAAAATGTATTTAAAAAATATACAGGTCAGCCTTATCACATGCTTCGGTACACCGTGAAATCTGATATAAAAAGCACATGTCTCTTGCTCATCCGGGGATGCCCAGCGAGCAAAATGTCCTTGGGCAGACATCAGTCCTAGCTAGACCATGAACAGCTGTACGTGGGCCAGCTAAAACTGATGTCAACCCAAAAACCTTTTGCTTACCAAGGTGTTTTTATTTCAGAAGTCACTGCAAATGAATTCAGTCCTAAAATAAAGCGATCATGAATAATGTACTCTGACATGACTCCCTAGTCCAATGAGGCTGGCCTGTACTATAAAAGGTTACACAGCTAATGCCTGACATGCTCATGCAAACTAAAATATATATCTAGTTCAGGAAAACAGAAAAAAAAGAGGTTGAAACCCTTTAAATTAGAAACATGAAACACACTGTGTTTCATGTTTCTAATTTAAAGGGGGTTTAACCTCTATTTTCTGTTTTCCTTTCACATGAAACCCTTGTGGCAACAGTTTTACTACATGTTATATCTAGCTCAAACTGTACAATAAGTGTACACGTTCCATACCTGATACAATGGACAAACAAGTAAGGCAAGAAAGGCAAAGCCCTTATGGCTCACATGTATGACCGATGCACATGTGTGACCTTTGTGAGGATAAGTAAAGGGCTGGCTTCAGCACCAGCAAAATCCATGTTTTCTCAAAATGTATGCATTTTTCACACATCTGTCAAACACTCGTGACCCTTGACCTTTGCAATGAGTTGACTAAATTAGTATGCGCAGAAATGTCTTGCCATCAGCAAACTTCATGCCAAATTTGATTGAAAAGTTTGCAGAAACTTTGATAAAAACTACAATTCTAACAAAACTTGGCATTTTTCACACAATTACCGACCTCTTGTGACCCTTGACTTTTCTGAGGGGACATCCAAATTAGTATGCAAAAATAGGTCTTATCATCAGGTATCTCTGTACAAAGTTTGGGTTTGAAGATGAAAATAGTATTTAAGAAAGAAATTTTTTTGTCACCATATGGCTTTAAAAAAAAAAAAAATTTGGATCATCCCATGACCCTTGACCGTTGCAATGGATCAACTAAATTAGTATGCATAGGAAGGTCTTATCATTAGCTACCTTGGAGCCAAACGATTGAACACTTTACAAAAATGTTGATTAAAAACTACAATTCTATCAAAAATTGGCATTTTACACACATTTGCGACCCATGACCTTCCCGAGGGGTCATTCAAATTAGTATGCATAGATAGGTCTTACCATCAGGTATCTCCGTACTGAGTTTGGGTTTGAAGTTGTGAATAGTATTGGGAAAAAAACATCTTTTGTCAAATTATGGCTATTTTTCACCCATATCCTGGGGCGGCCCTCTAGTAAGTGTAACCGTTAATTCGGGCGGACCGTCGGAGGTTCTTTCTCCGGGTACTCTGGCTCTTCTTCCCCCATGACTTTGTTATCAATTTCAGCCCATTTAATCAAATTTCAAATATAAAACGATTTGAATTTCCAAAACTTCAGTAGCTCACTTGAGCTTGCCCTTAGCACCACGTGAATGTTCTGTGTTTATGTACAGTGTGTGAGTGAATGTGCGTGATTCATGTGAGCATGCTTGTTGGGTTCAGTTCGCGGCGGCGCTTCGAGCCGATTTTCAAAAGGGGAAAAAGTGCCCATTTAATGCACCGATTTATTTAGTTCTTGTGACCCTTGACCTTTCTGAGGGATCAACCAAATTAGTATGCATAGAAAGGTCTTACCATCAGGTATCTTTTTTTTTTTAACCAAGTTTGGGTTTGAGGTTGTGAATAGTATTTGAGAAAAATATCAATTTTGTCAAAATCTGGCTTTTTTTTTTTTTCTATTTCCTGATCCCCTGTGACGACCTTTGAGAGAGGCCACTCAAATTGGTATCTTTACAAAAGTTCTGCCACAAGTATCTTTGGGCTAAGTTTGAGGACTGTGGCTTGAATAGTCTCCGAGAAAATGTCAACGTTAAAGTTCACCACAGACGACTGTGGATGGATGACGGACGGATGACCATTGGCCCAGAACATAGACTCACTTTTGCTTCGCACGCGAGGCAATAAAACTAAAAATGCGCGTATGCATGTACAGTTTACATACATTTTCAAACCTATTGACACATTAACCTACATCATAACACACTGAGCCCAAAGTCTGAAATTCATAAATTTGTGAGTTTGCCTCTGAAGACAACATTAGAGTTCAAGAAGCAGATCGACTATGATCATTCAAGGATGAAGATAGAACGCATTGTAGTTTACCACCTGGAAGGTCCATTAACTGTTCTCCCACCGCCAAACTAATGCTGAAGTGGTCAGCTTTGCTATATTCATAAGCATAAATCTACCCAGCAAATCTTCCTTCTGTGATTCCAACTATGCGTGAATCTACACACTGTATACTTGTACTGCTGCTTTTCCACCCATATTTCTCTTTTGTTTGACCTATTACTGTGTGGATTCATGCTGGTTGGATATATTTGAGTTGGCATATATTCACTGGGATAGATTTAAGCCTATTTAGGGTGGAATCACAGTTGTGGACATTACACTGGAGGTTTAATGCCTGGCTGCATTAATCCTGGGTAGATTTTCACTGTGTAGACTTATGCTAAAGCTGACCACTTGAGATGAACTAAAACGGTCAATTCATATCTTCTTGTGGTGTGTCTGGGCTAAATGGAGCAATATACACTGTTATTCACAGTCAAGATTGTTTCTCCGTCACGTTAATATACTGCTCCTGTGTTACCAGTAAACAGTCAAATGGATTTTTTTCTAAAATGTATTACCGATGGCATTACCACTAGAAATGGTTTGCTTAGCATACCAATTTTAGCCCCCAAAACTCTAGGGAGTCATTACCAAGAGACCCTGAGTAGCCTCCCCTGCCTCCCTATCCAGTGGCACGCTCGCCGTTTCCCGCCAGTCTGAGCCTTACCTCCACTGCGGCAAACCGGGTAGGAGGGAGGGACCTCCGAGTAATGCCATCGGTAAGTATTTTTCGAAAAAATACATTTTAGAGAAAAATCCATTTATTTTCTCAAAATCTTTACCAATGGCATTACTACTAGGAAGAATGGCAAATAAGAGGAGGATGCCGCATTTCTCGGTACAACTTTCCCATGCCCGAGCGCTTTCGCGTGTTAACTATAGAGGCCCCCCCTACGCGCCCACTCCCGACAATTTTAGCTAGGCATTACCCATGGCACCTGTGGCGCCAGGAGGAAGTGCTGAGTGCTGAGCCGCCGACGATATGTCCCCCACTAGGGCCAGGTAGTCACGCTGGCCAGATAGGTCTCGCAGGTAGAGGCGGGCGAAGGTAGACTCGGCCCGCAAACACACGACCGCCACAATGTCCCTCCCTGCGCAGTTGCAGTCAAGGCGATGCTTGCAGTAACTGTTTTGACTTTGTATGCTCGGGTGCGCATCGTCCTGGCCTGCTCTGGGGAGAGCTCTTTGTACGCTGACTGGATGACCCAGCGGTCCGTGGCGCAGTGGTTAAGGCGCCTGCCACCAATGCCAAAGGTGCGAGGTTCGAAAACGGGTTCCGGCGTCGGACTTTTCTCCTCTGGTAAGTGTCACCGTTAATTCGGGCGAACCATCGGTTTCAGGTCGATACTGGGCGCCACTTGTCTCTGGGTCTAGGGGACCATGAAGAGCCGACTGTAGAACGCTGGGGAGTCAGGATGCAAGACCACCTCCATGGCCTCCTTCTGGAATAGGGCTCTCACGTTGCCGTGCCGTGCTGTCGCCTTGTCCCGATCCCCCTGTACTCGCATCCACAGGAGGGAGTGTCGCAAGGGAGGGGCGACTGGAAGGAGATATTAGGCCCTCCAAAACAGGCGAAGAATCCCTGGGCCGACCTGAAATAGCTGTTCCCTATGCTCCCCGACAGGAATCGGCGGGAGGACAGGGTTCGAGTCAGCATGCCCGGCCGTGCCCTTGCTTCTGGGCGCCTCTGGACCAGGCAGTGGAGGGTGCAGGGAAAGTGCGCGAGCGTGTGGGTAAGGGGGAGGATTCCCTCGGCCTCTGGGAGAACGGGAGGAGGAGGTTCTGACCCGCAGGGCGCGTTCAGCTGACTGAAGCGGGCAGAGACGAATCCTGCAGTGGAGGGCCAGAGTTCCTGTGCTGTCTCCTTTACCATCTGCCAAGTCAGTCCCAGGTGTTCTCCCGATACTTGACCACAGAATGCGTCGCCCTCTCAAGGAATCCCCAGCACGCTAGGACCAAGGTAGCTGTCCTGTCCCAGCCTCACGTTAGAACCCGTTGGCTGGGGGGGTACCTCTCCTGCAAACACGCCCCCTTGTCCACCGCCGGACGGGCACCGGAAATACCTGGGAGAGACTTCCATACCACTGCTTGCGGAAGGTGGTATCCATCCCCTCTGGCTGTCGGGAGTCTGAGAAGGAGCCCTGGTCTCCGAAGCCGTTTTGTCGCCAGTAAGCCAAGAGCGCCTCCGCTAGATCCCGTAAGCCTGCCAGTTGAGGGAGCGACTTGAAGCGCTTGGCTGCCGCGGTGTATCGAACATTGCCGAGGCCTTCCTCTCAGGGGCGGAGACGGAGGGCAATACTCCGGAGGGAGGAATGACACGATGAGTGGGACGCCTCGTCCAAGGAGAGGCGAGTCTGTGATGCCGGGGCTGCGTCGCCCGAGGATAAGGAGAGTGATGACCGTCCGCCAGGTGTGCCCGATGTCGACACCCAACACTGACGCTGAGTCCTCCAGGTGTAGACTGAGCTCATCATCCAATGTGGCCCATGTTGAGGGAGACGCTGGAAGTCTGTGCACCGACTGAAGAGTAGCCACCAGGGGGGGGGGGGGGGGGGGGGGGGGGGGGCGTCTGTTCCCATGAACCGTCGCGGAGTGCTGGTGAGGGCTGGGCCGGTGCTGAAGGGAGGCTGATTCAGTCCTGCGGCCGTAATCCGAGTGGTCCCGGCGCCGACGTCGAGGCTGCCGGGTCCTCAATGTAGATCGGTCCCTGAAGGTCCGGCCGGAAGATCGGCTGCTCCTGGAGAGTGCCTCTGAGGTCCGGTGTTGTGAAGAGATCCACCGCTGCGACGCGCCCGAGCTTGTCCGCCGGTCCGGCGAGGAGGAGCGAGAATGAAGAGTCCTCCCGTCGTGATTGGTGTCTGCGGCGCGCCGTCTCTGTCAGAGGTAGACGGTCGTCCTGTCTGCGTAAGACTCCTTTGTGTCCGTCCTGTAGGGGAAACCCTTCCGGTCGCGGCGCTTCCATCCCCTAGCGTCGAGGGGACCGAGACTGCTGGGTGTCCCTTTCCAAGCTCCCAAGGCGAGGGGGTGGCGCTCTGGGGGTCCGCTCACGACGGGGAAGCACGTCCCGTTGGCTGTAATGGCTGACCGAACTTCCGTCCTCGCTGGGGAGGGCTTCGGTCTCCGTATCTTGCCCTGATGGAGAACCTTATCTCGCCTGCGTGTCTGTTCTCCACCCCATGCCCCCGATGCACGCGTACGTGGCCTGTCCGGTCGGCGGCTAACTTTCCTATCCCTCTCTGAGAGGTGCGTCCTGGATGTGGCCCGGTGACGGCGCTGGTCCGGCCTAAGGCTGGCGGGCACTAACCTCTCAGAGGAGGATCCCCCGCTTCTGCTGCCTGGGTTCTCTCCCTCCCTCTCTCACCTGGAGGGTGTTTACTTCACTCAAAGTCCTTCCTGCGGGGGCACCGAACTCCTGATGCTGACACACACCTAGAGGACCAATCCCGTTGTGGGCGGTCCTGCATATCCCAGGCCTTAGAAAGGCGGGGTGGAGCTCCTGGTGCCAAGGCTTGGCTGGGGGGCAAGTCCCGTTGGCTGCTATTAGGCTCTTTCATCACTCGTGACAGCAGCACTGTCCGAGGCACCAGTGGGGGCAGCAGGTCCCTTTTCGCACCGACAAGCTCACAATGACTGAGGTGGCCCTCCCCTGTGATACGTCTACGGCTGTGGTCGCTGCAGGGTTGCGTGCCGGTCTCTCTGTCCGGTAAAACACCCAAAGCTGCGACCATCGTTCCTCCTCCCACGTCGTACATTAGATGCATATCCGACTGGAGGCGCAGCCCGAGCAGGGTAGGCCGACATCGTGCGTATCGCTAGGCCACTGGAATGCCACACCTGGTGCAGGTCCTAACCTGAGTACTGTAACATAAGACAGACAAAGGCCGGCGCGAGTGCGTGGAGCCTCCTTGCGAGGGTCCGAGCTCCAGGTCGGTCGCGTACATAGTTTCCAGTCAATGCCGCTGCCCGGTAAATCGCCGAAGCTTTACCTTGTCATGTCCCGACACCCAGTAATCCACAGAGACCAAACCAGCAAGTAAATCCTCGGAAACCAAAGGTAATCCAAGCACCCAACACCACACAGGTAGTAACACACGTCAAAGGAAACCAACGTAAATCCAACGCAAGTCGAGTTCACAAAGATAATCCCACCATACACATTCGGAGCACACGACCGGTTAGGTGTAGCTAAGCGAAGAGACTGGCGGGAAATGGTGAGCGCGCCACCGGATAGGGAGACAGGGGAGGCTACTCAAGGTCTCTTGGTAACGACTCCCTAGAGTCGCCTCCCCGGTTGTAGTGTACACGAGATTTTTGGGTTAAAATTGGTATGCTAAGCGAACCATTCCTAGTAGTAATGCCATCGGTAAAGATTTTGAGAAAATAAAAGAAATAGCAATGTAGGAATATTTATACCAATATAAATATAAACAGTAATGATAGACATATTCTTAACCATTTGGGTGTTGGTAGCAGTCTTACTCACGATGATTCCTGCAAGAATTATTGCAACTAAAACTGCTACCGACACCCAAAGGGGTTAATTTATACCACTGCCATTGAAGAACCGGACAATTACGAATGCATGACTGATCTGCATAACTTCTATCACCTTATGTGATCCTGACCTTTCTGATATGTCAATCAAATGAAGTGTCTTGATATAATTACAGAGGTGGCCACATTACCGTGAAATCCTATCTTTTGTGCACTGTTCACAAATTTGTCAACCTTCAAAACTCTTGACCTTTACCATGTTCAGCCAAATAAATTTGTGGCAAGGTTAATTGAAAAGTGTAGAAAAATGCCAATAATATTAATATTCTATTTATAAATAAAAGAAGCATTTTTCACACATTTTCTGACCTCTTATGGCTGTTGCCCTTTGAGAGGGATTGCCCACATTAGTATGCACAGGCAGGTCTAATAGTATATCTTGGTTTTGAGTAAAAACTGTATTTGAAAAAAACCCCACTTATTTCATAAAAACAGGGCTATTCTTGACTTATTTATTGACCTCTGTGACCTTGACCTATGAGCAAGGTTAAATATTAAAATAGTGCAATTTTGACTTACTTATTGACCTTTGTGACCTTGACCTTTAGTATGTTTAGAAAGATCTTGTGACAAGTATCTCACGGGCCAAGTATGAAATCTGTGATATATATATGTCTCCTAGAAATGGCAAAGTCAACATTTACCACAGATAATGGATGGACTGATGATAGATGAAGAATATGGTTCAGTGTATATACTGACTTTTGCTATCACATGCAAGCCAAACTGGTGCCACTCAATGCACATTAATTCCATGACCTATGGTGGATAAGGTATAAGGCTGTACTGACATGCAAATTAACCTGTCAGAAAATAAGAATACCAAAACCCAATCAACACATCAAAGGAAGATTTCAACATTCAACTTATCAGAAGCAACCAAAAGGAAAGGCACAAAAGACATTTGGAAATCAACTCTGCACATGCTTCGATTAAAATAATGGATAAAAAAGCTCAGACAAATATGCATTACTGCATGTTTATCCAGGCTTAATTCACTGTTTTTGGCAAAGTGCATGCAATTTTGACTTACTTATGCCTACTGAAACCAGTGGGATATACCACACTGTGCTGATTGTGGTCCTGTCCATTAGTTAGTTATTATTATCACTTTAAAAAGACAAATACAGAGGCTTTGCATTTGATGTGTTGGGTTATGATACGCATGCAAGGGCAAAAAGAGTACAAGCCAATGCACGTATTCTTCACACCCCCCCCCCCCCCTTTCACCCTTCCTCCTCCCCCCCTTGTTTTCACGTCAGTCTCTCCATAAACTTGCTGTCCTGGTCACTGTCATTTTTTTTATTTAACTGTTCCCTTTTTAGGGATGTGGGATTGCAGGTGGGGTAGGGGGTGGAGTGCAGAATGCAAAGACCCTTTCACATTATGAGATCTGCTATATACAACTGATTTTATTGCTAACATTTCTCATGTTACTTTTAACAATATGTAAAATTCTTTGATTTCTATAAATTAGTTTAGTGAAGTGAATATTAACCTTTTAAATCCTGATACACTATTGCTTGAAATTAATTTGACTGATAGTTCAAGGGTGGTGCCAGAATAGCTTGATGCCTGAGGCACCAAGCTATTCTGGCACCACCCTTGAACTAAAATGGTTGATCTAATGTAAAGAAGTACCCAGCGGAGAAAGAAACACGCTTAGAAAAGACGGGTACAACACAATTTATTAATATTTCGGATAAATACCCTTTGTCAAAATAGACAAACAAACAAACATAAGCAGTGGCTAATCTCTGTTTATTTTGACAAAGGGTATTTACCCGAAATATTAATAAATTGTGTTGTACCCATCTTTTCTAAGCGTGTTTCTTTCTCCGTTGGGTACTTCTTTGCATATTACACGCTTGGCAGTCACCTTTTTGGTCTGGATTGATCTAATGTAGCCTTTACAGGACAATAAGCAAGTTTTAACAAACCAGCTTCAGGATGTAATGGGTTAACCCATATCATACCGAGGCTAAAAGCTTCACATCTGTACACTGCCATATGCAAGCTACATTATAGTACTTACTTATAAGGATATAGACCAATGGCTTTAGTTCAAGGGTGGTGCCAGAAAAGTTTGGCGCCTAGAGGCGCCAAGCTATTCTGGCACTACCCTTGAACTTATTTCACACACTGGTGTATTCTGAATAACAAGGCTTAATGAACAATGCACTGCACAGTACACTGATGTAGACAAGTGAGATGTAACCCCTTCACTGCTGGGAACATGAAAACGATCCAACTGCAAGAGACACATATCCTCATAAGAGACCCCACAGCTGGTCGGGATCATAAGGATCTATGCCTTTTTCTGACACCATTATGTATTCATGTCCCTTAACTCACTGGAGACGCGCCACATATGGATATCTGTCAATAGCTGCGTATCTGTATGTGGCACGTTTCCAATGAGTTAAAGGGCTGACACACTTTAGTGTTGAATTAACCCATTTAACTCCAAGGACGCATTTGCCAAATTTCAGAGGCGTCATCCAACACCTAAACACTAGTGACAGTTGACAGGTGGATCATAATAATTCAAGGGTAGTGCCAGATTGGCTTGGCACCATCAGGTGCAAAACTAATCTGGTACTATCCTTAAATTATCATGATGATTCAAAGGCAGTGCCAGATTAGCTTGGCGCCTGACGGCGCCAAGCTGATCTGGCACTACCATTGAATTATGGTTGCTTCATCTCCTGCTGTAGTGTGTGACGGCTAAATGGGTTATTAAAGAGCTGAGAAACACAGTATGAGACCCCGGGCAGTGAAGGGATTAACCCTGATCCCTGGAGAGAAAGGCTCAAACCTGTAAGGGGGCAGACGGGTGAAAGAGGATGCTAGAAAAAGACAGAAACCCACAGCTACATCTACCGGTGACCTCAGTCTCAATGTTGAAAATATCATATCACCTCCTCTCGAGACCCGCATAAGAAATTACGACTATTTTCGAAAAGAATCGGTTGGTCATCATCATGCCTTCTGTGTGTTCTCCTCAGGCGTCTCTGAAGCTGTTGGCAAATTCAATCATTTAAATAAAGATAAACAGGGAAAAAAGATGCAGTTAGCAATTTGCTAGCTGCATGAAGCTTGACCCATTTAGCCCCAACACACTATAGCAGGAGATGGATCGACCATGACTTGACAATTCAAGGGTAGCGACAGATTTAGCCAACAGGCCTGATGGCGCCAAGATAATCTAGCGCTGCCCTTTAATTATCATGGTCGATCAATCTCCTGCAACTGGTGTACAGCCATTAGGTTACACCTTTAACATTTGAGAAATGTGACTTGGTTATATATGGGCTAATTTTTCCTCTATTAATCTTCTATTTTTCTTTTAATATCAATGTAATTCAGACTGCCCTGCACTGATGTACAGCAGTCTGAAAGAGGCATAGATCTTTAAGAGCCTTGTGCAGGCTGTAGATGCTTATGAGCATCTATGCCTCACGCAGACAGAAATCATCGCTGTGTATAAAAAATAGTGCAAGATGACAACGGTTGATATGTGATAGCTGGTTTGTTCTGAGCCATTACACAATAGCGAGATGAACTTCTGTGCAGTTGTAACATTACAAGGATCTTCTCTTTGAAAATTTCAACCACAAACACAATGAAAACACATAAAAGACAGTCAGACTAACTTGAGGTACTACATAATTATTTGTCACACCCATTATAACACTCGCAGTAGTAATTAAAACTACACACTCATCATGTCCACCTGAACCAACTGTACTGCCAGCTAGAACATAAACACCAATACATACATAGACAATCAAGCCAAATAAACAAAACAGAAAATAAAGAGTGGAGAGTTTTGTGACACCAAAAGCAGGGCAGGCCAAATGTTCAGGAGCCCTACAAAGCCACTTGCACCATCAATCACTAGATTTAGAGGCTTTTTATTTATATTTCCTCCTGGCTAACATTATCTGAAATTGAAAGATTTGCAAGAATAAGAAGCAAAGCTTGCAAACTGTTAAGTGGATCAAGCTATTATACCAACATGTCAGGTCCATTACTTCTAATCATTAACCCATTTAACCCCATGGCCGCATTCCCCAAAATTTGGAGGTGTCACCTAAAGGCTATGTATCAGTTGCAGGAGTTGGACTGACCATGATAATTCAAGGATAGTACCAGATTAGCTTGGCACCATACCTTGAACTATCATGGTTGATTCATCTCCTGCGGTAGTGCTCCGGGGTTAAATGGTTGTGCCTACAGCCACCAGTGATGTTCACAGTACCAGTGACTGCATGCACAAGAGTTCTAACATTTCACTCACATCTGGCATGCAGGGATAAAGATGGGCTTGTTCTATAGCATGTCCACTGAAAGTTGCTGGTAAATCAAAGTGGCACAGTAACAGTACACCTGGATTGTCAGTGTTCATGTCGTACTCCACAGGAAAGATATGTCCCTGTATCCCATAATCAACCTCTTTGGGCATCTATTATCACTCCCGTGTCATGGACCTTAAACCCTTAATTAACCAACTTGCATTTGACCTCCCTTGAACTCGTGTAAAGTGATAGTCGTGCAAAGTGTGGGTTCTCACCTGTCCAAACCGTGCCATATGTCTCAGGTAGAAAGGTTTCACAAACATCATCCAAGGCACACACAGTGCAGCCACCACTACCAGGAAACACTGAAACCCTTTCTGTAAACCACAGGAAAAAAATATTTCACACTTAACCCATTCAGCCTTGATGCACTACAACAGGAGATGGGTCGCCCATGATAATTCAAGGGTAGCGCCAGGTTAGCTTGGCGCCTGTCAGCGCCAAGCTAATCTGGCACTGCCCTTTTAATCCATCTCCTGCAACTGGTGCATAGTCATTAGATGACACCTCCAAAGTTTGGGAAATACGGCCATGGGGCTGAATGAGTTAATATATGAATACAATGAACAGTGGCTTTTAATGCAGTACACTTTGCTTATACAAAGTAAGATATTACAAAACACATTTATTGCAACACTTCTTCAGTAGTCCAGACTACGCTCTAAATTCGTCTATTTATAACAAACTGTGGATATTCCCAAGTCTCAGTATTCATGAGGTGAGGGTCTCAGGAAGCCTCACTTTTGATTTGTGACTTACACACTGGGGTGTGTTGTTATTTTGAGTTTCACATCATTGCAGGCCAGGAATTCAACTGAGATGCCGCATTTGGGAACAATAAAAGAAGAATATTGCAAAGAATGATAAAGAAAACTAAAAAGATAGGCAGAAACGCCTTTAACCCATATCATACTGAGGCTAAAAGCTTCAAATTTGTACACTGCCATATGCAAGCCACATTATACAGTGTAGTACTTACAGATAAGGATCTGGACCAATGGCTTTAGTTCAAGGGTGGTGCCAGAATAGCTTGGCACCATGAGGTGCCAAGCTATTCTGGCACTACCCTTGAACTATTTTAGTCAAACTTATTTCACACACTGGTGTATTCTGAATGATAAGGGTTAAGTATGAGCAAATGAAGCACGACGTTTAGGATCAGAGATTCTTCTACACGGTGATATGGAAACAATGTAGAACAGAAAAGAACACCAGTTACTGCAATATTCTTAGGCTGATTTATACAATAACTGTGAAAGACATACCAGGGCTGGTGAGATGTGATATTTGATGGGGTCAGGATCCTCCTTATAATTGAACAGGAACATGTTGATAGCACCTGTTGAACAAACAAGAAAGGCAAAGCCATTATGGCTCATGTGTATGACCGATTTACATATGTGTGACTTTCGTGACAAGAGTTGGCTTCTGCAGCAGCAAAATCCATGTTTTCTGAAAAATGGATTTTTCTCTACAATGTATTTTTTCGAAAAATACTTACCAATGGCATGGCTAAGCGAAAAGACTGGCGGGAAACGGACAGGCACGTGACCGGATACGGAGGCAAGGGGGGCTACTCAAGGCATCCTGGTAACGGCCCCTTAGAGTCGCCCCCTGGTTGTGAGGTGTACACAACGAAATTTTGGGCTGAAATTGTTAAGCTAAGCGTAACTTCCTATTAGTCATGCCATCTGTAAGAGTTCTGAGGAAACAATGTAAGCATTTTACACACATCTGTCAACCCCCCATGACCCTTGACCTTTGTGATGAGTCGACCAAATTAGTATGCATAGGAAGATCTAATCATCAGCTATCTTTGTACCAAATTTGGCTAAATCTTTTTTGGCAAAAATGGTGCTAATACCTACAATTTTATCAAAAATGAATTTTTCTCTAAAATGTATTTTTTCGAAAAATACTTACCGATGACATTACTACTAGGAAATATCTCTCAGCTAGTCCAATTTTAGCCAAAATTTGGTTGTGTACCCATAATGTACCCATAGGACAGGAGAGGCAACCTTGGGGTGACTACCGCAACCCGGTACCTGGAGTAGCCTCCCGTCCGTACCCATCTGGTCACGCGCTTAGCTTACCAGTCTGTTCTCTTAGCTAGCCGTGAACGGTTGTGTATCTACTCTACTGCGTCTATGGCTGTGTACGGTGTTACCGTTCGTCTTCTGACTTTGGGCTTGCTTACCTGTGCACTGTGCTAGCCTGGGATTCCCGTGGTCCCTGGGCTAGCTTGGAGTTACCTTCGGCGGTCTTCGTGTGGGGGCTTCCGCCGGACTGGTGGTGCATGGGACTTTGGATTGCTTACCGTGTTCTCCACACTAACCTTGGATTACTGTGTTCACGGTGCTAGCTTAGAGCTACCTTCGGTGTGACTGGTCGTCTTGTGACCTTGGGCTTGTTTACCATGTGCACTGTGCTATCCTCGGATTACTGTGTTCACTGTGCTAGCTTGGAGTTTACCTTTGTCGGTTTTACATGTGGGGACTTGTGACCTTGGGCTTGTTTACCATGTGCACTGTGCTATCCTCGGATTACTGTGTTCACTGTGCTAGCTTGGAGTTTACCTTTGTCGGTTTTACATGTGGGGACTTGTGACCTTGGGCTTGTTTACCATGTGCACTGTGCTATCCTCGGATTACTGTGTTCACTGTGCTAGCTTGGAGTTTACCTTTGTCGGTTTTACATGTGGGGACTTGTGACCTTGGGCTTGTTTACCATGTGCACTGTGCTATCCTCGGATTACTGTGTTCACTGTGCTAGCTTGGAGTTTACCTTTGTCGGTTTTACATGTGGGGACTTGTGACCTTGGGCTTGTTTACCATGTGCACTGTGCTATCCTCGGATTACTGTGTTCACTGTGCTAGCTTGGAGTTTACCTTTGTCGGTTTTACATGTGGGGACTTGTGACCTTGGGCTTGTTTACCATGTGCACTGTGCTATCCTCGGATTACTGTGTTCACTGTGCTAGCTTGGAGTTTACCTTTGTCGGTTTTACATGTGGGGACTTGTGACCTTGGGCTTGTTTACCATGTGCACTGTGCTATCCTCGGATTACTGTGTTCACTGTGCTAGCTTGGAGTTTACCTTTGTCAGTTTTACATGTGGGGACTTGTGACCTTGGGCTTGCTTACCATGTGCACTGTGCTATCCTCGGATTACTGTGTTCACTGTGCTAGCTTGGAGTTTACCTTTGTCGGTTTTACATGTGGGGACTTGTGACCTTGGGCTTGTTTACCATGTGCACTGTGCTATCCTCGGATTACTGTGTTCACTGTGCTAGCTTGGAGTTTACCTTTGTCAGTTTTACATGTGGGGACTTGTGACCTTGGGCTTGCTTACCATGTGCACTGTGCTATCCTCGGATTACTGTGTTCACTGTGCTAGCTTGGAGTTTACCTTTGTCGGTTGTACATGTGGGGGCAACCTCGGGGTGACTACCGCAATGCAGTACCCAGAGTAGCCTCCTGTCCGTACCCATCCGGTCATGCGCTTAGCTCACCAGTCTGTTCGCTTAGCTGACTAGCGGCAAGCGGGGCAGGTGGGAGGGTCCTTCGAGTAATGTCATCGGTAAGTATTTTTCGAAAAAATACATTTTAGAGAAAAATTCATTTGTTTCCTCAAAATACATTACCGATGACATTCTCTCTCTTGGCTGGACTTCGCGAACGAAGATTTTATAGGAGTTGCCCACGACGTCTGCAGGCTTGTTCGTGGCTGCGGAGGCCAATCCGGGACAGGCAGGTTCGACCGCAGTGGCTGCAGGGGAAGGTATGGCCAGAGTTCTGAGTTGCGGCATCTCTGTTCTTTCTCCTGAGCCGCTTGTCCTTAAGGCTAGCTCTGCGAGAGTCCTCAAAGGAGACAGCTGCCTTGTAAATAGTGGAGCGCCAGGTGTCACGGTCCACAGCAAGCGAAGACCACTGGTGGTGGTCGATTTGGCAGGCACTAAGTGACTTCTTGAGACAGTCTTTGTATCTCTTCTTTGGTGCCCCTCTGTCACGGTGTCCAGTAGCAAGCTCGCCGAACAGGGTGATCTTTGGTAGGCGATGATCCTCCATCCTGGAGACATGCCCCGCCCAGCGGAGCTGTGTCCGCAGCAGCAAAGCCTCGATGCTCACGGTTTCAGCCTGTTCAAGGACCTCGACATTGGTGACATAGTCACTCCAGTGAATGCCCAGGATGGTACGCAGGCAGCGCTGGTGGAAGCGTTCGAGGAGTCGTAGTTGGCTGCGGTAGAGGGCCCAGGACTCGGAACCATACAGCAGGGTGGTGAGGACCACAGCTCTGTACACGCTGATCTTGGTGCCTGTTTTCAGCTGTTGATTGTGCCACACCCGCTTGAAAAGTCGCCCGAAAGCGCTGTTCGCTTTTGCCAGCCTGCTGTCAAGCTCCTTGTCCAGCTTGGCGTCCGACGTGATAATGCAGCCAAGGTAAGTAAACTGGTGCACTGACTTTAGTTCAGACTCGCCGATGGTGATGTGAGGAGGGCGATACACTGTCTTGGGTGCCGGCTGATGGAGGACCTCTGTCTTTTTCAGACTGACCTCGAGTCCAAAGAGCTGGGCAGCGTCTGCGAAGCAGGACGTGATGCGCTGCAGGGCTCTCTCTGTGTGTGCAACGAGGGCAGCATCATCAGCAAAAAGCAGCTCACGGATCAGTTGGTCTAGGGTTTTCGTGTGGGCCTGCAGTCGTCTGAGGTTGAACAGGCTGCCATCGAGACGATACCTGATGTACACTGCATCGTCATCATCGAGGTCCACTGTGGCCTGCTTCAACATCATGCTAAAAAAGATGGTGAAGAGGGTCGGTGCCAGCACGCAGCCCTGCTTTACGCCGTTGAGAATGGGGAATGGTTCTGAGAGGTCATTGTTGAGTCTGACCTGACCTTGCTGGTCCTCGTGTAGCTGGACAATCATGTTGAGGAACTTTGGGGGACAGCCAAGTCGCTCCAGGATCTGCCACATGCCTTGCCTGCTCACAGTGTCGAACGCTTTTGTTAGGTCGACAAACGTTACGTACAGCCCTTTGTTCTGCTCGCGGCACTTCTCCTGTAGCTGTCTCAGCACAAAGACCATATCGGTGGTGCTCCTGTTTGCTCTGAAGCCACACTGGCCCTCTGGGAGTTGGTCTTCAGCGATGGCAGGTACCAGCCGATTCAGGAGCAGCCTTGCAAGGATTTTCCCAGCAATGGACAGCAGTGTAATTCCCCGATAGTTGGAACAGTCAGACTTCTCACCTTTGTTCTTGTACAGGGTGATAACGACTGCATCACGGAGATCCTTTGGTAGTGTTCCTTCCTCCCAGCAGCAGAGAAAGAGGTCATGGAGCTTGTTGTGCAGTGCTGTGCCTCCATGTTTCCAGATCTCTGGCGGTATTCCATCAATGCCTGCTGCTTTGCCACTCTTGAGCTGGTGGATGGCTGTGAGGGTCTCTTCAGCGGTGGGCGGTTCGTCCAATTCAACTTTTACTGGGAGCTGTGGGATTTGTAGGACGACTGCTTCTTGAACAGTGCGCTCAGCGCTGAAGAGGCTCTGAAAGTATTCCGACCAGCGGTTCAAGATGGAGGTATTATCTGTGAGGAGTGCCTGGCCATTCGCGCTTCGCAGGGGACTTTGTACCAGGTGCCTGGGGCCATACACTGCTTTCAATGCTTCGTAGAAGCCCCTGTGGTCACCATTGTCTGCGCAAAGCTGGGTCCTCTGTGCAAGTCTGGTCCACCACTCATTCTGGAGATCTCTGAGCTTGCGCTGGAGACTGCTGCAGACGAGGCGGAAGGCAGACTTCTTCACAGGGCAGGAAGGCTGGGCTAGGTGGGCCTGATGGGCGGCTCTTTTTTTTGCTAGGTGTTCCTGGATCTCTACATCGTTTTCGTCAAACCAGTCTTTATTCTTCTTTCTAGCGAAACCCAAGACTTCTGCAGAGGATTTTGCAATAGCAGTTTTCAGTTCTTCCCAAAGTGTTTCAGGGGAGGAGTCTGCTGGGTCCGCTGTGTCTTTGAGCCTGCGCTGTAAATCTGTCTGAAAGGCAGCTTTCACGTCGTCACGCTGAAGGCTCGCAACATCAAGCTTTTTCTTGGGGGGCCCCCATTTCTTGGGTTTTGGCTTGAAGTGGAGCCTGAGTTTGCAGCGGACAAGGCGGTGGTCAGTGTGGCACTCTGCGCTGGGCATCACTCTGGTGAGGAGGACGTCACTGCGGTCCCTCTGACGCACTAGGACATAGTCGATAAGGTGCCAGTGCTTGGAGCGAGGATGCATCCAGGTGGTCTTTCGACTGTCCTTTTGCTGAAAAGTAGTGTTGGTGATGACCAGTTGCTGCTCTGCACAGAACTCCAACAGTAGGCGGCCATTGTCATTGCAGTTCCCCACGCCATGCTTGCCGAGGACTCCTTTCCAGGCTTCAGAGTCCTGGCCCACTCTGGCGTTGAAGTCGCCAAGGATGATGACTTTGTTGTCTGCAGGGGTGCTCTGTATGAGGCTGCGCAGGTCAGTGTAAAACTTGTCCTTTTCAGCAGGCTCTGCCAAGAGGGTTGGGGAGTACACACTGAGAAGGGTGACGTGTTGCTGGTGTCTCAGTGGGAGGCGCATGGACATGATGCGGTCTGAATGACCCGTTGGTAGGTTTTCCAGCTTAGTCGCAATGGAGGTCTTGACCATGAAACCCACGCCTGAGAGCCGTCTTTCTGATGCAGGCCTGCCTGACCAGTAGAGGGTGTACCCAGCGCCAAGTTCTTGGAGGCTGCCTTCGTCCGGAAGGCGTACTTCGCTGAGCGCGGCGATGTCAATGTTTAACCTCCGCAATTCATGGGCAATGAGGGCGGAGCGACGTTCGGGGCGTCCGCTGTCTGCTTTGTCGAGCATGGTTCGGATGTTCCAGCATGCTACGTTGAGTCCGGTCGTGGTCGTCATCAGAGTGGATCCGTTATTCTTTCTTGTTTTTTGACCGCATGAGAAGATGCCCGTTGACCGCGGCTAGCCAACTGGGGTTGCGAGGGGACGAGCTTTGGTTAGGCCACCTTTTCTAGGCCCCTCTCCGTGTGGAGCAAGCAGTGCTGTCCCTAGAGAAGGCTGCTTGGTCGTTCAGGGTGTGCCGAGTGATGTTGTCATCCCCAGGTCAACATCAGGCGACCAATATCCTGAACCGCCTGCATGCAGGTTTGAGACTGCGGCTTCCAGTGACATCTTTCACCTGCCGTTTCGCCCCTCGCCCATCGCTACAGGACTTGGAATGGTCAGTGTCATGGTCCGTGGACGTTTCCTAAAGCCTGCGCGGTGGAGCTTTTTGGTGGGCAGTGGGCAGATGTTCACATCTGCACGGGACATAGACGACCCCGCCCTCCACGAGTCGCCTGCTGCCTTGCAGGCCTGGCCGCTTGGCTGCGGAAAGGCTAAGGGAGGAAACCCCTGACATCAAAGCCCCCGTGTCTCCGGGGAAGGCTTTTGAGCCAGAGACTAGGACAAGGACAGTCTGATATAAAACCTACGACCCGAGGACCTCGATGCCATCGTCCCAGCTTGCTAGGCCATGGCAGATGAACCAAGGGTTTAAAGGGTGGGGCCAGTACTGCGCACACTGCACTCCACCAAAAAACCGATGACATTACTACTAGGAAGAATAGCGAATAGGAGGTGGTTGCCGCGTAATGCCCCTAACCCCTGAATACTGCTAATGAGACCCGCCCTCCCCGGGGCAACCTCTCGACAATTTTAGCTAAGAGCTACCCACGGCACCAGGGGTGCCGGGAGGGAGTGTTGCGCCGCGGCAATGTCTCCCACCAGCGATACGTTTTCCCGCCGGCCGGAGAGGTCTCTGATGTAGAACCGGTAAGAGGTCGACTATGCTCACCAGTCCATGGCCGCCACAAGTCTTGACGGCGCCGCAACGGCTGAAGGCGGGGCTTGCAGCCAAGGTTCTAACCTCGTGCTCCCTGATGTTAATACACCTAGGAGCATCAGGGTAGAGGTTGTGGTAGGCGGAGCGTATCACCCAATGGGGCCAGGAGAATATCGTCTGGGCCAAGATATCAGTTCTACCTGGCGATAGAGGGAGAAATAGGCGGAGTGTCCCCTGCGTAGCGGCTTGGTCTGGCGCAGGTATACTCGTAAGGCTCTCATCGGATCCCGCTGTCTGGTCTCACGGGCCAGGCTTGGTTCCCTCAACAGCCGAATGGTGATCACCTGGGGGGGGCGGCCAAAGTTGACCGGGTCGTGGCCCATAGCGCAGGATCGGTCCGAAGGAGAAGGGGAAGGGGGAGGAGGGCGGCCGAGGAAAGCAGGGAGCAGTAGATGAGCAAGAGAGGAAAGGAAATGGGAGAAGAAGGAAGTGAGGTGGAGAAATCGAGGGGGCGGGGGGAGGCGGAAGGGGTGGAAGGGCATAGGAAAAGGGGAAGAAGCGTGTGGTTGCGTTTGTGGTGGCGAGTCCCGCCTTTTGCTAATTCCGCTCCTGTGGCCTCTCTTTCGCGATCCGGTGCAGCGTAAGGCATCTGCAACACTGTCAGCGGCACCGGCCGCGCAGTAGGTGGCGTGGCCACGTAGAGATAGCAGTTGTTGGCGTGTGTATTTGATGAGCATGATTGTTTGTGAAGACAAGAAAGATGAAGACGAGAAGAGGGTTCAGTAGGAGGAGGGGGGGGGGTGGGGGGGGGTGGTGTGTGTGTGTGTGTGTGTGTTGTGTGTTGTGTGTTGTGTTGTGTGGTGTGTTGTGTGTTGTGTGTGTGTGTGTGTGTGTGTGTGTGTGTGTGTGTGTGTGTGTGTGTGTGTGTGTGTGTGTGTGCCAGTGTGTGTGTGTGAGCGGTGTGGTAGGGTCGGTCAGCGGCGAGATCGGGCAATGGCGCCAAAAGTGGGGAGGGCGAGATGTCGACGAGAGAGCACACGAAAACCTATAAAACGGTAGGAACACGAACGAGTCTACAACAACCAAGCAGCAGATGCAAACACGGGTGGCAAACAGACTCACACAGTAAACATATCACACACTAGCACGCAGCACATGAAAACAGGGCGCGGAAAGGCCCGGCGAACCCACGCTGCGGAAGAAGCAAAATGGCGACGTAAACAAAAATTCAAATGACAGACACAATTCAATACAATACCACTCAAACAGCAATCAGATCCGACGAAACACAAGCATAATCCTCATCAGCGCACTCTTATACGATACTCAGCAGACTTTCAGCACACGAAACACAGTACATCCAACGAAAAACCACTAAACACTGGGAGCGAAAACACGTGGTAGGTCGCACAAAACAAGATGGCGCCCAGTGGCAAACAAGTCCACTAAAGGAGTTTCCCACCGGGAGTAGATCAGGCGAAAGATGTCCGGGCGTAGGGACCACTCCGTGTGGAGCAGCTGTCCGCGGCAGGACAGGGCATCCGCGATCACGTTCAGGTGGCCGGGAATGTGGCGAGCCCGTAGAGTAATGCCCCGGTCCCTGCACCAGAGGAGGAGATGGTAAAGGAGAATGCACAGGGAGGGCGAGTGAGTGCCCCCCCCCCCCCCCCCCCTTGGTTCTGTATGTAAGCCACCACCGTCGAGTTGTCTGAGAGAACGAGAACGTCCTGGTTGGTCAAGGTCTCCTGCCAGAAACTGAGGGCCAGCCAAACTGCCTTCAGCTCCAGCCAGTTGATGTGTTTGTCCTCCAAAGTTGCCACATTCCTTCTGCCAATGAAGATAAGTAGCAGCTAATCTCTCTGTTTGTTTGTTTGTCTATTTTGACAAAGGGTATTTACCCGAAATATTAATAAATTGTGTTGTACCCGTCTTTTCTAAGCGTGTTTCTTTCTCCGTTGGGTACTTCTTTGTCCTCCAAAGGCCCGAGGCCGAGACAAAGTCCGGTAACAGATGCGCGCCCCAGCCGGCCTGACTCACGTCGGTGCAGAGAGACCACCGGGGCGGAGGTGAGTGAAGAGGCACGCCCGAAGCCAGCCAATCGATGTCCGCCCACCTCTGGAGGTGTGGACGAGCCAGAGGGGTAACTGGTACAAGATCCGCAAGGGAACCCGACGAAGCACCAGTGTAGTAGGAGATGTAGCTGCAACAGGCAGGCATAAAGCCTGCCCAAGGGAAGCAAGTCCGCAGCCGCACTGAACAGGCCCAGAAGTTGAAGCCAGCACCTGGCTGAGAAGGAGGACCCTACCTCCATCGAAAGCGCTAGATCGACAATCTTCTGCCGCCGGGCCAGAGGCAGGCAGACTAGATTGAGATCGGTCAGGAATTCCATCCCCAGATGTAGAAAACGCTGAGAGGGGGTAAGATCCGATTTGCCCAGATTGAGAAGAAACCCGAGACGACACAGGAGGGAAAGCAAGGTGTCTCTGTCCTCTTGGAGCGCCGAGGCTATCAGATTTCGCAGTAGTAGGTCGTCCAAGTAATTGGAGGCCGGGCTCAGGGATCGTTGGCGGAAGTAGGCCATCACCGCGTCGAGGATCCTCGTAAAAACCCACGGACTGATGTTGAGGCCAAAGGGAAGGGCGCAGAACTGGTAAACGACTCCCCCAAAGGCAAACCGCAGGTACCTGCGAGACGACGGATGAATCGGGACGTGAAGATAGGCGTCGGACAGATCGAGGCTGATCGCGAAGTCCATCGGTCGGACGGCCGCTCGGAGGATCCTGGCCGTCTCCATCCGGAACCGAGGGGCCGAAATGAACTTGTTTAGCACCAACAAATCGATGACTGGGGGCCACTTGCCTCCTGGTTTGGGAACGAGAAAGAGGCGGCTGTAAAATGCTGGTGAGTCCTGACGCGATACCATCTCCGTCGCTGCTTTGTCGAGGAGAGCCGAAATTTCTCTGCGCAGAGCGTCCGCCTGAAAGGTGTCGAGTGGAGACTGGGTCCGCAAGGGGGACCTGCGAAGAGGCGGAGGGAAGGAAAGCTGGAGGCCTGTAGAAACCGTGGAAAGGATCCAGGGGTCGTCTGGGAACAGCGACCTCCAATGGTCGCTGTAAAGAGACAGCCGCCCGCCGACTGGAGACCCGGGAACTGCCGACAGGGGCGAGAGAGGGGGCAAGTCAGCGGGCCCGGCCGCGCCCGGACTTACGGGCGCCGTGGGACCAAGAGGGGCGGGAGGCAGGGAAGGGCTGAGGGGCCTGAGGAGGGCGAGCCCTACCTCTGGCCGAATCGACTGGACGCAAAGAGGGTCTAGAAGACCGCCGGGCACGACCCCCGGCCGGGCGGGGCCCGCGAAAGCGAGTCGCTGCAGGAGTGGAGACAGGTCTGGGCCAAAGGTCCTTAACTGACTGCCACGTGTCCCCGAAAAGCTGAGAACCACCTAGGGGGGCCTGTCGAAGCTGGGTCTTCACTGACTTCGGGAGATCCGCGCAGAGATGCAGAAGGGTATCCCGTCGCCAAAGATCACAATTAGCGGCCACCGCCATGGCGTTGGTGGAGGAGTGGTAGGCGGCCCGGTTGGCCGCTATCAGGATGGACTGCACATCGCGGCGAGGGGACGGCACCTCCAGATCCCAAGTTCCCTCCAGGCACTGCAAAGCCGCCTAGGCAGCCAACTCCAGGAACCCTGAGCACGCCAGCGAATTTCGATCCTGTTGAGCGGACGAGGCCAAGCTTTCAAGACAATTCTGCAGCCGCCCACCTGGACTAGGGCTGCCATATTCACCACTGGGAGAGGGATGGCGAAGGCTTCAGAATGTCCCGCGTACCAGGCCTGGCGGAAGCTCAAGTTAATCCCTGCAGGCCACCGTGAATCGGAGAAGAATCCCGCGTCGCCGAAGTTGTCTTGTCGTAACTGGTCGGAGAACGCATCTGTGAGGTCCCGGAAGCCGGCAGGTTGAGGAAGGGACTTGCGGTGCTTGACGTGCCTTTGTGCGTCGACCATAGCGGAAGCCTGTCTCTTCATCGGGGGTGAAGGAGGACAGAAGTCGGGCGGGAGAAACTTCGCAATAAGCTGGGAGGCCACATCCAAGGTGCTGATAGTCTGCGATATGAGCGAAGGGCCGACGATGTCCAAGGAGGAGGAGGCCGACGAGAACGCTGACAGGCAGGAAGGGGATCCCACCGCCGAATCCCGCAGGAAGATGGCTGAAGCCGAATCCGTAGGATGAAGGCTGAGGACATCCGGTTCCGAAAAACTAGACCGTCCCTCTCGTGAATGCGCCGAAAGGGGCGACCAGCTCTGAGGGAGCCGCACCGCAGCGCGAGAGATAGACGGGGCTGCCCGCGACGCCCGCTGGGCAGAGCGTCGCGGGGACAGAGGGACCGCGAAGGAAGGACGGTCAGCAGTGAAGCTAGATACCACTCTCCGAACGAAACCGGTCTAGCGACGTAGCGGTCTGGTCACACCGGGCCCGCCTGGTCGGAACGGGGCGGGAGGGGGGGGGGGGGGGGGGGGGAGGGACCGTAACGAGTCACGCCTAGCCCGCTCAGGAAAAGCGGAGCAGGGAGGGGACAAAAAACGTGTATGCGGCCCCCGCTCCAAGGTCTCGGAGCGAGGGGGACGCGCTGTGATGTCACACCGTGCCCGCCTGGTCGGAACGGGGCGGGGGGCGGGACATTCTAGAGTCACGCCAAGCCCGCTCAGGAAAAGCGAAGCGGGGAGGGGACAATTCATGAACACGTGGCCCCAGCTCAGGCGCCTCTGAGCGAGGGGGACGTGTGTCAGAGTCACACCGTGCCCGCCTGGTCGGAACGGGGCGGAGGGGGGACCACAAGGCTTGCTGACATCTCGTCCCAAGTGGGCCTCACCATTTACAAACAGAAAACAAAGACAATGAGGCTGAACGCAACCAGGGAAGAACCAGTCTTGCTTGCTGGGACCCCGTTGGAGGAGGTGGAGTCCTTCACCTATCTCGGGAGCATCATAGACAAAAAAAGGCGGCATTGATGCAGATGTCAGAGCACGAATCGGTAAAGCCAGAGCAGCCTTTCTCCAGTTGAAAAAAGTGTGGAGCTCCGGAGAGCTGTCACAACACACCAAAGTCCGGATTTTCAACTCCAATGTAAAAGCAGTTCTCCTATATGGAGCAGAGACTTGGAGATTGACAAAAACCACAGTCAACAGAGTACAGACCTTCATAAACAGTTGCCTTAGAAGAATTTTGAAAATCCACTGGCCAGAGAAGATCAGCAACGTCAGACTCTGGGAGAGAACAGAGCAGATAACAGCAGAGAATGAAATTGGGCGAAGAAGATGGGGATGAATCGGTCACAGTCTGAGAAAGCCAGCTTCCAGTATCACTATGCAGGCATTGTCATGGAACCCCCAGGGAAAGAGGAAAAGAGGTAGGCCGAGAAACTCCTGGCGTCGAGACCTCCAAGTAGACATCAAGAAACTGGGAACCACCTGGAGTAGAATCGAAGGAGAAGCACAGGACAGGAGTTGCTGGAGGTCTCTCGTCGACGGCCTATACCCGGGTAGGGGTGACAGGCGTAAGTAAGTAAGTAAGTAATGCCAATTCCATGGCCAGCACTGCCGCCTGGTGCTCTAACCACCCTTCCCTGAGCGCCAGTCGGGGGCAACAACCGTGGTTTTACCATGTCATGTCGGAGAGTCTGGAGCCAGACCAAAGGCCATAGGGAACCAACCATGCCGCAAAAGCGAAGCCCCGCACCACCCTCTGGCAGAGGCCGCACCACGAAGGAGGCTCCAAGCTAGCAGCGTGAACACAGTAATCTAAGGCTAGCGCGGAGAACATGGGAAGCCATCCAAGTCCCCCGCACCACAAGTCCGGCGGAAGCCCCCACATGTAAAACCGACAAAGGTAAACTCCCAAGCTAGCACAGTGAACACAGTAATCCCGAGGATAGCACAGTGCACATGGTAAGCAAGCCCAAGGTCACAAGTCCCCACATGTAAAACCGACAAAGGTAAACTCCAAGCTAGCACAGTGAACACAGTAATCCGAGGATAGCACAGTGCACATGGTAAACAAGCCCAAGGTCACAAGACGACCGGTCACACCGAAGGTAGCTCCAAGCTAGCACCGGGAACACAGTAATCCAAGGTTAGTGTGGAGAACACGGTAAGCAATCCAAAGTCCCGTGCACCACCAGTCCGGCGAAAGCCCCCACACGAAGACCGCCGAAGGTAACTCCAAGCTAGCCCAGGGACCACAGGAATCCGAGGCTAGCACAGTGCACAGGTAAGCAAGCCCAAAGTCAGAAGACGAACGGTAACACCGTACACAGCCATAGACGCAGTAGTTCACAACAGTTCACGGCTAGCTAAGAGAACAGACTGGTGAGCTAAGCGCGTGACCGGATGGGTACGGACGGGAGGCTACTCCGGGTACTGGGTTGCGGTAGTCACCCTGAGGTTGCCTCTCCTGCCCTATGGGTACATTATGGGTACACAACCAAATTTTGGCTAAAATTGGGATAGCTGAGAGATATTTCCTAGTAGTAATGTCATTGGTAATGTATTTTGAGGAAACAAATCAGCATTTTACACACATTTGCCAGCCTCTTGTGACTCATGACCTTTCCAAGGGGTCATCCAAATTAGTATGCATAGATAGATCTTACAATCAGGTATCTCTGTACCAAATTTGGGTTTGAAGTTGTGAATAGTATTTGAGAAAAAACATCTTTTGTCAAAATATGGATATTTTTCACCTATTTCCTGAGCTCTCGTGACCCTTGACCTTTCTGAGGGATCAACCAATTTAGTGTGCATAGAAAGGTCTTACCATCAGGTATCTCTGTAGCAAGTTTTTTTCGTCAGACTTTTCTTCTCTGGTAAGTGTCACCATTAATTCGGGCGGACCGTCGGGGGTTCTTTCTCCCGGTACTCTGGTTCTTCCACCCCTCACCCACCCCACCACACTTTGGTACCGGTTTCAGGCCACTTTACAAATTTCAAATACAAGTGATAAAAAATCTCTGTAACTTCAGTAGCTGAACTGGCCCTTCGTCTGTCTTGTACTGTGTTTGTCTTAAATGGCGTAAATCCGTGTCTGTTACGTGAGTGTGCCCGTTGGGTTTCAGTTCGCGGCGCTTTGAGTCAATTTGCCCAAAAATTTAGAAAAAGCACCTATATAATAACGGTATTATTATTATAAATGTGAGTCTGAAGGTCTGAATAGTATTTGAGAAAAAACATCTATTTTTCACCTATTTCCTGAGCTCTTGTGACCCTTGACCTTTCCGAGGGATCAACCAAATTAGTATGCATAGAAAGGTCTTACCATCAGGTATCTTTGTACCAAGTTTGGGTTTGAAGCTGTGAATAGTATTTGAGAAAAATAAATTATGTCAAAATATAGCTATTTTTTTTACCTATTTCCTGATCCCCTGTGACCTTGACCTTTGTGAGAGGTCACTCAAACTGGTATGTTTAGAAAGGTCTTGCCACAAAGTATTCTTGGGCCAAGTTTGAAGAATCTGGCTTGAATAGTCTCCAAGAAAATGCCACGGACGACGGCGGATGGACGACCACTGGCCCAAAACATACTCACTTTTGCTTCGCACTTCAGCCAAAAACCCCATTACACATACATACTGATTATGGACTATACCGCGCAATGAGAGGACAGGAAATTACTGTCATCAAATATCAACCAATGAGAACTTAAGAAAGATGACTGTCAATACTGACCAATGAGAATAAAGACAGAAGGGTTACTATTACCAAATATCAACCAATAAGAAGACAGATGTCAATATTGCATGATGAGAAGAAAGAGGATTGCTATCATCATTATCAACCAGTAAGAGAAGAGGTGGCTGTCACTACTGACCAATGAGCAGGCTTGGTGCACTCTGCGACATGGTGGAGTCGTAGTTGGTCCACTTGTAGAAGATACGCAGCACCATGTAGCCGAACATGCAGAAGAGGAAGATAAGAGAGGGGACGAAGTCACAGATGATGTTCAGTGGCTTCTGGAAATACCTGCACATGCAAAAAAAAGACTGAGGGTGTACACGTTGGGCTAGGCCATGCATAAGTCAGAACACAGGAAACAAGAAAGGCTTATGGCTCACGTGGATCGACTGATCTACACATGTCTGACAATAAGTAAAAGGATGTCTTCTGCATTAACAAAATCCATGTTTTCTCAAAATTTAATCAGTTTTCACACATCTGTGAAACCTCCGTGACTCTTGACCTTTGCAATGAGTCAACTAAATTAGGATACATAGGAAGGTCTTATCATCAGCTACCTTTGTGCCAAAATTGATTTAAAAGTTTGCAAAAATGTTGATAAGTATGCATAGATAGGTCTTACAATCAGGCATCTCTGTAGCAAGTTTGGGTTTGAAGTTGTGAATAGTATTTGAGAAAAAAAAACTTTTGTCAAAATATGCCTATTTTGGACATATTTCCTGAGCTCTTGTGACCCTTGACCTTTCCAAGGGGTCATCCAAATTAGTATGCATAGATAGGTCTTACCAGCAGGTATCTCTGTAGCAAGTTTGGGTTTGAAGTTGTGAATAGTATTTGAGAAAAAACATCTTTTGTCAAAATATGGTGATTTTGGACCTATTTCTTGAGCTCTTGTGACCCTTGACTTTTCCAAGGGATCAACCAAATTAGTATGCATAGAAAGGTCTTTTTTATTTATTTTTTTTTTTTTTGGGGGGGGGGGGGGGACAGGAATGATTTAAAAAAAAAATTATGTCACATATGCAATATGCACATGAACAATTACAATGTCACAAAAGTTACAATAACCATAAAAAAAAACAATACAAACAAAACTCAGAACATTCAACCCGAAAACAAACGCTAATACAATCAAATTACATAAACAGAAAAAACAATTAAATAAACAAGTATGCTGCAGATATTTTAGTCTAACAAGTTACCAACCTATATGTTAATAAAAAATTTTCATAGTATGCCCATTTTAATTTAAAGTCTGTGTGTTCCATGTTCAGTTTTGCATTGTGCTTTTCAATGTTATACCTGTCTTTTAGTTCTCTACGAAAATGTCGCACCATTGGCCTTGTCTTCCTTATTCTACATTTATAAATATAGAATTTTGCCATCAGTATTATCAAATCTAAAACTTAGTCTGTTTTAAAGTTAGTATCGTTTCCAAAAAGTATAAGTCTTTCGCTGAAACTGAAACAACCTATATTATCACATTTTTCACCCATAACGCTTGCTAAGTTTACCCAAAAGGATTGTACATACCGCATTTCCAAAATATATGCTCAATACTTTCTCTTTTGTTCGTGCAGAAAGTACACTTGTCTGAACTTTTAATACCAATTGTTTTCATAATTATATTTGTGCCAATAATTCTATGAAGAATTCTCGTCTGAAACCACTTCAGTTTAACTTCTTTTACCTGTTGCAGTTTCTGCAAAGTTTTCTTCCAGTCCATATCACAGCTAAGTTCTTCATCCCATTTATCTAAACTTTGTGGATTTTTGTTATTCACTATGAAAATTTCATAATAACGTTTTGAGCCCTTTTGCACGAAATAAAGGAGTTGCAAGGATTTTTGCTTTATCATTCTTATCGTTATTTTTAATGTGGATGTTAGTGTTGCGAATATATTTTTGTATAGCTTGAATGCACCCTGCATATGTAAGAAAATCGATGTTCACACCATATTTTGTTTTAAATTCAGTATATTTTAGTGGGCAGATGTTCACATCTGCACGGGACATAGATGACCCCACCCTCCACGAGTCCCCTGCTGCCTTGCAGGTTAGGTTTTGGATAACCAAAGGCTAGGGTGCTGACACGGTACCTGATTGGGTGTATGAACTTCCTTGATGAAGTCACCACTCAGGGCGAAAGAGTCCCATGAGGGTCTCATCGGCCATGTGTCCAGGACCAAGGCGAGCCACAAGTTATGTGGAGTTTCGGTTGTGGTTAACAGCCTGGAGAGGGATGGGCTCCGCCTGGTTATTTTGCCCAAGACACACCACATGCAATGACAACCTTACCTCAATCCATACCGGATCGGTCGTCGCCCGGAACGAGGACCGCGCCTTCTGTCTTGCGCCAGGGCAGAAATGTTAAGTGTGCTACTGGTGCACCACAAAAACTCCGTGCCAGAAACAACATCAGCATTGGCACCTGGAACGTCAGAACATTAAGAACGCCTGGAAAGGTAGAGGAACTGACGCACGAAATGAACAGATACCACTGGACCATCCTAGGACTGTGCGAAGCAACCCAGCAAAACCACAAACTGTATTACAGTGGCAGAGAAAACAAACATGAACAGGGTGTCGGATTTCTCGTCCACAGACATCGTGAACACTGTCATGAGTTGTCGGCTAGTCTCCAGTAGGCGTATCACCATACGCTTGAGGGCAACCCCATTTAATATCACCATTGTACAAGTTTACGCTCCAACAAAAGACTATGGCGATGAGGAAATAGAAGACTTCTATGACCAACTGCAACTTGGACCAGACCCCCAAGAAAGACATTCTTATGGTGCAGGGAGACTGGAATGCCAAAATAGGAGAGGATGCTGTTAAGAACTGGAAAGGCACATGTGGACGCTACTGTAATACAGAGACCAACAACAGAGGCTTAAGGCTCCTGGAATTTGCCAGCTCAAATGATCTAAAGCTGATGAACACGTATGGCCCACACAAAGCATCCAGAAGGTGGACATGGCACAGCCCAAACGGAAAGCACCATAACCAAATTGACTACATCATGGTGAAGAGATGCTTCCAAACCAGTGTGAACATTGCCAAGACAAGAAGTTTTCCAGGAGCAGACATTGGAAGCGACCATGACTTAGTGATGATGACCTTCCAACTCCGCCTAAAGAAGGTCAACAAGCAGGGTCCCACCAGAATCAAGTTTGACCTCGAGAAGCTGAAAGACCCAGAGGTAGCGGAAGCCTTCCAGGCAAAGATAGGAGGAAAATTCGCGCCACTGCTACTTCTAGGTGCAGAAGACACAGATGTGGACACATTGATCGACACATTTAACACTGCTGTAACCCAAACAGCCAGTGAGATCCTTGGCAAACACCGACAAGCAAAGAAACCTTCGGTTACAGCTGACATCTTTGCTCTATGTGACAAGCGTCAAGAATTAAAGAAAAAGAAATCAGAGGTAGAAGGAGCTAAACAATACAGGGAAATTAACCAGGATATCAAGAAAAGCATGAAAAAGGCAAAGAATAAGTGGATTGAAGATAAGTGTAAACACGTAGAAGAAAATCTGAACAAAAATAATAGCAAACAAGCATACCAGCTGGTGAAAGACCTGACCAGTGTAAAACAAGGATGCTCCTTGATCATTCAAGATAGTGAAGGGAACTGTCTTGCGGAAGACCAAGACATACTGAAGAGATGGACAGAGTACTGCTCAGATTTGTACAACTACCGAGCTACAGGGGACCCAGGCATACTTGTCAACCCACCCGTGACCAACAATGGCAACTATCCCATCCTCCGAGAAGAAGTAGAGGCTGCAGTGAAGTCGCTGAAAAAAGGGAAGGCAGCAGGAGCAGACAACATCCCTGCAGAGCTAGTCCAAGAAGGGGGAGAAGACATGATAAGCGCCTTACTAACAATCTGCAATAAGATCTGGCAGTCAGGGGATTGGCCCACACCAAGGACCCAATAACTCTCCCCAAAAAAGGCAACTTACATCAATGCCAAAATTATCGCACGATCAGTCTTATATGCCACCCAAGCAAAGTCATGTGAAAGATCCTACTGAACAGGCTGAAGCCACAGGCAGAGGAAATCATAGCTGAGGAACAGGCAGGCTTCAGACCAGGGCGCAGCACAACTGAGCAGATCTTCAACCTGAGAGTCCTGTGTGAGAGGTACCTCCAGCACCAGCATGACCTCTATCATGTCTTTGTGGATTTTAAGAAAGCGTTTGACAGGGTGTGGCATGCAGCCCTTTGGTCCACCATGAAGCTACACAACATCAATGCCAACCTGATCAAAGTCATAGCAAACCTTTACAACAAGGCCACTAGCGCAGTCTGCTTCAACGGCAAAATAGGAAACTGGTTTAGGACTACAGTCAGAGTCAGACAAGGCTGCTTGCTCTCACCTACTCTTTTCAACATCTTCCCGGAAAGAATCATGACAGACACTCTGAAAGATCGTGAAGGAACTGTCAGTATTGGAGGCAGAACAATCACGAACTTGCGCTTTGCAGATGACATTGATGGCCTTGCTGGAACAGAGAAGGAGCTAGCTCAGCTGGTGGAAAAGCTGGACAGTACAGCCATTGCGTATGGGATGGAAATCAGTGCAGAGAAGACCAAACTGATGACAAATAACACCAGTGGCACTGGCACTGACTTCATGATTGGAAGCCAAAAACTGAAAACCATTAATAAATTCAAATACTTAGGAGCCATTGTGACAGACCAGGGATCAAAACCAGAAATACTGTCCAGGATTGTGCTGACAACAACAGCACTGACAAGATTGAAGACCATATGGAAGGACAGAAACATCACACTCTGCTCTAAGATTAGACTGATACGCTCCTTAGTCCTCTCAGTGTTCTTGTATGCCTGCGAGTCATGGATCCTCACAGCAGATCTTGAAAGGAGGATACAAGCCACTGAAATGAGATGTTTTCGATGGTTGCTTGGCATTTCATACAGAGATCACATCACGAACGAGGAAGTGGGCAGCAGAATCAGGCAAGCCATCGGGCCCTATGAAGACCTATTAGCCATTATGAAAAAACGCAAACTGAAGTGGTATGGGCATGTCACGCGCTCAGCAGGGCTTGCCAAAACAATCCTGCAAGGCACTGTGCAAGGAGGACGAAGGAAATGAAATGAAATTAAATTAAACTTTATTTTCCAAGGATAAAAGAATAGGTGCGCAGACCTGTTTTCATTCTTGTCCTTGCTACTCACTACAAAACAAAATAACGTACATAAAATCACTCTCTTACCCACACACACGCGCGCGCCGGTGTGCATTTGCCGTGTGCACAGGTTTGTGCCAGATTAGCTTGTAGCCTACAGGCGCCAAGCCAAGCCTGCACAACCCTCCACACGCACACACACACACTGACACACACACATATCAGTATATCATGTACACATACACAAGGAGAGGAAGACAGAGGAAAAGATGGGAGGACAATATCTCAGAATGGACAGAACTGAGGCTGCGCGATATGCTAAGACTGGCAGAGAACAGAGAGGAATGGAGGGAGCTGGTTGCCAAGTCATCAGTGGTGCCCCAACGGTCAGCAAGACTATGGGATATAGATAGATATTTCCTCGGCTGCCCTACTTCATTATAGAACTGTCCAATGCAGTATATCCCTTTTTTTTGCCCATTGTTTATACAAAATACATTTGTTTTCAATCTTAATATTATCATTCAAAAAGATGGGCTCCGCCAACACTTCTCCTGGCGTATTTGGTTCCACTTTGCACCTAAACTCCTTATAAGCACACAGAACATCTTTCCAGAACAAATTTGTGTGCTTTATTTTGTTGTATAATTCTGGACCACATTTGTCCAGGTGCCTGAGATAAATAATAATAATAATAATAATAATAATCGCATTAAATAGGCGCTTTATCCCAATTGAAAATCGGCTCAAAGCGCCGCCGCGAACTGAACCCAACAAGCACGCTCACGTGAATCACGCGCATTCACTCACACACTGTACATAAACACAGAACATTCACGTGGTGCTAAGGGCAAGCTCAAGCGTGCTACTGTAGGTTTTGGAAATTCAAAATCGTTTTGTATTTGAAATTTGATTAAGTGGGCTGAAACTGATACCAAAGTCTGGATATGTCTTAAGTATAACATGTTTCCATAGATCTGTGACTTGTGCTGTTTAATTTTCTAATCCAGCTAATTTTCAACGCTCTCATATACTGCTTTAAATTTGGAATACCGATTCCTCCGTTTTCATAAAGTTCTTTTTGCAACTTTTCTTTTTATTTTGTCCGTTTTTTTTAATATCCCATACAAATCTGAAGCACAGTGTTTGCAACTGTTCAACATGTTTATCCGGTGGGTTAGGGAGCAAAATCCATAGGTAGACGACCAGTTTTGATAAGACCAATGATTTTAACACAGCGACTCTGCCTAAGGGTGTAATTGGCCTCTTTAGCCACATTTTCATAAGCATTTTTATCTCAATATACTTGTCTTTAAAGTTTCGAAGATGACAGCTCTTTAAATCATTTGTCAGCCAAATGCCTAAGACTTTAAACTCTGGTGGGTTCCAGTTTAATTTAAGGTATGGCAAATATCTGACTGTGGAGTTTTTCTTACTACCCAGCCAAATAGCATCAGTTTTCCCAAAATTTAGACGCAAACCCAAACAGATGCTAAATTTGTTTAAAGTGTCAATAACTGCCTCGAAGGATTGTGTACCTCTGTCAAGAAAAATGTGTGTGTCGTCCGCAAACTGTGTTATTTTATGTTCTTTGTCTCCTGTATAAATACCTTTAATATTTGTATTGTCTTATCATTAGCGCTAATATTTCTACACACATTATGAAGATATAAGGTGAGATCGGGTCTCCCTGTTTGCAGCTGCACTTGATGTTAAACCATTGAGATATGTTACCATTAACTAACACAGCAGATTTAATTTTAGTGTAGGAGGTTAATCCATTTCAAAATGTCTCATCCAAAGCCAAAGGCCTTCAATACTTGATGCATAAATGTCCAGTCAATTGAATCAAATGCTTTTTCAAAATCAAGGCTGAGGAGCAAACCCTGCTTGTTTGTTTTGTTGAAAGGTCTTACCATCAGGTATCTTTGTACCAAGTTTGGGTTTGAAGTTGTGAGTAGTATTTGATAAAAAAATAAATTATGTCCAAAAATAGCTATTTTTGATATATTTCCTGATCCCCTGTGACCTTGACCTTTGTGAGAGGTCACTGAAATTGGTATGTTTTGAAAGGTCTTGCCACAAAGTATCCTCGTGCCAAGTTTGAAGACTGTAGCTTGAATAGTCTCCGAGAAAATGCCAACATTAAAGTTTACCATGGACGACGGCGGACAGCGGACGACCACTGGCCCAGAACATAGACTCACTTTGCTTCGCACGTGAGCCAAAAAGCAACCGCCCAACAAAAGTTATTTCTATATCCAAAGTAGGTCAAACATTGCATGGACTTCACACCTACAATGCATTTAGTCATCCCCCTCCATCTGCAAAAGGCACATATTACCATCAGCCCCTGCATCGGGAGGGGCTCATGATAATATACGCCTCTTGCACACGAGAAGTTGCCTCTTTGACATCCACACCTTGAGGTGCTTAATGTTATTAAAAGTAAGCCTGCTATTAGGACGAATATCACAGTGACTTTAGTGATCCAGCAAAATGTGCTGGGCCGCTATATAAAAAAAACAACTAACAGTGATCAACAAAGGACAAGTCTGACCTGTGGTTGAGGAAGCTGAGAGCAATGCCGAAGAACATCTGTGAAACTCCAAGAATCACCGAAAGCTTCATTTTTAGGGAATTGGTGAATGCGATCTTGTTCAGCGACATCTGCCAGACCTGAAAATAAAACATATGCTTTAACCTCTTCACTGCTGAGAAAAGGTGAACCCAATCCAACTGCATGAGACACAGATCTCCATGAGCCCCTGATAGTGTGGGGGCTCATAAGGATCTATGCCTCTTGCTGATTACACTTTGAATCCATATTCCTTTGAGAGATGGGGCTCTCTGATGCACCAGTAACCCATTTAACCCTAAAGCCACATTTCTCAAATTTTGTGGCAATTGTACCAGCTGCAGGAGATGGATTGACCATGATAACTCAAGGGTAGTGCCAGATTGGCTTGGCGCCAGCCTAATCTGGCACTACCCTTGAATTATCCTAGTCCATCCATTTCCTACTCTAATGCTTACGGCTAAATGGGTTAAAAATTATATAAGAAACAAAATCTGTGACTAATGGCTGGGATCCAGAGATACACTGCAATAGATACATATTTTCAATACTAATGTTTGACGACCATATATAATATATTCAAATGCTCAGGAGGAATCAAGTTGATATTTCTCAAGGCGGAGTGCTAGACATCAAAATGTAAACACAATCCATCTGCAAGAGATATCATCCTCATGAACCCATACAGTTGATGGGGCTCATGAGGATATGTGCCTCTTGCTGATACAACTTTGAATCCATGTTCCTTGGAAAGCCGAGGCTATTTGGCACTAAAACCAAAAGATTTCAAAAACACAATCTGCAACCAGTGGCTGGGAAGGAGTTAACCCTTTTCACCCTGATATACCACTACTTGAAATTAATTTGACTACAATAGTTCAAGGGTGGTGCCAGAACAGCTTGGCGCCTGAGGCACCAAGCTATTCTGGCACCACCCTTGAACTAAAATGGTCTATAATGTAGTCTTCATAGGACAATAAGCAAATTTTAATTAAAAAAATCAGCCTCAGGATGTAATTGGTTAAGAGTAGCTGGCCCCTCTACAGGTGCCAAGCTGATCAGCACTACCCTTGACTCACTGCTGCCATCCCACCTCCTACAATGAAATCTTCTAAGTTACATCAACAATATTTGCCTGTTTAGCCCTGAGATGAGATGCCCTGCAGCAGGAGATGAACGACCATGATAATCCCAGGGCAGTGGCATATTAGCTTAGTGCCTGATGGCGCCAAGCTAATCTGGCACTAACCTTAGATTATCATGGTCGAACATTCTCCTGTAACTGGTACACACTTGATAGGTGACACCTCCAAAATGTGTATATTGTGGACATGGGATTAAATCGGTTAAGCTCTGGATTTCAAAATATCTTGTACTCACTGGATCAAGGCCCACTGGATACGGCGTGCCAGTGTAAGACTCATTGGGGTTCAGTTGCAGCTTCTCAAACTTCCACAATGTGTCACTGCTGTATGGACTGAGAACAGATCAATCACTCAGTAACCCATACTTCAAGTTTAGATAACACGTGAATGTGCAGTACGCAGGACTCCCAATAATTTCACACTTTTCCTTAAAAATACATGGCAAATGATGTCACTAATCAGACACTTCCTTTGAACCCCTGTTCAAAATGTACATGATGTCGGACATATTTCTTTTGACAAGATGGTTTTGTGGTGTATTTTTATGGTATGTATTCATGTGTGAGCATTTTGTTGGGGAGTTTTAATCTTATTATTTTCATTTTTCACGTCCATCATGTTTAGGGTGACAGTTCTTGCATGCAGAGTAATACATGTGTTGTATGATGCAAGCTAATTACTGTATGGAATTTCTATGCTGCCTAGAGTTTTTATTGAAGTATAGGCACCTTAAAATACATTATTATTATTATTATACTTACTTTTTGGGAGCAAACCACTGTGAGCCGAAAATATTGAAAGACTTGGAGAAGATGTCATTGTAGATAAATCCAGTGTATATAGAGAAAGCACCCATCAGAAGAATGATGTAGCGACCTTCAAAGAATGTCTTGAAGATCTGTCAAAAGAAAATACAGTGTATTCAAGTAAAAACATCCAACAGTTTCAAGCACTTTGGCAAAAGAATAGCGTTACAATAATCATGCGATCAATCACTTTCTACTGCACTATTACAGTTGTATCATTTTGCAGATTGCACCAAACGTTGAACAGTCTCATACACCAAAAAATCACCTCATCTTCAATCCTGCGTGCAGTAAGCTGTTTCTCCTTCAGGACAACGTAAAGGGCAAAGAAAAACATGATGGCCCCATGACCCATGTCACCAAACATCACCGCAAACAGGAATGGGAAGGTGATCACCGTGAAGATTGCTGTACAATAAAGAAAATTAAATTAATCTCACCATATACTGTGCCATATGACAATGTGCTATTGTAGCAGTATTTTCAGCGCAGCGTTGAAAGGGGGGGGGGGGGGGGGCAGCTCCCACACTCATTTGATTGGTACCCCTCCGGGGATTTGCAATGATTAAATGTTCTTCGCAATTGTATTATGTAACATTTTGGGGATGCATATGACATTTTGGGTACACATGACAATGTGCTGTTGTAACAGTATTTTCAATTTATCTTTTAATTAGCAACACCAAATTAAATGTTGCATTTTTCAATCTATATGTGTGTTGTGTTGTCCTTTGAAGCATATAAATTTTTCTGTGGAACGAAAGGAACATAAAGAAAATTAAATTAATCCCACCATATACTGTGTCAAAGGTAATTACAGCATTTCCTAGAATTGCCTATTACAATGAAAATGGCAGGTTTAACCCCTTCACTGCCAAGGAACCTGAACACAATCCAACTCCAACAGACATAGATCCTTATGAGCCCCCACAGTTGCGGGGACTAATGAGGATTTATGCCTCTTGCTGACACCACTTTGCATCATTTTCCTTGGACAGCTGCATCTCTTTGGCAGTAAATTATCATTGATTTCAGAAACACAACCTCGCGCTGGGACCATACGGCATTGAGGCGCGTCCCCTGGGTGGTGGATAGGGGGTCCCTCGTGAGAGGGGTGCACCGAATGAAATAAGGTGCCGTGAACCAACATGGTCTAAGGGAAGGTGACCCCGACAGAAAACCCCTGGTCCTCCTAGTAAGGGGGTTGGGCGTGGGGGTAGCTTCCCCACCCTGCAAAAAAGGAAATAGCTACAAAAACGCCGACGAAAAGACTAACAGTAATTCCTTTCCTGGAGGAGGAAGGTTCTTCTACTAGAAGACTTATGACGTCCTGTGGTGAAAGCCGGAAGTCTTCGGAAGCCACAGGACCGAGCCGCCTCTCTCTATCCAGGGATACAACCATGGGCACATGGAACGTCAAGACCATGTACCAGAGCGGCAAGGCCGCCCAGATAGCAGCGGAAATGCAAAAGTACAACCTTTCCCTGCTAGGCATCAGTGAAGCCAGATGGACACAGTCTGGCCAGAAAAGGCTGTTAAGTGGGGAGATGATTCTGTATTCAGGTCATGAAGAGGAGAATGCCCCCCATACAGAAGGAGTAGCACTCATGCTGTCACCAGTGGCACAGAGAGCGCTGATGGGCTGGGAACCTCTTGGGCCAAGAATTATAACAGCAGCCTTTAGAACCAAGAAAAAGCTCAAGCTGAACGTCATCCAGTGTTATGCGCCCACCAATGACAGTGACGAGGAAGAGAAACAAGAGTTCTACGACCGACTCCAGAGTGCCGTGGACAAATGTGCGGGGCGAGACATCACCATCGTCATGGGCGATTTTAATGCCAAAATAGGGGAGGACAACACCGGATATGAAGAGGTGATGGGGAGACAGGGACTAGGCTCGGAGATGAGTGAGAACGGGGAGAGGTTTGTAGACTTTTGTGCTCTAAACCGACTTGTCATTGGAGGCAGCATCTTCCCACACAGAAGAATACACAAAGCAACTTGGGTCTCACCTGACCATACAACAGAGAACCAAATAGACCATATCTGCATTAGCAAGAAATTTAGAAGATCCCTTCAAGATGTTCGAGTGAGGAGGGGAGCAGATGTCGCCTCAGACCACCATCTGCTTACCTTAAGAATGAAGCTCAAGCTAAAGAAAAGCCGCACAGAGACAACAAGAAGACAGCGCTATAATGTAGGCCTCCTGAGAGAAACTGGAGTTAGAGAAGAGTTCAAACTGGTGCTGTCCAACCGGTTTCAAGCGCTACAGGAGCTAGTAAATGAAGAGGAGGCGGTCACCACAGAGCAGCAGTGGAAGGCAGTTAGAGAACTCAACCTGCAAAGACACTGTAGGGTTCAGGAAACACCACCACAAGGACTGGCTGTCGGCACAGACCTTGAAGAAGATAGAAGCGAGGAAGCAGAAGAAAGCAGCGGTCAACAACAGTCGCACGAGAGCAGCGAAAGTAAGGGCACAGGGGGAATACTCGGAAGCCAACCGCGAGGTGAAGAGGAGTATCAGGGCAGACAAGAGGGCCTACACAGACAGCCTGGCAGCAGAGGCAGAAAAGGCAGCAGGCAGCGGCAACATGAAACAGCTCTACGACATTACCAGAAGATTTTCGGGTAAGTATGGCCATACAGAAAGACCAGTAAAAGACAAAGAAGGCAAGCCTATTGCAGACAGAGCAGACCAACTCGACAGATGGGCCGAGTATTTTGAAGAGTTACTGAACAGACCTAGCCCACCCGACCCCCCCGACATCCAGCCGGCAGAGACCGACCTACCCATCAGCTGTGACAGACCCAGCCGGAAAGAGATCAGAAAAGCAGTGGCATTTTTGAAGAATGGCAAAGCAGCAGGGCCAGATGGCATCCCAGCGGAGTCTCTGAAAGCAGACCTAGAGACAACAGTTGAGATGCTGTACCCACTGTTTGGAAAGATCTGGGAAGAGGAGGTGATGCCAGCTGACTGGAAGGAGGGGTACCTAATCAAGCTTCCCAAGAAAGGCGACCTCAGCAAGTGTTCCAACTACAGAGGAATCACCTTGCTGTCAGTACCAGGAAAGGTCTTCAACAGGATCATCCTAGAGAGAATGAAGAGCTCCGTTGACCCCCAGCTGAGAGACCAGCAAGCAGGATTCAGGAAGAACCGATCATGTACAGACCAGATCGCCACTCTCCGCATCATCGTGGAACAGTCTCTGGAGTGGAGCTCCCCGCTGTACGTCAACTTTGTGGATTATGAGAAAGCATTTGACAGCGTGGACCGAGAGACTCTGTGGAAACTCCTACGACACTACGGTGTACCCACAAAGCTTGTCCGCCTGATCAAGAGCAGCTATGATGGCATGACATGTCGCGTGATCCACGAAGGGCAGTTCAGAGAGCTCCAGGTCAGAACTGGTGTCAGGCAGGGGTGTCTGCTGTCTCCGTTCCTCTTCCTACTGGCCATAGACTGGGTCATGAAGATGACCACAGAGCACAGACGAAGTGGAATACAGTGGACACTGTGGACACAGCTTGACGACCTCGATTTTGCAGACGACTTGGCATTACTGTCCCACACTCATCAACAAATGCAGGACAAGACCACGAGGCTTGCTGACATCTCGGCCCAAGTGGGCCTCACCATTCACAAACAGAAAACAAAGACAATGAGGCTAAACGCAACCAGGGAAGAACCAGTCTTGCTTGCTGGCACCCCGTTGGAGGAGGTGGAGTCCTTCACCTATCTTGGGAGCATCATAGACAAAAAAGGCGGCACTGATGCAGATGTCAGAGCACGAATCGGTAAAGCCAGAGCAGCCTTTCTCCAGTTGAAAAAAGTGTGGAGTTCCAGAGAGCTGTCACAACACACCAAAGTCCGGATTTTCAACTCCAATGTAAAAGCAGTTCTCCTATATGGAGCAGAGACATGGAGATTGACAAAAACCACAGTCAACAGAGTACAGACCTTCATGAACAGTTGCCTTAGAAGAATTTTGAAAATCCACTGGCCAGAGAAGATCAGCAATGTCAGACTCTGGGAGAGAACAGAGCAGATAACAGCAGAGAATGAAATTGGGCAAAGAAGATGGGGATGGATCGGTCACAGTCTGAGAAAGCCAGCTTCCAGTATCACTAGGCAGGCATTGTCATGGAACCCCCAGGGAAAGAGGAAAAGAGGTAGGCCGAGAAACTCCTGGCGTCGAGACCTCCAAGCAGACATCAAGAGACTGGGAACCACCTGGAGTAGAATCGAAGGAGAAGCACAGGACAGGAGTTGCTGGAGGTCTCTCGTCGACGGCCTATACCCGGGTAGGGGTGACAGGCGTAAGTAAGTAAGTCAGAAACACAATCTGCACCCACTTGCAGCAAAGGGGGGTAAGGGCAATGAACATTTCTGACCATAGAGGCAAGTGATGTATGCCTGATACTGCAACCTTCATCCAGAAAAGTTTACTTGCCTTTTGGAAGTGCAGCTGTAGGGGTTAACGAGAATGTATACTCCTTGCAGACAGAACCAACCGGCTGAAGGACTGAGTTCTATCTGAACCAAAAAGCTGAAATTTATCTTTCAGAGATTTTGAAAAAGCTGAATCAGTCTCCAGCGTCTAATTGCATGGGTGAGTTTAGTCCTGCATCAGCCACTAAACAAGGTGCTCCGCTAGGGCGGAGCACCTTGCTTAGTGGCTGGCACAGGACTAAGCTCGCTGGTCCCAGGACTGAAGACTGTCCCACAAACACACTCCTGGCAGTACACTGATCACGATAGGACCCACCTGGGTTCACCTCTCTGTAGCTGGCAACTCCATAGGCATCAACGATGTTCTGAAAGCCCTGTGTGAACTTGTTGGTTCTGTTGTAGGTGGGTGGCACCTGCTTCGTGCTCATGCGGTTCAGAATGGAGGGAACACTGCTCCCACTTCTTTCCTATAAAAACGTGAAATCAAAAAGTGAACAGCAGAACGAATGAACGGAACCTTTTATTTCAAGAAATCCAGACCAAAAGGAGACTGTCAAGTGGGTAAAATGCAGAGAAGAACCCAAGAAAGAAATGAAAAGAAAAACATGCTTAGAAAAGCCAGTTATAACTGGCTTTTCTAAGCAAGTTTCTTTCTTCGTTGAGTTTTCCTCTTTTATTTCAAATAAGCTTTAGGCTATGGTGCCTTTCTTACAAGCTGTCCCGCTAGTTCAATAAAATTTAAAATCATGCATATCACCGTATCAGCAAAGAAGTGAATAAAACTGAAATATGTAATGTCAGGTGTGAACTGAATGAGACAGACTGTGGATGTCTGTGGGGATAGTGCCTCATTTCAAGTGGAAGAACGAAGCAATCTAGGCACTAAAGATACATTTTCATTTTCAGTGAACCTTGGATATGTCATGGGACCAACTTTCCTGTTGTTATATCCAAAGTTTGTTATAACTTTGCATCTGACTTTGTTATAATCAATCTTGTTATAAGTAAAACCAACTGAATATTTAATTCATATTGCTATGCAAATATACAATGTGCATAATAACATGTATTTTTCTCTAAAATGTATTTAAAAAAAAAAAAAACTTACCGATGGCATTACTATGAGGAAGATAGCTTAATGATTTCAGCCTAAGAATCTGTTGTGTATACATACATAACCAGGGAGGCGACACTAGGGAGCCGTTACCAAGAAACCCTGAGTAGCCTCCCCTCCCTCCCCATCCCGAGTGGTGCCACACCAGTCAAATGCTATAGCGCTCCGGTGGCAAGCGGGGTAGGCGGGAGGATTAATGCCATCGGTAAGTATTTTTCGAAAAAATACATTTTAGAGAAAAATACATTTTTTCTCAAAATACATTACCGATCGCATTACTTTGTGGAAGAATAGCGAAAAGGAGGAGGGTGCCGCCCGCTAGGTCCCGCCACTGCTTGTGCTTAGCGGTCGCGAACAGGAGCAATCTCCCGACGATTTCAGCTAAGCGTACCTAGGGCATACCTAGGGTGCCGGGAGGGAGTGTTGCGCCGCAGCGATGTCCCCCACCAGGGCCAGGTTGTCCCGCTGGCCAGCGAGGTCCCGGAGGTAGAAGCGGACAAAGGTCGAATTGGCTCGCCACCTGACAGCCGCCACAATGTCTCGCACGGCGCAGTTCTGATCAAATGCGATGCTGATGGAGACCGTGCGGACCATGTGTGCTCGTCTACATAGACTCTTAGCCCCTGCTGGGGAGAGCTGCTCGTATGCAGAGTGGATAACCCAATGCAGCCACGAGGAGATCATCTGTGCAGAGATATTGTCTCTGCCGGGGGACAGCGGCAGGAAGAGGCCAGTCCGGCCACACCGGATAGGCTTCGTCCTGCGCAGGTAGATTTGCAGTGCCCGGATGAGGTCCTGACGGCGGGAGCCCTGGGACTGGTCAGGTCCCCTGAGAGGACGCAGGGTAATGACTGGGGCCCCAGGCCAAGGGGAGCCAATTCTTCGCCAAGAAGGCGGGGTTCGTGAGGAGGTGCACGGAACCATCTGACCTGTGCTGTAGACAGGCCGGGTCCACCGAAAGCGCATGCAGCTCGCCGACTCAGGATGCTGTAGCGAACGCCAATGGGAAGCAGGTCTTCCTGGTCACGTACGTCAGACTGGCCAAGAGCAGAGGCTCGAACCTGCTCGAATTCAGCCAGGTAAGGACCCAGGGGAGGTCCCAGCGAGGAACGAGTTCGAAATGGCGCATCAGGTCCAAAAGGTCCGGGCATGGGGATAGGGGCCAGGTTCTGCTCTTGGAAAAGCCACAGGAAGAACTTGACTAGCTGGGGGGGGGGGGGGGGGGGAGGGGGGGGTGTCAGAGCCATGGGGGAGAGGCGCCTCTACTCACACCATCCCTGGAAGACTCGCCACTTTGCCATATACACCCGGCAGGTGGAAGATCTGCGCGGGTCGCAGCGATAGCTGCCACCACCACACAAAAGAAACTTCTTGAGGAGAGGGCTTGCAGCACAACCTACAGGCGTGTAAGAGGAGCCGCTCAGGGCACGGGTGAAAGATCTGTGCCTGGGCTGCTTCAGCATCGTGCGGGGGGGGGGGGGGGGGGGGGGGGGGGGCAAAGGCAGGGGGGATCCGTGGCGAGGCTGAGGAGATCGGTCATCCAACTCCTGTTCCTGCTGAACAGAGTGACGAGGAGAAGGATCACATTGCAGCCCCTGAGCTTCAGCAAGACCTTGGGCACCAGCACCGTCGGATGGTACGCGTAGGCCACGAGGCCCTCCTAAGAGATGGTCATGGAGAGAGCATCCACCGCCCATGTGAGGGGATCCGGGAAGGGAGAGACGAAGACGGGCAGTCGTCTGTTCCACAGAGTCGTGAACAGGTTGATCATCGGGGTCTCCCAGTGTGCGCAAATCATGCGGAAGATCTCCGGACTCAGTGACCACTTGGTGTGCAGGAGCTGACCTTTCCGCGAAAGGGAGTAAGCGAGGACGTTCAGGCGGCCTGAAATGTGGCGAGCCCGGAGCGAGATGCCGCGGTCCCTGTACCACAGGAGCAGCTGGTAAAGGAGCATGCAGAGGGTCGGGTAGCGGGTGCCCCCCTGCTTGTGGATGTACGTGAAGATCGTCGCATTGTCCGACATGACCAGGACCTCTTGGTGGAGAAGATGAGACTGCCAATGGTCGAGGGCCAACCACACTGCCCTTAACTCCAGCCAATTGATGTGCCTGTCTGAGAGATCCGGGGGACACGGACCCGAGGTGGTGGAGACGTCCGGCAGGAGGTGCGCGCCACAACCCGACCGGCTGGTGTCGGTGCAGAGGGAGAGCCACGGTGGGGGAGAGCAGAAGAGGGGGGGGGGGGGGGACTCCCAAGACAAGCCAGGTGGGGTCCGCCCACTGCTGGAGGTGGGCCCAGGCGAGCGGGAGGACAGGGACTGGAGCTGCGAGGTCACGGGAGGACGGGCGCCAATGGGCAAGGAGGTGGAGCTGGAGTGGGCATGAGCATAGCCGGCCCAGGGGCAAGAGATCCGCTGCTGCGTTCATAAGGTTGAGTAGTTGCAACCAGACCCATGCCGGGACCACGTCTGCGCGGGATACCCGGCGGGAGAACTCCACCAACTTCGCGACGTGTGCCTCCGGCAGTCTCACGAGGTTGCAGTCGGTCCGAAACTCCATACCGAGATGCACAAACCGGCGGGATGGAGAGAGATCGGACTTTCCTCTGTCGACCAGGAAGCTGAGTCGACGGAGGAGGGCGAGAAACGCATCCCAGTCTGCGGCGAGGGCGGCGGAGTCTTGGTTCCGGAGGAGTAGATCGTCCAAATAATTGGAGGTGGGGCTGGAGGACGTCTGATGGGCCTTGGTGACCACCACATCCACGATCCGGGTGAACACCCAAGGGCTGAGGTTGAGGACGAAGGGGAGAGCCCAGAACTGCTAGAATGTCCCGCAATAGGCGAAGCACAGGAACCGCCGAGAGGCCGGGTGAAAGGGGACGTGTAGGTAGGTGTCTGCCAGATCGAGACTGACGGCAAAGTCCCTGGGGTACACGGCGGCCTTCAGGGCCCGCGCCGCTTCCATCCAAAACGAGGGAGCGGAGAAAAATTTGTTGAGCGTGGACAGGTCGATGATAGGGCGCCACCGGCCACCTAGCTTCAGCACCAGGAAAAGACGGCTGTAAAAGGCTGGGGAATCGTGCCACGCGACCACCTCCATTGCGGACTTGAGGAGCAAGGCCGCAATCTCATCCCGCAGAGCATCTACCTTGAGCTGGTCGGCAGGGACACACGTCCAGACAGGAGTGCGGTGAAGTGGAGGGGGAAGCCGGAAGGAAATCTGCAGGCCCTCCGAAATGGTAGCGAGCACCCAAGGGTTGTACGGCAGCAGCGATCGCCACTCGTCGCTGTGCAGGACCAGCTGCCTGCCGACTGGGGGCTCTACAGGGGTCGGCGGGGGCGAGGGAGGAAGAGAGTCAGCGGACCCTGCGCTGCTCTGCGGGCGTGCCCGGACCAGGTGGGGGCAGCGGCCGCGGGGGCTCGAGGGCGAGTGGAGGGAGGGAGGACGGCCGGGGGGGGGGGGGGGGGGGGGGGGGTCTGAGGGCCGAGGGTATTCCTGATTACGGGCTGGGGTAGGGACCGCAGGGCACAACCCACCACCCTACGGGAGGCCTGAAAGCAAGCGGAGGGGGTCCTGGGGGCGGTCGGCCAGGACTCCTTGGAGGCTTCCTGCACTGCCTGCCAGGTGGGGCTGAAGAAAAGGGGACCCCTGATCGGTGTTCAGCAGAGCTGGCGAATGCAGGGAGGAGAGGGCACTGATCCAACAAGGCATCCCGGCGCATAAGGTCACAGTTCGTGGCTGCAGTGAGGGCGTTGGTGGAAGCATGGTAAGCCACTTGGTTGGCCGCGACCATCAAGGCTTGGATGTCACGCCGGGGGTCCATGTCCAGGTTCTCCAGGGACTCCTCCACGCAGTGGAGCATGGCCTGTGTTGCCAGTTCCAAAAAACCTGTGCAGGCCAGGGAGTTACGAACCAAGGTCACCATGTTGATGAGCCCGAAGGGGATGCAACGCCGTAGGGCTCGCCGGCCTCCAAGCAGCGTCTCAGCGGCCGGGTCAGCCAGAGGAAGAGGGCAGACGAACGATTGAGAGTGACCCAAGTACCAGTCCTGCCGGAACCTGATATCGACACCCGCTGGCCAACGTGCGTCGGAGAAGAAGCCCTTTTCCAACCGCCAACCTTGCTGGAGCTGGGCGTTGAATGCCTCTGTCAGATCCCGAAAGCCGGGGGTTGAGGGAGGGACTTCTTGGTCAGGAGCGGCACGTCCACAAGGGCGGAGGCCTTCCTCTTCATCGGCAGGGATGGAGGGCAGACGTCCAGAGGCAGGAAATGGACAATCAGGCGAGACACTTGGTCAAGGGCTCGAGAGGTCTCGGAGCCCTCAAGGGGGGCCGACGCAGGGGAAGGGACGCGCGAGGAAGAGCGAGACGGGTCACTACCACGTGACTGAGAATGAGGGGACGAGGGCCGGTCTGAGCGGGGGAGGGGTTAGGCGAGAAGAACGCAGACGCCGAGTCCTCCAGGTGGAAACTAAGTGCGTAGTCGGCATCCTCAGGGGCTGGCCTCCAGAGTGGGGAGCGCAGGGGGACCCCGGGGGGCAGCCGATCGTGACTACGGAGGTGCCCAAGGCAGGGACGGATGATGCTCGAGGAATCACGCCGATCCTGGCAGCGCCCTGAAGGGCACTGATCCCGGGACACTGACCTGTGCTGAAGACAGTCTGGGTTCCGCTGGTTGCTGGCAGCCACACTGCACTGTAGCCAGGTGGGGTGCCACTGGTCTCGGGAAGCTGACCTGTGCTGTAGCCAGGCTGGGTCCCGTTGCTCGCTGGCATCTGCACTGTCCTGTAGACCGGCAGGCCGCCGTCGATCTCGGGTAGCTGACCTGTGCTGTAACCAGTGTGGGTCCCGCTGATTGCTGGCATCCGCTCTGTGCTGTAGACAGGCCGGGCGCGATTGGTCCCGGGAAGCCGCGTGGTGCCGAGGGGTAGAGAGGCCCAGGGAACAAGACACAGAGACTGACGGGGAGTGAGCGCGTTGAAGCGAGCGTACCTCCGTTCGAACCGATGGCTGGTGGTCCGGACAAACTGAGCGCTGGGCGAAGCCTCTCCAGTCTGGTGAAGAGATCCAGCCGGGGGGGGGGGGGGGGGGGGGGGGGGGGGGGGGGAGCACGGTTGTGGGGGAAGACAGGCGCAGTGGGAGGCTAGCCCCACGATGTCCGAAATCGTGCGCTGAGGGGGCAGATGGGCTGTCACGCCGGTAAAACTCCCACAACTGCGACCAAGGTTCCTCTTTCTGAGAAGTGCATCTCCTGCACGGACGAGCAGAGGAGCAGCCCGAACAAAGGAGACACAAGGTGTGGGAATCCGTCGGCCAATGAAACCTCTTACACTGACGACATGTACGTAATTGCGCACTGCAACAGAAAGCGGAGCACGTGAGGCAACGGCACGTGGCCCGTAGTAGCGACGGGCCGCGTGAATGAAAACTCATGACCGGTGCCTCAGTTGAGTCGGCTGTGAACGAACCAGCCACTATCCGAGTAATATGACGCCGGTCAAGGAACCTGGCCGGCCGCGGCATGCCCCGAGACCTTACCTGGCCATATCCAGAGCGACGGAAGGCAAGCAAGGAGAAACACCAACCAAGGGCCCACAGGTAGTCCGGTACGCAAACCACAGGTAGTCCGAGGTGAGGCACAACACACCACGTAATATAAACAAAAGCACACCAGGCACAAGTATCCAAGAGCATCCAAGGGTGTCCAAGGCTGAGCACGGGTAGGAAACACCCTACCACGAAGAAGCTAAGCGTTCGACTGGTGTGGCACCACTGCACACGTATCCGGATGGGGAGAAAAGGGAGGATACTCAGGGTTTCTTGGTAACGGCTCTCTAGAGTCGCCTCCCTGGCTTTGTGTGTATATACAACAGATTCTTAGGCTGAAATCGTTAAGCTAAGTGTATCTTCCACATAGTAATGCCATCGGTAATGTATTTTGAGGAAACAAATTATTTTCTATGTAATTCAAGACAGGGCTGTGAGTTCAGACTCGCCATGCTGTGGTATGGTTGTTGAATGCACAGAGATCACAAGTGGTGAGAACCATAACATTAGAAAATTGTGCATTGGACTAACTGTGCCGCGCCGCAAGGCTTGCTGAATGCGGTCGAGATCAGCCACAGGACACCAGCATTCAGCGATGAGACATTTCTGGGTGACATCCAGGTTGAACATGTTGAGGGTGTGGTAGATGGCCTTGATCTTGCGCACCTTGATGAACCACACCTTCACATTCTTGGCGGCTGCCACCAGCACACGGTGACGGTGATCCTGCGTCTGGGCCAATACCTGTGAAGAAAGGCTGCTGCATTAACCCACTGTGCTCTAAGGTAAAAATCTACATGATCCAATAAGCAGACCATGATAGTTCAAGGGTAGTGCCAGAATAGTTTGGCACTGATCAGCGCCAAGCTATTCTGGCACCACTATCATGGTTGATCCACATCTTGCTATGGTGTGTCAGGGTTAAATGAATTAAAGACTGTGTACGCAGAATTTACGCGCCCGCCATTGTTCTAAAACTGCTTACAACAGACAATGATGATATTTTGTGTGTGCCTTCAGCATGTTATCTTAAAGCAGTTTAAGTACAAATCTTTGAAAACCATCAAAATAAACACAATCGACACCTGGATTTAATTACAGAGTGGGAACAGAAAAATTAATTATTCTCTAAAATGTATTTAAAAAAAAAAACAACTTACCGATGACATTACTAACTGGAAGCTTCGCTTTGCATGTCAATTGTAGCCCAAAAAACTTACTGTGATGCCCTCTAAGGGAGGCAATCACTGGTGTGCCATTACCAGGGCACTCCCCGAGTGTCCTCCCGTACTACCGTATCCGGTGGCACACTAACCCTTACACTACCTGTATCTGAACCTTAGCTCTAAGCGGCAAGCAGGGTAGGAGGGAGGGACATCTGAGTAATGTCATCGGTAAGTGTTTTTCCAAAAAATACATTTTAGAGAAAAATTACTTTATTTTCTCAAAATCATTACCGATGACATTACTAACTGGAATTGCGAATAGGAGGTGGGTGCTGCCCGCTTAGAACACCTCCCATTGCCGGCGCTGAAGCGCAGAATCGAGGCCCCTCCCTACGCGCCCACTCCCGACAATTTTAGCTATGCGAACCTAAGGCGCCTGAGGCACCGGGAGGGAGTGCTGCGCCGGCGAGATGACCTCCGCCAGGCCCAGGTTGATGCGCCGGCCGGATAGATCTCGTAGGTAAGGAGGACGAGAGAAGGCTCGATCCGTCAACTCATGGTTGCCACAGTATCCCTCTCTGCCCTCGATGCTCTCTTCCACTGTTTAGACTTCCTGCCTGAAGGTCTGGATGCACATGGTAGGCTTGCTCAGGCCGAGCTCTTGTGTGGGGACCGAATCACCCACATAACCAGCAGGAGATTGTCTGTGCCGAACGCCTCGTCTGCCCGGGGCCAAGGGCAGGAATGGCGCGAACATCCTAGTCGTAGTGGCTTAGAGCTGTGCCGGCACACTTAAGGCCCTGAAGGTCCTGTGTCCGTAATCCCGTGCCTGATTTGTCGCCCTAAGGGTCAGACAAAGACAACCTGGGGGTTTTCACCGAAGAGGGGTTCCTTGCCAAGAAGGCAGTGTCCGTAAGCAGCTGTGAAGCTCCATAGATCCTCCACTGGCGACATGAGGGACGTACCGAAGGCATGTAACTCACTGACAAGAGCTGTGGCAAATGCAACCAGAAGCAGGTCTCCTAGTAATGTCGTCCATGCACTAATGGAAGAAACTCGAACCTCTCAGGCAGAGCCCAGTGAGCAACCAGGGGAAGTCCCAGCGCGGGACCAACCAACGAGGCCTACCACTGCAGATCAAGTGGAACATCCGATCAGCCAAGTCGTAGCACGCTCCCGGGCGTGACCTTCCCAGGCTTCAGTAGGGTCTGCCCCCATCGCCAGGTAAACCCGGGAGGGGACGGCGCTAAGTTCTGGCAGAAGAACCGTCCCACGAAGAATGCAGCCAAATGGAGTGGTAAGGTCCGTGGGGAAAACCGCTCCGTGGCGTACCGAGCCTGGAGAATGCCCACTTACCTTCATAGACATAACGTGAGGCGCTCCTCCTGGCTGCAGAGTTCGCTTCCACCATAGCCCCCGCAAAGCCTCTAGCAGAGAGGGATTGCCGGACAACACGCGTAAGACCTCAGAACCTCTGGGCATGGGTGGAACAGCAGTTGCCTTGGCTGCTTGAGCACTGTACTCGTCACGGACGGCACCCACGAAGGGTCCATCGCAAGAGGAGGAGACGCACAGGGAAGCCTGTAGATCGGTCTTTGATGAAGGACGGACCAATGGAGATTCTCGATGGCGAGCAGGGTAGCTGGAAGATATCTGGCCGTAGTGACGACTCCAAGTGCAACCGGGCCTCGAAGAGCCCTAGCACATCCCTTGTGTACGTCGATCTTCCCAAGAAAATCAGCCGCAGTGCTTCATCTCCAACTAGTTGAAGTGTCTGCCTTGGGGAAGTCGATCTGCTGCTGTGCTAGCAGGCCTAACAGTCAACCCGAATGTAAGGCTCTGAGTGACGCTCCTACTCGGCACTGAATCCGTCCTACTGGAAGTCCTACTCGAACAGGATGGCCAAGAATTCCGTACCTCGCTGGAACCCGCATGAAGATACCACGTAGGACCTGCCCCGTAGATAAAGGAGCCTAGTTGACGAAGAATCGCCCGCAGGAACCTCTGCTGACTGCCAAGTGCTCGCCAACTGGTTCCGTAACAGTCGGACATCCAGCTGTAAAGAAGTCCTGGAGATGCACCGCTGCCCTCAGCACTCTGTCTCCATCCTGTCACGACGCCGAAAGAACTTATTCTGGGCCGACAGGTGGAAGATCGGCTGCCATTTCTGCCGGCTTGGGTACAAGCAAGAGTCGACTGTACTGCCGTGGAGTCGGAACGCAGGACCACCTCTATGGTTTACTACTGTAAGGTCCTGCCACTGTGCCGTCATGTCCCATCTCCCGGTACTCGCGACCCCAGGATGCATGCTTCCACAGAAAGACTCTTGTTTTATCCTCGTCAGTGACCACTGGCTGCGCCCTGCCTCCACCAACACGCTCTCGTCCACCGCCGGGCGGGCACCTGCATAAAAAAGCCGGTGGGAGTGAATCCATCTTCTCTGGTCAAAAGTGCCTGAGAAGAACAGCAGCTCTTCAAGCTGTCTCCATGCAGAAGTGCGAAATGCCTCCGCTAGGTCCCGAAACCTGTTGGTTGAGGAGGAGACTTGTAGCGCTTGGCCGCCGCGGAGCGAAGACCAACGCCATGGCCCTACTTGGGGGGCAGCGCTCCGGCGAGAAAAGGATGCAAAGAGACCAGGTGCGCAAGTCTGAACTGCATCCACGAACACGATGGAGAGTGATGCTGGCCCACGCAGTGACGTCGGTCGGACAACGTCCTCTCCCAGCGCTGACACCTAGTCCTATGAAGGTAGACTGCCTACCTCCTCGTCATCTGCCGCACGCTGGGAAGCGGCTGCCACTGCCGGTCCCAGGACCGTGCCGATGGTGTCACAGAGTCGTCGCCTCCGTCCATCAGCTGCCATCCGACTAGCCCCGGCACTGACGTCAAAACTGCGCCTCCGCGGAAGAGAGGTCCCTGCCAATCCAGCCCGAAGATCTGCTGCGGTCTGCCGGCCCTGCCTGCTTTGGTGTCCCTGGAAGGCGACTCCGTCCATCAGCTGTCCACCGTGCTACACTGGCGCTTACCTCGAACTGCGTCTCCACTAAAGAGTGGTCCCTGTCAATCCAGCCTGAAGATCTGCTGCAGTCCGTCGACACGGCCTGCGTTGGTGTCCCAGGAAAGGAGGCTCCGTCCCACAGCTGTCACCTGCGTGACCCTGGAGCTGACGTCGAACTGCGTCTCCGCAGAAGATTGGTCCTTGCCAGTCCAGTCCGATGATCTGCCGCTGTTAGCCACCGTGACTGCATCGACTGAAGAGTGGTCCCTGCCAATCCCCTGAAGCCCGGCGTCGAACGAGGTCCATTGCCGCGACATGCTTGAACTTGTCCGCCGATCCAGAGAAGAGGATAAGGATAGATGAGACATCATCATGAACATGGAGTCCAAACTGCGCCGTCTCCCTGCGCCGTGAGTGCTCCTTCGAACTAATCCATTCCTGTGTATCCAAGACGGGGGTGTAATTCCCTCCCCGTTAGTCGGCCATTTCCTCTGACTCCATACATACCGCAGGGGCGGTTGTCAGTGCTGGTGGAGCGCTCTCTATGGCTCCACCCTTAGAAGTAGGTACCCCGAAGGGTACTCCCTTGGCCTTATCTTCCTCCAATCCTCCCTGTGTCTGCCAAACGGGGGTGTAAGTACCAGCGTCTGCCCTCGGCAGGAAACCCATTTAGTCAGCCATATCACCGACTCCATCCATACCGCAGGGGCGGTTGTCAGTGCTGGTGCTGGTGCATGGCTCCACCCTTGAAGTAGGTACCCCGAAGAATACTCCTTTGGCTTGATCTTCCCCAATCCTCCCTCACGCCTTTACCACAGCTGACACTTCAGGCTGCCAGAGAGATAAGCCGCGGCGAGGTCACATTCCACTCTCGCTCGCTCATTCTATTTATATCGCACTTGCAACTGAGCAGTACACAGCGTGTCCGGCGCTCTGCGCTATAACAACTACCTACACGTTTGTATTCATAACACATCTCAGCCTAAAGTGACTTGTGAAAGCAACATCGTTCAAAAGATGAAGTTTTCACCTACACACTGATACCAAACATGACAACATTACGACTTACGCTTGTGTAGCAGATTATGGTGAAAATAAAGAGAACGAGAATTTGTTGATGTACGATGTCGGTGTTTGTTGTGAAATTGACAAAGTTCCCACAGATATAACACGAAGACATAACTTTTCCCAACGAAACACACTTGCATGCATAAGGGTCAGCATGCCTACAGTAAGTATTACTTACCGGATTTTCGCTACGCGCTGGGGGACGGAAGCAGGAGGGTGGTTAATGAGGTCACTGACAAGTGTGGACAGACAAGTACCAGGCGCCTGCCTTAGTACACTCCCGGCCGAATCGGGGAAAGTGAGGGCTTAGTTACACGGATACTATTGAGGAGATAGTCACGTTTTTTTCTCAGGAAATAGTGTAACACTAACAGTGAACCGTGTACATGTACTTTTGATTTAACTTTTGATCATGATGGAGTCTGATGAAACGCATACAGTCTGTGTACACACAGGTGTGTTCCATGCACTGCGACTAAATTCATTGTGCAGAATATGTGGCGGGAGATCACAAAAAAAACACGGTGATAAAAAGTCATATCTTTGTATCAAATATCAACACTTAATCCACAAGTGTTATGGAATTAATATCTAGAAAGACAAAGACCTGATGCACTCCAAAACACTGTGTAGTAGTTGCTATAGTCGGATGAAACGGATAGACTCTGAAACACGTGTGTCTGCGGAGACAACGCGAAATGCGGCGTCTGATATTGCCTCATCGCAACACATTTGGACCATGTTCGATCCAAATACGAGTGTTGAAGAATGTGTCGCGTGCGTTCATTTCATGCAGCTAGGTAAAGGAAGACGACCAGCGAAGGGTGCACATGGGAAGAAACGACCGTTTTGATCTGTGGAATGTCACAGTGACACTCATAACACTGACACTAATAACAGCACTAATGAAGGTGATAGTGGTATACAAGTTTTCATTCCCCCGATGTCTACTCCCCGTAAAACGCCATGCAAAGTCGATGCTCAAACGTCGCCGTTACAAAGAGTGTGGACCCCATCTCCACCAGCCAAGCGGACGCATGAAATAGCCATTTCACCCATTGAAAAAACGGGTGTCGATATAGCCACATCTCCACATATCAAACGACCCAGCCTTCGACCTGTCCAGGAACTGCAGATGCCATTGACAAAGGAGGAAGAAAAATATCAGACGGCACTAAACTGCACAATGCTTAATGAATCAGCTGATGCCACAATCCGTTGCAAGACCGGAGGACAGCCTTTGTATTTTATGCACATACCAAAACCAAGAAAACCAACAACAGGGGCATCATCAGCCGTAATACGAAGAAGGTCAAAGGTATTAGCCCGTGCTAGAGCAAATATGTCTGGCGGATCAGAAGTGGACGAAGCTGAACAAATAACTGACGAGTTAAGACGAGAAAGAAATGAAAAAATGACTGCAATAGACAGAGCAGGCCATAGGCGATCCGTGTATGTCTGTAGAAAACAGGGTATTGCGCTGAGAACCAATCTAGGATTAAGCTGGTCCAAGTACAGAACATACAAACGCTTCATGAGAAGTATTGGTGTCAAACTTGAAAGTGAAAGAAAGGAAAGACAGACCCAGAAAGAAGCGCTCTGTGGCACAGTGACCATCGAACAAAAGAATCTGACCTTTGAAAACAAAGTCACAAACAAGAAAGAAAGCCAGAAAACGCCTGTCGCCTACATAGAGGATCTCACACATTTTGTTCCTGAACTGCTTGACAAGTTTGAAGCTGCAAATCTCCTTGAATGGCATGAACAAATACCAAATGATGAAATTTGGATAAAACTAGGAGATCATGGCGGTAACAGTTATAAAACAAGTTGCTAATCTCCAAAACCCTAACTCTAAACACAATATGTTTTTGGTGTGTATGGCTAACTGTAAAGACAGTCATGAAAATCTTCAAACAATTTTGCAGCCGTTTAAAGAGCAGGTGTCACTTCTCCAAACCATGAAATGGAAAGAAAAACAGATGCGTGTATTTCTGTTTGGCGATTACGATTTTCTCGTTAAGCCGGCGTTGGTCTTGTGTATCTGTGAACAGAAACTCAGTATTGTTATTATGTCTAGTGTGTCAGCAAATGTGCTAAACCGCAAGGTATATTTAAAAACACTGTTGAATACTGTGACCTGTGATGGACTAATCGGATTTTAGTACACGGAGGGTATTAGCAGTCTGTGGAGTACCGGGACTACAGGCGAGAAATGCCAGAACGCGACCTGTCAGTGACCTCATTAACCACCCTCCTGCTTCCGTCCCCCAGCGCGTAGCGAAAATCCGGCAAGTGATACTTACTGTAGGCATGCTGACCCTTATGCATGCAAGTGTGTTTCGTTGGGAAAAGTTACGTCTTCGTGTTATATATGTGGGAACTTTGTCAATTTCACAACAAACACCGACATCGTACATCAACAAATTCTCGTTCTCTTTATTTTCACCATAATCTGCTACACAAGTGTAAGTCGTAATGTTGTCATATTTGGTATCGGTGTGTAGGTAAGAATTTCAACTTTTGAACGATGCTACTTTCACAACAGTCACTTTAGGCTGAGATGTGTTATGAATACAAACGTGTAGGTAGTTGTTATAGCGCAGAGCGCCGGACACGCTGTGTACTGCTCAGTTGCAAGTGCGATATAAATAGAATGAGCGAGCGAGAGAGGAATTTGACCTCGCCACGCCTTATCTCTCTGGCAGCCTGAAGCGAACTAAGTGCTACGCGCAAGCACTGGCTGGTAAAGCCGTGCCTTGTGTCTGCCAACAGGGGTGCAGGAACCGCCCATCTATCGGCCAAGTACTGACTAACCTCATACCATCCGAAGGCGGTTGTTAGATAGATGCCGTGACACGAAGAAATGTCCGCCGGTCCAGTGACGACGAAAGGGAAGATGACACAGCACCACGAGTATGGAGTCCTATACGCGCCGAATCCGAGCGCTGTGATATCCTTCAATCGCCTTTCATCCTTCCATATATAGGACATGGGCTACCAGAACCTCGGAAGCGAGGCCCCTCCCCGTCTTGTCGGCCATTCCACTGACTCCATCCAAACCGCGGAAGCGGTAGTCAGTGCTGGTGGAGGGCTCTCTACAGCTGCACTCTCAAAAAGGAACCCCGAAGGTTATCCCTTAATCCTTATGGCCTGTCTTGTCGGTGACTTAACCATATTCCCCTCTGAGCGTTGTCCCGAAGTTGCGACCCTCTTCCTCCTCTTCCTATTATACCGGCGCTGACTCGAATAACGGTCGTACGGTCCAATGGGCTCAGGGGGTGGTTCCCCGCGACTGCTGCCTGAGTACTCCTTATTCCTTTTCCTTGCCAGGAGGGCATGTAAGAAACCCAATCCGTGCGGGGAACCAAGCTCCTAATGCCTGTTTGCCACTAGGTGCGCCCAGGAACAGGCGGCTGAGCTCAAACGGCGCTATGCGAGATGCTTCGCTGTCCGCCAGCCCAGCGTGAATCTCATCCACTGCCTGTCTTTAATAATCTCCAACACCCGCTGGGGAAGGTGGCAGCTCAATATTTAGAACCGGAGGGGGCAGCAGTCCCCTCTTTGCGCCCGACAAGCACATGATATCCGAAGTTTCATTCCTCTTTGCTTCGTCTCTATGGCTGCGGTCGATATCAGCTGATGTACAGGTCTCTCTCTGCGGTAGCAGGCCCACAGCTGTGACCAAGTTCCTCCTTTCAGGCCGCTCAACGAATGCAAGGTCGACTGGAGGGAAAGCCCGAGTAGTGAAGGCAGACATCGTGTACATCATTAGGCCATAGGGGAACGCCACAATCGGTGCCGGTCCTCACCTAAGCACAGGAGAGACAAAAGACCAATACGAGCGCTCGAAGCCTCCTCGGATGGTCCGAATCCCTGGTCAGCCTTGTACAAACAAGCAAGGGCCAAGATTTAGTATGTTTCAGCCCACTGAATCAAATTTCAAATACAAACGATTTTGAATTTACAAAAACTTCTTGCCCTTAGCACCAAGTGAATGTTCTGTGATTATGTACAGAGTGAGAGTGAAAGCGCATGACCGTGAGCGTGCTTGTTGGGTTCAGGTCACGGTGGCGCTTTGAGCCGATATCCCATTGGGATAAAGCGCCTATAATGCGCTTATTATTATTAAGATGCGACCCAGTAAAAAACATAACGCCCGCTGAAGCTATAGTAACCGAGGCTTTACCTTGTCATGTCCTAAGTGCGTAAACCCCAAGACCCAACACCAAACACCAATCCTTGCACCAAACCACACAGAGGAAACCTTCCTTCTTTTTTTTTTTTTACAGTAAGTCCTTGTGAGCAGAGTTCACCAACTACCATCGGTGCACAAGTGCACACGACTAGTCTGACTCAGCAAGGCGAAGATACTGGCGAGTAAGGGTGAGTGCGCCACCGGATACGGTAGTACGGGAGGCCACTCGGGAGTGCCCTGGTGATGGCACACCAGTGATTGCCTCCCTTAGAGGGCATCACAGTAAGTTTTTTGGGCTACAATTGACATGCAAAGCGAAGCTTCCAGTTAGTAATGTCATCGGTAATGATTTTGAGAAAATAAAAAAGCCTGCAATTTTGTTCGGTCTGATGGACATATAAACTGTATTAGTTGTTGGATCCATCTGGTCTTTCCCTAAGCAGGGAAGCCTTTATACCACTAATAAATGCTTTAGTCAAACAATGGCTGAGCATAAGGAAAACATATACAAAACAAACACTTACTGTATTCAGATCTTCTATGCGTGTCATAACACCGATGGCCATTTCTCTGCGCTCGGCTTGTGTCTCTGGACAAGGGTACAGAGTGGCGCGGAAGCTGTTGGAAAATCACAGCCTTTCAGTCATTATAAACAGTGTGTTCTAACCTAGTATCTGAATAATAACTCTGGAAATAAAAGCACACATTCAATTAAAATACTTTCTTAACACATCTTGTAACACTTAAAACCATTTTCGACATTCTTTACCTTAAAACAACAAAAACAAAATTAATTCAATTGAACATTTTTTTTTAGTAATGCATTGTACTACACCTGAAGAACTGTGACCAGCTGTGTTGGTGTGTGATCTTGAACCTTATGGCCCAGGGCCATAAGGTCCAAGATCACACATCAACACACCATTAATGATTAACTCTCTCACTTCAAACTGGAAATGGTCAGAGATGGATCCATCGAAGACACTCCCTTCTCAGCTTCATGCCTCCCAAGTAATTTCTAGCAAATTATACCTGACAAATTGTGACTAAATGTGTGCCAGGCTGTGACCTTGCACCTTACAGCTCAGGGATGCAAGGTCCTAGATCACATACCAATACACAGTCATTAAACTCTATCTCTTCAAGGAGGAAAGTGTCAGTGCTGGATCTATCAAAGACAGTGACTAATAAGCTTGATGCCTTCCCAGTCCTCTATCTTGGCTGATCTTCCACACCTAGCTGAAAAAAAAACCACGTACTGTACCCTTCGCAGATCAGTACCCACCCTTCACAGATCTTCTTGACACGAGTCTTGAGTTGGTCACCTTGGAAGAAGATGATGAAAACTGACTTGAACACCTGGTCCCCCTGTATAGCAACAATTAAGGTCAACAAAGGTCACCAGAAAAGGTCAATAACGAAAGAAATGTGGCATTATATAATAAAATCTTCACAAAACAAGGACATTTTGCTGATTAGTAAAACTGCAACAACTCAGTAACATAAACATGCCAATCCCGGTCAATCCATCTGCTGCTGTAGTGCACTGGGGTGAAATGGGTCAACAGAAAGAGAGGAAAACTTGTTATTAACCCCTTTGTGCATAAAGCCAAAGGTACTGTTTACAAAACTGCTGCTTGCATGCGCAAGGTCAAGCCTTGTAACCCCAAGGCTGCGTTTCCTCATTTTTTCAGGTGTCACCTACAACTATGTACCAGTTAGATTGGTGCCTGATGGTGCCAAGCTAATCTGGCACAACACTTCAATTATCATGGTCGTTGAATGTCATTCATCGGGGCTAAATGGGTTAATCAATGTTAACTATGGAAATAACCAACCGTGACAGGATCCTCCAGAGGTGACTCAATCTCTGTCTGTCGCAGAAAGACGTTGCCTCGACATGCTCGCCACAACATGCGCTCAAAAGCCGGAATGCGATCCCTCAGGATGACGCCAGCCACAAACCTGGTGACGCGGCACAGAAACCTTCACATGACCATTAGTTAAAAACTATGTTTCTAAAAGGTAACTGTCTAACATTAACAATGTGGACAGAAAAAGTGAGCGGATCAGCAGGCCAGCACAAAGAGTGGGAGTTGGGTTCAACTTATTATTGTACATATCCTCACAAATTATAAAACACCAAGCCAAGAGATCAAGCTTTCTGCATCCAGACAATATAAAAAAGAGCAAACTTTGGGGTGGAGATGGGGGGAAAAAGGGCAAATGACTTCAGTCATTTGCCTTCATCGCCCCCCCCCCCCCCCCCCCCCCCCCCCAAAGTTTGCTCCTTACAAAATCATTTTGGTACCGTATCAATGTTAACATTTCATGAAACATACACAACAATGTAACAGCTATCCAAAAGTCCCATCATATACTTCCAGTTGATCTTTACAAAATATTATTGTGTTCCTCAGGCAAGACAGCACAACAGCAGGGAAATAATCTGATTTACTAATATAGTAACAAAAAAAAAGAAAGGCAAAGCCCTTATGGCTCACATGTATGACCGATCCACACATGTCTGACAATAAGGGATAGCTTCTGCACCAGCAAAATCCATGTTTCAGGGCTTCCGTTTTAGTGCGTCTGTGCATCTATGACGCATTAAAACTCAAAATCACGTACTGAAAATGTAACTAAGGGGTAGACAGACGCACTAAAATTCAGTGCATCTGCGTCTGAGACGCATTATCCTTGCGTCACCGTGCGTACCATAACAGGTCGGCGACAGTCGTTCTATTTTTAGTGATGACTTGGTTCGTTTAGCCGCTCGCTCAGTCGTGGGTGCGTTCAGAATCGACCCGACTCCGGGGTCCATGCGAGTGTAACTGGGCGGGCAAACTGTTAGTTTATGTGTGGTGTCAGCATGTTATTACAAAGTGCGCGCTACATGTTGAACGCGTTACTTGCTGTGACATCACCATACATACTATTATCGGATACGGCATCAAGCGTTTCACTTTCAATCTTGAACGAAGTTGTAAATGGCGGAGAAAAAGCAAAGGACGCTGGAATGCTTCGTATTCTTCAATCCAGCACCGTCTGATCTTGAGTTGCACTTCGACACCGCCATCTCCATCGACAAGCGATAGTACCAGATACAGTGTGTATGATACACTTGGGCTGTGTGTGGCACCGCCGCTGCGATGCAGTTTTCAGAGTTCGTGGCTGCGCTGTGTGTATTTCCATGGCTAAAGCACGACGGCACACGAATGGCATGCGCAATGTGCACTGAGGCAAACTCAAAAAGCAAGTCCAGAAATTTTAACAGAAATAAGTTTGTGAGTTTTTTTTTTTAATCGTGGTCAATCCATCATCTGGTACACAGTTATTAGGCAAAAATTAGAGAAACACGTATTCCTGAGAGGTTAAATGGGTTGAAATAACTTTTATGTACATCAGTTCACACACACACACACACACACACATACATACAGTGACACAGAGAGAGAGAGAGAGAGAGAGAGAGAGAGAGAAAGTGAGAGAGAGAGAGAGAGAGAGAATTTAGACAAGTCACACTTTGGTTGTCAATCTGCCGCATTCAGCAGAAAACGCTATTTTCTCCGTTACAATACATTATCAAACGATCATACAAATAAATAAATAGATATATGTTTTTCTGTGTGAGAGAGAGAGAGAGCGAGGGAGACAGGATTTTGCACGATAGCTCACCAGTTAAAGAATCAGTATCATGGAAAGGACACACACACTGTCACAACACATTTAGAGAAGAGAGCGCAATGAGTTAATTTATTTTAATTTAAGGAACATACAGATGATGCAGTTTTTCTTAAATAAATCTGTGAACCCTCTATAGTGCTCAGATGGGGGTCTGTGTACCCTCTAAAATTTATACCTGGGGGTCTACAGACCCTTTAAACTGTTGTGAAAACGGAAGCCCTGTGTTTTCTCAAAATTTAATCAGTTTTCAAACATCTGTGAAACCCCAGTGACCCTTGACCTTTGCAATGTCAACTAAATTAGTATACATAGGAAGGTCTTATTATCATCTACCTTTGAGGTAAATTTGATTGAAAAGTTTGCAAAAATGTTGACAATAACTAAAATTCTATCAAAAATTGGCATTTTACACACATTTGCCAAACTCTTGTGACCTTTGACCTTTCCGAGGGGTCATGCAAATTAGTATGCACAGATAGGTCTTACCATCAGGTATCTCTGTACCAAGCTTGAGTTTGAAGTTGTGAATAGTATTTGAGAAAAAACATCTTTGGTCAAAATATGGCTATTTTTCACCTGCTTCCTGAGCTCTTGTGACCCTTGACCTTTCCGAGAGATCAACCAAATTAGTAACCAAAGGTCTTACTATCAGGTATCTTGTTACCAAATTTGGGTTTGAAGTTGTGAATAGTATTTGAGAAAAAATAAATTATGTCAAAATATAGCTATTTTTATATATTTCCTGATCCCCTGTGACCTTGACCTTTGTGCAAGGTCACTCAAATTGGTATGTTTAGAAAGGTCTTGCCACAAAGTATCCTTGGGCCAAATTTTAAGACTGTAGCTTGAATAGTCTCCGAGAAAATGTCAATGTTAAAGTTTACCATGGACGACAGGCGACGGACAGACGGATGACCACTGGCCCAGAACATAGACTCACTTTTGCTTCGCACATGAGACAAAAACAAAAAGTAGTAACAGCTTGTAAAAATGTTTCTTCCTCACCCCAATCGCAGAGGCCGTCCAAGGCGCTGTGGGTCCTCTCCCAGTAGCCCCATGGTCTCATCCGACAGCGAGGGATCGTGCATTGCCTGAGGCGTGTGATGTTCAGCCTGGTTACATCACATACCACACACATCGCGCATGTTACTTCCCCAACCCCTGACTGCACGGGGACCAAACTCAACAAAACCACAACGGTGGAGAGGATTGGAGGTGGTCCGTTTGGCATAGCCAATGATAACTGGCACTATTTATACAGCAAGCCAAAAGAAATACATGTACAACTTTGTTTTTGTACTGTCAGCAAGAGGCTTAGACAGTCACTGAACGCATCGCGCTAGATCTGCAAGCAAACTACAGCGTGTACAGAAGTGACCGTCATAAAGGTAATTACTGTGCATGCTGGTCTGTGTCTTTAACCCCTTCACTCCTGTGGAAAATTGTTACACCACCCAACTACAAGAGATATAGATCCTCATGAGCTACTGCAGTTGCGGGGGCTTAGAAGGATCTGTCTCTAGCTGAGACCACTTCATCCTGAAGGCTTAATGAGTTCAGCTTTTAGGTCTAAAATCACAGACCAGCACACAATTCAGATGATTCTGATCTTGAAGCAGATGATGAAATTTGGCTTGCAATTAACAACACTTCAACAACTATCCTACATACCAAGTAATACAAAAAAAATAGTTCACTTTGCTTACATGTTATTAGCCATTTTTGTTGTCAGCCAAGAAAATTTCTTTGCAAGCTACTTTTTCTCCCAAAAAGACTTTTTAACTCATTCAGCCCCGACACACCACAGCAAGACATGGATCGAGCATGATAGTTCAAGGGTGATGCCAGAATAGCTTGGCGCCCATAGGCGCCAAGCTATTCTGGCACCACCCTTGAACTATCATGCTCGATCTGTCTCTAGAATTGTAATACAGTCCTTCGGAGGGCAGTTTCAAAATTTGGGGATTTCGGTACTGGGGTAAAATGTGTTTACCCTCTGCGCGTCAGTAGAAGTTTTAGTTGCAATGATTCCTGTAGGAATCATCGCGACTAAAACTGCTACCAACATGGAAAGGGTTAAGTAATGACCCTGTTCTTGTTTTCTGTAGCTGCCCCAAGTTAAAATTGCAAAACCTGAAAAGCAAGAACTGACTGAGGGTATTCTTGTTTCCTGAATAGTTTCTTGAATTGTTCCCTGAATACTTTATCTGTCCAACGGACCACCTCATATTACATGCAAAGTTTTAGTCAGGTGCATGCTGTCACTAACACATATTAACACAACATCAAGATATGAACCCCGAAAGAAGAAACATGTTATGACAAACAGGTGAAATAATGGAAAAATTGTAAGAATAATACAAAGCTTTGAAAGCAGCAGAGTGAAACAACTAAAAGTAAGTTAAGGTAAGTTCCACAACATTGCAAAAACTGACAAAATGACTGACAACTCCTCTGCAGCAAAAAAAACATCAAAACAGCAAATTACAACCAGAAAGAATAGCGTACCCAAAATCATATGCATAGAGATAGTAAATATAAAGCTAAGCACTACTGTTTTCTACAGACATTCTAGATGCATTCAAAGCTAAGAGCTTGATAAGAGCTAAGAGCTTAATGTACCATTATAGATGTATACAGCCACTGTTTCAACTTTCTTCTTTATATTTCTGGGGGCAAAAGCCAGGGATGCACTTAGAAAAATATTGCATTTTGGATGCAAAATGAACTTAACGCTCTGCAACATGCCTGTGGCACTGGGAAAAAAACATCTAAAATCCCTATACATCTTCAAACCCAAAATATTTTTGTAACACATTGACTGTCAATAGCGGTTTTGTCAAGGTAATTCCTGCAGGAATTGCATCGACAAAAACCACTATTGACAGGTAAATGGATAATAGAGGAACTGATATATATAACATCTAACTGGTGCAACAGCAGAAAAGAAACTGAACCTAGAATAAGCCAAAAACAAAAAGAGGTCTAAAGTACCCCTGGTAAAAGCAGATCTGGTTTGAAATAGGGAATTTGCCATTGATAAATCTATGGTAATGGTGCAAACTGTGATCAATACTGTTGAATGACAAAATGCACCTTTTGTTCGGGCTGGGTGGGTGGCATAAAATACAAAAAGCCACAGACAGCACAAAACTTGACATCTAGTCACACCATAGGGATGAGGAGAGGCATGCACAGCCAACCAAAAGGGGAATAAAAAAGCATATCCCTTCCCCAGAAATCTATTTCCTGTCCTAATTCATCTGTACATTGAATCTTCCCTGAAAATTAACTAACTTCGCTGACATACTGCTCAAGACTAACATCTGATCCTGACTAAGTGACATCATGCTTACATAATATTCAATATATGCATCTATATGAAAAATTCCTACAGCTTGCTTAATAGTATAAGCTTTCTTTTACACTTATCCAAAACTTAACATTTCCTCACTCAAAGATACTTGATAATATGAAAACAATACATCTGTCTTGTTTCTAATTAACTCTTTCACTTTCAGTGCCAACTGCAGTTGATGGAATGACCACAATATTTCAACTGTTGAGGCTGTACACCCTTGAGCTCTGAAGGTTGACCTATTGATCAGTGAAGGTAGTGTTGAGCAAAGGTCTTGAACAAGTCAGCAACTTGGCTCGGAAAGTGAAAGGGATACAAAAACAGTAAACAACTGGCAATTAAATATGTAACAGAAGTTTCACCTTAATCAGATTTCAGCCAAAATGATAATGATATATTGCGCATACTGTCTTCAGAAGACAGATTAAGAAATAAAGGGTATTCCGTACTGTGTATGTTTATAACAATCATGGACTTAACCCATTTAACCCCAAGGCCACATTTCCCAAACCTAACAACTATGTAACAGTTTCAAGAGATGGATCATCCATGATAACTCAAAGGTAGTGCCAGAAAAGCCTGATGGCACCAAGCTAGTTTGGCACTACCCTTGAACTATCATGGTCAAGCCATCTCCTGCTGCAGTGTGTTTGGGTTAAATGGATTAACGCTGATGACTTTCCTCTGTCAGAGGATACCAATGAAGGTGATGTCTGCCAGCAAGATCCCACAATGAAAAGCTCTGGATGAGTGACCGACACTGTCAACAGAAACCACCATCCTGTTGCGTTGTTTACTTGACCTCATTCTGATACAGGCATAACTTGTATTAAGACTGTTACGAAAATACCTCCTCAAAGAAGGTCTGGGTCTTTCGTAGAATGTGCTTCAGCTCGGTCAGCTCCAAGAAATTTTTCTTCAGGGCTTCGGAGTTCGCGTTGACTTCCTTCATCTCATTCTCCAGTTTTTCAAACGTTGCCTACAATGAAAAATACAGAAAATGAAATACTCTGTGCAGGCTGGTGATGATACATGTTTTGCTACCACAAATTTGGTTAACCTTTTGGATGTCTGTAGCAGTTGTTGTCACCATGATTCCTGCAGGAAACATCGTGACAAAACTGCTGACAGTGAAAGGGTTAAGAAACCAAGGTTACCAGTATAATAAAAGTTGGGGGACCGGTACATCATAGAGACAACCTAGATAGAATCTGGACAGATGCAATACTAATCAGGAAAAAAGCCTTTATGATCCATTCCATGACATATCACTAAAGGATTATAAAAAAACATTAACTCCCTTGTGCAGGCCACTACCAGCACTGTAAACAGTACCAGTGGCTGCCAGCACAAGAGGTTAACCCTGTTCATCCTGATACACTATTGCTTGAAATAAATTTGATGATAGTTCAAGGGTGGTGCCAGAATAGCTTGGCAGCCTGAGACACCAAGCTATTCTGGCGCCACCCTTGAACTATCTTGTAATCTGTAATGTAGCCTTCATAGGACTATAAGCAATTTAAAAAAAAAATCCTCAGGATGCAGTGGGTTAACCTTTTGACAACGGAACGCACGTGCGCACGAGGCAAAGCTACGTTGCCGACGGGACGCACACAAATGTGTGCCGGCCTTTTTTACCGTTGCCGACGAAGCGCACACGTGTTCTCGAATGACAGTTTAGCTAACATTACCGGTGGTACGATCTAAGAGAAGCAACCTACTATACTATTTCAAGCACACATTTCTGTACTTGTAGAGTGACTTTTTTTGTTTGTATGGCCGAAACATGCGAAATAGATTCAGAGTGACCACTTTTGTTTATGTGTGAAGTAGCTTTCTGTTGTGCCTTTAGTGTCTCTGGAATGCCAGGTCATAAAGTGGTAATTTTCGCACTGTGGATAACTAATACACAAACAGCGCATGTTTTCATAACCAATGCAGATCTGACCATTTTTGCTTTTTGGCTTCCTTCTTACCCCATCTTGTTTATACACCTATAAAATCTTAACAATACAAAATATTTTCTTCAGCATAGTGTCTATGTGCTCATCTTGAATTGCTTTTTCCATTTATACCAAATAGGTTGGGGTTTGATAAGATTTTTACTACAGTGTTAATGAAATGTGTCAACATTACTACGGTAGCAGGGAAGGGAGTCAAAGTGAGGCATACGTTCAGGGTGGGAAACCTAGCTGTCAGACAACGGCGTCAAAGAGTTAAACAAATTTTACCTCCAGGTCTATCATTTCGCGAGGAGCAGGAGCATCAGGGTTGTCCCCTGTATCCAGCATTGGGATCCCATCCTTCTTCACCTCTTTCTCCAAGAAACCTGAACACACACACACGCATAAACAATGACTACTTCAATGGTTAACCGATAGCCGTATTAAAAATTTTTTTTTTAAAGTGTCACCTAATGACTATGTACCAACTGCAAGAGATGACTCACCATGATGATTCAAGGGCAGTGCCAGATTAGCTTGTGCCTGATAGGGCCAAGCTAATCTGGCACTACCCTTGAATTATGGTTGATCCATCTCCTGCTGTAGTGCAGCGGGCTAAATGGTTTAATCAGCCTACCATTAGTATATTGGTTTCTGTTTTTTTTTTCTTTCTGCAAGACCTTTCTAGATATATATACCTCAAAACCTTTACTACAAAAGGACACAAATTATGCCTTTGAAACCATGGCCAAGTACCCCCAACTATATTTGTTTCCTCAAAATACATTACCGATGACATGACTATATGGAAGTGTCTACTACTTATTCAATTTTAGCCTAAGAACCCGTTGTGTTATAACACGGGAGGCACTCGGGGAACCCCCAGAGGGGCCGAGAGTTGTCTCCTGTTCCTGCCCATCTGGTTCCGAGTCACGTGGTGGCCAACCAGTCGTTCAACTTAGCTCACGCTGTGCAGACGTGTTTTCAGCGTTAGCGTTTGGACTGTGTATGGTGCAACCGGTTTTCGCCCAGTCATCTTGCCTTGTTCTGGCTTCGGACTTTGGTGCTTCACCTGCGTCGCTGCCTGTTCTGCCTTCAGGGAGGGCTTCGTTGCCTGTGCTACCAGCCTGTCGCTTCTGCGCCTTCCTGGAGTAGCCCGGTCTTCGTGGCGCTGACTCTGTTGGGACTCCTCCCCCCCCCCCCCCCCCCACCCTGCCATCGTGCGTTGAGGGTGTTTTGGCGGTTCCTTCCTCCTGTCCCCGCTTTGACCGAGTGGTAAGGTAACGGTAACAGCCCTCGGCTGGCCCCCAGGCTGGGCGCCAGCTTTGTTCAGAGGCACTTCATTTCCTCGTACTTCGTAGTACCATTTTGCGCCCGACGCTCGTCTTAGCTTGGCAGGGCCCTCGTCATTAGTGTGTTGTGTCGGACATATGTGGCAGCTGTGTCGACCAGAGGCGCTTCTTGCGCTCGTATTATGCTTTCGCATATTATGAATCTTGACTTTGTTGGCAGGGCCTCTCGGTGCCCACGCTCGGTCGCCTATCATGTTTTATGTGTTGCAGTTGCCAGGGGTTCACCTGCTCGCAGTGCGGTGACTTACGATGGCCGGGTGATAACCACAAGGTCGGTCTCCGCGGGACTGGTTGCTCTTCTGACCACGCTTATGTCTGCTCGACCTGGCGCAAACTACGGTGGCCTCACCTGTCAGCCTTACTGGTGCGAGCGCCATCGCTGTCTAGCGACCGATCAGCTCTATTGCCTCCCCCCTCCGTTCCCGGAGACGTGATTGCACATGCCCACCCCGACCTTGTGAAACAGATGACACGTCGGACACTTACGCTCGGTGCGTACCACAGGACCACACCCATTGCCAAGCCCGCTGACTCTTACGAGGTGTCGTATAGCGTATAGCCGGCAGAGTGACCCACCCCACAGAGCCTGGCCTGCAGAGATGCGCTTCGCGCCTTACGTTGTACACTGGCAGTCCTGGTATGTGTCTCCTCGACAAGCCCGCTGACTCTTACGAGGGGTCATATAGCCAGCAGAGCGCCCGCCTCATTGAGCCCAGCCCGTAGAGACTTGTGTCCCATCGTCCGAAGACCGGCTTCAGACCGGAGCCCCCGCTACACCATCAGATCCAAAGCATCGTGGCGCCCCCTCCGCTCCCAGAGCAGTGACCGCACGCGCCCACGCTGACCGTGGGGATCGGAGGACACGTTGGACACGTGAGGCCAGCTCTTCTAGCAGGACTGAAGTCACCCTGGCGCTCGCACGGTCAAGGAGACCAGCCTGCAAAGACGCGCTTCCCGCCGTTGTTTGTCCTCTGACTGTCCTGACTTGTCTCGCCTCTGAAGTTGGCCGAATTCTTACGGGTAATCATTTAACTGGCTGAGAGCCCGCCTCTCTGAGGCCGGCCAGCTGAGGCCTGTGTCCCCTTGTCCGCGGACTACTGGTAGACCTGTACCCTCCCGCTCCGTCAGCAGCTCTAGACACTCTCGCTTGTCAGGAACCAGCGCTGGAAGGACCGCGACGCGTACACTCCAGCACTCGCGGCCCTCGGCCAACGGCCTTACCCGCTGAATACTCCGGTTCTCGTCTCACCGAAGTTAAGCGACGTCGGGTTCGGTTAATACTTGGATGGGTGACCACCTGGGAACATCAAGTGCTGTTGGTGTCTGTCACGTAACGGATGTGACATGTTGTTTTATTTTTTCGCCAAGTCGTTTTTTTGTTAATAAATGTAGATCGCCGAATTCTGTAAATAGCCTTAGTTTAGGGAAGTTAATAAATGTAGTGTGAGCGTAATCGTAAAGCCCGTGCAGCAAGCTTAGCAGTGAGCGAGTACAGCGGTGGCACGCTTTAGCCAAGTAGCTTTAACCGAACAGTGTTCAGAAGTAAAGTTAAACTGCAAGGTAGCAGAAGGATATTACAGTCAGTCAGCGGAGTTAGCCAGCGAAGTGAGAGTCTGGGTCAGGGTGCGTCCTCGTTTGGAGCCCTTGACAAGCTGTGTGAGGGTTGTTTTACCCTCCCTGCAAGACCACGACCAGTGTTCCTGGGTGTGGGTGTCCCGAGAGACTTGTGACCACGGCTGCTACTCAGCAGAAGACCCCTCCGGTTCGTCTTCGTCTTGTTTGTCTCGTCCTGCCGGAGGACTCACCAGTGACAGGTAAATTCATGCCATTTCCTCAGTTAGCTGCTGTGCTCTTGGGTGTTTGAATGTGTACATAGGTTCGGAAGGGTATGTTCGTCTAGTTTTTTAGTGATGTTTTAATCGAGGCTTTAACCATGTTTTTTAGGTTGGGTTGTAATGCGGTGGGTGTCGGATTTAGTTGTTTATATTCGGCTGTCGCCGAGTATCAGTATATTTAAAGGGCCATGTTGTTAAATTGAATTAAAGTGGGTATCCTTTCAAATATATCTGTATTAAGTCCTAGACGTGATGTAATAAGATTGTCACGTTGGGTGGTTGCTGGTGATTATTTCATATCTTTGTATGTACATCTGGATATTTTGATAATGTTGGTTTTAGCAGTGGCAATGTTATTATACAAAGGTGGTTGTGCTAGCTTAATGTTAGTGTAATGGAATAGTGCAGACCTGGTGAATGTTGAATGTACATAGGAAGCTTTCATATCCATGATTGTATATTTAATATGGCCAAGGCGGATATTAGGGTGAGACGAGACACGACTCACGTGGTTTGTGAGTAGGTGCGTGTCAAATAGGCCAGAATTAACTGTGTTGGCACTTTGACTGACAATGCGCCCTTTTCCAGTGCACTGGCGTCGAAGATTGGCTTCGAAGATTGGCTTCGAAGATTTCGTCATTCTTCGATCTCTCATCTTCCATGACCAACGGTGACGCATCATCGGGAGCGGGAACGCCTTCGCTAGCCAGTCCTGTTGGACAAGTACTTTGACGTTGGGCTACAGCGGGCGGATCCTACGTTCTGCGCGTCGGTCACAGGCGTGCGTGGGCAAGCGCGGCTACGGTGCTCTGTGGTGTAGGGGTAGTACTCGTACGTTACGAGCCACCCTGTCTAGTGTGGGACAGAGGACACTGTACAGAGACAAAGTTACCCGCCTTGTATAGCCGTTGGCCATATTAGTCATTTTCACCTGTTAGTCATTTTCACTTGTTAGTCATTTTTTATATGTTAATCTTTTTTATGTGTTAATACGTTATGAGTGCATGCGTGGGTATGTGTGAGTGTGTGGGGCGTTAGTGGGTTGGGGTGGGGGTTAGAGTAAGAGTAGGTAATAAAGGATTTGTTTGTTGTTTATCGCTGGCGTTGCATTATTTATTTAGAGTGGGTGGGTTTTCTCGAGTGTCTGCACTCACATTGTCCACGGCGCCCTGACTCCGTCAGGCGTGTCGTGACAGTGTCATCGTCTACCCCTCCACGTCCTCATCACTTCGGTCTAGTCCTGCGCTTCGGTCCCGCGGCCAGGTTCTCGTTCGTCTCATTTCCGCTTTCCTCACCCGCCGCGTCGCCGGCTCCTTGTCAGCGCTCGAGTAGGAGCTCCAGACCGGGATCATCGTCGCTCCCGTCATCGCTGTCGCTCCTGGCACCTGCCTTGCTCCGCCCGCCTGTCGCGTCCCTCTGTCGTCGCCCTATCGCACTGCCCCTCGGCCCGGCACGATGGAGCTGTCGTCGCCTCCGTTCTGTGCTGAGACTCTTCTCGCCCTGGATGCGGCGTCTCATCTGTTCGTGGCAGCGCTTCCCCCCCCCCCCCCTGCTGGCAGGTGCAGAGGTTCCGTCACTTCCACAGCCATCTCGGTTCGGGACACCTTCCACCCTGCGCCTGCAGGCTGGCTTCCAGGACTACGACTACGTCTCCGACCGTCGCTGGCCGGCTGGACTCGACTTTGCCTTTCGACAGGAGTGGTAGGCGGGCCTCCCCAGTCTTCTCCTGCTCCCTTCTGCCTTGGACCCTCCGGCGTTAGTGCTAGATGGTGGCGTCGCTCTAGTGATCGAGCCCTCCCCGGGGCTTGCTCAAGACTGCGTCGCTCGTCCGGAACTCCTTGGCTTGCTCGGGTTCCTGGAGCTGCTGACCCTAGCTTTCATAGCTAGAGTTCTAGAGTTCTCCTCGCCCTCGCGGAAGTGGCCAACTGGGCGGCGGTTCTTCATCGGTCAGCGCCTTGACTGCCGCTGCCTTGTGTTCTGGTGCGTCGGGATGCCGTGCTTCTAGCCTGCCGCGGTCTGCCCCCGTCCGGGGATCCCAGCGACCCCTGGATCCTCGCTGCCGTCGCAGAGGTCCTTCAGATCACCTTACGCCTGCCACCGCTGCATCGCCCCCGCTGTGGTCAGAGATTCCGCCCGACGAGCTCAAGCCGACGCCCTACGTGGAGAGGTCGCCGCGCTTCTACAGTAGGCCCCCTCAGAGGTCGGATTGCGCCCCAACTCCGTAGCCTTCTGCAGCTGCCTCTTCATAGTACCCAAGCCGGTCTTCGATCTCTCTGCCCTGCACGGATTTTTGCTGGAACCGCCGAGGCCATACAGCCCATGAACTTTGCTGGTTCTTCTGATGCTTTGCTCCACGCCCCCTTGCACCCCGCCTCCAGGTTTCTCCGCTTCACCTTCGTCGGCGTTATCTACCAGTTTCGGGCCCTACCGTTCACTCTCAACCTCAGCCCTTGAGTTTTCACCCACATCATGGACGCCGTAGTTGCCAAGGCTCGGCAGTCTTCTTCCAGTCCGACGTCGAACTACCTGGACGACCTCCTCCTGTGAACCAAAGGAGGCCGATCTGACGACGGACAGGGATGCGCTGATATGGCTGTTCTCGCGATTGGGGCTTCCTGGTCAACGCGGGCAAGTCGGACCTCACTCCCTCACGCCGCTTCGACCACTGCTGGCATGGTTTTGGCTACCGACCTCAACAGGGTGCATTTGCCGGAGCCTCGGATCCAGAAGTTAGCAGCCCTAGCCGGCCAATCAGCCCAGCACGACACAGCCCTGCCAGAGTTGGCTTCAGCTCCTCGGCGTGATGAATGCGGCGGCGGATCTTCTCCCCCTCGTCCTTACTCCGGACCGCTACAGCTGCACCTCCTGCTCCTTTGACGTCCGTCCTCCGGCGACATAGCTGCCCGGGTGCCCGTGACTCAGATGCTTCGTCCCCATTTGTGGCGTTGGACGGACACATCGTGCCTCACTTCGGGAGTCTCCCTGGGCTCTCCACCCCCTCAGCTCCCTGTGTGTCCATGCAGGGCTCTCTGGGTGGGGTGCCCACCTGCTACCGCGGTTCCTCCCGACATCTGTCCCCTGGCCTCCGGAGCTGGTGGACAGACATCAACTGGTTGGAGCTGCAAGCGGGCTGGCAAGCGCTCATGGCGTTGGAGGCACTCCGTCACCAGGAGCTGCTCGTCCTCTCGGGACAACGCCACGGTGGTTCCTACATTCAGAAGCAGGGCGGTACGTGCTCAACCAACCTGTGCATGCTCCTCTACTGACTGATGAGCTGGTGCGAGGACCGCAGCATTTCGCTCCGAGCTCGTCACATTCCCGGCCACCGGAACGTCTTGGCCGACTCTCTCTCCCAGCGCAGCCAGCTGCTACACATGGAGTGGACGCTACGCAAGGACATCTTCAAATGTTCTGCGCTCACTGGGAGATGCCTATGTTCGACCTATTCGCCATGAGGTGGAATCACCAGCTTCCTCTCTTCGTTTCCCCGATTCCAGCCCCCCTTGCCTGGGCAGGCGACGCGCTCTCCATCCCATGGGACGGCCTCATCACGTATGCGTACCCTCCGACGGTCCTCGTTCCCAAGGCCTCAGCTTCGAGGATGCACTGCGGTCGTCGTGCTGGTAGCCCCATTCTCCTGGAACCAGTCTTGGACCAACCCCCCCCCCCCCCCCTCCTGCTGCCCTCGCTGAGCACGATGCTCAAGCAACCGCGCCAGCTGCTGTTCCACCCGTGCCCGGGGCGTCTCCTCCTTCACGCCTAGAGATTGTGTGGCAAGCCCTCACCGCTAGAGGCTTCTTGAGTGCAGCAGTGGAAGCAATCGCTACAGCCTGCAGACCCTCGACCAGACGCGTCTATGAGGGGAAATGGCGAGTACTGTGGTCCTGGTGCGCTGACCAGCAACTCTCCCCCACTGAACTGACGAACCCCCATCTCGCCGACTTCTTCCTCTGGCTCTTCAGGGACCAGGGCTTGGCCCCCTTCACGATCAGGGGATACCTGTCCATGATTGCCGACACTGCGGCCGCCGGGACCTCGGCCTCTGCAAGACCTCGCCGATCTTATGACTCACTTCGGCCTGCAGCGTCTGGTCCCCCACTCGCTCATTCCTCGCTGGGACCTCCCGTGGGTACTAACGTGGCTGAAATCCGATAGGTGCGAAATGCTGTCCTTCACGGATGTGACACGCAAGACAGGCTTCCTGCTGGCCCTTGCCCTGGCGGCCCGAGTAAGCGAGCGACGCGCGCTGTCAGCGCGCCCTGCATGCCTGCAGTTCCAGACGGATAGTCCCGTGCAGCTTCTCATGGACCCGGCCTTCCTTGCCAAGACTAGGTCTCCTTGACCGCGCCACAGGTGTTTACCTTACGGCCGCTGAGAGATGCGAACTTCCACAGGAGACCAGGCCAAGAGACTTACCGATGACATTACCGTATGGAATCGTGTCTACGCTAGCCTAATTTTAGCCAAAATTTGTTGTGTACGTATAGGGCAGTGTTGGCAGGTGAGGGGCGCCATAGCTAGGCAGTAACCCGAGTAGTCTCCCCTTCATCCCCATATGGGTATGCGCCTAACCGTGAGCACTCAGTTTAGTTTCTGAGCGGACCGGCGGCCAGAGGGGTAGGTGGGAGGGTCATCCGGGTAATGTCATCGGTAAGTATTTTTCAAAAAAATACATTTTAAAGAAAAATACATTTGTTTTCTCAAAACACATTACCGATGACATTACTATGAGGAAGAATTACGAAGAGAAGGTGGGTGCCGCTATAACACCCCTAACCCACAATCACAGGCAACTAGGCCCGCCCTCCCTAAGCAACCTCCCGATAATTTTAGCGAAGATACTAGGGCGCCGGGAGGGAGTGTTGCGCTGCTGCGATGTCTCCCACCAGCGAAAGGTTCTGGCGCTGGCTGGAGAGGTCCCTCAGGTAGGATCGGGTGATGGTAGACTCTGCTCACCAACCCACGGCCGCCACAATGTCCTTGACCGCGCAGTTGCGGTCGAATGCGAGGCTAGCAGCCATGGCTCTGACCTCGTGCGCCCTGATGTGCATTCGTTTGGCTGTATCAGGGGCGAGATCTTGGTAGGCGGAGCGGATCACCCAACGGAGCCAGGAGGATATCGTCTGGGCCAAGATGTCATTTCTACCTGGGGACAGAGGGAGGAAAAGGCGGGTGCATCCCCTGCGTAGCGGCTTGGTCCGGCGCAGGTAAACGCGTAGCGCTCTCACCGGGTCCTGTTGTCGGGACGCACGGGTGGAGCCTGGGTCTCGCAAAGGTTGAATGGAGACCACCTGAGGAGCAGTCAAAGGAGATCGGGTCTTGGCGAGAAACGGCGGATCGGGGAGCAGATGAACCGAGCCGTCGGCCCGGAACTGCAAACATGCTGGCCGCGCTGAAAAAGCGTGCAGCTCGCTGACTCTGGAAGCGGAGGTGAGAGCCAGTAGGAAGCAGGTTTTCCGCGTCACGTCCGGCAGCCGTGCCAACTGGATCGGTTCGAAGCGGGCGGAGTTGAGCCAAGTAAGCACCCATGGAAGGTCCCAGCGTGGGACCAGCAAGCGAAGAGTGGGCTGGTGTAGCCTGAAATGCACCATCAGGTCGGAGAGGTCCTTGCAGGCACCCGAGTCGGGGCGTCCCAAATGCCGATACGCGTCTGCGATCATGGCCAGATAACCCCGAATGGTGATCGGCGCCAAGCGCTGGTCGGTAAACAGCCAGAGGAAGAAGTCCGCCAGCTGGTGAACTGTCAGATCCGTGGGGGAGAGGAGCTTGTCATCACACCTGTCGCACAGGACGCGCCACTTGCCGTCGTACACTTGTCTGGTCGAGGGTCTGCGAGCCGTAGCGATAGCCGCCACTGCCGCACTTGAGAAGCCTCTACAAGCGAGGGCCTGCTGCACAATCTCCAGGCATGGAGGAGGAGACGCTTGGGGCACGGGTTGAAAAGGGCCTGCCGGGGTTGCTGGAGCATCGAGCGAGGCATGGGAAGCCGCAGCGGGGGGCCCGTGGCGAGGTTCAGGAGGTCCATGGTCCATGACTTGGTCCGGCAAAGAGGAGCTACCAGGAACAGAATCGCGTTGCATCCCCGGAGCTTGAAGAGGACTTTGGGGATGAGCACTGTCGGGGGGTAGGCGTAGGCGACTAAGCCGTCCCAAGGGATGGAGAGAGCGCTGACTGCCCAAGCAAGCGGGTCCGGGATTGGCGAGACGAAGACCGGCAGCTGGTGGTTCTATCTCGTCGCGAACAGATCGACCATGGGGGCCTCCCACGCCACTCCGATCATCCAAAAGATGTCCAGGCGAAGCGTCCACTCTGTGTGAAGTAGGTGACCATGACGCAAGAGGGAGTCCGCGAGAACATGGCCGGGGATGTGACGCGTGCGGAGAGTGATGTTCCGATCCTCGCACCAACGGAGCACCTGGTACAGTAGCATGCAGAGTGAGGGAGAGCGAGTCTCACCCTGCTTCTGGATGTAGGCGACAACCGTGGAGTTGTCCAGAGAACCAGCAGCTCTTGTTGTCGCAGCCATGTTTCCCAGGCGAGCAGGGCTTGCCAGACCGCCTTTAACTCCAACCAGTTGATGTGCTGCGCCAGCTGATCCGGGGGCCAGACGCCGGAGGCCATGGAGAACTCCGGTAGCAGGTGAGCGCCCCAACGCACAGGGACAGGCAGAGAGTAGAGGGGAACGCCCGCGGCAAGCCAGACGGGATCCGCCCAGCGAAGAAGGTGAGGACGGAGCATGGGCAGCCTCGAGGTCGTCCGTCGAGGGCTGCCAGTGGAGAAGGAGGTGCAGCTGTATCGGTCAGGAGTTGAGACGCCCCAGGGGAAGCAGGTCCGCTGTCGCACTCATCAGTCCCAGAAGCTGAAGCCAGCGCCTGGCAGGGATCGCCATCTCCTGAGACACCTGTCGCGCAAAAGTCACCAGCTTCTGAACGCACTGCTCCGGCAACTGGACATGGTTGAGATCGGTGCGGAATTCCATTCCCAGATGGACGAAGTGACGTGACGGCGTGAGGTCGGATTTCCCCACGTTGACCAGGAAGCCGAGCCTGTTGAGGAGAAGGAGAAGCGCATCCCGGTCGACCCGCAAGGTATCCTCGGACTGGTTCCGGAGAAGGAGATCATCCAGGTAGTTCGACGTGAGGCTCAAAGACGTCCGCCTGGTCCAGGGAACCACTGCGTCCAAGTGCTGAGGTTGAGACCGAAGGGCAGCGCACGGAACTGATAGACGACCCCTTCGAAGGTGAAGAGGAGGTAACGTTGGGAGGCCGGGTGCATGGGGACGTGGAGATAGGCATCAGAGAGAGCCAAGCTGACGGCAAAGTCCATGGGCGGTGCGCAGGGCTCGGGCGGTCTCCATGCGAAAGGGCGGCGCCACGATGAACCTGTTCAACGCAGAGAGGTCGATGACGGGACGCCACTTGCCGCCTGGTTTGGGCACCACGAAAAGCCGGCTTGCTGGAGAGTTGTGTCGCACCACCACTTCCATGGCGGCTTTCCGGAGCAAAGTGGTGACCTCGCCGCGCAGGGCGTGAGCTCTGAGCTGGTCCGTAGGGATAGCTGTTCATACGGGCGAACGGCGCAGAGGTGGTGGGGACCGAAAGGAGAGCTGGAGTCCCTCGGAGACAGTAGATAGGATCCAAGGGTCGTCTGGCAGCAGTGACTGCCACACATCGCTGCGGGAGGCAAGCCGCCCGCCGACCGGAGACCCTGGAACGGACAGCGGTGGCACGAAGACCCTGGAATGGACAGCGGGGGCAGAAAAAGGAAGTCAATGGGCCCGGCCCCACCCAGGGCGATGGGCGATCTGGGGACCGGCTGGGGTGGGGTCAGAAGGCGGGTGGGCGCGACCAAAGGCGGGGGGTGGGGTGGCAGGCGACCACGGACCGCAAAGGGGCGTCAGGAGGGTCTATGGGGCTTCAGGGCTCGACCCAAAGCCTTGCGGGCTGTCGGAAAGCTGGCGGGGGCAGGGCGGGCGGGCGGGCCACACGTCCTTATGTTCGTCCTTGACCGACTGCCAAGTTGGGCCAAACAGAAGGGAACCGCCCAGGGGAGCCTGCCGAAGCTGCTTCGTCACGTCGGCCGGGAGGGCACAGTCGCATAGGAGGGTATCCCGACGCATCAAGTCAAAGTTGATGGCGGCAGTCATAGCGTTGACCAAGGTGTGGTATGCCGCACGATTGGCAGAAACGGCCAGGGCCAAAAGATCCCCAAGGAGCGGTGTAAGAGAAGGCTGCCAGGCCTCCTCGACCCGTCGAACCAAGGCCTGGGTGGCAAGTCCCAGAAACCCTGACGAGGCGAGAGCATTGCGAATCAGGGAGGCTGTCCTGTCGATGCCGTGCGAAGGTAGCCGAAGCCGGGAGGCACCGACCAGGGCGAGCGCGCAGGAGGGGGGGTCCACTTCCGGAAGCGGGCAGGAGAAGGCTTGCGAGTGACCGGAGTACCACCGCTGTCAGAAGGAAATGGCCAAGTTCGCAGGCCACTTGGAGTCAGAGAAGAAGCCATTATCGCCCAAGGCGCCATGTTGCATATGCGCCGAGAAGGCGTCGCGCAGATCGCGGAAACCAGGAGGCTGAGGAAGGGACTTTGAAACGTTTCGTTGACGCTCAGCATCCACAAGGGCCAATGCTCTCCTCTTGAGTGGCGGGGGTGGCTTGCAATCTTCCAGGGGAAGGCATGCGGAGATAAGGCGAGCCGCCTCATCCAAGGCCCGTAGTGTTTTCAACCTAGGTCCCGCGAAGGTCAGTAGCGACAAGGAGTCGTCCCGCGAGGAAGCGCGCCTGGGATCCGCCGTCTCGTCATCCCCAAGGAGTGCGAAACACAATCCTCCGGGGCCAAGCTGATGAAGTCGTCATTGGGAGGGGGTGCAGGGGAGCTACGAGGGAGCAACTCCACAAACTACGATGGAGGGCACGGAGGTAGCATCCCGCAGAGAGACAGGGGCACGGGGGGGTGGATGGGGTCCACTCCCGAGAGCGACGTCGGGAGGAGGGATCCCGCGAGGGTGGACGCGACGAACCGGGGCTGCGATGTGGAGAACGGCGAATCCGCAGTGCGGGACTACGACGGGGGGGGGACCGCGGCCGTCTGAAGGCAGAAGAACGGCGAGAAGGGCGCCGGTCGGCTGAAGGCGAGTGACGAGACGAGCAGCGGTGCAAGGCGCTTGGAGAAGAGTCACGCCTAGAGCGCCGCGCCGAGCGCTGGCGGATCGAGGAAGCCACATCCGACGTGTCGGTAGAACGCGAGCGACGGCGGTAGCGATGGCTACGAAAGTCAGTCCGAGGACGCAAAGGTCTATCTCAGGAGCGAGTCCTTGGCCTGCTGTTCCTTTGTCTGCTTATATGTGCATGATCACGAGCCCCGAGTACCCCTCCCACAATGGGGGGTAGGCAGGGCATGTTATCTTTAGGAGGGCGAGACCCGTCAACAGCACCTGACGGGTGGCACCCTAAACGTTCTGAGTCCATTCCAGACTCCCGGTACTTTACAACGGTCCGGGGCTGGAAGGCTGACGTGCAGGTAGACACGGCTCTCTGTCAGAGTCGATGTAAGTGATGGACGTACAGCAGACGCCACACCATTCCCTGGGCCAGCACGGTCAGGTAGGCGGGTCGTGCATATGCTTTGTGGAACAGGTATCAAAGTCTTACTCACATCGCTCCCCCCCGCTGACGCGTCGTCTGTGCGAAGAACGAGAGACGACTGTAGCAGAAGGTGTCGACCGTCCCCCATCCGCCACTGGAGGAACACGCGTCGAAGCAAGCATGGAGGCCGTGGGAGCGGTAGAAGGTGTCTGTTCCTGAGCCGGCGATGGGTGTTCACGGCGATAGAAGTTCCACAGTTGCGACCACCTCTCTTCTTCCCAGGGGGTGCAGACCGCGCAGGTACGAGTGGAGGCACAGCCTGAACACGGTAGGCAAACAGCATGCTGGTCGCTCGGCAACTGAAAGTCGCCACATCTCGGACAGGTGTGCACTTGCCAACTGCAAAACAGAATGAACAGTGAAGGCAGACGAACGTGGCGCCACGAGGCCACGCAACACTTGAGTACAAGCGAAGTGAATGCGAAGTCGAAAGCCATGCCACTGCCGCCGCCCAGCGCTCTGTATTCCCCCCCCCCCCCCCCCCCCCCCCTAGAGCGCCGGTCACTGGCAGAACCGAGATATTACCTCGTCATGACGAAAAACCCCGATACCACGCAGAGGAGGAGAGGGAGCCCTCGGCAGAGAAGGGGCAAGGCCACAAGGACGCAGGACACAGTGCAGAGTCGCGCGCACGTGGGAGGAAGTCCACGGAGGCCGGCGCGTCGCTGAAAATCCAAGAAGCCCCAACGAAAGCCAAGTCTAGTTGTCACTCAAGGACAGCTCAGAAGGCAGCTCAACAAGGCACTACCCATCCCAGGTTGGGACAAGACACCACAGCGACGAAGGTAAGAAGACCGGTCGCACCGTACAAAGTCCAAGCACCACGAAGAAGCACAACGAAGAAGAGCACAGCCCGTACACAACCGTCCTAGGCTAGCGAAGAAACTAAACTGAGTGCTCACGGTTAGGCGCGTACCCATATGGGGATGAAGGGGAGACTACTCGGGTTACTGCCTAGCTATGGCGCCCCTCACCTGCCAACACTGCCCTATACGTACACAACAAATTTTGGCTAAAATTAGGCTAGCGTAGACACGATTCCATATGGTAATGTCATCAGTAATGTGTTTTGAGAAAACAAATTCTTACCGATGACATGACTCGGAGGACCCTCCCACCTGCCCCGCTTGCCGCTGGTGAGCTAAGTATTCCGACTGGTTGGTCACTACGTGACTCGGAACTGGATGGGCAGGAATGGGAGACAACTCTCGGCCCCTCTGGGGGTTCCCCGAGTGTCTCCCGGGTTGTGTTGGAACACAACGGGTTCTTAGGCTAAACTTGAGTAAGTAGTAAACACTTCCATATAGTCATGTCATCGGTAAGTATTTTTGGAAAAAATACATTTTAGAGGAAAAATTCATATTTCCATCCAAGGAACATATGGCTAAATGAGACCAGCAAGAGGCAAAAAACAATATGAGGCCCTGCATATGTACACACTCAAAATGTTAATTGACTCATGCAGTTGGATGGTGTTGGCATTCTGGCAGATAACCCATATCATACCGAGGCTAAAAGCTTCAAATTTGTACGCTGCCATATGCAAGCTACATTATAGTACTGACAGATAAGGATATAGACCAATGGCTTTAGTTCAAGGGTGGTGCCAGAATAGCTTGGCACCCACAGGCACCAAGCTATTCTGGCACTACCCTTGAACCATTTTAGTCAAACTTATTTCACACACTGGTGTATTCCGAAAGATAAGGGTTAATGGGGCTGATCTACTGAAACAGTTTGAATTTCAAGTTAATCCATTTAACCCTGACACTATATAATAGGAAATGGATCGACCATGGTACTTCAAGGGTAGTGCCAGATTAGCTTGGCCCCTGGAGGCACTAAGCTCATCTTGGAAGTCCCTTGAGTTATCATGGTTGATCCTTCTCCTGCAACTGGTACATGGTCGTTAGGTGACACATCCCAAATTTGGGAAATGCAGCCTTGGGCCTAAAGTTGGTTACGCAGATCTATGTGAAAAGAAAATAAACAGCTCATATTTCAAGTTAAGTCGATGACACACGCAGAAAACAGATACAATTTCACATTAAGAGGCCAGCCCAAGTCACATAAAGAAGAAAAAATGATTCCGCACAAGCTTGGGTGTAACCGGATACTATGCAAAGTTCATCTGATAGTTGCCTCTTGATGTATTTACCAGTAACGTCAGTTTAAAGGGACCTTCTCCAGGCCATGAAGGGTAACAGTGTGAAATATCAGTTCTTCATACATGCTGTTTCATGATAATGTTGGACAAAAGGCTACCTTATAATGTTTGAGTGTCGTAAAATAAAAGACTTTCCTGCTCTTCTGATTTATATCTAGGAGAGTTCATACTTCTGTTTCTCACAAGGGAAATCTCCGCTGGGCATACCTACACTCACAAAGAATGACAGATTGTCAAAAATGAAAGGCAGAAAAGCCGTATAGGCAAGATGCGCTTGTATCTGCATTACTAAGCCAAGCCCACCATGGAGCAGACTGCTTTAGCCCTTTTAGCCCCGGATCCCTACAGCAGGAGATGGCTTGACCATGATAATTCAAGGGTATCTCCAGATGCCAAGCTAATCTGGCACTACCCTTGAATTATCATCGTCAAGCCATCTCCAGCAACTGGTACATAGTCATTGGGCAACACCTCCAAAATTTGAGAAATGGGACCTTGGGGCTAAAAGGGTTAATTGCACAACCTCCTATAGTATAGTACTGTTTATGGTACCAATGGATGCATGCACAAAGGTGTTAACCCATTTAACCCCACAGCTGCATTTCCCAAATTTTGGAGGTGTCACCTGATGACTTTGAACAAGTTGCAGGAGATGGATTGACCATGACTGACCATGATAATTCAAGGGTGGTGTCAGATTAGCTTGGCACCATCAGGCACCAAGCAAGTCTGGCACTACCCTTGAATTATCATGGTCGATCCATCACCTGCTGTAGGGTGTAGCGGCTAAATGGGTTAAAATTATGTCAATTCTGGTTATTACTGGTGGTTCATTCTAAAATGAGTTTGGACAAAACAATACAAATGATCATCTTCTCCCCCCAAATATTACTAATGATTTGCTTCAGAAAATACAGTAAAAAAAAAAAGTAGTCTTACGCAGTTTCCTTTCCATCTCTTCACAACGCCGAATCTCATTAACAAACTTTCGCTGGAAGGCATTCACATCAGGGTTCAGCTGCAACAGCCATAAAGTAGCTAGGTCATGTCAAGATGGAAACAAACAATAATCACATTTTAAGTTGCAACAAATGATGGTCATAACAATGTCATTTTTTCTGAAGCTGAAAAGCTTGGCACCTTGTCATATTAATTACTTTTCTGCTATCAATATTATGCTTGATCCATCTCCTTTAGTTAATAAAGTGATCGAGTTAATACAAATAGTATTACAAATCAAAGCAACCTACTCCAAGCAGTAGAGAGTTAATAGTTCGCAATATCTAATAAACAAATGTTCTTAGCATGTCTTAAAGTAACGCTGGACAAAAATTATGAAGTTTGAATGTCATCCTCTTTATGCAGAAGAGTTCAAAAGGCAGTTCGAAAGGGTAGAAATGTTTTCACTGAGGCAAAACAACACTGATAACCGTTGTATCAACAAATTTCAGCAATTAACCCTTAATTAAGAGAGAGAGAGAGCTTTTAATGATTGTTATTAATCAAGTTTATTACCAGATTATCTTCGTTTACCTCGCCAGAAGAACTCGTTCATATTGTGATGGTTGCTGTGGTAACAGTTTTATGTGTTACGTTTTCATCCTAATGTATGCTGTGATTATTAGTTTGTGTGATAATTGGTGCGATATTATTTTAGTCTTAGTAACTGACATCAAGACACATTCCAATATTTTTATTGTTTTGTTTTTTTAAATTGAAACATATGGCAATAAACTATCTTATTATTCGGAATACACCAGTGTGTGAATAAGTTTGATTAAAATAGTTCAAGTAGTGCCAGAATAGCTTGGTGCCTCTAGGCGCCAAGCTATTCTGGCACCACCCTTGAACTAAAGCCATTGGTCTATGTCTTATCTTAAGTACTATAATGTATCTTGTATATATGGCAGTGTACAAATTTGAAGCTTTTAGCCATAGTATATGGGTTAAAGTCTGTCATGGAACAGATTGCTAACCCTTTGGGTGTCAGTAGTCGTTTTCGATGTGATGAGTCCTGCAGAAATCATGACAAAACTGCTACGGACGCCCAAAGGGTTAACTTAAAACAAACAAACAACAAAATTCTTACATCTCTGAACTGCACAAGTCCCAGCTCGCCCAGTTCTGAGACACACGTGTATGCAGCTTCCGACTGTAGGAACATCTGACACAAGGTCATTTCCTCACTCCGCAACAGACTATCCATGATGGTGGCTTGACAAAATCTCTTACGCTATAGCTAGAAAACTTGCAGATCTGAAAGAAGAAGAAAAATATTTGACTCAAAAGGTCACACAGATTTCTGTAGAAATGTATAAAATCAACCCTTTTACTTTAGCCCTCACACGTAACAAGATACCACTGATGACAATGTTAATTCTTAAAGATGGTGCCAGAAGAGCTTAATTGGCACATCCTCTACATGCCATGCTACTCTAACATCAGACTTCAACTATCCTAGTCAATCTCTTTCCCAAGCTGTCGTGTAGCCTTCAGAAGACACCTCCAAAATATAAATATTCGGACAGCGACAAGAACTGAACCGCTCCACTTGCCTCATACCAGAATCAACATACATAAACCTAGTTTAATATGTTCAGGTGTTTCAGCACACACTACAACATAACTCCACATTAAACTTTACCTTTAAAAGATCTTCCCAAGTTGTATATTTTCAAGCATTTTAGCATAGAATTCCCTTCCACTACAACTTAAGTCCATATTGTGCCTTACCTTTAAAAGATCTCTTCACGAATACATCTGTCGTGTATAATGACCCGAGAGCAAACAAATATATTGTGATAGACACCTCATCCAGTAAACATGGATACACCCATGACTGCACATCCGTTTTAACACTACATAAAAGTAAAAAACAATGCTCAGTGTACATATATTACAGTACACCACTTTTTAATTAACATTTTTATTACCTTAGTTTGCCAAGTTTAGTTTGTGTAATTTTATTTTTAAAATGTTTATGTGCATGCATTTTAAGACTTAACAAGACTATGCCTGTTTATCCATGACTATAATAAAAGAGGCACCTCTCTCTCTTTCTCTCTTACTTACACACACACAAGTATGATAAATGAACTGTGGTGCAAGATTTGCTCTGCACCACAACAATCAGTTGCCCTGTAGTGGTTTATCTGTTCACTGCAATGTGTACATTAGAGATGAGCTGGAAGCGTGATGTACAAAATTAAACAAAAGCACACTTCAGAAAACAGCTCACACTGGTTAACTCCCTCGATCCACTATTTTCTTTTTTCTACTTTGTTTTCGTTCACTGTTAAAATATAGCATCAATCATTCAAGACCCAAAAAGTGGCTCAGCATGAGGCACAGAGCCTTGTGAGCCCACGCAACTGCGGGGGCTCATGAGGATCTATACCTCTTGCAGTTGGGTGGTGTTCAAATTTTCTTGGCACTAAAGAGGTTAAGGCTGAATTCCCATTTGAAGTGGTTGCATTGCATGACAGGTCTGACTGTACGTACCAGTACTGTCATAGCACAAATAATTCAGCAGTCAAGGAAAAACTTATAGTCAAACAAGACCCAACAGGACGCATTTTCATCTCACACAACAGGTGCAGCAACTCAACACACCAGGGCATTAGGATAATGAGAAAAAGAATTGTCATTACAGGGAAAACAGAGAAGAGGAGCAAAAGATAATCATTGACATCCTGCTGTGCATACATTGCACACACACACACAACATTCAGCCTAACTGTCAAGTATGCATGTATCATATCAACGGCGGCATTCACTGGTAAAGTATTTGAAGTTAAATTGTAGACTAGTACAAATTGTCCAGCTGAAAGGTAGACCATGATTTCCCCTATGATTGAGAAATACTAGCAACGTATGTAAAATACATTACAAACCTGAGTGCATCTAGAGCATGAGAGGGTCAATATACATAAAGTGACAGTACCTTTTGTGCCCTTCCCATATCTTGCAACATACACAGGCCTGTCCTCTTGAACATACAAATACCATCTGTGCATTTGACAAATTACTATAGCACTTTGTCAACCTGTCATCTACATTCCTTAAACTATGCCTCCATCGATTAATCACACAGATAGCGTGTGTCAATGCTGGCTGCTTAGCTATTGCCTGGCCACATCTGCACATGACAATAATAAATTGTCATTGATCTGAAGGTTAAGGTGTTTTAGTAGATCAGGTAACACGGCCCCAGATCCTATAGAACCTTGACAACACGCGAAAATAACGGGTTTGTGAATCGATAAGAAAATTGCAAGCAACTACAATATATATTGTTCTGTAATGGCAGTCCATCTAATGAATTCTGTAATAAAAGTTTGCTGCCTGATGTAATGCCGTCTGCTACCGACTCTTTTGCGAGACACACCAGACATGCATGATTTTGTCACAAAACTTCATCTCTTACACATACTCATAGCCGTCTGAAACAAGTGATGTACGTGTACGAGCACAAGAAAGCAAACATTTTAAAACTAAATTACCGATCATTAATGACAAATCTATCAAACTAACATAGGTTTATGGAATCATACCTGAATTTATCCCCCAGAATAATTAGTCTCCGTGATCAGCATAATGCCCATGGCACTATCGTCGTCATGTGACTGATGACATCAACTCAAGGCACGCTACTCCATCATAAGAAACTATTTTTACCCAAATAAAACAACAAAAAAAAAACAAATAAACCCAAATAACACTAACATTAACCCAAATAATACACTGAACCAAAATGAAACCCAAATAAACCAAATTACCAGCCAATGATACCAAATGAATCCAAAAATTACATGAACGAACCCAAATGATACTATCATCGTGGCGTGTGCCTGGTGTGTCAGTCTGTAGGACTTTCTTGTGTGTGTGTGTGTGTGTGTGTGTGTACTCTTGTGTGCATGTGCATGCATCCATCTGAGAGGTTGGGGTACGTGGGCATCATCACACTGCAGTGTCAGCGCTTGTGTGTTAGTAGGTGTCATGTATGTGTGCGTGCGTGTGTGTCCATCTCAATGATGCATGTGTGTAGGCAATATACTGATGTAGCTTGATGACCATCGACGTAGATCACAGTGATTAGTGCGTGAGTGGATGCATGTGTGCGTGTGCATCCATCAGGTGTGCTTGTGTGTCCCTAGATTTGTGGGTGTATGTTTGTATGTGCATGTGTGTTTGTGTGTGTGTGTGTGTGTGTGTGTGTGAATGTGGTAGAGTGATCTTTGATCATGCGGTTAAATAGAGGAATGGAAGTGTTTAGTCTGTATTTTCCACTGATTATGATTTGTAAGGTAACTAAATGTTAATTTAATGGATAAAGCCAAATAAGTTAATTCCTAGTAGTATTGTCTTCTTAGATCTTTTTTTCTCTTTTAACTTGATCTACTTCATTCCGTTGTCTTGTTTTATAAGGTGGTTGTGGATAGACTGCACTGCATACCAGACAGGTTTCACTGTAAGTTAGAACAGTTTAGTCAGTGGAAGCATAGAGGTATATTGTGCCTAGCTCTAGCCTAAATGTATAAATATTACTGCCTGACTCTGTGTTTGGACAGCATGTAGCTATAAGTGCTCCAAGAATCCAGTGCATCTTGGGCGGTATGTTTTGTCATGAGTTTTCAGTCAGGTGCATGAGCTTTGACTGAACTGTATTCACCTATAGCTGCTGTGACATTTTTGGGCAGTCAGACACAGCAGTTTTGTTACTTCTGCATCTGGTCAATGACATTCAGTCTACCTTGATGTTATCCACCTTTGACACTTTGCTAAGGTATGTTGAATAGCTAGATGTTTGGTTATTTGTTAAGGTAAAATTGCATTAACTGAAAAATGTTGTTATTGCATTTTGTTATTTTTACTTGACTGTCTGTTTTTATAATTCGTTGTTTAGAGCCGATTTGTACTGTACATTCTTTTGTAATTTCGGTTGCATGACAATAGCTAGAATGTATGTTCAAGCTATAGCGGCGTATGTATATTTATGGTAGTTTGATAATAGTAATAGCTAGAACGTACGTTCACGCTATATTGTATATGATATATACTTATGACCTGTAATGTTTGTTGCAGGGTGGCATCATTGACTTAAAGGCATTGATTGAGAGCCTTGATTTGATGCTGTGAATAAAAAATGTTCTTCAATTAAGCCTCTTCTCAACCCTCACGGAAGCAAACCCCAGGGCGTGAGTGCGTGAGAAAGACCCTATACACCCCCCTCTACAACATGTATGTGTGTGTGTGGAGCTATCATACATACCAAATGATACACATATTAACCCTAATGATACTGTCAGTGTGGTGTATCCAGGCTTATGTCTGAGCATGTGTGCTTGTGCCATGTTGAAGCGGGGGATATTGTGATGGGGGAGTACCATGAGGTGTGAATTCCTGAGTAGTTTCAGCAAACTTTTCATGTTTCATAAAATAACCACGACTGACGTTTACATGGATCACAAAGATCTTATCTTGCCTTAAATGTTTCACAACAGACTCTGTTTCACGGCTCACAAGGCTGAAAAATTACAATCATGAATCATGCATCCTGATTTTAGGGCATACCGGTATACCTCGTACCCCTGTCCAAACACCCCAAAAAGGGACTTTGTAATAGCATTTTAAAGAATTTTGGGTAAGGGAACCCCTGCCCCCCCCCCCCTCACCACCCCCAGTTACGCCCCTGCACCTCATTGATTGTATCATTTGGGTTCATCTGGGAATCACCTGGGTACATTTTGTATTATATGTACTTGGTTCATTTAGGTAAAGTGACGGACCGAATTCATATTGATTACTGCAAGATAATACAATGCATTAACCAATTATTCACAAATCGATAATTGTATTCTATGTATACGTGCGGTAAGTTTTCGTCTACCAATTGGTACGGACAAAAACGCTTATCACTTTTCATATTTCATACCTTAATTTTGGGTGAATTGATAAATTTACAAGGAACATAACTCTTAGTGTCTCTTCTCTTTTAGCGGAGAAGAATCGGCGTCAAATGGTCTTCGTTCGTATGACTTGTAAAAATTCAGCATGCCTTTCGGCATTAAACCTGTTTGTAGCTCATGCAAAGTGACTACATCTACATTATGGAGAAAAGGTGCACAAGGTGAAATCTTATGCAATTCTTGTGGTTTGAAGCAAAACGCAAACGGAGGCAAAGACAACGGGCAAAATGGAAGCGCGAATGCTGGCTCCAAAAATGGCAACGGCAATAGCCAGGGCAGCAACAGTGCCAGCGGTGGTCCAGTCTTGCGCAAGAGCGCTAGGATAAAACCTGCCAAGAGCAAAGTGCAGGCTGCAGCCAAAGCGCTTTCTACGAAAGGCAAAAGCAGACGCATAATCTTTAAGAAAAGCGTAAGAACATTTTTATTAAAAAAAAAACAGTTGGCCGATGTTCACACTGAGAAATGTATCCTGTATTGTCCACTGAAACTTCTGTTGTAGATGTTCTCAAGTGACGCAAGCCACTGCCGTAAAATCCATCAGAATAGTTATATATGTGCTGGTCTGTAACTCTTTTGTAAGTTTTAACTTTTTTACTATGCCTCTATGCCACAAGGTCCAAAATCACTGACTAGCAATAAAAGCATACTTTCGATAAATTATTGGCTCACATGCAAAGCAAAAGTGAGTATGTTTTGGGCCAGTGGTCGTCCGTCTGTCGTGACTTGTCTGTTGCCCGTCGTCCGTGGTAAACTTTAACGTTTGCATTTTCTCGGAGACTAAGCCGCATTTTTCAAACTTGGCCCAAGGATACTTTGTGGTAAGACCTTTCTAAACATACCAATTTGAGTGACCTCTCACAAAGGTCACAGGGGATCAGGAAATAGGTAAAAAATAGGTATATTTTAACATAATTTATTTTTTCTCAAATAGAAATACTATTCACAACTTCAAACCCAAACTTGGTACAGAGATACCTAAGTAATGGTAAGACTTATCTATGCATACTAATTTGGATGACCCCTCAGAAATGTCAAGGGTCACAAGGGCTCAGGAAATAGGTCCAAAATAGCCATATTTTGACAAAAGATGTTTTTTCTCAAATACTATTTACAACTTTAAATCCAAACTTGCTACAGGGATACCTGATGGGAAGACCTTTCTATGCACACTAATTTGGTTGATCCCTCGGAAAGGTCAAGGGTCACGAGACCTGAGGAAATAGGTCTAAAATAGCCATATTTTGACAAAAGATGTTTTTTCTCAAATACTGTTAACACCTTAAAACCAAAATTTGGAGATGCCTGATGGTAAGACCTATTTATGAACACTAATTTGGATGACCCCTTAGAAAGGTCAAGGGTCTCAAGAGGCTGGCAAACGTGTGTAAAATGCTGATTTTTTTAATAAAATTGTTGGTATTCCCAAATTTTTCAACCAAATTTGGTGCAAAGATAGCTGATGATAAGACCTTCCTATGCATACTAATTTAGTCGACTCGTAATAATAATTACGGTATTTATAATGTGCTTATCTTATAATAATTATAACTCTAAGCGCGCACGCATGTGCACGCTTTAGACAATGACTCACGTACCACAGATACATTGCGACAGTCAGCTTGGGGTGGGGTGTGTGGTGATATTACAGTGCTAGAACTGTTGGAAGAGGTGAGTTTTGAGGGCGGACTGGAAGGAGGAGAGAGTGTTTCTGACGGAGGGAGAGTGTTCCAGGTGGATAGACCTTAGACGGAGAAGGAGCGGGGGCCGAAATTGCTGAGTTTGGTGCGGGGGATGTGGAGGTGGAGAGGGTCGGAGCGGAGGGAGTGGGAAGGAGTGTAGGGGTGAAGTAAGTTGGAGAGATAGGCAGGAGCGTAGTTGTTCAGAGATTTGTAGCAGAGAGACAGAATCTTGTATTGGATGCTTTGGGGGATGGGGAGCCAGTGAAGAAGTTTGAGCAGGGGAGTGATGTTGGATCACAAAGGTCATGGGTCACAGGGGTTGACAGATGTGTGAAAAATGCTTATATTTTCAGAAAACATGGATTTTGCTGCTGCAGAAGCCAGCCTTTGTCACAAAGGTCACACATATATAATATATTAAATCGGTCATACACGTGAGCCATACTGGCTTTGCCTTTCTTGTTTTTGCATAGCCTGCTTCTGTGAATCAGAGCGTTGACTTTTAACTAAGACTGGCATAGTGTCAAAGTGTGACATTGAAACAGGTGATTTTGTATCTGTTTTGTGATTTCAGCAACCTATCAAGGCGCCACGATCAGTAGCAACAGTCGTAACCGGTGACAGTATATTCCATGACGTAAGTGGTCTTGTCCTGTGTCACATATCTGTCAAGACTGAGAGGACTTGCTATAGTGGTCTCACTATTTGGTTCTGGTACAGTGGAGTCCAGTTAATAATAATACAATCATGCTTTACATTAATTTCTGGTTGACATGAATTCCCAGGATACAGCCGTCTTGTTCTCAGTTAAAATTTAATGGATTACATGACATGCATAACACAACATTCCCGTTTTTCATGAGGATGATTTTGTTTCCTGAGCAGAACATTTTTAGTATTAAAGGGACAGTCCTTAAGATTCTGAAGGTCACAAGTTGCCTAAAGCTTTTATCGAGATTCAGGATACTTACTCACTTAGACAATGACCGCCTTACTGTCCCACCAAACGTGTTCTTTTTTCCATACGACATGAAGAAAATGTGACAGTTTTCTGTAATAATTAATATTACCCATTTGACGTAAATAAGCCGATGTCTACACTGATCTGCAACACACTGTTCTCCACATACATTTCACAATAGAGTGTTGCTTGTCACTGTCAGTGTGGTCCGTAAGTGCGTCTCAGTGGGGAGATCGTCTCCGAAACGGCGATATCATTGGCCAAAACTATAAAAAGTAAATGCAGTAAACTTCGAATAAAACAAATCACCAGAGGACCCAGTTTTTCTTATGTCCATTGTAAATGAAGTAATTTATATAGAAACCGTACTGTCAGGACCTCTAAAGAAGTGTCATTATATAACCCACCTTGTTATAACTTACTGTAAATAGCTGGCCTGTGATAAGGCAAATTTATTTATGTGGCAATACTCTAACTCCAGGCACCTGTCTGCATCCTCATGCAGCCCTGAAAATGGCAAGTAATTTACTCGCCATGGTGAGTGAATTTTTTTTTTGGCGAGTAAAAAAAAAAAACCCACTCGCCAAATGCGAGTGCGCTCGTGCGTTTTCCAATCCAACGGCGAACCGCCAGCTGAACATCAGGTACGCTGGCGCGTGACCGCACCGCAAGCTGCCTCTAACATCACTTTACGGCAGTAGCCGAACACGTCACTCGAACTGTGCGTACCATAACAGTGGTCGGTGACAGTCGTTCTATTTTTAGTGATTCTTTTAGCAACTCGCTCATTCGCGGCTGCGTTCAGAATCGACCCAACACTGGGGTCCGTGCGAGTGTAACAGGGCGGGCAAACTGTTAGTTTATGTTTGATGTCAGCATGTTATTACAAAGTGCGCGCTACATGTTGAACGCGTTACTTGCTGTGACGTCGCCATACATAGTATTATGGGATACGCAGGGTCCGTACGGTCTGTGAAAATTTGTGAAAGTTGTTAATAAATGACAAAGTTTTTTCAGGGCCCTGGAAAGTCTGTCAGTCTCAGTCCTTTTCCTTAAAGTCTGTGAAAGTTTGTAAAAAATAAAGTGCTGGCAAACTTTTGCCTACTTCTTTCTTTTCTCCCCCAATTTGTGACGACTATTCCACTGCGAACGATCATGCTGACGCTTGTTGCAAGTGACCTATATTTATCTCTGATCATAAAGTGACTGCATGGCCTTTCTGCCGAACATTCTGATTGGTTGTTTACGCTTCTACCGAGCTCCGCCATTTGCTAAGCGTTCTTTTATTTTGGTATCTCTTCATGCATTAGGCACGAAAGCTTCAAATGAGCTGCTGATACAGAGTGATCTAATTAAAGTGTGTAAACCTTCAGGCTTCAGTTTGGGTTTTTGAAACGTTTATGAAAAGTTTGTGAACTTCGTCCCTGCTTTTCTGTACGGACCCTGGATACGGCATCGTGTGTTTCACTTTCGATCTTGAACGAAGTTGTACATGGCGGAGAAAAAGCAAAGGAAGCTGGAATGCTTCGGATTCTTCAATCTGGCACCGTCTGATCTTGATAATCGCTAAGAAAAAAGTTGCACTTCGACACCGGCATCTCCATCGACAAGCGACAGTACCAGAAATGCTACCCCTGGGCCGTGTGTGGCGCCGCCGCTACGACGCAGTTTTCAGAGTTCATGGCTGTGCTGCATGTATTTCCATGGCTAAAGCACGACGGCATTCAAATGGCATGCGCAATGTTCACCGAGGCAAACTCAAAAAGCAAGTCCAGAAATTTGAACAGAAATAAGTTTGTGAGTTTTTTTTTTTAATCGTGGTCAATCCATCATCTGGTACACAGTTATTAGGCAAAAATTGGAGAAACACGTCTTTCTGAGTGGTTAAACGGGTTGAAACAAACTTTTAAGTACATCAGTTCACACACACACACACACAGAGAGAGAGAGAGTCTAGACAAGTCACACTTTGGTTGTCAATCTGCCGCGTTTAGCAGAAAACGCTATATTCTCTGTTACAATAGATTATCAACGTTCATACAAATAAATAAATATATGTTTTCTGTGTGTGAGAGAGCGAGGGAGACAGGCTTTTGCGCGATAGCTCACCAGTTAAAGAATCGGTTTCATGGAAAGGACACACACACACTGTCACAACACATTTAAAGACGAGAGCGCGAAATGAGTTAATTTATTTTAAGGAACATACAGATGATGCAGTTTTTCTTAAATAAATCTGCAGACCCTCTATAAAGTATAATGCTAGGATGGGGGTCTGTGTACCCTCTAAAATTTATACCTGGGGGTCTACAGACCCTTTAACCTGTTGTGAAAACAGAAGCCCAGCTCTATTACAAAAAATAAATAAATAAAAATCCCACCACAGTTCACATGGGGACTTTGTCAGTTATTTCTCCACTTGATACTATCAAAAGCGTGAAGTCAGGACATAAACATTAACTTGGTTATGATTGTCTGTTCAAATATTTGTTCTCAATGCCTCTGGGCAGAAAACACTCTCTAACATTGGGCGTCAAACACTTGTGGTACATTATATTGTTGAGTTGGGCTGTTTTCAGTGGTAAGAAAGCAAGACCGGTCCCACCCAGGTATGCATCCTGTCACTCTGGTCCCGACGCCTGTTTATTCTCCGAGTTGTTGGTGGTCGCTGCTGTCGCATGCGTTGTGTTATGTGAAGCACTCGGGAGGCGTTTCGATCGGTATTCGTAGTCTGTGACTACAGGCTCCGATATACTCGTCAGGGAACCGGCCTATTGTTGTAGAGGGCTGTCGTTTAAGTGGGTGGGTGCGTTGTTGATGTCGTAGAGGGTTGTCGTTTAAGTTGGTGGGTGCGTTGTTAGTGTCGTGATGTTGGAGTTAACCTACGTGTTTCTCCTTATCCGTTCGTGGGATTCCGTCTCTTCAAGTCTGGTGGGGTGTGTAGAAGAGGAATCGCGGATTGGGCAGTGTAGTGGGCTGTGCTTAAGGGTTACGTAGTTTTCCTGGTCCGATGAGTTTAGGGTGACGGGCAGTTGTTGGTTGTGAAATGTGGCCGTTTTTTTCTTTGACGCGGTGGTAGATCCTTGTTAATCCTGCTTGATCGTCCCGTTGGAGTATGGTCGTGGGTTAAACCGCTTTCTTTTCCTCCGTCTCGTTGTCTTTAGGGCTGACGCGGGGAGAGGAGATAAGCTTGTATCGTTGCTCTGGGCTGTCTGTGGGGAATTAGGCGTAATGTTGCTTGCTTTCTTCGTGGCAGCGGGTCTGATTCTCGTTGGGTCCATGGGGCAAACTGGACTACGTGGAGTACTGTATGCTTCTTACATCCTTTTCTTACCCTAGTTGGGGTGGGTGGCTGAGAGTCCCCTACGGGGTTTGAGCTTCATGCTGTATGTGTGGTTGGTTTCCCTGTCGTTGAGCTGAGAGCGAGAGTGTGAAGGGGGATTAAACGTGATGAGCTTTGTCTTTGGATGGTGGATGGGGTGCTCTGTTTCGGGTCGATGGTTTCTAATCCTTGCTTGGAGGGCCGTTGTTGCCGTGGTGGTTAGTTGTTGTTTGCGGCGTCGTCTTCTAGTGTTTTGTTTATGTCCGTGGCTGACACGGCTGTGTCTCTCTTTGTGTTGAGTTTCGCTGATATAATCAAGTCCTTTATGTTTTTATGTCGCTTATAGGCGATCAGCGGTGGATTGGGGAAGAGTGTTTTACACTCTGGGTCTCTCGTCATGTGGTGCCAGTGTGTTTGAATTTTCCTTTGTAGGTGTTTGATACTGGGGTAGTATGGGGTGACCATGACCAGAGGTGTTTTTCCTGCTTTCTTCGGTCTTTCCGCTAGGAGTTGTTTTCTGTCTTTCGCGAGTACTGTGTCCGTTTCTTGCGTGAGTTCCGTCTGTTTGTATCCCCGGTCCGTCATTTTGTCGTGGAACAGATGGATCTGTTCGTGTAGGTCTGTTCTGTTGCTGTTAGTCCTCATATATCTTGTTGTTAGTAAAGTTTTCAGTTTTGGCTAGTAACATTTTCAGTTTGGCTGGTAAAACTTGGAAGTCACTAGCCAAAGGCTGGTGGGCAACATTTTAGACTTTCAGGGCTGTCATTCCCAATATCCTGATATGAAATAGTCGCTTTGGTTGAAGCAAAGCAGACAGGATTGCTTTATAAGCACTGCTTTGATTGGCTGACCGAGTAGGTGCAGAAACACCTGCTAACTGAATTAGTAGATGTACTCACTTGGTCAAGTGGGTCAATATGTGAACTCTGATTGGCTGCTATAGTACATACATGTACTGTGACAGGTAATATTTATTTACCAACAGGAGCAGCTATCCATACGAGATGCCGACATGCTATCTGATATTTCTGGCAAAATTAATATTTACGTGACTTTGCCTGACATTGATGCAGAGTTCACAACTGCACATGGCTTTATACGATTATTGATGACATTTGGTAGTGTACTGGCTCTGTAGATCTCTAAGATAGAATGCCATTGCCCCCACACACACAGTGTCAGCAGCATCTGTTGCAAACAGTTTTCCTACTGTGTTTGGATGCTTGATCTAAAGATCCTAACTTTAATACAAACGACCATCGCAAGTGCTAACAGATGATTTCCTCACGTCTGATGCTGATCTCTATGTATCTGTAACACTGCACTCGACAGCTTTATTTGCAGAAGTACACACAACATCTTTTGCACATTAGCTAGTGTGCCGAAACAATCGCATGATAGCTTTCGCTTCTCGGGAATGTTAATCTGATCTGCATCGCTGATGGCGGAGGCTATCTTTTGCTTTCAACCACTAACCCTCAACATGCATGCTTGAGTGTATCAGTACACATCTCACTATTAATGAGGGTGTAAGGTGTCGTCACATGCTCGCTACATGTTCTGTACATATACTGGCAAGAAGGATATTGGTTGGGGGGAGGGGCTGCACAGTTTTATTTTGAATTTGAGCCCCGTTTCTAAATCATGATCAGATGGTAGGAGGCACAGTGGGTTAGTTTAGTTGAGATTCTTTCTTTCACATTCTGTATTCAGCCCATTTTTGTGAAAACGTGAACCCAACAGAGACTGTGTGTTGTGCCGCAGAAGTTAATGCAATAATAGCAGCCATCTCAACTGATCAGTGTTTCTGTACTCTGCCAATCTTGAACATTCAGTCGGTCATCTTTGGCATCTGATTTTACATTCTTTGATATGGCAGTGATAAGATAGATAGTCTTCTTTCAGTCTCTTTACACTTTTTCTCATTGGCCTGGCTCTGTTCCATTTTTTTCCCTGGTCGGCCGTTCTCAAGGCAACGAGAGTCCCCTTGTCACATATTACCAATGTAACGTGATAAGTAGACACCCTTATTAAATGTTACGATGATGACATTGCTCACTGAGTGTTCTCCCCCAAATAAATCTTTGGCCACACCATCACATTTCTTGGTACAAACACACCATAATCTTCGTTCAGGCAAACCTCTAAACAAATACATGTCAATAAATAAATAATTTAGGGGGCTACACAACAAAAAGAACTATATGCAGGTGTTTTGTGATACCTCTGGTACTAGTTTCATACACAACATAACTGAATAATTGGATAAGTTAGATAATATCAATGACAGGAAAATTCATCTGAAGCGAAGGCCCTATCATGTATTTGAAACGGCAAAGAAAGAAAAAGCCGGATAAATAACTATTGAGGGGCTTACACAACAAAATACATGCAATTTCATACGAAAGAATGACTGAAAAATGTGTTAATTTTAAAAAATACCTGAGAGAAAAATTCCAGGCGAATGCAGTTTGTGCAAGATTGTTGACCGATAAACATTGACTGCATTGGCACCTACAGGAGGCACCTCAAGACCCACCTGTTTCTTGACTTTTAATTCTAGGACTACTGTGCATCAAAGTGTGTTTTGTTGGGTTTTTTTTTTGTTTGTTTTTTTTTGCGCCCTGAGCATGCTGCTAGCATGGAGTGGATGTGCATTACACAAGTGGACATCATCATCATCATAGTCGGAAGTATGGAGACGTCCCCTGAATCACTACGTTTGGGGTCCTTTCAAGGGTATCCTTCACATGTATACCTTTTACAGCTGAAGACAAAATCTTTGTATTACGAGTTAGGCTTTGCCAGTGGTTCTTGTCGCCTCTTGAGTTCGGTCGGGGGGTCAATGTGGGAGGTAAGAGTCTCAACTATTACCGACATTGACCCCACTGACCGAACCTTGAGGAGACGAGAACCACTGGCTAAGCCCAACTCGTAATACAACTAATATTATGATATCTTTTTGGTAGGAAGTAGGTGCAAAGTGCGACAGAGGGGGGAAACAGGCAGTTCCAAAGATTGTGACACTGATCAACATGAAGTGTTCACACTAGTGCCCATACGCATTGGTACATAGCTAAAAATGGCACACTCGCTGTGACACTGCCTGTGGTTTCAGATGTTTTATCAGATGGGTGGTTGGTTGTTTTCTCAAAATACATTACCGATGGCATTACTATATGGAAGATACACTTAACTTATCGATTTCAGTCTAAGAATCTGTTGTGTATACCTACACAACCAGGGAGGCGACTCTAGGGAGTCGTTACCAAGAAACCCTCCCTATCTGGTCATGTGTATAGTGGTGCCATGCCAGTCAAACGCTTAGCTGCGTAGTGATAAGGTGTTTCGTACACTTGCTCAGCCTTTGGATATCTGTAGATACTTGGATTCCTTGCGGTGTTGTGCTTCACCTTTGACTACCTGTGGTTCCCGTGGACTACCTGTGGTTCCCGTGGACTACCTGTGGTTCCTTTGGTTGGTGTCTTTCCTTGCTTGCCTTTCGTCGCTCGGACTTGGCCAGGTAAGGTCTCGGGGCAGACGTCTGTCGGTGTAACGAACGCCTTTAGTGCAGGTTTCGGTCGGACGATGGTGTGACGTCATTAGCAGTTGGACCGAATGTACTATTCAGTCCTCTCTGCGCCGTCTGGTGCTTGAGGCGACGGCAAGGGAGCGCCACTTTTGTCTGTCAGCTGCTATTTTGGGTGCTGTTTGCAGAGTAAGGCCTCTGTTCTTGAGCTCTCGCTCCACGGTTCGGCGCCACGTCTCCTTTGGTCGCCCACGGTTTCTCTTCCCCTGTGGTGTCCATCTCAGTGCCACCCTTGGTAATGAGTCAGGTGACATTCTGCAAACGTGGCCTAGCCATCTCCATCTCCGTGTGGCGATGGTTTCAGCGATGCTGTCTGCGCCTGCTCTCTTCCGTAGTTCCTCGTTTGTAATCATGTTTGGCCAGAAGACCTTCATGATCCGTCGCAGGCACTTGTTCTGGAAGACATCCAGCTTGCGTTCCGTAGCGGTAGTGGATTTCCAGCATTCTGACCCATATAGAAGGACACTCAGCACGTTGCTCTTAAAAATACGGAGCTTGGTGTGGATGCTCAGGCTTGTGGTCCTCCAGATGGGTTTCAGCATTGCGAAGGCTTGGTTGGCTTTGCTGATTCTTGTGGTGATCTCCCTTGTGCAGTCTCCATCTGTGGTAACCTTGCTGCCCAGGTACGTGAACTCGTCCACCTCTTGCAGAGGTTGGTCATTGATGGTGATTGGGTCGCCCACTATGGTGTTCTTCCTCATGACTTGAGTCTTCCTAATGTTGACCCCGAGACCTATGGAGCTTGCTGACTGTGTCAACTGTTGTGTCTTCTGTTGCATGTCCTGGTTTCTGCTTGCCAGCAGCCCGATATCATCGGCGTAGTCGAGGTCATCCAGCATTGAGGTCAGCGTCCACTGAATTCCCTGCCTCCTTCCCTCTGTGGTGCGGCGCATGATCCAATCAATTGCCATTGAGAATAGGATTGGCGAAAGAATACATCCTTGTTTCACTCCGGTTTCCACCTTAAACGGTTCGGTGAGCTGGTTGTTGTGGACGACTCTGCACTCAAAATTCTTGTACAGGGACCTGATGACGTTGACAAGTTTCTGGGGGATTCCATAGTATCGCAGGATTTTCCAAAGGGAGTCTCGATGCAGACTGTCGAAGGCCTTCTCAAAGTCTACAAAGACCACATAGAGGGATCCATTCCATTCGTTAGACTGCTCAAGGATCTGTCTCAGTACGAAAATATGGTCAATGCCGGACTTGCCTTTCCTAAAACCTGCCTGCTCCCGGCGAAGGATGCCATTCACTGCTGTCGTAATGCGTTCAAGGAGAATGCGGCTGAAGATGGACCGAATGTACACATGCGAATAATGTACAGATAAGCAATGTTCACGAGCGGTAATGTAGCGGTGAGCGATGTTCACGTGTCACAGTGTGGTATTGGGAATAATTACCAGTTAGAGATGCTATACCAGTCGAGCCGAGCGGTCGTTTTCGCTAGGGCTCCGAGGAAGAATTCTGGCTAGAGAATTCGATAGCTGTATATTGAATACAGCGGGGGCCGGTACGGAGCGGACACCCCTGGTGTAGGGCCGATGAAGCTGTCCTGAGAGCATCACGTACGTGACCAGGTGCGGACATCAAGCCTTAATCTCTCCTTCGTCCTACCATCACTGGTGCTACGAGCAGCAACGGTAGCGAAGTAAGCCACAGATTCGTGCTACAAGACCACATGCAGTGTTCCGTCAGTGTAGCTATTGTCGCCTAGCGCCGTTAATTTCACGCCTAGGAATGTTCTAAATCTGTGAGTAGTCATTGAATAGTAATATTCAGTTCGGGAATCTCCGTCAAGTCGTCAATGTGATATTGACTGTGTCGACACTAGTATAAAGAGGAGTCGAGTGACGTCTCTTGAGAGAGACAACGACCTCTACGGTAGCGAGTGAATGTGTGAGCGCTGAAGTTGTGAATAACTTATATGCCACTTGTTAGTTATTTGTGCAGATTGATTTATATGATGCGAATTGTTATTGGTGTAGATTGGTTTATATGATATGAATTGTGTGGTTTAATGTATGTTATGAGTGTATGAGAATTAGTTAACAGAGGGCAAAGAGATATAACTGTGTGGCCTTTGTCCTTGTTTGTAAGCGCGTGTGTGGTGGATGAAAGAGTCTAGTGAACAGAGATAGAACACCCACCTTTATACTGATTAGCAGAACAAACCCACGCACACACTCATTCCATTAGAATAAACGTTTATATATGTAACAGTTTAGTTCAGTAGTACACTAAAAACACCGTCGTTACAGTCGGCCAGGTTCTCCTGACTGACCGTGTATGTCCTCGGTTAGCAGCTGGTTCGTACACAGCCGGACTTCACAGCGGCACCGGCCATGACTTTTGCTCACGCGGCCTGTACTTCGTACGGGCAGCGTGCAGTTGCCTCTCATGTGTTCCTCTCTCTGTTGCAGTGCTCGTCGTCGGTAATAATAAGGGGCCTCAGTGACCGACGGATTCCCACACGCTGGGTCTCCCTCGCTCAGGGTGGATTCTCCGCATGGCCATGCGAGAGATGCACTCCATGGGAGGAGGCACCGTGAGAGACTAGCGGGACCGGGCCTGCCTACAGCGCAGGTCGGTTTCCCAAGATCACCGAGACCCAGCCCTGTCTACAGCACAGTTCGGTTCCCCGACACCGACGGGACCGGGCCTGCCTACAGCGCAGGTTGGTTTCCCGAGATCAGCGGACCCGGCCCTGTCTACAGCACGGGTCTCGTGTGGGAGTTCTACCGGCGCGCTCTACCTCTCGGCCCTGCGCGTGACTGTCCGTCTGCCTCCCGGGAACCCTCCTGGCCCCCCTGGCGGGCGACCTCGGACATCGTGGGGCTCTCCTCCCGCCGCGTGCTTCTCGCCGCGCCTGTTACGGCCCCCACGGCCGTGGCCCCCCTCGCCCCCGGACTTCTTTGCCGGACTGCAGGGGATGTGCTAGGTGTTCGGGTCATCCGGACGTCGACTCAGACGGAGGTACGCTCTCACATCAACGTGCACGCTCCCCATCCGTCTCTGTGTCTCGTTCCCCGGACCGCAGATCCAGGCCCCCTTGGGGTCACGGGAGCTGGTACTCGGGCCTCTCTACCCCTCGGCGCAGCACGGCTTCTGGCTCCCTCGCCGCTCGCAGCCATGAGTCACGAGACCAGTGGGGCCCAGCCTGGCTACAGCACAGGTCGGCTACCTGAGACCAATCGCGCCCGGCCTGTCTACAGCACAGAGCGGATGCCAGCGATCAGCGGGACCCAGACTGTCTTCAGCACAGGTCTGCTTCCCGAGACCAACAGCAAACTGCCTGTCTACAGCACAGATCGGATGCCAGCGAGCAACAGGACCCAGACTGTCTACAGCACATCCCCATCTGCTTCGTCCAATTTCATTCTCTGCTGTTATCTGCTCTGTTCTCTCCCAGAGTCTGACGTTGCTGATCTTCTCTGGCCAGTGGATTTTCAACTGTTTATGAAGATCTGTACTCTGTTGACTGTGGTTTTTGTCAACCTCCAAGTCTCTGCTCCATATACGAGAACTGCTTTTACGTTTGAGTTGAAAATCCGGACTTTGGTGTCTTGTGACAGCTCTCTGGAACTCCACATTTTTTTTAGCTGGAGAAAGGCTGCTCTGGCTTTACCGATTCGTGCTCTGACATCTGCATTAGTGCCACCTTAAAGGGGCAGTCCTGACCTTTTTTAATGCTTCAGTTCGCAAAAAGCTTTTACTGGGATTCAGTATACACACCCACTTAGACAATGACCACCCTATTGTACCACCAAATGCTTTCTTTCATCCGTTCAAGAGGTCACAGGAATCTTGTGGCTGGACCAAGTCAAAAGATTGCTTCTGATAGGTGATGGTAGCTGACGTCATAACTATTCTATATGACCTTAGGTCATCTGCATAATTATAACCAATCAGAGACAAGATGGCGGATGAACCAGTAAAGAAAAAAAGAAAGTATCGGTTGACAATGACAGACTCGGAATTGAAGAGGAGAAAGAGAGACAAGATACCCCTAAGTAGAATTGACATCGGACAAGGGAATATAGAGCTTGGCTTGACCACCCATCCGGAATTTGTCGCTTTCTTGATAATTATGTGAATCAGTAAGTAATGCGGCTATGGTCTTTGTCGATCATCCTATAGGTCCTATAGCGCTAGTCAATGATTTTCAGAATTCATGATCTTCAGTAGATTTTATCTCTTACTGATTTTGCAAGATTTTAAGAGCTAGTTAGGAGAAGTTACGAGCTAGTTCATCAGATTTTATGCTGCAAGGATCTGAAAACTACGGTGTGTGTCAAAATTGTGGCACTGACATGGCTGGTCATGACACGTTTTTGTCTGTGCTGGCCGCTCTCATTCACTCGATTCACAGAGGTAGTGTTTCTGCTGTGATGGTGCATTTGTTGTTTCCAGAGATGCTTTCAGTTACGTTGACTTCGATGTGTGAGATCGTGTGAAATTGCAGTGTAGAAAGTGGGTATAAATACCACTGTTCTGTTTCGTGACGCTGGCTCAGTCACTTGGCGCGGAGACCGAATCGAACAAGCCACGCCCCCAGCACGATCGTTACTCAGGGTAGCAGGTCAAGCGGAACCCGCATTGATTTTGACAGCATAGCGAGTATGGAAGGTTTATTTTACATTCTCATGGAAAATTATGTCAAAGGGATGCCGGAGAACATCGGTGCATGTTTACACTGACACGTGTGTACCCACACCGATGACCTCGTCTGCAGTATTGACCGGGTTCTGCCTTGTGACGTAGGCTAGTAAATATGCACAAATTCAAAACGATAATTTGCGCTCTTGGGTACAAAAACAACACACCCACCAAATGATGAATTTTGACATTTGGCATTGTATTTACATCATAAAGCTCTAAGTTAGTACACAAAGGACCCATACATAAAACTGTCAGCAGTATCTGTTGCAGACAGTTTTCTGACTGTGTTGAGATGCTTGATCCTGGGGAGAATAACTTTAATGAATAAAGTTGCCAAATTTGGTATGCAGTATGAGAACTATCAGTCTGTTCGATACAGGCAAAATAGCAGGTATTTGAGATCAGAGTCGATGGTAAATTGGATTTTATGAGCAACTAATGTTACTCGTGGATTAAAACATTGGATTTAGCAGCAGCTGTAGAATAAACTTGCATTAACCCATTCAGCCCTGACGCACTACAGCAGGAGATGGGTCGACCATGATAATTCAAGGGTAGTGCCAGATTAGCTTGGCGCCTATCGGCGCCAAGCTAATCTGGCACTACCATTGAATTATCATGGTCGATCAATCTCCTGCAACTGGTACATAATCATTTGGTGACGACTCCAAACATTTAGAAATACGGCCATGGGGTTAAATGAGTTTAGTGATCTGTCTTTGAACATATGATGCGTATGTTCTATTCACAGACCTCAACTTTCTGTGACAGGGGCAGTATTATCAGGTTGGAGACATCGTTTCCCTGGTGGACCACAATGGGGGAGTTTTTTACGCGCAGTTGCGAGGCTTCATGTGTGACCAGTACAATGAGAAGAGTGCAGTCATCACGTGGCTGCTGCCCACTCAGCACAGTCCGCGTGACAGATTCGATCCCTCCACTTACATCTTAGGTAATGTTTTCGTGGTAATTTTTTTCTCAGCGTTGGTGATATTTCGGTTCTTCTTTATTGGCCAGGACTTATCATTGACACCTTTTTTTATGGACCCCTGCATTGTCTAGACAAAAACAAACCCCCCAAGGGCATGAGACATAGATCCTCATGAGCCCCCACAAATGCAGGGGCTCATGAGGATCAATGTCTTGCTAACATTACTTTGTATCCACATTCCTTGGATGGGGCTCTTTGGCATAAAGTTGCCAAAGATTTTAGAAACACAATGTGCATCCAGTACACTTAGAATTTAAGGGTTAACCCATTTAGCCCCAACACCCAACAGGAGGAGCTGTATTGACTGTGGTAATTCAAGGGTAGTGCCAGATTAGTTTGGCGCCTGATAATTCAAGGGTAGTGCCAGATTAGCTTGGCGCTGATGCTGCCAAGATAATCTGGCACTACCCATGAATTATCATGGTCAATTTATTTACTGCATCTGATATGTGGTTGTTAGGTGACACCTCTAAAATTTCTGAAATGCGGTTGTGGGGTTAAATGGGTTAACTGCATGCACCTTGCCATTGAGTCATGAGTTTGGGAGAACTGTCCTGTTAAGACTATTATCAGTGCAAGGAGACAGATCAAACATGATAGGTAAGGACTAAAGGTGAGTCGAACTTTACTCATGACAATACTGCATTACTGATTCACTTCATATTTTTGGGCAAGGAGAGAGACTCGTTGGACAAGTAGTTTTCTGATTACTTCCCTGTATTCCCTGTATTCATTATGAAAATAACTTATCATAAATGGAATCATATATATATATATATATATATATATATATATATATATATATATATATATATATATATATATATATATATATATATATATATATAATAATAATAATAATAATAATTACGGTATTTATAATGCGCTTATCTTATAATAATTATAACTCTAAGCGCGCACTCACAACTCGCACACGCATGCGGATGCTTTAGACAATGACTCACGTACCACAAATAGTGAAAATACATTACGACGGTCAGCTTGGGGTGGGGAGTGGTGATATAGTGCTAGAACTGTTGAAAGAGGTGAGTTTTAAGGGCGGACTGGAAGGAGGAGAGAGAGTGTTTCTGACGGAGAGTGGGAGAGTGTTCCAGGTAGATGGACTGTATACTTAGAAGGAGCGGGGGCCGAAAGTGCTGAGTTTGGTGCGGGGGATGAGGAGGCAGAGAGGGTCGGAGGGAGCGGGGAGGAGTGTAGGGGTGAAGTAAGTTGGAGAGATAGGTAGGAGCATAGTTGTTCAGGGATTTGTAGCAGAGAGACAGAATCTTGTATTGGATGCGTTGGGGGATGGGGAGCCAGTGAAGGAGCTTGAGCAGGGGAGTGATGTGGTCGGATTTTTTCTTTCTGAGGACGAGGCAGGCAGCATTGTTCTGGACGCGCTGGAGAGTGAGAGTGGTGGAGTGAGGAAGGCCGGAAAGGAGAGAGTTGCAGTAGTCGATGCGAGATAAGATGAGAGAGACAGCGAGTTTGGTGGCAGCTTCGGTAGTGAGGTATTTTCTGATCTGACTGATGCGGCGGAGGTGGAAATAACATGCCTGGGCCTTGGCGGAGACGAAGCTGGTCATGGAAAGAGAGGAATCGAGGATAACGCCAAGGTTCTTGACCGAGTTAGAGAGGGAGATGGGGGTGCTGTCGAGTTGAAGGTGGAGAGAGGGAGGGAGCTGGGAAAGTTTCTGGCGAGTGCCTACCAGCATGGCTTCCGTTTTGTCGTCGTTCAGTTTGAGCTTGTTTGCTGTCATCCAGTTTTTCACGTCCTCATAGCAGTCAGCCGTGCGAGTCAGTAGTGTCTGAGTGTTGTCGAGTTTGTCTTTGTCTAGTAGTTGTGAGTCGTCGGCGTAGAGGTGGTGGTGTATGTGGTGAGACTGGATGCCGATGATGTTGGACAGGGGAGAGGTGTAGAGTGTGAAAAGGACCGGGCCCAGGACGGATCCCTGTGGAGCGCCGCAGGAGAGCCTGACTGGGTTGGAGGAGACGCCGTCGATGGTGACGGACTGCTGTCTGTCGGAGAGGTAGGAGAGAAACCAGGAGTGAGCAGAGTCAGTGATGCCAAAGGAGTGGTGGAGGAGGATAGAGTGGTCTATGGTGTCGAAGGTGGCAGAGAGATCGAGTAGCGTAAGAAGGAAGATGTTGCCCGAAGCAGGTCGTTTAGGATATGTAGAAGGGCTGGTTCAGTGCTGTGATGTTTGCGATAGGCAGACTGGAAGGGACTGAGGAGGTTGTTGTCGGAGAGGTGGAGGTTGAGTTGGTTGAGGACAACCTTCTCAAGGAGCTTGGACAGGAAAGAGAGATTGGAGACTGGGCGGTAGTTCTTGAGTTGGTTTGGGTCGAGGTTGTGTTTTTTGAGGAGAGGACGGACGATGGCGGACTTGAAGATATTGGGGACGGAGCCATTCTCTAGAGATGTGTTGATGATGTCGGTAATGAAGGGCAAAAGTTTTGGGAGGCCATCCCGGTAGAGAGAAGCTGGGAGGGGGTCTAGTTCGCAGGTTTTGAAAGGCATGGACTTTATGGTCTTGAGGACTTCATCCTGAGAGACGGGGCGGAAGGACGAGAGGGGAGTGCTGGAAAAGGGGGGGGGGGTCAGGAAGGCAAGGCGGAGAAGGCAGTGTGTCGAGTGTGTTGCGCAGAGTTTGGATTTTGTCGGAGAAATAGTCCTGAGGAAAAAGCGGACGGAAGTTCTTCTTTGCTGTGTGTGTTGGGAACAGGAGAGTCTTTAGAAGTGCCTAGGAGTGTGTTCATGGTAGCGTAGAGGGTTTTGGAAGAAGTGGATTCCAGGATTTTGTTTTGAAGGTGTTTGCGTTTGGAGTCGGAGATCAGTCTGCAGACTTTGGATCTGGTGGTTTGGAAGATCTCTCTGTGAACGGGGAGGTCAGATGAGCGCCAGCGGCGTTCCGCTTGTCGACGCTCGCGCTTGGCCTCGGCTATGTCGTCAGTGAGCCAGGAGAAGGGGAGTCGGTTGGGTATGGAGCAGGTGGTGACAGGTGCATGGGTGTCTAGAAGTTTTCGAAGGGAGGAATCGAAATGGGATGCAAGATCGGGAGAGGGGGCAGGGTCCAAGAGAAGGTCGACAGCTTCGTTGAAGAAGTTCTCTCGGTTGACAGATTTTAGTTTGCGACGAGAGACAAAGAGCTTGGGTTTTTTCGGGGGAGGTAGGTTGAGGGCGACAAGAATAGCGAGGTGGTCGGAGGGAAGCACAGAAGAGGTGTCAGAGTCGAGGAAGAGTTGATCGGAGGTGCGGGTGATGATCCAGTCGAGGGTGTGGCCGAGTCGGTGGTTGGGTTTAGTGATGTGTTGTGTAAGATTGTGGTTTGAAAGTGACGTGCAAAGGCGTTTTGTGTCAGGGTGGTCGGGTTTGTCAAAGTGGAAGTTAAAGTCGCCAAGAAGGATGTGTTTTCCGGGTCGTGTGCTGTAGTGGTCGAGGAGGAGATCAAACTCGGTGAGGAACATAGTTTGTGAGTTTGTTTTGAGAGCTTGGAGGGGGGCGATAGATACATGAGAAGATGAGGGACTGGCCAGGGAGTGTTGCTACGGTCTCGACAGATTCAAAGGAGGGATGAGCAAAAGGGAGAGACTGAGAGAAGGAGAGGTGAACAGTAAGACAGTCCCTGTAGATGATGGCAATGCCACCCCCTCTGGAAGCACGCGGGAAGGAGGCCAGGCGGTAGCCACTTGGAGTGACGCTGGCGATGATGGGTTCATCGCCAGCTGAGCAGAGCCACGTTTCGGTGATCACGACAACATCTAGGTCATTGTCTAGAATGAAATCTGAAATCACGTCGGCTTTGCCATCTTTGCAGACAGACTGTGCATTGAACAGACACGTTTTAGGTTGGATGAGCCAGAAGAGGGAGAAGAAACGGACGAAGAAGAGGACAAGGGAAGAGGAGGGTGGGGAGGGGGTAAAGAGGATGGAGGGGGAGAGGGGGGAGGAGGAAAAGAAAAGACGGGGAAGGAGAACCGGGCAAGAAAGAGGATGCGAGAGGAGGGGGAGGGGGAGGAGGAGGAAGGGGAGTATGAAAAGCTGAGAGAGGGGGAGGGCGAAGGGGAGGAGAAAGGGGGGAGAGGGGACGAGGAGGAAAAAGCAGGCGAAGGGGGTGGGGGGAGGAGGGCGGGGGAGGGGGCAGCCGAGGAGAGCAGGGAGCGGTAGATGAGCAAGAGAGGAAAAGAAATGGGAGAAGAAGGGAGGTGGAGAAATCGGCATGGGGGGGGGGGGGGGGGGGGGGGGAGGGCATAGGAAAAGGGGAAGAAGTGTGTGTTTGTGGTGGTGAGTCCCGCCTTTTGCTAATTCCGCCCCTGTGGCCTCTCTTTCGCGATCGGATGCCGCGTAAGGCATCTGCAACACTGCCAGCAGCACCGGCCGCGCAGTAGGTGGCGTGGCGACGTAGAGATAGCAGTTGTTGGCGTGTGTATTTGATGAGCATGATTGTTTGCGAAGACGAGAAGAGGGTTCAGTAGGGTGTGTGTGTGTGAGTAAGCGTGTGTGTGTGCCGGTGTGTGTGTGAGCGGTGTGGTAGGGGAGCGACCTGATTTCCAGTCGGTCAGCGGCGAGATCGGGCAATGGCGCCGGAAGTGGGGAGGGCGAGATGTCGACGGGAGAGCACATGTAAACCTATAGAATGGTAGGAACACGAACGAGTTTACAACACCCAAGCAGCAGATGCAACCACGGGTGGCAAACAGACTCGCACAGTAAACACTTCACACACTAGCACGCAGCACATGAAAACAGGGCGGCGGAAAGGCCCGGCGAACCCACGCTGCGGAAGAAGCAAAATGGTGACGTAAACAAAATTCAAATGACAGACACAATTCAATACGATACCACTCAAACAGCAACCAGATCCGAAGAAACGCAAGCATAATCCTCATCAGCGCACTCTTATACAATACTCGGCAGACTTTCAGCACACGAAACACAGTACATCCAACGAAAAACCACTAAAACACTGGGAGCGAAAAACACGTAGGTCGCACAAACAAGATATATATATATATATATACTGTACATAATGACACAAACATTCTTTGTCAAATGGTCGTTAATAAACAGTTAAGTTTACAAATAATAGAGAACATGTGAAGACAGCTGGGACTAAAAATACAAATGCAATGTTCTAGTTAACATATGTAGCTTATAAAACTTTACAACTTGTAACAAATTTTGCAAAACTCACGAGTTTTTCTACACTTTGAAGACAATAAATTATATAAAGCATGCACTTAGTTTAACTGGACATGTGAGACCATTTCTCCATATGAAGATGGGCACCAGCTGCAGTTTTATTGATGCCAGCTGGTGTTTTGCTTTAGTTGCAGGTGGGGGACGCTAATTAGAAATGAAAATAGAGTAAAAATGAAGGAAATGCATTCTGTTTACTTGCTGTGTTGTATCTGACATTATCCTCCTTAGCGGAACAACCCCCACCCGGGTCTGCTCTGGGGGACTTGGGTGGGGTTAGGTACTTTTTAGTTCTCAGGGTCACCCTGGTCAGCCCCACAGGGTGAGTTTTTCTCTCTATTCTGGGGCATGTGTTTCTGTCTACCCTTTGTCCATTCACCTGTATTTGCCTTTTTAAAACTCTCCCTACTGTCTGCACTGCCTGTAGCTCTTGATATTGGATGTGTGTTGCTAAATGGTCTTAGCTTTATTTAGGCCTCATGTGTTAGGTTTATTTAATGTATTTGACCGGCTGGTGACATACATTCAATGTTCTGTTTAGTTTTTTTTTTCACAAGCAGTGCAGGCACGTCCTGAGAAAGCCTTGTTGCTGTCGGGACGTTAAGCAATGTACAATCAATCAATCAATCCTTAGCGGAACAACGTAGGCATGCATTGTCAGTTGTGTTATTTGTCTGACTGAATACTGTTCGTGTCTGTATTTACTGTCAGACTTGATTTTCTAGTCAGGTTCAGGTCTGCCTACAGAACTTCAGTGCTGATTACTTGCCCCCCCCCCCCCCCCCCAAAAAAAAAAGAAAGTTGTGCATGATTAGAAGTTGAACTGATTTATTTCCTGTAACTTCTGTGTTTGTGTCCAAGTTTATTTTTGAATGAGTGAATACTCTGTCATGCTTTAAAAATGAATATGCTTTACTTTATCGGTGATGCCAGCTGCTGTTTTGATCTAGTTCAGTGTTGATTCTAGAGCGCGTTTTGCGCGATTTCTCGCAATATTATGCTCCAAATCGCAAAAAAACACCGATAGCGCGGCCAAAGAATCGCAGAAAAAAGAAACTGGACGCTTTTTTGCATGACCAGCGCGGCCGCACCGCTGCTGCGTAAAAGCCTGCTCGAGCGTCTTGGCCCGGTGCAGTGTGGCCTGAGTCGAGCCAGGGCAATTTCACTATTATTCACCTGTTTAACACGAACACAGATTCCATTCACAGAAAACCAATTCACGTGTCGCTCTCGCGCTGTGGAAGTACACATGACAGATCAGAGCGAACTCTAGTCTGTGATTGGCTGAATAGCCTTCGGCTGTTGTAATCTGTCTTCTCATTGGCTAGCATTTCTGTACTGTATTCATGTTGTATCATTCGTGTACCAACACAACCCTTTTACCGATGCGGGATTGTACTTCAGCCTGTGTTGCTTTTACCTGAGGATTGTAACTTAGTATGGATTTTACCTGATCAGTCGTTGGGCCAACGCCACCGGAGTCCCTGAAATTTCAGTGAAATCCGATACCCCCTGACCCCGGGGTGAGGTCGGAAACCTCATCAAGCCGATGTGAGCGCTCGTGTTTATGTTTCTGTCACTCGCAACATTGTTCCCCTCTCAGATTACTTCAACTACACTTGACATAGATCCCCATGCACATTCACAGGCTGAGCCGTCAGATCACGAGAATCTGTGCGTTTTGCTGTCCTATTTACATCTACATTAGCTCCCCTAAATGAGTGAATTCTTGCTGTCGTATTCACATATCAAGGGCCCTCCGTCTACAAGAGGCATAGATTTTCATGTGCAAAAGATTGTTGATGATCATACAGCTTCTAGCAGAGATCGACCCTGTGTTCATCCTACAGTTAAGATGTGTGGACGTCAGTATATAATTCTGATGTGTATGCGGTGCACATTTCATTTTTGCAGTTGCTGGATATATAATTTAAAAAAAAAATCAGCTGCGAATTTTCTTTGTGTTTTTTTGGGTGATATTTTGTGTCGTATTCGAATATATCGCTTCACAAGTCTGAGATGGTCTCCAAATTTGCGGCCGTCGTCAACTTCAACTCAGCGAAGATGTCGGCATTATCCGACCAAAGGTAAGAGACATTTTATTATTTTTTATTCGCATTTCGTTCACTTCAGCCGCGGCGGCAGGCTGCCGTGATGATATTTTTTACAGTGTAACTGTAACGAAAACATGGTTGAAAACATGCACTTGTGCATTAATATCCTGAAAAATATCAGTTAGTTCAAGAAGACAGTACACCCATTGGGATATGAAGACAGACAGTACACCCATCGGGATATGGCTATTGTGGACCGCTCCTCGTTAACCCCAAAATTTAACAGCACTCAGCACACCACTGAACTACGCTTACATTTCAATGGAATGATTCAAGTGTGTCCATGTTATATGCCTCAATTGAAACGCCTGATCGATCTGACCTGCATATACCGTCCTTTCCGCAACTTATATCAACTTTAAAATTATAAGAAAGCACATAAAACACAATATTCCAAGCAATGACGATGATTAAACAATGCCGGCGCTTACTTATACAGGACTGATGTAGTGCCCCGCCTGCGATTCTATTCCATCACTGAAACATCTCGGTGTCTTAGCAGAAGACGAAGATTTCTGGATACAGCTTGATCATTTTTATGAAACTCGGAAACAAAAGGAAACTACCCTCTGACCCTGATGTTCCGAGAAAGGATAATGTGGTTATTTATTTCAAGAAACTGACAGGAGCCAGTCGTTTGTGCGAACGAGGAAAGCTACTTGTGAACTTGTGGTCAGTCATCAAATTTTGTTTTGAAAATTCCCAAAAGTCTACTTTCTGCAAACAAGTGGCTGCTGAAGTTTCACAAAACTGTGTTGAAACTGTTAATAAAAAGGGAGAGTTGTGTGACGGTGGTGCATCTGTTGACAAATCTGTTTTGAAACTCTATCAAGAAATATCCAAACAACCACTCCACCATGGTGAAGTTGAACGCCTTCTCTTAACTTGGGAAATTGATATTTCGGAGCTTCACAATCTGCATACAGAATACAAAGAGCATTCTTCTCGTATTGAGTGGGAAAGGATAAAGGATTTTGAACTACATTTTCATCATAATTTTCAAGATCACACCCAGCTTAGTTACGAAGAACTGTGTAACAGAAAATGGTGGTTTTTTTGAAAACTGCGTATCAATTAATAAATCGAAGCCTGCGCTGCAGAAGTCTCTTCAAGAAGTTGTCCGACGTGACACACGCCGACAGGCAGCAGCTGCTTACTTAGACGGCGTCCTTCTCGTCGGTCGGTGCCAACATCTACCTAAAGTCATCAACGAGAGCATTGTGGAGGCGATTGGCGAAGGGAAGGAAGACTTTAACATTGTATGTGCCCCTTGTCACGTGAGTTTGTGCCGACACGAAAAAGGTGTGCATATATTCATTGAAGGAAAATTCGGAAAGCAAGAAACTCTAAACTTTTGAGCCAAGGCTATAGAAATTGAGGTTTCACAGCATCATTGTGAAATTTGCAGAGAAATAAGCTTTTTTAAAAGGGGTGCTTTTGTGAAATACTGTGAGGGGGGCGAACTCTATACATATGCACTCGTAGACGACATTTTTCTGAAAAAACTAGACGACGACGTACTCGCTACATATTTTAACGACGAAAGCTGTGACACCGAAGTTGATAATTCGTGCCCTTCTTGTTCGTCTATACTTAAAGAGACGCAACCGTTGGATGTAAAATCGTTCGATGTTGTCAACGAGTGGAGGAACAGCATCCCACTTTATTGTCAACTGTTTTTAGAAAGCTTCCTCAACAGGGCGTCTCTGTCGAAGACGGCAGACTCAAAGGTCTATATAGAATCGAAACTTCAAAGGCTTTACCAGTATTTTCATTCTCTTCTCAACGTTTTAAATCGAAAATATACAGGTGTCCTTCAGAGTGCTTTTACGGAAGAACTGAATTATAATTACCATAGTGTAACCACTGTTTTTTCCATCACTTCAAGCGCTGGTGTGACGCACTGCTTTCGTCAGGCTGAGAAGGAACTAAAGAGACGGGCAACAAGTGACTATGTACACTTTTGCACATACAAAAAGAAATATCAATTGACATACACATCCTTAGTATCACTAGGCAGGCATTGTCACGGAACCCCCAGGGAAAGAGGAAAAGAGGTAGGCCGAGAAACTCCTGGCGTCGAGACCTCCAAGCAGACATCAAGAGACTGGGAACCACCTGGAGTAGAATCGAAGGAGAAGCACAGGACAGGAGTTGCTGGAGGTCTCTCGTCGACGGCCTATACCCGGGCAGGGGTGACAGGTGTAAGTAAGTAATACACATCCTTGGCGGGTAATGTCACACGCGAAGTAAGTCTTGATGACTGCTATCTTGTGTTCGGCATAGACAATCTTGTCCGTTTGACATTCAGGTCAGACCCCAGCAGAGACGAAGGAAGATCATCCCAGGTATGCACACTGCCCGCGACACTTAAGGGCCTGCCAAAGGACTCAGATATTGTGGAAACATGGCATGCTCAGGACATCTGTGACGGGTCGGAAAACTGTCCTTGCATGAAAACCATCGATCTAATACCCTCAGATATACCTCGTGTGCTGACACATCTTTCGAAGACATGCAGCCGCCGGTATCGCCGGTATGACCCTCTCCAGCCTTGCCAGTCAAGGTACTAAATACATTAAAAAGGCCTTACAGAACCAATGAATTAATTGAATGAAACCAGTTACTGCTAGTACACACCTCTCTGTCTGCCTGTTTGTAAACTATGTCGGTTGTATTATTTCGGCCCAATCACACAAACAAATGCCTCAAGATAGTAACAGAATGTGGGCCCATTGACATTTTCTTCTATTCGACTTTCAATGTAATTATTATTTGTACCTTTTTTTCAGGGACCGGACACCAGTTACGACCGCCGAGGCAGGATTTCCACAAAAAGGCACAGTAATTTCAATAAGTCATGCTTGTGACAATAAGCCTTCCAGACCCTTGTCAAGTTGACCTAACCAGTGCAGAGTTCATCCTCATTCCAGAGAGAGTGGTTCACACATGGGCGTTTGCATCCTACTAATAGAATGATTGATTCGTGGGTTTTTTTTGTTGTTTTTTTTTCTTTTTTTAAATTTAAAAAAAAAATATTATTACTCGTAGTGTACAGGCGCATGTTCATGTGAAAAGAAAAAACAAAAACACAGCAACATTGTATCTACGTAATACGAGCACATTTGGAATCAGAATTTGCCGGTTCGGCGATGGAACTCACAATTCTAGCAGGATATTGCTGGAGTGATTGGATGTAGCACACATTAACTGTAATATTACGATCTGAAATATACACACATAAATGACAGTGCAGTGACGCGTGCTAAGCCTAATGGCGGGCTTACGAACAAAAAAGTGAAGTCCGCTGTAGACAAACACTGCCGAACACAACTCAATATGTGTGAACTAGTGTATGTGTGTGTAGTCGCCATGTACATTAATATACATTAGCGTTAAACATTTCCATATTTTATTTTGTTTGTTTAATTCCGTTGTTTCCTGTTCAGTGTGTGTTTGGTTTTACTTTGAAAATGCGTATATTGATATGAGTGATGCAGGCTGTGACCCCGAACGTGTGGCAATAATGTCAGTCTGCGCCCTTTCTGCGCTGGAACATGGACAGCGGTTATAGACAATCCGTTCAATCGTGCCGACTGTCGCAGAGACTGAAGTAAATATGACCCATGTTAGAACTGTGTCGATTTACACAACTGACATTGATTCTAATGCATTTTTTTCAAATTCAGGTTACACATTAGTATCTTATCCATTTAGCAGTTCACACAACTGCACAAGACATTGCCTTTACTACATACATGAAACAAAATTATAAATGTACTATTTCTGTGCTGTAATGCAAAGACGAACATGTTCGTGGTGGTATTCCTGTGCGTCTTAGCAATGGATCATTGACATCTGCTAGATATTTAGTTAGGTGGATAGTTGATCAACGAATTGTTCAGTCTGTTATAGTTGTGTTACTGGTTTTGCTAAGTAGCTGTTTATATCTTGTTTATCTTCCTGCTAAAAACATTCATTCTGCCTTTTCTATCAATTGACATCAACATTGTTTTTATAAAGTTACACTGACTGTGTGGTGTTCAACTATCCAGTGGCCCATATTCCTTTAGAGCGGTGAGGAGAAGTTTAGGCGTGGGCCGGGAAGAAGGAGGGGTGGAGAGGTGGGGTGGCGTTTTAACGGGGATTCCGTTCAGTTATATAGTTATATTTTCTAGCGTATTTCATGTTGGGTTTTTTGTTTTTGTTTTGTTTTGTTTTTTACTAATTTTTTGTCCCGTTCACAACGGCGTATTTTCATGTCATGTTCTGTACATTTCCTCCCAGAACAGCCGTTTGTTCTCTTCAATTTGGATATTAAAACATGAGAAGATTGATATGGTGATTCGATCAAACGTCACGACCGAGTCACTACTTTGGCAATAACGTGCAACATCTGAAGTTGTTAAGTGGCCAGAGTACAATAACTGTTTCCCTCCTCATTATTTACGTGTGCGTGCAACTTTAATAAATTACAATATTAAATATATTCAGCTGTGAGATCTGTAATCGATCATGAGGGGGATGGAAGGTGCCAGTTTGTTCTTGTAAGGTTTAGGTCATAGTTGTCAGTATTTCTATTAGTATAGATGTCAGTATTAGTATAGTTTCTAAATTTTGCGTGCATGGGTGCCTGTGTGTATGTGTGTGTATGTCCGTCTTGTCCATTTTTTTTTCACTTTAGTTGACTTGATACCTACATATTATATGCCACTGAAATTACCCATTCCTGGGATAAATAAAGTTTTTTTGACTTGACTTTGAACTTCGTTGGCTATTTTATCCTTTTTTAATTTTTTTAAAATCATAATTATATTGTATGGCTGACGGAGCCGCTTGAACTGACTGAATCCAATCGCTTTACGGAATCAATAATAACACCCTCAACTTTAGGATGCAAACGAGGCCAATCTATGTAAAAAGTCAAAAAGAGCACTTTGATTCGGCACAGCAGCCTTTACAACATGTATGGGCTCATGAAGATCATGCTTCTTGTGGGTGCAAAGAAGTACCCAACGGAGAAAGAAACACGCTTAGATCGGTCGCTACTTATCTTCATTCGCAGAAAGAATGTGGCAGAGTTGCCACATTCCTTCTTTGAATGAAGATAAGTAGCGACTGATCTCTCTGTTTGTTTATTTTGACAAAGGGTATTTATCCGAAATATTAATAAATTGTGTTGTAACCATCTTTTCTAAGCGTTTTTCTTTCTCCGTTGGGTACTTCTTTGCATTTTACACGCTTGGCAGTCACCTTTGTGGTCAGGATTTCTTGTGGATGGAAGGCCCTGGATACGCAAATAAGTCCGCAGTGACTTACTTATCCGGGGGATCTAATAAGGATGTACAGTGAGTCTGCAAAATGCACATAATTATTCCCATAAAAAGATTCAGTCTCTGGCGGTTCATAGTGATCTATGTCGACTGCAGCTGTACTGGTCTGACTTATTTTATAGCCAAAATGAAGAGGGGACAGAAACGGAAGAGGGAGTGTTGCAGTAACGGCCTGACATAACATAAACACGAGGCAGTGCGGGCGTTGATGACAGATAGCTTGACAGATAGCGTGACCCGCACCCACTCCACTTACCACAACCCTTTCCCTCCCCTTGGCGTTGGCCCTATTACTGTGATGGATTTACATTAAATACTCGAGCTGTACACGTTTCCTTGTGTTTTCCTAGCGAGCTGAAGGTATGCATAGAAAGTACGATAATGTCGTGCACTTTTAACCTGGTACTCATTCACGCACACGTCTTACTTTCTCCTTGAGGGCCGTGATCAATTTTGAGGCCATATTGGTTAACACGAAATACGGTTAACACGAAGTGATTTTCCGTGTCCCCAGAAATTCGTGTTAAGCGGACTCCACTCTATGTATGAATGTGTGTATATATGTCGTTTTAAAGTAAGCAGTGCAACGCGATTTGAGGGCCTCCCTTTTACACCTTGAGGGGCTCCCTTTTTTGATTAGAGGGAGCCTTTGGGCTCACTTTTCTGAAATCCTAGAATCAACACTGTAGTTGCAGGCGGGGGAAGCTAATTATAAATGAAAATAAAATCAAATGAAAGTACATGCATGGTGGCCATAACCTTGACACTGTATGTAGCAATGTGATTTTAATTCTTAACACCTCTTTTCACTGAAGACTATTGTCAGGTAAAGTTTCTGGTAGGCCAGTCCAATGGTTTCAGAGAATTTGCCTGGGCAAGAATAAATAACAACAGAAACATCACTGCCACGACCTTAACTCTTTCCCATCGTTATAGCATTGTGCTCGTTGCCGTCTGTAGACGAGTCGCTAGTATTCTAGGGTTGGGTTTTTAAAAAAATCGCATGAAACACAGCTATCGGTCTAAGGGAAGCAACCACTATAATATGTTTCACCAACCATTTCTAAAATATCTGAAAGTGAATGCCCTTGTCGGATGGTGTTGGAACAAGGCCAAAGTAACCGACAATGTGCCTTGGATTGTCTCCAACCATGTGCTTGTTCGACCCTCATGAGCGCAGTTTCAACAGTGATTTTTAGCTCGTAAAATTGTGATTCAAGAAGGGACAGATCTCTTGTGTGATTTCTATGCTTGTGGAATACATTTTTCTGCCATGTTGGTGAGTAAATCTGGGTTTTTCATTGCATGTGCTTACACTATTGCTACCAAAACCACATGATGAGGATGCAGATGATCGTCTTGGTCTATACCTGCGTATTTCTCTGTGGGCTGGCGATTGGGTGCCTGATAGGCGGGGGCAGGGGATCTAACTGTTTGTCTGTCCAGCGCTGAGTAATTCCCCTTGGTTTGTGTACAATTCTGCCAGCGCTAGCCTCACCTATCTGGTTTGTGAGTACCAAAACCACGTTTCTAATTTTTTGCTCCGCCATGTTTATTATGTTGCATAATAATCAAATTGGTTTGACTTCCCACTAAACTGATGCACAAACACGCATAGTTTTGAAAAGTACTTATAATGCTCTTTCCAATGATACCCATTTTATCTATGGTTGTTAGCTTGTGAGGCTGTGAAAATTAATTTAATCTACCCCCAAAATGTACGTCACCAGAGAACACATCCTTTTTCCTGCTACATCTGCAGGGAACTGACTCGCTGAAATTTTTACGATGAAAGAGCTTATCCTTCAAAATAGTGATCTAAGTGTTGCATCATGCAAAAATGCTCGTTTGTTCATTTCTGTCAATGCAATAAATCTGAAGTAAATTAATCCAGTAATTTAAGATAATTATCTCACGTTAAAAAAAAAAATTTCAATATGGCTGCCATGACCCTGACCTTGGTGATAACCATTTGCTTTTTCTTTGATGTACGCCTTTACTACGGACTATAATCGGCTCAGTTTTAAGCAAAACCAGCTATATAGGTTTAGAGATGCTGTCCGTACAAAATACATCAATAGAAACGAACATGGCTGCCACAGCCTTGACGTAAAAGGTATTGACGTAATTCTTATGCTAAACACATTTTCCCATTAATATCTATCAAAACACCAAATTTCAAGCAAACTGATCCATTAGCGAGATCTCATATATACAGACAAAACACAAATGTTACCTTCATAACCTTGACCTTGGGGCTAGTGACTTGCTTTTTTGTTCACAGCACACCGTGTTACTACGTGCTATCATTCATCCAAGTCTGAGCAAAATCATTCCAATGGTGTCAGAGTTAGTTATTGGGGTTTAATGCCGAGCAGGTGACTCAGGCCGTCTCACAGCGGCCAATGTTGTCATAGATATTGCCCCCCTGCCCCCCGAATATGCTACAATGAACTAAACATGGCCACCATTGCCTTGACCTTCAGGTTACTGGTTAGTGATCTAATTCTTGCAGTAAACACTCTCTTTTAATAATCTCTATCAAAACGCTGATTTTGAAGCAATTTCATCTAGTAGTTTCGGAAATCCTGTGTATGTGGGCAAAAACATGGCCGCCATGACCTTGAACTTAGTGACTTGTTTTTTGTTTACGACACATCCTTTCACTGCGGACTATCATCGGTCCAAGTTTGAGCCAATAGGTCCAATGATGTTACAAAAATCACTTGGACAAAGAAACTGAGGGGTCACTGAAAAGCTGATTATAATGCGAAATTGCATTTTCATCCCAGTTTGAGCCCATATAGCATCACAGTTTAAACATGTACACTACATTTGGCTCTATAGGTAGATGTACAACATAATTATGAGCCTGTGACGAAAGGTCGTTTGTACCAAAAGTGACAACCAACAGAGATGTCTTTAACCCATATACTGAGGCTAAAAGCTTCAAATTTGTACACTGCCATATGCAACCTACATTATAGTACTTACAGATAAGGATATAGACCAATGGCTTTAGTTGAAGTATTGTTCAGTACCTCCCTTTCATCCCTCATCCCACCCTTTCCCCCAGCCTGCTCCGCATGGCAATGGCACACACAAACACAAACGGCTGAATGGCACACACAAACATAGATGGCAGACACACAGCGCTTCCTACCGGTTATACATTCTGTGGGCTGGCGCAGCCACAGCCATTTTGAAGAATAAGGTGGAATGGTCCACGCCCAGAAAGCCTCTTCTGAATGAGCTTGCTTGTATATTTGACATTTTCCACAATATGTTCGCAAATATCGTACAAAAATAAATGGAAGAACATCGCACCAGCTCATACACATGTAAAACACAGAAGTGCTGGTGATTTGTGTCGATTAGGAACATTGTATAAAACACTGATACGTTTTACGTTTTTACGTCAACGTCACTGTTTGCCTATTCTGATGAAATCAAGGAGTCTTACTTTTGACATTTTTTCCACATTGAACTTTTATTTTTTTAACAGTTGAAGAGGTACTAAGCTAGCTAACGAACTCATCCAATGTCTTTCTACAAATTAGCCATATCCAACATTTCAAGTGCATATAATCAAAATTGCGAACTCTAATCTGGGTCAACCGACTTTCTATAAACGGTCTTTTATGTCTTCGATGAGACATCCAATTACAATATGCTCGGAATATGCTCGGAGGCTCTCTTAGCCACCCACTTAATAAAGTATTTTGCCAAGTTTCAAGTTTGTGCGTTCAATAATATCGGAGATTCTTGTGTTTACATACATACGCACACACACACATACAAACGCACATACGGCGCTTCACGCCAAATCGACATTCAACGGCAAGGTTAGAGTGGCTAGACGTGACGTAATTTTTATCTTGTTACTTCTTTGCGAGACCATGAGCCCTGCCCACCTGTTATGTCCTTTGCGTTCTATGGAACACACTCTATGACACAGAGCAGTCGGTAGATCTTGCTGACCACTATTCATTTGCACTATTGGCGAAAATCTGTAAAATGACAAATCTAGATTATTTCTTTCAGGCTGAGCAAAATGATACCACTATTCGCACGGCAGGATGGACTACATTGTTAAACAAACACTGAATTGAATAAACTGCTTGTCCTGGCTGTTATACTCTACGCACGTTACCATATAGAAAAAGTGTGGCGTTATCTGAAAATTTGACGCAGACATATATTCACCCTCCTCAAATTAGAATGCTGACTTTAAGACTGATGAGAGCCACCCTACCTCTTCCCCCCCCCCCCTCCCCCCTTGCCTCCAGCAGAGTTTTGATTCCATGTACCTCAAGAGCTTTTTTGCTCAGCAAGAGTCAAAGAGTCATTTCAATGAGTGTCCAAAACCATATTTTTTCAGTTATGTGAAAATATTTGTGTTCAGTTATTTTCTGCCTCGCGTTTTATGAAAAAATCTAGCCGTTCGCCGTGTTTAGTGCAAGACACTTTAGACTCCACTTGTGTATAACAGCCACTCTCTTTTTGGATTCAGTCTCTTTCCCATTATTGGATCCGTCTTCTTTGAAGTTTTCTGACGTTTGAAGTTGTTACCGCACCAAATACATTGCAAATCTTGCACATTGTAGACCTAGAGGTCTACAGCTGCCGACCCATGCGATTCCCCAAGCAAATGACGCTTTGCTACCCCAATGACGTCACTCAACAAGGGACCTAAGCGATAGCCCTTTTTTGACAAGGGTGCTCAACAGTTATCTTAGAGATGTTTGAACAGCCATAAAACTGAAATTTGCCATCCAATGGTACAATCAGTGTTGTGTATGGTCTCTTCTAAACATATCCAAAACACATTTTACAACGCCTTTACAAATTTATATAAGTAATTAGGGGCACTTTAAGCTTGAAACTTACATGTGCAGTCACGAGTTAATAGGGTTTTTCAGTTTTCATTGGGTGTGATGTGGTGACAAAAGGAAGCCTCACCGACTTTGAAGCGCAAATGTTCAACATTTTACAAGGGCAATGTACACGCACTTTATTCTTTCCATGTCTTTTGTCTTAACTGTGACAATTTTACACACACAAAGGCTGTGAACATGCATTGTAGGACTAGGAGAAATGCATGAGAAAACACTAACTCTAGTAGTGGCTTTTTGTTAGCACAGATTTACATTTCTGGGTGCTCCTGGGTCCATTTCTATCGTAGCTGCCATGAATGGTCACCTGCCGTTTACAGTCACTTTCTCTTGGCAAAAGGGGTGACCACTCATAGGAGGTTCTGCTGTATAAGTACATATGTGTCATTTCAACATTTCATGCTGGCAGGTCCCGAGGAAGACATTCCCCGTAAAATGGAGTACATGGAGTTTGTGTGTCATGCACCATCGGACTACTTTCTTGCCAAAAACACCCCGTATCCTACTCGGCCCAAAGAAACGGACCTCTGCTTCATATGGACTTCGGTGGGACCAGAAATTCGCATGGTGCCCTCAGTGGACGAGATTTTTGGTGTGAAAGATGAGGAAGACTTGGTTGTGCTGTCACCAGAACCCCTTTCTGTGAGCGGACCAAAGAGTTCAAAGGATAAGGAAGGGAAGGAGAAAGACAAGGAAAAGCACAGAGAGGATCGAAGATCAATAAAAATGGAGATAGACTGACAATAGTTTTACATACTGAAATTGAAAATTTCACACACGCACATGCATATGTGCACATATGAATGGGTGACAGTCTTCAGTCCTGGAGACTGATTCCACCCTTTTCAAAATCCCCAAAAGCAGAATTTCAGCTTTTGGGTTCAGACAAGAGCAGCCCTTCAGCCAGACTGTTCCATCTGCAAGAGGCAGAAATTCTCATGAGCCCCTGCATCCGCAAGGGCTCATAAGAATTTGTCTCATACAGGCCATGGATTATGTAGTGAAACTAGTCTGTGACCATTTTCAGTCATACCATTTTGTTTGTTTGTTGCGCTGTCACCCATGCAATTGCATAAAGAGGATGAAAAAAGTATGTTCTTTTATTACAGATTCATTCCTGCTTCAGTGGCATCTGTTCTTAGAAAGCACAAATGACATTTTACTCGACTTTTCCACAATGTGTACACACATGGAGTGTAATAACGTTTGCTGATAATCTCACTCATAATCGGAATTAGGTTTCAGAATATGGTTCGGTAAAGTTCACTGGTAACAAGGTGTGTAAATTACTGTCATTTATAACGAACTAGGATATATTATAACAACAAACAGATTAGAGTTTCCTGGTTTTGTTGTATGCCCAATGTTTACTGCATTAGCCCCTTCATTGCTGACAAAAAGTGAATGAGACCAATGGGCCCCTGCAGTTGCAGGGGCTCATGAGGATCTATGCCTCTTTCTGACACCAACTCACATCCATGTTCCGTGGATGCATGGCGTTTTATGGCACTGAAGTAACAAAGATTTCAGAAGTACAATCAGCAATCACTGGTAGTGAAGGGGTTAACGTGAACTTCACAACATTCTTAACAAAACAGCAAAAAATTAACTCTTTGTTGGTAGCAGTTCGGCACGATGATTCCTGCAGGAGTTGTTGCGACAAAAACTGCTACCGATGACCAAAGGGTGAAGTTGCTGGTCCAAAGCAGGTAGTGACACTTGATAGACTTTAGTCAACCATTTCTTTCACCTTCACACTGCGAGGGTGAATGAACAATCACCCCACTAGCCCTTTATGTGCTGGTCCCTTGCCGCACTAGACTCGGTCGTGAAGTGTTTTGGGGTAGTGCATTAACCCACTCAGCCCTGACGCACCACAGTAGGAGCTGGATCGACCAAGATAATTCAAGGGCAGTGCCAGATTGGCGCCTGCCGGCGCCAAGCTAATCTGGCACTGCCTTTGAATTATCATGTTGATCCATCTCCTGCAACTGGTGCATAGGAGTTAGGTGACACCTCCAAAATTTGAGAAATGTGGTCTTGGGGCTAAATGGGTTAATATGAAACTGCCATTTACTTTGTGAAGGAGGATGATCTGACATGTCTGCAGACATAAAGGTGGCTTGCTTACTATGCTGTCAAATGTTTGTACTATATTGTATAATCATTATATACAGATGAGCAAAAGAAATGCAACAACAGTGGAATCATTGGAAACACTATCCAGCGAGGTTGCATTTCTTTTGCTCGTCGGTATAAGTACATGTTGTATATCTTTGAATTAAATTGTAAATATTGAAGTGCCTTTAGAATAATTATTTTGGGTGGTGTTTTGTGCTGATTTTACCTGCTGACCGATGATCATGCACCCTTTCACCATTTCGCTGTTTGGCTTTTGAACCATATTGCACCCTTTCACCGTCTGGCTTTTGAACCTGTTGGGCATTCATCACACAAATACATGTAACAACATTACAAAAGTTTAAAAAAATTCAGCATAACATTTGTTAATGCTCTGGCAATATATGTCCACAACAATATTATCTTCAGCGAAAGAAGTATGTACACTACAACATTTTCTGCCCAAGCAACTCTGCAACAAAGTGATCAGAACGCAAATAAACTATATTGCAGTAAATTAACAAATGCTAGCAAAAAACAAAGCTAGCGTTACTCTAACTTCCTGATACAATGTACATGTATATGAAACTTCTCTCCATAGACTGCAACCTGTTTGGATACACACTCTGTACAAATTACTCCTAGGGGTCCATTGATAGTAGCTACGACTAATGCAAATCCACTGCGCCACCATGTGCGCGCTAAGCTCGAGACAAAATACAAGGGAGGAAACGGAACACGCCCGCGAATCGACGAAGCACTCTGATTCCAGAGCAGTTTTCAACCCTCAAAGCAACCATCCGCCTAAAAACTCGAAATGAACAGACTCGGTAGATATTTTGCCACAAATCTATACCAGCCTTGTCTGATCAATGCCCACCCGGGTCTGCCCTGGGGGACTTGGGTGGGGTTAACCACTTTTTAGTTCCCAGGGTCACCCTGGTCAGCCCCACAGGATGGGTTTTCCTCTCTATTCTGGGGCATGTGTTTCTGTCTACCCGAGGTCCATTCACCTGTATTTGCCTTTTTAAAACTCTCCCTACTGTCTGCACTGCCTGTAGCTCTTGATATTGGATGTGTGTTGCTAAATGGTCTTAGCTTTATTTAGGCCCCATGTGTTAGGTTTATTTAACGTATTTGACCGGCTGGCGACATACATTCAATATTCTGTTTTTTTTTTTTTTTTTTCACAAGCAGTGCAGGCACGTCCTGAGAAAGCCTTGTTGCTGTCGGGACGTTAAGCAATGTACAATCAATCAATCTTGTCTGATCAAAACTGATAGTTTAGTAATAAATAAGGTTTTGTGCACAGTCAAGCATGATCCATAGCAGAGTAGGTTTTTAGATGAGGCCGGAAATACGCTGCAAGCTCATTTTTCATTGGTTTATGTAAGTTAGCATATCCAATGAAATTAAAACAAGAGTCGACGTGAACTTGTGACCCAGGGTGCACGCAGCAGTTGCTTTAGTAGTCCAAGAGCTAGCCCGATCTACCATGCACCCCTCCCCTCTCCCAGTATTAAATAAGATGGGTTTCAAAGTGTACCTTAGTATGTCATGAGATGTTTAAGCAATGTTCCCCTAAAATACTTAGGAACAGACCAGAGATATAGCCGATGACGCAAGGATACCCCCTTTCAAGCTCTTCGCAGATGCTAAAATGAGCTTGAGAAACATTTTCCTCTAAATATAGCTGAATTCATTCCAGAAGCCCAAATCATGCATTATTATGTTAAGGCACACCTTCTGCGTCCTCTGCAAAAAACAATAAAAAATATGTTGAATCTGTGGCTCACAGAGAAGGTATTTGAGCACCCAGTAAATGGCCATTTCCTCAAAATAGCAGCAAAAAAAAAAAAAAAAAAAATGTGTCAGATGCCTTCAGACATTTTCTATAGCACTGGCAGTCTGTTTTCAGGCTTACATCATTAAAACGGGATGTCACAATTATTATTATATACTTGACTAGGTGATGCTGTGATTACGATGAGTGCCACATTGATTTTGTATCCCTACCCCAAAGTTGAAAAATACACTTAATTCGAAAAAAAAAAAACTAAAGTTATTACATTTCATTTTGACCTCTCTTTACCTATTAAGTTACAATAATTTGAGCATAAAGTGCAAGAAAATGAGGAAAGTGGGCATCCCTTATGATACGTTTGTGGTGAATGATAGCTTTTTCCAATTTAAAATTGCCCACCCGGGTCTGCCCTGGGGGACTTGGGTGGGGTTAGGTATTTTTTAGTTCCCAGGGTCACCCTGGTCAGCCCCACAGGGTGGGTTTTTCTCTCTATTCTGGGGCTTGTGTTTCTGTGTCTACCCTTTGTCCATTCACCTGTATTTGCCTTTTTAAAACTCTCCCTACTGTCTGCACTGCCTGTAGCTCTTGATATTGGATGTGTGTTGCTAAATGGTCTTAGCTTTATTTAGGCCCCATGTGTTAGGTTTATTTAACGTATTTGACCGGCTGGCGACATACATTCAATGTTCTGTTGTTGTTTTTTTCACAAGCAGTGCAGGCACGTCCTGAGAAAGCCTTGTTGCTGTCGGGACATTAAGCAATGTACAACCAATCAATCAAACCAATTTAAAATTGCAAAATTGGGATGGAAAATGTACGTTGCATCCGATGCCCTCAGAAATGTTGTATACAACTGATGTCTTTTTTTTAGGTTTTAATGGTTAGGATAGAGTACCGCAGTTACTCCCAACCTGATTTTATGATGCTGTGATTCATTTAGGGGCCACAGTGGCTGAATCTGCCATTTTCCAGTGCGCAAAGGAACGCAAAATGATCATAAAAATTCCTAATGTCATACTCCTCAGTTTAAATATTTTTGTTGCCAGTTTTCTTAACAAAGTATGCACATTGAGCATAAAATTTGTGATCATTTCATTAATTTCAATGTGACCCATCAATTTAATTGTAATCCTTTTTTGTTAAAGCATAAAAGGGGGAAACGTCTGTAAACAGGGGCTGCCGTTGAAGAACTTTTTCTTTAAAGTTTAATATAACAGCAAGACTGTAGTAAATGGCACATTCAGCAGTCTTGTCAAACTCAGGGGAGGTGATGTGTCTGATGCTGTTCTTGGTCTACATTGACATCAGTACAGTACAGCAGTACCAAGGTTCGTCTTGAACATCCTCCATGTGGATGACTTTGCAGTGTGGAGCGCAGCAGAACATACTGAAAGAGCATCCTGCAGAATCCAGGATGCTGCCAATAGAGTCAGCAGCTGGACTGAAAGATGGCCACTCAAACTGAGCTAGACCATCTCTTTCAATCAGATGGAAGAGGTCACCTTGAAAACTGGAGACGTTCCAGTACCAAAGACAGGCCAACTCTACTGGCAACAAATAACTGGATTCAGGTGGAGGCCTCGCATCAAAGCCATGGAATCTAGAGTTGTGGGAAAAAAGTCTCTGATGAAGAAACTGGTGGGGACCACATTGGCACAAATTACAGCAACAACCTGGCGCAAGCAAACACCAGTTTGGTCAGACCAGTAGTGGGGTACCAAGATACTTCGACAATATGAAACACTCCCTGCAAAACCAAAAATGCCAGGCTTGACAAGATGCAGAACATGGGTCATTCTCATGATGCAGTGACATTCTTAGAGCTATCTGGATTATTTCTTAACATTCAATCCAGACCAAAAAGGTGACTGCCAAGCGTGTAATATGCAAAGAAGTACCCAACGGAGAAAGAAACACGCTTAGAAAAGACGGGTACAACACAATTTATTAATATTTCGGGTAAATACCCTTTGTCAAAATAGACAAACAAACAAACATAGAGATTAGCCGCTACTTATCTTCAATGGCAGAAGGAATGTCATTCCTTCTGCCATTGAAGATAAGTAGCGGCTAATCTCTATGTTTGTTTGTTTGTCTATTTTGACAAAGGGTATTTACCCGAAATATTAATAAATTGTGTTGTACCCGTCTTTTCTAAGCGTGTTTCTTTCTCCGTTGGGTACTTCTATTTCTTAACATTGTTTTCACTGTTAGGAACCATGAAACTTTATTACGCATATTAGTATTTACACCTTTCTAGACGAAAATAAATGAGAAGAAAAGACCATGCTAGGACCCGCCTTACACTAGGTAAAATATCTCCTAAAAGACCAGCTAGTTTCACTCATTCTGTCTATCATATTTGCCTTTTTTCTCCAATAATCAAACGGCAAACAAATTGATTGGTCACATTTTGATCAGAATACAGTCCAACGTTCCACATATCCAAAATCGTTACAATTACATAGATAGGCCACATTGAAATTAATGAAATGATCACAGATTTTTATACTCAATATGCATACTTTGGGGTGTAGAGTGTTCATGGAGAAGTAGTACCTTTGACTTTTCAGCCAGCAGCGCCTCTTGGGGCAGGCGGGAGCACTGGTCTTCACATGGCACTCAACTCTCACAGCTGGCTCCAGGTCCTTTACCTAGCCACACCCCGGTAACCGCTTCTGCTGGCGGGCGAAACGTTGTGAGGGGCTGACGCGTCTCTCAGTCAGTTGAAATACTTGGAGAGGAGACGGGCGCCGCCAAGTTCGCCTAAGCCCATTGAAAGGACTGATGGACAAGCAACAGAATAAGAATAACATGCCGGATCGGTCGGGGCCCGGATCACCAACGACCGCGCACCCCATTGGAGGTCTCCAGGGTGGGGGCGACAAGTGTGTTACTGGAACCAAACCCACCATCAAGCTGCCCACGCAAGGAATAACTATCGGAACTTGGAACGTTCGCACACTCTACCAGTGCGGCAAAGTGAAGGAACTCACCCACGAGTTAAAGCGCTATCGCTGGGACATTGTAGGACTTGCAGAAGTTCGATGGACAGGCTTCGGAGAAACAACAACAGATGAAGGCCATAAAATCTGGTTCAGCGGAAAAGAAACCAAGCACGAACATGGCGTAGCTTTTATCGTACGGAAAGAGGTGGCTGGAACTGTCATCAGCTGCACCCCCGTGTCAAGCAGACTAATCTCCATCCGCATCTCCGCCCGACCGCACAACATCACTATCATACAAGTATACGCTCCAACAGCAGATCATGATGATGAGGAATTAGAAGAATTTTACGAACAACTGGACAACATCATCAAGAAAACACCTAAGAAAGACATTCTGACTGTCCTCGGTGACTGGAATGCAAAGATCGGCCCTGACGTTTACCAACAATGGGCAGGAACAGCTGGCAAGTTTGGCCTTGGAGAAACAAACGACAGAGGCCTGCGACTTTTAGAGTTCGCACAGAGTCACCGTCTTACCGTTGCTAATACCCTCCATCCACACAAGAAGTCAAGAACAGTGACATGGCAATCACCAGGAGGCCTGGTCCATAACCAGATTGACTTCATCTTGCTGCCTCGACGATTCAAATCCAGCGTTAACAAAGCACAAACGAGGTCCTTTCCTGGCGCTGATATTGGCAGCGACCACAACCTCGTCCTTACTAGCCTCAAGTTGAAGCTGGCATTGAAACGAGACAGCAAGAGCCCTCGCATCCGATTCGACCTCCAGAAGCTAAAAGACCCGGAAGTAGAAGAGCTCTTCCAAGCCCAGGTGGGAGGCAGATTTGCAGCCTTGGCTACTTTGGACTGGGACGTAGACACCCTTGCTGGAAATATAAAAGAGGTGTTACTTTCTACAGCAGAAGAAGTGCTGGGGAAGCAGAGGAAGCGCAAACAGCCCTGGGTCACCGATGACATCCTTGATCTCTGTGATGAGAGGAGAGCCTGGAAGAAAAAGAGAGGCCAAGACCTCACATCAGCAAACAAGTACAGACTTGTCAACAAGAAGATCAGGAAGAGGATGAAAGAAGCCAAAGAAGATTGGATTGAAGACCAGTGTCGTAGCGTGGAAGAGGGCATGGCAAACGGCAACAGCAAGAAGGCTTATGAAACGCTAAGGACCCTCACCAAGACTCAACAGCGAACAGCCACAGTCATCGAAGACAGCAGCGGCCAACTCCTTACGGAAAACACTGCTGTACTAAACAGATGGACTGAGTACTGCCGAGACTTGTATAACTACAAGGCTAAGCCAGACACCAGCATCCTCCAAAACAACCAGGCTGGGGCCAGGAAGGCCGAAGACCTGCCAGTGTTAGCTGAAGAGGTGGAAACAGCCGTACGCGGCCTGAAGGGAGGAAAGTCTCCAGGTGTAGACAACGTACCTGCTGAACTGTTGAAACATGGAGGAGAAGTAACAACAAAGGTCCTCACTACACTCTGTCAAAAGATCTGGGAGCAAAAGAAATGGCCAGTAGAATGGACACAGTCTCTAGTGATCCCGCTCCCCAAGAAAGGAAACCTGAAACAGTGCCAGAACTACAGAACTATCAGTCTGATAAGTCACCCTAGCAAAGTAATGCTTAGAATCATTCTCAACCGCCTCAAAACTTTCGCCGAGGAACTGCTGGCAGAAGAACAGGCTGGCTTCAGAGTTGGAAGAAGCACTGTAGAGCAGATTTTCAACTGCCGCGTCCTGATCGAGAAACATCTGCAGCATCAGCGCGAACTCTACCACAACTTCATTGATTTCAGGAAAGCATTTGATCGCGTCTGGCACGACGGACTCTGGCAAGTCATGAGATCGTTCAACATAGAGGAGGGGCTGATCCAAATGATAGAAGCGCTTTACAAGAACGCCTGCAGCGCGGTTCTACTTAACAATCAGTCAGGCGAGTTCTTCAGGACAACGATCGGTGTCCGTCAAGGATGCCTGCTCTCTCCTGTCCTTTTCAACATATTCCTGGAGAAGATCATGCAGGAAACCCTCCACAACCACCATACTTCAATCTCTATTGGTGGCAGATCCCTGTGCAATCTTCGATTCGCAGACGACATTGACCTCATGGCAAGCAGCAATAGTGAGCTTCAAAACCTGACAGACAAACTTTCAAGTAGCGCAGGGTCTTATGGTATGGAGATCAGTACGGATAAAAGCAAAGTGATGATCAACACCACAAGCGACAGCAGCAGCAACATTCACATGAACGGCCAGAAGCTAGAAGAGGTCAATAGCTTCAAGTACTTGGGAGCCACCCTGTCCAAAGACGGTAGTTGCATAGCAGAGATCCGTATCAGGATAGGTACAGCAACATCCGCAATGGCCAGGCTGGACAGGATATGGCAAAGTAACTCCATCAGCTTCACCATCAAGTACAGGCTTTACAAGTCCCTCGTAGTGTCTATTCTACTCTACGGCTGTGAGACTTGGACGCTGCTTGCAGACTCAGAAAAGAAAATCCAGGCCTTTGAGAACAAGTGCCTGAGGAAGTTGCTCCACATCTCGTACCGCGAGCACAAGACCAACGAATATGTACGGAGCATCGTCACTTCCCTGGTGGGCCCACATGAACCCCTTCTGGCAACCGTGAAACGGCGCAAGCTTGCTTGGTTTGGCCACGTGACCCGACACAACACCTTGTCCAAGACTATCCTCCAAGGCACTCTCGAAGGAAGTCGTCGGCGAGGTCGTCAGAGAAAGAGTTGGGTCGCAAACATAAAAGAATGGACCGAACTCGAGATGCCAGACTTGCTTGCCACCGCCCAAAATAGAACTCAGTGGAGAGCACTGTCTGTTGCTGCTGCCTTTCAGTCCCCCCAACGCCCAGTTCGGGCAAGGGACTGATGATGATGATGATGATGCATACTTTGTTAAGAAAACTGGCAACAAAAATATTTAAACAGAGGAGTATGACGTAAGCAAATTTTTTTATCATTTTGCGATCCTATGCGTACTGGTAAAATGGGGGAAGGGCAGCAGATTCGGCCACTGTGGACCTAAATGCATCACAGCATCATAAAATCAGGTTGGGAGTAACTGTGGAACTCTATCCTAACCAATAATACCTGTAAAAAAAAAAGACCTATCAGTTGTATACAAAATTTTTGAGGGCATCGGAAACATTATTATTTTTTTTTTTTCCGATTTCACGGAAATGGCCATTTACTGGGTGCACAAATACCATCACTGTGAGCCACAGATTCAATATTTTTTCATTCTGTTTTTGCTGAGGACACAGAAGGTATGCCTTAACATAATATTGCCTGATTTGGGCTCCTGTAATAAATTCTGATTTATTTAGATGAAGCTCAAGCTCACTTTAGGATCCGCGAAGGGCGTGAATGGGGGTACCCTTGCGCCATCAGCTATATCTCTGGAGTGTTCCTAAGGATTTTAGGGGAAACATGGCTTAAACATCTCAGGACATTCTAAGGTACACTTTGAAACCCATCTTATTGAGTATTGTGGGGCAAGGGGGGGAGTGCACGGTAGCCAAGACTGGCTTATGGAGTATAAGTTCCTATTTCCCCCAGCCCAAAAAGGTCTAATTTAATGGAGTCTGGTTTAAACACTGCTCAGTTGTAAATATCTTTTTGAGTAATTCTCTTCGACTTTAAGAGTAAACATGGCAGAAATCACTGGATGCACTGCAGTACATAGAGACCTCTTTCACGGCTCTCTACTAAAGGGTTTAACGTTCAACTCTCTTTGTTGAGAAAGAGGTCTGTGCATGCTGGGATACTTCCGGCCACATCTAAAATTTTGCGGGCGTGTTCGTTTCCACCCTTGTATTTTGTCTTGAGCGTAGTATAGGCGCTTGCACGCACGCGGTGGCGCAGTGGATTTGCATTAGTCAAAGCTACTATCAACGGACCCCTACGAAATTACTATCATGTGGACTTCAAAACAGACATTTTATCTTGAATGAAATATGTATTTTTTCTTAAAATAAATTTTTTCGAAAAATACTTACCGATGGTATTACTGATAGGAAGATATACTTAGCCTGTCAATTTCAGCCTCCAAAATTGTTGTGTGTTGCTACACAACCAAGGATGTAATTCTAGCTAGCAGCTACCCCATCCCATGAGTGGCCTCCCTTTCCTCTGGATAGCCTCCCTTTCTGATCTCGTGAGAGGACGTTATTTCCAAGTTCTATCTTAACAGACAGACGGCAAGCGGGGAAGGTGGGAGGGAAATCTGAGTAATACCATCGGTAAGTATTTTTCGAAAAAATTTATTTTAAGAAAAAATACATTTGTTTCATCAAAAACTTTACCGATGGTATTACTGATAGGAAGAATGGCGAAGAGGAGGAGGGTGCTGTTGCAAATGCTCAGCCGTGGGGTAACTGCTTAGCTAGGTCCCCTTCAAGTGCACACTCCCGACAATTTCAGTTAAGTATTACCTATGGCGCATCCAGCGCCGGGAGGGAGTGTTGCGCCACAGCGATGTCCCCCAATAGTCTCAGGTTTTGCCTATGGCCGGAGAGGTCACGGAAATAAAAGCTGGCGAAAGTAGATTCGGCCCTCCAGCCCACCGCCGCCACAATGTCCCGCATGGCGCAGTTGCGGTCGAACGCTATACTCGTGGAGACAGCCCGGACTTTGTGTGCTCGGATCCTCAACCTCTTTGCTCCCTCTGTCGAGAGGTCTTTGTAAGCGGATCTTATGATTCCGCGTAGCCAAGCGGAAATCGTCTGAGCCGAAATATCATTCCTGCCCGGAGCTAAGGGCAGGAAGAGGCGTAAACGACCTCGCCGTATAGGTTTAGACCGGCGGAGGTAAATTTTTAATGCCCTGATCGGGTCTTGTTGGCGCACGTCCGGGGGGCATATTTGGGCTCCGCAATGGATGAATAGTGATCGGTTGAGGTGGGGCGGAAGGGAGCCTGTTCTTGGCCAAAAAGGAAGGACTAGTGAGGAGTTGGACAGAGCCGTCGGCCCGAAGTTGTAGGCAAGATGGGTGTATTGAGAAAGCGTGGAGGCAGTGGTCAGAGCCAGTAAGAAGCACGTTTTTTGAGTCAAGTCAGAGAACCTCGCCAAATACAGGGGTTCAAAACGTGCAGTGTTCAGCCATGTTAAGACCCACGCGAGGTCCCAGCGAGGTAGTAGGGAGCGTGTGACAGGTCGCTGGAGGTCAAAATGAGCCATAAGATCGGCGAGATCTTTGCATGAACCAGGATCGGGTAGTCCCAAATGGCGGTATGCATGTATCTGCCACCATAGATAGATATCCCCGAATAGTAATGGGTGCTAGAGACTGATCCTGAAAGAGCCACAGAAAGAATTCGACCAGCTGAGGCATAGTCAAAGCCGTGGAGCAAAGTTGTCTAGTACCGCACCAAGCTTGCAGGACTCTCCATTTTCCCTCATAAATCTTCAGGGTTGAAGGGCGTAGTGCTGAAGCGATAGCCGCCACCGCTGCATCCGAGAAACCTCGAGCTGTGAGGGCACGCCGCACAACCTCCAGGCGTGTAAGAGGAGGTTCTTCGGGCAAGGGTGAAATAGGTCTCGTCGGGGTTGCTTCAGCCTCGTCCGCGGCGTTGGTAGCCGGAGCGGGGGATCTGTGGCGAGACTCAGAAGATCCGTTGTCCAGTTCTTGGTCCAAGAAAATGGGGCTACCAAAAACAGCAACATGTTGCAGCCGCGGAGTTTAGGAGAATCTTGGGGATCAGGATTGAGGGAGGGTATGCGTAGGCCAGGAGACCCTCCCAAGGAATGGAAAGAGCGTCTACCGCCCACGCCAGCGGGTCTGGAAATGGAGAGATGAAGAGGGGAAGTTGTGTATTCCACCGTGTCGCGAACAGGTCGATCATGGGTATCTCCCAGTGGATACAAATCACGCGAAAAATGTCAGGACGGAGAGTCCACTCTGTATGGAGAATTTGATCTGGACGGGACAGAGAATCCGCCAACACATTGAGTCGTCCCTGAATGTGACGCGCCCGTAATATGATGTCTTGATCTCAGCACCACACAAGAAGGTGAAACAGAAGGATGCACAGGGAAGGAGAGCACGTTCCGCCCTGCTTCTGAATGTAAGCCACGACTGTCGAGTTGTCTGATAGGACCAAGACCTCCTGGTGAGATACGTGCGTCTCCCAAGCGATGAGAGTGAACCAAACTGCTTTCAACTCCAGCCAGTTGATGTGTTTTCCCACCATCTCCGTTGGCCACAGGCCCGATGTCTCTTGAAAGTCCGGGAGAAGGAGCGCTCCCCAGCCAGAGAGACTGGCATCTGTGCAGATCGACAGGTAGGGCATTGGTGATGATAGGGGAACCCCGGAGGCTAACCAGAGAGGGTCTGTCCACCGGAGGTGAAAGGGCCGGACCAGTGGAGACACCGGTACACGGGCTTCTAAATCCCCTGAAGACGGTCTCCAGAGGAGAAGGAGATGTAATTGAATCGGACGTGTGTAGAGCCGACCTAGGGGAAGTAAATCCGCTGCAGCGCTCATGAGGCCTAACAACTGTAACCACGTCCATGCAGAAGCTTCCATGGCACGATACATCTGTAGTGCTAGATTCGCTAACTTCTCGATCCTAGTCTGAGGGAGGCGAACCAGGTTTAGATCTGTTTAAAACTCCATGCCCATATGAATGAAACTGCAGGAAGGTAATAGATCCGACTTGCCAATGTTGACCATGAACCCAAGACTGTGAAGAAGGGATAGGAGAGCGTCTCGGTCGGTGGACAGGTGGGACGCAACCTGATTGCGGAGTAGCAGATCGTCGAGGTAGTGCGAGGTCGGACTGAGAGAAGACCGCTGGGCGTGTGCGACCACTGCATCCATGATCCTGGTGAAGACCCAGGCACTGATGTTCAGACCAAATGGCATGGCCCAGAACTGATAAACCACTCCACGGAAGGCGAAGCATAGGTAACGGCAAGCCGAAGGATGCATGAGCACATGGAGGTATGCATCAGCCAGATCGAGACTGACAGCGAAATCCATGGGCCTGACCGCGGTCCGGAGAGCTTTTGTAGTTTCCATCCGGAAGGATGGAGCGGCCAGAAACTTGTTCAAAGTGGAGAGATCGATTACAGGACGCCAAGAGCCGTCTGATTTTGGAACGACGAAGAGACGACTGTAGAAAGCCAGAGAGTCGTGACGTAGGACCACTTCTGTGGCGGATTTTTGAAGTAAAGCTGTCACCTCCGCCTGTAAAGCTGCAGCTTTTACCGGATCGTTCGGTACCCGAGTCCAAAGTGGTGAGCGCCGCAGAGGTGGAGGGCTGTGAAAAGTGAGTTGGAGTCCTGCCGTAACTGTAGAGAGGATCCAAGGATCGCCCGGGAACAGTGAGCGCCACATCGTGCTGTGTTGGGATAGCCGCCCGCTGACTGGAGATCCGAGCGAAGTCGGCGGGGGCATGGACGGAAGAGAGTCAGCGGGCCCTCCCCCGGCCGGGCCGTTGGCCCCGACCAGGCCAAGAGGAGGTTTGGGCGGGGAGGGGGCGGGAGTGGCCAAACGATTTGGGACAGGAAGTGCCGAAAGGCATACTGGAGGTGGGACGAGGAGCGGGTCTGTAGGACCGCAGGGCGCGACCCACGGCCTTGCGGGACGAACGAAAGCGCGAGAAAGGGCGAGACGTAGGCCAGATATCCTTGTGTGACTCCTTCACAGCCTGCCAGGTGGAGCCGAAAAGTAAAGGACCCCCAATGGGAGCCTGGCGTAGTTTTGATTTGACAGGATCAGGCAATCCCACACAAGCGTCGAGCACAGCATCTCGGCGAATTAAATCACAGTTGATGGCAGCAGCCATTGCATTGGTCGAGGCGTGGTAAGAAGCCCGGTTTGCTACCACAGCCAAAGAATGGATCTCACGAAGAGGAGCGGTGGAACTAGGGTCCCAATTATCTTCTAGTGCCCGAGCAATTGCCGTGTTGCGAGGTCTAGGAAACCGGAGCATGCCAGGGTGTTGCGAATTAGAACAGCAGTCTTATCAACACCTCGAGAAAAGGCGGCACGGCGTCCACCCGCCTGAAATTCCGCATCAGTGTCCAGCGATGGCAAAAGACAGGAAAACGCCTGAGAGTGGCCTGCATACGAGCTCTGGCGAAAACGTATATCGATGCCTGTCGGCCACTTGGCATCAGAAAAGAAAACCGGCTCCTTAGAAGTGGAGAGAGGTAACTGGGCCAAAAATGCATCTGAGAGATCGTGGAAACCCGGCGGTTGTGGGAGAGATTTAATTCACTTGGTAGGAAGGAGAGCATCTACAGAAGCGGAAGCTTTAAGCTTTAGTGGAGGAGCGGAAGGACAAATATCCGTATGAAGGAAACGTTGAATAAGGTCCGAGGCCGCCTCAATCGACCGCCTGGTCTCGATACCTGGAGCGACGCGGGAGGAAGAGTCCGAATCATCGCAAGTAGAGTCCGCTGAGAGGGAAAGCAGGGACGCAGGACGGTCACCAGAAACTCCCAAATTGGAGGTCGAATCGTCCGGGTGGAGACTGAGTACGTCGACGTCAATAGCCTCCGAGACCAGTCGAGAAGAACGCTGAATATCCCGTGAGGAAGGTGAATGCAGTAGACTCGAGAGACGAGAACGGCACCGAGAGGACTGTTCGCCTGAACGATGTACGTGCGGTGAAAGTACTAGCCGGTGTGCTAGGGGGGACCGTAAGGCCCGCCACGCCGAACGAAGGGTCATAAAGAAACGAGCTATGGTGAAGCTTAGACGGAAGAATGTCTAAACGGTGTTTGCGCGGTGACCGGCTACCCGCCGGGGCGCTATGGGACACCGCAGGTCTCGCCGCGCCGAGCAAAGGGTCATGAAGTGACTCGCTATGGCGACGCTTAGGCGGATAAGTTTCTATGCGCGGTGACCGGCTACGAGCCAGGGCGCTGCGTGGTGACCGGTTACAAACCGGGGTGCTAGGGAACACCGTGGGCCTCACCGCGTCGTGCAAAGTGTCATGAAGTGACGAACTATGGCGACGCTTAGGCGGAAAAATGTTTGAACGGTGTGTGCGCGGAGACCAGCTACGAGCCAGGGCGCTGCACGGTGACCAGTTACAAACCGGGGCGCTAGGGGACACCGGGAGCCTCGCCGCGCCGTGTAAAGTGTCATGAAGTGACGAACGATAGCGACGCTTATGTGGAACGGTATCTGATCGGTGTATGCGCGGTGACTGGTTAAAAGCCGGGGCGCTGTGCGGTGACCGGTTACGAACCGGAACGCTAGTGAACACCTGGGGCCTCGCCACGCCGTGCAAAGAGTCATGAAATGACAATCTATGGCGACGCTTAGGCGAAAAGGTGGAGGTGAGCAAGGCCACATCAGTCTGATCGTTAACCGGGCTAGAGTTAATCGTATACCGGTGTCCCGTCCCCCAAGTTAGAGCGGTACTTCGCCGCAAGTGACCCGTCTCCATAGAGCGGGTGCGAGGGACCGATAGCAAACGGAGTTCCTGAGAGCGACAACGCATATGAGAGGAAACAAACTTACCTCCCTCAGCAGAAGGGACAGCGTCTGTAACCTTGTCCATTGAGTTAGAAGTAGATACCTGTAAGAGTGCTCGAACTGGGACATGGGAGTGAAGGGTGAGGGAGCAAACGGAGTCTGGGGACTGAGAGCGACTGGACAACTCGTCGACTGCGGCCGAATTGGGAGGGGCTGGTGGGACTGGAGCCGCAGAAAAGGAATGGGGCGCTTGCACTGGTAGAAGCTCCACATTTGAGACCAACGGTCTTCCTCCCAAGCCACGCAAGTAGTGCAGGTTTTATCTGATGCGCAGCCCGAGCATGGAAGGCAGCGCAAACGCGAATTCGACGGCCACTGGAAGTTGCCGCAGGAGGAGCATGTTCTTAGTTGACTACTGCAACAAATCGTGCAAACAGGGGTTGGGGCCACGAAGGCCACGAGTACAACCGTTGGAACGACCGATTACGAAGTCGAAAGAAAAGGCCAAAACGCCGTAATTCCACGGAAATTGCCCCAGTAAGCAGTAATCGCCGGGCGAGACAATGTCCGAGGCCTTACCTGGCCATCGGGGATGTTTGAGACTGACAAAACAAATGATAAATACGAGAAAAAACACGGAGACTGAAAATAACGAAACCGACAAAATGGCAGTTAAGTATGAACTTGGAAATAACGTCCTCTCGCAAGATCAGGAAGGAAGGCTATCCGGAGGAAAGGGAGGCCACTCATGGGATGGGGTAGCTGCTAGCTAGAATTACGTCCTTGGTTGTGTAGCAACACACAACAATTTTGGAGGCTGAAATTGACAGGCTAAGTATATCTTCCTATCAGTAATACCATCGGTAAAGATTTTGATGAAACAAACTTGCTGATCACATGCATGGTCAAACCTGAGAACAATTTATGTGTATATATACATTTGCAAGAAATAAAGTAATCATTTTCAAAACAAATCTGCACACAGCTCAAGGCCCCAAGGTCCAGATTAACCCATTTAACCCTCTGGCCACATTTCCCTAAATCTAGGTATCCAGAAGCTGGATCGACTGATAATTCAAGGGTAATGCCAGATTAGTTGGGCGCCTGATGGCACCAAGCTAATCTTGCACTTCCCCTGAATTAGTCTATCACCTCCAGCTGTAATGGGTTAAATTCAGACCAGCACACATTTTTTTGTTGTAAGTTTATCACTCTAACATGAATGTTAATTTAATTGAGTTAATGTCTACCAACACATTCTCATGCAGTCTAAATTCATTCCAACAAAATAGTTCAAAACAAACGCTGTAATGAGAAAACCTGTTAATCCACAGATTGCAAACTGTCAGACAAATCACACACAAAATACAACGGCCAATTCAACAACACATAGATGATGAAAAATAAACCAACGGTTTAAAACGGTCCCACCTGCTTAAGAAAATGGTTTGTAGATATGATTTTACCTTGGGATGATTTTGTCTCGGAGTGGAAAAAAATAAAGTGTCCTCAATGTTGCACCATGGAAATGGAATGATGCACACAATAAAAGTTAAAAGCAGATGTGTGGGCGTACAACTTTCATTTAGGAGAAGCGTACATACTTGCAAATAGGAAAATCAAAATGCAAGTACATAGACGTAAAGATACACAGACGCACAACATGTGTTGTGAGTGTCTGAAAACAATTTAGCATTTAACTGATGCACTGCCAAGAAGCAGTAAACACTACACAACCGCAAAAGGCATAGATCTTCATAAGCTCCCAGATGATCTATGCCTGCTCCTGACACCATTTTGTATCTATGTTGGGTGGCTGTTTTGTTGTTGGCATAAACACCTATTTCACAAGCAGAATTTGCATCCACTGGCATAAAGGGGTTAACCTTTGCATCACTCCTGCCAAGCTGGCTAATCAATAAATAAAAGAAAAGCTCAACAATATTACCCCCCTTCTGCAAACATCCAAAGGTACTATACTATATACATGAGCATCGTTGACGGCATGCACAAAGGGGACAAAGATTGTGTTTTGGATATCGTAAATTTAATGTCAAACAGATGTCCAAATAACATGGACATAAAGTGGTGACCATGTTAACTCAAACTCCCAGAACGAAATGACTTCCATTCGATAGAATGGAAGTCGTTTCGTTCTGGGAGTTAGAGTTAACAAAGAGGCCTAGGTGTTCGTGTGACCCCGCAAAATGAGTCCCTGAGAGGCAGCGTGAGTGGGGGAGTGTTTGTGTGTGTGTGTGTGTGCGGTTTTCTGAGAAAATCTGGAAATGGACACAGATTCACTATTGAGACACCATCGTGTCAAATGGATTGACCATGATAGTTCAAGGGTGTTGCCAGATTAGCTTGGCACCTTGTAAGGCGCCAAGCTAATCTGGCACTACTCTTGAACTATCATGGCTGGAACTTATGCCACAGCGTGTACACAAAAAGACACAAAAATCAAGCATGTGGACAAATTTGTAATTGCTTATATAAATGCACCAAAATGTGTTATTCTGTCATCAGTAATGGCTCAATGAACGTTTCATCCCTGTGTTTTATACTGTCAGTTTGCAAGCAACCTGCCTAGTACATATTCCATTAGTATGGATAAAAGCGTGCTAGTCTGTGATTGTGAACCTTACAGCTTTCAGGTACAATGTCACAGACCAGCACACAGACATAAAGCAGAAGTGCATAGTACTCCTGATACAACTGTGCAAAAACAACAAAAACACAAACATTCACTCTCTCTCACAATCTGTCTCATTCATAGCCTCAACTTTTTTCTCAGTCCCTCTTTCTCAGTCACAAACTGGATTTTAACAAAACGATTTTCAATTGCAAAATTTGTTTGAAGTTCATATCATGTGACATTGAAATTCAAAGTCAGGCACAACATGAATAAATTGCAGCTTCGCTACACAAACAGCAGAATCTATTTCTTCACATATGGTGTACATAATAAAACATGTGCACAACATGGATGTACTTCACTCAACACTCAGAACCAAATATTACTTAAAATAATAACACACACCATATACACTATATATTTTTTCACCAAAGAGAGCATCTGATAAGCAGGAAAGGTAACGGTTAATAAACACCAAACAGAACTCGTAATGGAATGCCAAACCGGACATGACATACATGACTAGAGATACATGGAGCTGCAGAAGATAAGAGGACATTTTTGTCTGTCAATATCATTCAACACAACTTTCAACCCTGCAACAACACAACAGAAGACGGATTTATCTTAACAGTTGAAGGGGGGTGCCAATATAGCTTGGCATTTATATGCACAAAAAATATTGTCATCACCCTGGTAATCATGGTCAATCTATCTCTTGAACTTCTAGGTAAAACTCCCAAATTTGGGGACTTTAACAAAAGACCCTTGGCTGATGTTGGCTGCAGTGGGTCTGCACACAGCCGTGTGGGGGCTCACTGCAGCCGATGAAGGTCTGATGACCTTTGTTTACTGGTATACTCAAAACAATCTGACAGAGTCCATGACCCCTTTTTCAAACTGTTCATCTTTCCCTTTCTTGCATATCCTTTCATGACAACTTGTAAACTGTCTTGGTCCTCTTTGCATGCCTTGATTTAGAAGAAATCATTTAATGCCCTCTTTTCTCACTGCCTGATTTTTCGGTGTCAAAGATCTCAATCACTTCTCGGTCGCTTGTTTAACCCATTTAGACCCAAGGCCACATTTCCTAAATTTTGGAGCCATCACTTGACGATTTATGTATCAGTTGCAAGAAATGAGTGAACATGATAATTCAAGGGTAGTGCCAGATTAGCTTGGCGCCTGAAGGTGCCAAACCAATCTGGCACTACCCTTGAATTCTCTTGGTCCATCCATCTTCTGTAGGGCATTGGGGCTAAATGGGTTAAAGACCCCACTCAGAGTCAGACCTATCAGCTGAAAAACAGATGACCAATAACTCCATTTTGAGTGTTATGTTCTGCCAATTCATTCTTGCATGCCCTAGCTCAACATTTGGGTAGTCTCATGACTGCCGTTTGATTGCCCGACTTCAGAGTTCAAAATGCACTTACTGGAAGACAAACAGCCTCTCATTCACTCATTTTTTTGGTTTCATTTTTTAATCCTGTGCATATTGGTAGCCGTTTTTGTTGTAATGATTCCTGTAGGAATCATCGTGACAAAAACTGCTACCTGCATGCAATGGGTTAATTTCCTTTTCACACATTAAACCTATTTTCATTTCTTTCAGTGTTGAGTTTCAAGTTTCTAACATTCCGGCACAAATCTGTTTGTTCGAACCACATGTATTCAGTGAAAAAGACCAATGGCCTCAGACTGTAAATCGCTTTGTTTTATGTCTAAATACATGTGGCTAGCCTCGTTCTGTTTCTTTGCTTGTGACTTTCAAGTCCAAACTGTACCAACTAAAAGACAGACTTCTTTTCATCCCCTTGTGCTTACAGCCTCTGGTACTACAGTACCGAGGCTGTAAGTACAAGGGGATGAAAAACAGTACTGGCAGCTGCACGCACAGGGGAGTTAATGCATTTCAGGCAGGAGATCCTAATTTCCTTCCTTCTCTTGTTCCATTTTCAAGTCCGCACTTTGTCCAGAAGCTGGCTGGGGCATTCGAAGCTTGTTCTGTGCATCCCCACTCACAGGCTGAGGTGCCTTCAACATGGGTTCAAGTCCTTGCTGCATCTCGCCAATTTGCTGAACCTGCACCTGGGCCTGCCCACTGTGGCCACTAACCGCCTGCGGCACTTTCAACAAGGACTCGTTCAGCCCCAGTAGCCCCTCCACGGTGAGCTGCTCTCGCAGAAATGGCTCTGGGCGGGGGCGCTGGAGGTTCATGTTGTAGAACAAGGTTTTGAAGTACTCGTATGTGCTGATCATGATGGCACACGCTGGGGCCACCTTGGTGATGCGTGGCACCAAACCTGAAAACAACATTTATGGTTAATTCTTTGCATGTCGCCACTGTTTTTTGTCATGATTCCTACAGGAAGTACTACCAACACCCAATGGGTTAACATACTCATGTGCTAGTCTGATTTTGGACCTTAACTCTTTCCCTAGCAAGTAACTTTTCTGTGTTATGTACTCTGCCACACAGTAATTCTGTTAAAATAAGTGGATTTGTGGCAGCACAAAATTACACTTGGTGGATTTACAACTACAGTGGAACCTCCTTTGAACGGTCACCGATTTTTACGGTCACCTGCTGTTCACGGTCACTTTCACGATGTACAGACGATGTTTACCATATAAAGTACCTTGATTCTACAGCCACCTGCCGAATGTGGCCAAAGGTCAGCGTATCAGAGCCAAAAATGGCAAAAATACCTTAAATTTTATGGCCATGGCCAGACTGGCGTGGTAAAGCCGTCACGCATGACGGGTCAGTGACTGCTCGCTCGACACCTAGCCAACAGCCAAACACTCAAAGCCCAGACGTCCTGTCATTATACAATAACGGACATGCCATCGGCTCACCAGCTGTGTATGTGGTCTGTAAGATTTATGAATTTCACGGCCAGTCAAATCACAGCAGCATCAAAAATAAATCAGTGGCTGCAAGTTAATACTGAAATGAATGACTTTCAGTTTCTTTAAGCCGGCCACAGACTGTGAAGTCAGTTCTAACGATTCCATGTTACATACGTGGGTGCTTAGCTGAGGAAAAAATGGTGAGAAAAAGAAAATGGTTACACATAGGCTGGAAAAAGTGCAATGCTTTTTTCCTCCCTTTGGTAATTATCGGGACAATAAGGTGATGGTATACTGACCCCAGGTCCTTTCCTATCTGTTCAAGACAAGAACATGGCGGCGACACACATCGACATGCGTCGCCGTTTCTCCCTCCCGTACTACTACACACAAGCACAATTTTATTTTCTTTCATCACTGAAGAAAAGGAAACATCGGCATCAGTAGTACATGTATCACACTTCACAGAAGCATGAAGAGGTCAACTGTTATGTTTGTGGTTGTGTTATTCTTTTTAGGGTGTGTGTGTTGTGGGAAAGGATCCAGTGTTCAGATGATCTGTTTTGAATAGGAATCACGTTCCTTTTTAGTATAATTCGTTTTCTTTTGCATGGAGAATTGCGATCGATTTTTGTTGTGTAGCTAGAATGTTGTACATCTCACTACATTGTTGCTAAAGTCTAGACCTAGATTAACCTGGAAGGTTCTGGAAGAGGTGTAATCATTTTAGTGACTTCAAATATGATGCCAAAGTTTTGTAAATAAATCCAGACCAAAAAGGTGACTGCCAAGCGTGTAATATGCAAAGAAGTACCCAACGGAGAAAGAAACACGCTTAGAAAAGACGGGTACAACACAATTTATTAATATTTCGGGTAAATACCCTTTGTCAAAATAGACAAACAAACAAACATAGAGATTAGCCGCTACTTATCTTCAATGGCAGAAGGAATGTGGCAACTGAAGGAGGTGACGTAAAATAAAAGAAAAGAAAAGGAAGAACAAAAGTGCGGAAAAAGTAAAAATGACGTCAACGAAAAATCGCGTAAGAGAGAGACTCGGAAAGAACCTGAACACGAGAGACAAGAGTGTGTGCAAGCACGTGCAGGAGCGAGCGAAAGAAAAGGCGTGTAGATGAGGCCAGAGAAAGAGAGAGAGAGAGAGAGAGAGAGAGAGAGAGAGAGAAGAGAGAGAGAGAGAGAGAGAAAGAGAGAGAGAGAGAGAGAGAGCGAGACGGAGAGAGAGAAAGAGAGAGAGAACGAATGGGGAGTACCCTTGGGCACGAAGTAGGCTGAGTGTCTAATACACAAAGCCTGCTAAACACCAACCCGAAGGCAAACTTTATATCACCTTCAAGTTGAGGACTACCTCGGGGAAAAACGGGAGGACCCCGGGAAAAAAACCCCAGCATTTAGCACGGTACACAACAAGTAATAAGTCATGAAAACAAAGCAAAGAATCAAAATCAGTAAGAGAATATTGGTATAAGTGGAGAGTAGGTAGTTGTGAAACCGTCTTCAAGGGTAACTCAAAAAATAAGGGGGAGAGAGAGAGAGAGAGAGAGAGAGAGAGAGAGAGAGGGAGATGGGGGCGGGGGGGGGGGGAGGGGGGAAGGAGTAAGGAAAAAAAAAAAAAAAAAAAAAAAAAAAAAAAAAGGAGGGGAGGGGGGGGGGGGGGGGGGGGGGGGGGGGGGGGGGGGCGGAAGACAATCAGCCAGAGCCACCAACCCCACCCAACGGGCACCCACCAGCCCACAGAAAAACACACAGGTACGCAACAAGACGACCACATACATCCCCAAGGGATGCACACGATCGCCCCGCCCCAAAACCGCGTATCAAACCGTGAGCCGGAGACCCGGTGCCCGACAGGGAAGGGCAAGGGATCCAACTAAACGTTCGGCCAGCGCTGAGAAAGTCCCCAAGGGAAATGTACATATCAACCAGCGCCAACATCACGTAACTGATTAGTGAGTAGTAAATCAGTGAGGTAAAGTAGCAGACACAAGCAAGGTAAACAATGTTAATCTTTCATATTCATCCCGAGTGGCGCCACAGTGCCCAGTTTATTAATCAGAAATTTTTCACGGTCTTTCCTGGCCCAGACATTACTGGCTTGCATAAGCCAGAGGCCTTTAACTCGAATGTCTGAGACGGAGTGGTCGGCCTGATTGAAATGTCGTCCGACCGGTCTGTTGTATTGGTACTTGACAGACTGAAGATGTTCTTTGAAACGGTCGTTGATGGTTCTTTCCGTCTCTCCAACATAGAGTTGGCCGCATTTAACACAGGAGATGACATAAATCACGTTGGTGGTTTGACACGTGAAGTATCTGTCTATGTTGAATTTGTAACGTGGACCATTGACCACGGTGGAAGGGCAAATAAAAGGACACGTCTTGCAATTAGGAACATTGCACGGAGTGGAGCCGGAGGCTCTGGTGGTATGACGAGGCTTGAGAGTAGAGCGAACAAGCATGTCCCGCAAATTAATATCCCTCTTGAAAGCTACCAACGGAGGTTCAGAAAAGATAGCAGCAGATTCTTGACTGGATGACAAAAGACCCCAGTTAGAAAGAAGGATTTTACGCACCGGATTGGTGTGGGGATGGTAGATCATGGTTACGATAGGTCTGTCACTATCAGCGGTAGGTTTAGTCTGCAGTGTACTCGCGCGACTAAGTTTTTGAACCGTTTGGAGAGATCCTTGAACAACAGTATGTGGGTAGTGTCTGTCGATGAAAAATCCAGCCATTTCTTTGGATTGAACATCAAAATCTGATTCTTCGGAACATATTCTTTTTAGCCGAAGAAACTGGGAATAAGGGATGCTGTTTTTAGTTTTGGGGTTGTGAGAAGATCGGTAGTCGAGGTAGGAATGTGAGTCGGTAGGTTTGTAATGTATTGAAGTTTTCAACATTCCGCAGTCAATCCTGATGTTCATGTCCAGAAAGTCGACTGAAGTAGCTGATATAGTGTAAGTGAACTTGATGGATGGGTGGAAGTCCTGCACGAAGTGAATGAAGTCTAAAAGTGCAGCTTGGGTCATGTGAGTAGCTCCTAAACCGTCATCGATGTAGCGTTTATACATCTCAGGGACAGGCCCAGTGTATTGCTGGAGAATCTGTTGCTCAAGGAAACCCATGAAAAGGCAAGCATAGCTGGGTCCCATTTTTGTGCCCATCGCTACGCCACTGCACTGAGCAAAGGTGACGCCATCAAAGGTGAAACTGTTAAGAGAGAGAACCAATTCAGCCAGACGTAGAAGTGTATGAGTAGGAGGTTGTTTATGACTTCTTTGGTTGAGGAAGTATGCAAGTGCATTGAGGCCGTCATTGTGCGGTATAACAGTATATAGTGAAGTGACATCAAGGGAAAACAACAGTTCAGGTTTGAAAAGTTGTTTCTGGTTGACTTGGTCTATGATCTCTAGAGCATGGTTGGTGTCTTTAATGTAGGTAGGTAGAGACTGGACAAAGGGTTGGAAGATGATGTCCAGGTATTCGGAGATGTGTTCAGTGGGACAGCTGCAAGCTGACACTATGGGGCGGCCGGGATTGTTGAGTTTGTGAATTTTTGGGAGAAGGTAAAAGTTTCAGTTGCCACATTCCTTCTGCCATTGAAGATAAGTAGCGGCTAATCTCTATGTTTGTTTGTTTGTCTATTTTGACAAAGGGTATTTACCCGAAATATTAATAAATTGTGTTGTACCCGTCTTTTCTAAGCGTGTTTCTTTCTCCGTTGGGTACTTCTTTGCATATTACACGCTTGGCAGTCACCTTTTTGGTCTGGATTGATTATTTCTCTTTGACTGCATCTCCATGTTTGTCTCGTTGTGCTTGTACTAGCATGCCTTCGTCAGCTTTTTTCACTGGCTTGCATTCACGTTTGGTTTCACGTTTTGCTTTTTTACCACCGATTCTTTTCTTTTTGTCCTTTTCTTATGCTAAAACTATTTTTTCTAAAACTAAATGCTCCAGTCATCTCGCTTTTCTCAAAAAATGTATTCGCCTTCGTATTATTCCTGTTGGTTTTCAGCTTAAACATTCTCCTTCCGATCTGAATAATTCTTCTCTTTTGCAGGCGACTAACACAATTCTTGAAAAAACTAGCTTTAAGTTAATGACGTGTCACATTCAGTCATTAAATCACAAGATCTCCGATCTTGACTCCACTCTTGTTATCTTGAAGAGACAGCTGATTCAGCTGTGTGATATTCATACTGTCTTCTTAATTAAATCTGTTGTGCATGATTTTAATACTCTTGTGCATGCCCATGTCACTAAAACTAAAGATCATAAGCTATCCAAATTCAACACTAATCGCAGCACACACTCTGCTTCAGCGGTCCCTCTTCCTACCCAATGTGATACCCGGCGTTTGGTTGTGCCTACTGACCATCCGATTACCACGCTTGGTGCTGACTGTGGTTCTGGTGTTGGTGCCGTGATCCTCACATCGGCTTCATTTTCTGGACTGGACGGTTGTGCCCCAGCGCTGACGCTGACCCACGGAGCTGCCCTTGATGCCACATCTTTGACCTCCTCCGGGCCGGAGCCTGTTGAGGGTGATACTTCTTCCAGTGACGATAACTCTACCCAGGATGGTTGCGCTGCTCACGCTCCTGTTTTGGTCGTTCGAGCTGCCCGTCCTCTGCCATTGTCCAAAGTTGAAGACTGTTTTCAGGATGGTGTTGCCGTTCACGTGCCTACGTTGGACGTTGCCGCCGCCCCTTCTCTTCCTTCGTCCGGAGAGGTGAACTCCGATGCTTACGGAGAGATTGGTGTTGCCGCCTGCGCACCCACGTTGGACGTTAGAGGCACCCCTCCTTCGACTTCCGTTTTACATGACGTTGATGCCACTTGCACTCCGTTGCTTACTGTGATAAAAGACCCCTCTAGTCCTTTGTCTGACGCTGTAACCACTACGCACCTCCACTGCGCCTTCGTCGGTACTACTACACCTCACAGAAATCTAGTACAGTGCATTCCTGAAGATTTAACTCTGACACACGATGAAAGAGCTGTCCTCTCCAGAGGTTTAAAGTTTATTCCAAGGCAGCCTACTATAAACAAATACGAACTCATCAGAGATCTGCAGAAATTCTATAGGTCTCTTAGATGGATGGCTGTCCTGGGCCATCGACCGAGAACTCAGAAGGTTGGTGACATCTTCGTTGATCATTTTGACACTCCTGTCCGAAGAGAACCACCTCATGGTAAACTTCCTGAACTCGAATGCTACATTAAGAAGACCATGTCTGACATTGGACAACTCAAATTCAAACCCATTCCTCACTCTAATCTCACTAAATCTGAACTGGACGCTCTCAACAATCTTCGTAACAGAAGCGACATCGTAATCAAACCAGCCGATAAAGGTGGCGCCGTCGTTGTATGGGACAGAGGTCTGTACATCAAAGAGGCTTACAGACAGTTAGAGAACCCAGAACACTACCAACACCTTGACGAATGCTCCCTCCAAGCTGATCAAAAGCGCATCTCTAAGACAGTCAAAGAGATGATTCTTAAAGGAGAGCTTCCTTCCACAGCTAATCTCCTCATAAAAAAGCGGCCTAAGCAACCTAACTTTTACCTTCTCCCAAAAATTCACAAACTCAACAATCCCGGCCGCCCCATAGTGTCAGCTTGCAGCTGTCCCACTGAACACATCTCCGAATACCTGGACATCATCTTCCAACCCTTTGTCCAGTCTCTACCTACCTACATTAAAGACACCAACCATGCTCTAGAGATCATAGACCAAGTCAACCAGAAACAACTTTTCAAACCTGAACTGTTGTTTTCCCTTGATGTCACTTCACTATATACTGTTATACCGCACAATGACGGCCTCAATGCACTTGCATACTTCCTCAACCAAAGAAGTCATAAACAACCTCCTACTCATACACTTCTACGTCTGGCTGAATTGGTTCTCTCTCTTAACAGTTTCACCTTTGATGGCGTCACCTTTGCTCAGTGCAGTGGCGTAGCGATGGGCACAAAAATGGGACCCAGCTATGCTTGCCTTTTCATGGGTTTCCTTGAGCAACAGATTCTCCAGCAATACACTGGGCCTGTCCCTGAGATGTATAAACGCTACATCGATGACGGTTTAGGAGCTACTCACATGACCCAAGCTGCACTTTTAGACTTCATTCACTTCGTGCAGGACTTCCACCCATCCATCAAGTTCACTTACACTATATCAGCTACTTCAGTCGACTTTCTGGACATGAACATCAGGATTGACTGCGGAATGTTGAAAACTTCAATACATTACAAACCTACCGACTCACATTCCTACCTCGACTACCGATCTTCTCACAACCCCAAAACTAAAAACAGCATCCCTTATTCCCAGTTTCTTCGGCTAAAAAGAATATGTTCCGAAGAATCAGATTTTGATGTTCAATCCAAAGAAATGGCTGGATTTTTCATCGACAGACACTACCCACATACTGTTGTTCAAGGATCTCTCCAAACGGTTCAAAAACTTAGTCGCGCGAGTACACTGCAGACTAAACCTACCGCTGATAGTGACAGACCTATCGTAACCATGATCTACCATCCCCACACCAATCCGGTGCGTAAAATCCTTCTTTCTAACTGGGGTCTTTTGTCATCCAGTCAAGAATCTGCTGCTATCTTTTCTGAACCTCCGTTGGTAGCTTTCAAGAGGGATATTAATTTGCGGGACATGCTTGTTCGCTCTACTCTCAAGCCTCGTCATACCACCAGAGCCTCCGGCTCCACTCCGTGCAATGTTCCTAATTGCAAGACGTGTCCTTTTATTTGCCCTTCCACCGTGGTCAATGGTCCACGTTACAAATTCAACATAGACAGATACTTCACGTGTCAAACCACCAACGTGATTTATGTCATCTCCTGTGTTAAATGCGGCCAACTCTATGTTGGAGAGACGGAAAGAACCATCAACGACCGTTTCAAAGAACATCTTCAGTCTGTCAAGTACCAATACAACAGACCGGTCGGACGACATTTCAATCAGGCCGACCACTCCGTCTCAGACATTCGAGTTAAAGGCCTCTGGCTTATGCAAGCCAGTAATGTCTGGGCCAGGAAAGACCGTGAAAAATTTCTGATTAATAAACTGGGCACTGTGGCGCCACTCGGGATGAATATGAAAGATTAACATTGTTTACCTTGCTTGTGTCTGCTACTTTACCTCACTGATTTACTACTCACTAATCAGTTACGTGATGTTGGCGCTGGTTGATATGTACATTTCCCTTGGGGACTTTCTCAGCGCTGGCCGAACGTTTAGTTGGATCCCTTGCCCTTCCCTGTCGGGCACCGGGTCTCCGGCTCACGGTTTGATACGCGGTTTTGGGGCGGGGCGATCGTGTGCATCCCTTGGGGATGTATGTGGTCGTCTTGTTGCGTACCTGTGTGTTTTTCTGTGGGCTGGTGGGTGCCCGTTGGGTGGGGTTGGTGGCTCTGGCTGATTGTCTTCCGCCCCCCCCCCCCCCCCCCCCCCCCCCCCTCCCTTTTTTTTTTTTTTTTTTTTTTTTTTTTTTTCCTTACTCCTTCCCCCCTTCCCCCCCCCCCCATCTCCCTCTCTCTCTCTCTCTCTCTCTCTCTCTCTCTCCCCCTTATTTTTTGAGTTACCCTTGAAGACGGTTTCACAACTACCTACTCTCCACTTATACCAATATTCTCTTACTGATTTTGATTCTTTGCTTTGTTTTCATGACTTATTACTTGTTGTGTACCGTGCTAAATGCTGGGGTTTTTTTCCCGGGGTCCTCCCGTTTTTCCCCGAGGTAGTCCTCAACTTGAAGGTGATATAAAGTTTGCCTTCGGGTTGGTGTTTAGCAGGCTTTGTGTATTAGACACTCAGCCTACTTCGTGCCCAAGGGTACTCCCCATTCGTTCTCTCTCTCTTTCTCTCTCTCCGTCTCGCTCTCTCTCTCTCTCTCTCTCTCTCTCTCTCTCTCTCTCTCTCTCTCTCTCTCTCTCTCTCTCTCTCTCTTTCTCTGGCCTCATCTACACGCCTTTTCTTTCGCTCGCTCCTGCACGTGCTTGCACACACTCTTGTCTCTCGTGTTCAGGTTCTTTCCGAGTCTCTCTCTTACGCGATTTTTCGTTGACGTCATTTTTACTTTTTCCGCACTTTTGTTCTTCCTTTTCTTTTCTTTTATTTTACGTCACCTCCTTCAGTTGCCACATTCCTTCTGCCATTGAAGATAAGTAGCGGCTAATCTCTATGTTTGTTTGTTTGTCTATTTTGACAAAGGGTATTTACCCGAAATATTAATAAATTGTGTTGTACCCGTCTTTTCTAAGCGTGTTTCTTTCTCCGTTGGGTACTTCTTTGCAAAGTTTTGTAGTACAAGCTGGCTACATTTCACAAAATTTACGGATGTTAGTGGAAGATTGTAGATAGATCTAGAGTGTTCTTGTTAATGAATATTAATGAGTTTTGGTTACGTTTTCTTTTCCAATTGGTTGAGTTGTGTAATTTGCGGGATTGTTCTGGTACTCCATAATAGTATAAAAGAGGGTGTTAGAAAATATGAATTTTTCTCTAAAATGTATTTTTTCGAAAAATACTTACCGATGACATTACTGTTAGGAAGATACGCCTAGCTTACCAATTTCAGTCTAACAACCTGTTGTGTTCCTACACAACCAGGGAGGCAACTCTAGGGGGCCGTAACCAGGGACCCTGCGTAGTCTCCCATCCCTCCCCATCCGGTCACGTGCTACGTGGCGTCACGCCAGTCGGAAACGCTTAGCTTACTGGCGGCAAGCGGGGCAGGTGGGAGGGTCCTTCGGGTAAGTATTTTTCGAAAAAATACATTTTAGAGAAAAATTCATTTGTTTTCTCAAAAACATTACCGATGACATTACTATTAGGAAGAATGGCAAAGAGGAGGAGGGTGCCGCCCACAATGTTACCCCATGTATAGGGCTTGGCCAGACCCGCCCTTCTGAGAGCAACCTCCCAAAAATTTCAGCTAAGCTTTCCGGGAGGGAGTGTTGCGCTGCGGTGATGTCCCCCACCAGGGCCAGGTTCTCCCGTTGGCCCACCAGGTCCCTGAGGTAGAACCAGGTGAAGGTTGATTCCGCCAGCCAGCCCACAGCCGCCACAATGTCTCGGACAGCACAGTTGCGGTCGAAGGCAACACTCATGGCCATGGCTCTAACCTCGTGTGCCCGGATCCTTAGCCTCTTAGCTCCCTCCGGGGAGAGGTCCTGGTAGGCGGACTGGATGACACAGCGCAGCCAGGAGGATATCGTCTGGGCCGAGATGTCTGGTCTGCCTGGGGACAAAGGCAGAAAGAGGCGGGATCGTCCCCTCAGGACGGGCTTGGATCGGCGCAGGTAGATCCGCAGGGCGCGCACCAGATCTTGCTGCATGGTCTCCCGGGGAAAGTTCAACCCTTTCTGTGGCCAAATGGTGATCACCAGGGACGCGGTCAAGGGAGACCTAGTCTTGGCGAGGAAGGATGGATCGGTGAGGAGTTGAACACAGCCATCTGTTCTAAACTGCAGGCAGGCAGGGCGCGCAGAGAGTGCATGCAGCTCGCTTACTCGGGCAGCAGTGGCGAGGGCCATCAGGAAGCAGGTCTTCCGAGTCATGTCCACGAACCGGCCTGCCAAGTGGTAAGAGATCCACTGCCGCACTCATGAGGTCGATGAGCTGAAGCCATACTCTGGCAGGGACCGCTTCCTCCTGGGACACCAAGGAGGCCAACTTCTGGATCCGGGGCTCTGGAAGTCTCACCCTGTTGACTTACTTACTTACGCCTGTCACCCCTACCCGGGTATAGGCCGTCGACGAGAGACCTCCAGCAACTCCTGTCCTGTGCTTCTACTTCGATTCTACTCCAGGTGGTTCCCAGTCTCTTGATGTCTGCTTGGAGGTCTCGACGCCAGGAGTTTCTCGGCCTACCTCTTTTCCTCTTTCCCTGGGGGTTCCATGACAATGCCTGCCTAGTGATACTGGAAGCTGGCTTTCTCAGACTGTGACCGATCCATCCCCATCTTCTTCGCCCAATTTCATTCTCTGCTGTTATCTGCTCTGTTCTCTCCCAGAGTCTGACGTTGCTGATCTTCTCTGGCCAGTGGATTTTCAAAATTCTTCTAAGGCAACTGTTCATGAAGGTCTGTACTCTGTTGACTGTGGTTTTTGTCAATCTCCATGTCTCTGCTCCATACAGGAGAACTGCTTTTACATTGGAGTTGAAAATCCGGACTTTGGTGTGTTGTGACAGCTCTCTGGAACTCCATACTTTTTTTAACTGGAGAAAGGCTGCTCTGGCTTTACCGATTCGTGCTCTGACATCTGCATCAGTGCCGCCTTTTTTGTCTATGATGCTCCCGAGATAGGTGAAGGACTCCACCTCCTCCAACGGGGTGCCAGCAAGCAAGACTGGTTCTTCCCTGGTTGCGTTCAGCCTCATTGTCTTTGTTTTCTGTTTGTGAATGGTGAGGCCCACTTGGGACGAGATGTCAGCAAGCCTCGTGGTCTTGTCCTGCATTTGTTGATGAGTGTGGGTCACCCTGTTGAGGTCGGTCAGAAACTCCATGCCGAGGTGCACAAACCGGCGGGAGGGCATGAGGTCCGACTTGACCAGGAAGCCGAGCAGAGTCAGCAACCCAAGCAGCACATCTCTGTCCTTCTCTAAGGTGACCTCTGACTGGTTTCGTAGGAGGAGGTCATCCAAGTAGTTTGAGGTCGGACTTGCAGACGACTGTCGGGCCTTGGCGATGACGGAGTCCATGATGCGAGTGAATACCCATGGGCTGAGGTTGAGGCCGAACGGCCGCGCCCGAAACTGGTAGACAACGCCATCTAAGGCGAAGCACAGGTAACGCATGGGGACGTGTAGATACACGTCCAAAAAATCCAGAATGCCGGCGAAGCCCATGGGCTGAACATAGGCCCTGAGGCCCTTGCTGTCTTCATGCCGAACGTCGGGGCTGCTATGTACTTGTTTGGCGCCGAGAGGTCGATGACGGGGCGCCACTTGCCACCGAGCTTGGGGACCACGAATAGGCGGCTGTAGAAGGCTGGAGAGTCGAGCCGCGTGATGACCTCCGTGGTGGCCTTCTGCAGTAGAGCAGCAACCTCGCCGCGGAGAGTGTTGGCCTTGAGCTGATCGGGCGAGATTCCAGTCCACAGGGGCGAGCGCCACAGCGGCCGCAGGGGGCGAAAGGCGATCAGGAGGTCCTCGGAGATGGTGGTGAGGACCCAGGGGTCGTCTGGAAGCAGCGAACGCCACACTTCACTGAGGAGGGTGAGCCTCCCGCCGACTGTAGACCCTGAGACGGTCGACAGGGGTGGAAGTGGTGGAGAGTGAGGGGGCCCTCTCACGCCCCGGGCGGCGGGGTCCGGTGTCCAGACAGAGCAGGAGCGGCCGAAGGCAGGGGTTCGCAGGGGGGGGGGGGGGGGGGGCGTGGGCGGAAGCAGGGCGAGCAGAGGGTCTGACGATCCACAGGGCATGACTTGCGGGCTGCCGGAAAGCAGGAGGGAGCGGCGCTGCTGGGCCAGAGGTCTTTATTTGCGTCCTTTACCGCCTGCCAGGTGAGGCTGAAGAGAAAGGAGCCACCAAGGGGGGTGTGATGAAGAAGCATCTTCACCTCAGCAGGCAGGCCACGACAGGCTTGGAGCACAGCATCTCGCCGCATCAGGTCACAGTTCGACGCAGCGGCCATGACGTTGACGGAGGTGTGATACGCTGCCCGGTTTGCTGCCACCGCAAGGGCGAGGAGGTCACCTAACAGCGGCGAGAGGGACGGGTGCCAGGCGTCTTTGACGCGACGGACGACTGCTTGTGTCACAAGCTCCAAGAATCACGAGCATGACAAGGCATTGCGGATAAGGGATGCAATCTTGTCCAAGCCGTGGGGGATGCTACGCTGCGACAGCCCGGAGCCGCTTGCCTGTACGTGCGCCGGCGGATCCACTAGGGGTAGGGGACAGGAGAAAGCCTGGGAATGCCCAGCGTACCAGTCCTGGCGGAAGGCGATGTCGAGGCCAGAGGGCCACCTATGGTCGGAGAAGAAGTCGGCCTCGCAGGAGGTGCCCTGCTGCAGCTGCGCAAGGTCCCGGAAGCCGGAGGGCTGGGGGACCTGTTGGGCGGCATCGACGAAGGCAGAGGCCTTCCTCTTGGGTGGGGGCGATCGAGGGAAGACAGGCCACAATCAGACGAGCCGCTTCATCCAGGGACCAGAGAGTCTCCGCCCTCGGAGCCAGGAGGGCCGCCGGTGACGACAGGCTGTCCGGGGAACGCGAGCGGGGAGAGGGAGATTGACTGTCCGCGCCAAGGAGAGCCGAGACGGAGTATTCTGGCAGCAGGCTCAGGGCCTCATCGTCATCAGGGGGGCGAGTTGACCGGCGGAGGGGGCTGGGAGCCGTTCCGGGAGGACCGCCGGGCGAGGGGAAGAAGACTACCAGCCGCGCGGGATGAGGCGTGAGACCCGGGGGCCTCGCTAGCATCGTCTCGACGTCTAGGGCGGGGGGAAGGGCGGGAACGACTCACCCGGGAGCTCCTCCGCTGATGGTGGGGTGAAGCAGAGGGCGAGGCACACCGAGGGGAGCGACGGGACGAGACGGTGTTGGTGCGTGCTGGGTGCCTGTCCTGGGCGCAGCGACTGCGACAAAGTGGGCGAGTCTGTTGGGTCTGATCGGGTGATTTTCTCCCAGAGCGCCCCGAGGAGGAAGGTGACGGACGCCAGGGCCGGCGAGGAGAGGCGTGCCAGGACAAGTGTGGGTGGGCGAGGCCTTGAAGTGTATGACATGGCCGAGCGAGAGGAGGACGAGGAGGGCCGGGGACTGTGTCAGGCGTCGCGCTGCACATCATAGTCCCTAGTGTCCGAGGAGCGGGTCAGCGTCATGCGGCTTGTCAGGTCTGCCAGCAGTCGGGGGACAGGGCGACGGAAGTCGCTGTGGACCGGCCTCAATGAGGCGGGCGCACTGCTGGCCGGTCTCCCTGGGGGAGCGAGCGGGCCTATTCCCGTGAGATGCGTCGGGACCCAACATGTCAGTGACCGTCTGGTCTTGTCACCTGACAAGGCGGGGGGCGCCAAGGCGGACGGGCGGTCTCGGGCCAGCATAGGGCGCTCGTGCCAGTAAAATCTCCAGAGCTGCGACCAAAGTTCCTCCAGCCAGGCAGCGCAGGTGTCGCAAGAGTGGTTGGAGTTGCAGCCGGAACAGGGGAGGCAGACCGCATGGGTATCGCTCGGCCTTTGAAAGTCGCTGCATTGCAGGCAGGTGCAAACTTGGCAGCTTGCCATGGCTGCGGGGGACGGGGGGAAAACCTGCCACAAGTCCCTAAGAAAGCAGCGGGCTGGAAGGTAGAAGTCCCAGAAGGCACACAATAATCCCAGTGGAAAACACCCGCAACCATGTAAATCCACGGCAACAAAAGGGAACCACAAGTAATCCAGCAGGAAACACGTAATCCAAAAACAACTCGTAACACCGTACACGGCCAAAGGTCCTGTAGGCTTGAACACAACCGTTCACGGTAAGCTAAGCAAATAGACTGGCGTGACACCACATGGCACCTGACCGGATGAGGAGGGACGGGAGACTACTCAGGGTCCCTGGTTACGGCCCCCTAGAGTTGCCTCCCTGGTTGTGTAGGAACACAACAGGTTCTTAGGCTGAAATTGGTAAGCTAGGCGTATCTTCCTAATAGTAATGTCATCGGTAATGTTTTTCAGAAAACAAATGTGCGTGCATTGTATGGGAGACTCAGTGTATCAAAACTGCGGATGCATTGTATGACACAGTGTATCAAAATTTTGAATGCATTGTATGAGAAAGTGTATCAAAGTGTGGATGCATTTGTGAGAGAATAAAGTATTGTTGGAACTGTTACTCCAGTGTGATCTACAACCTTGTGCTATGTGTGACGAGTTGCAACTGAGGGAGGTTTATTTACAAGAACCCTACGTGAGTGTGTCTGGTGTGATTGCATCATCCTACAACAACCACCACGTAACATCAAAGGAGGTCCCGTTTTAGTGATGGCACATCTATATGCTCCTATCCTAGTGTCGCAAACACGCCTAGGTCCATTTTCATCAAACCTCCCGTGATCGGTCACACCTTTTTTTGGGCAACAGGGCACCCCGTACCCGTATCAGTTGTGTGCTGCTTTGTGGTTCTGGGGTCAGTTGCATGAGCGAGCTTAGTCCTGCGCCAGCCACTAAGCAAGGTGCGCCGCTATAGCGGCGCACCTTGCTTAGTGGCTGGTGCAGGACTAAGCTCTCTCATGCAACTGGTTTCTGAAACTTATGGCCTAGACCGTTCATCGATGGTTCTACTGTAGATCGATTCAAGCTAGGTAGATTTTCTTGTTGAGTAGATTTATGTCAAGTGTGCCAAAGTTGATCCATTCCGTGAAACACCACATACAGTACACAAATACACTACCTGCAAACAGAGCATGAAATCCTTCACTGGCATACAGCCGTCTGATCAGTACCCATGTTGAAGTGGATGGCTTTGTATCTGGAAACACATTCAAGAAGCCAACAACTGTAAACATAGACAAACTTCTCATGACCCCTTTCATTCTATGTGAACACAGCCAGCAAGCTATTAAATCATCTTCTCTTTTTTTTAGAATCTAAGAGAGAGAGAATCTCTATAGAGACGTAGAAGGATTCTAAAAAAAGAGAAGATGATTTAATTCACTGAACATAATGAGTTAAGAATGTACCATGTAAGATAATTTTCTACTGTTTCAAGAATCAACTGTTAAAGCACAAACAGCTCATAGAATTAAACAAGAAAGAGAAAATGAATTTTTCCTCTAAAATGTATTTTTTCGAAAATACTTACCGATGACATGACTACAGGGAAGTGTCTACTACTTACTCAATTTTAGCCTAAGAACCTGTTTGTGCTACGACACAACCCGGGAGGCACTCGGGGAACCCCTAGAGGGGCCGAGAGTTGTCTCCCATTACTGCCCATCTCGTTCCGAGTCACGAGGTGACCAACCAGCTGGAATATTTAGCTCACCAGTGGCAAGCACGGCAGGTGGGAGGGTCGTCCGAGTCATGTCATCAGTAAGTATTTTTAGAAAAAATACATTTTAAAGGAAAAATTCATTTGTTTCCTCAAAATACATTACCGATGACATGACTACCTGGAAGAATTGCGATAAGGAGGCGGGTGCCGCGCCCAAACACCGCCGCAGACGGGTTAAGTTAGAGCCATCCTCCCCGCCGCAAACTCCCGACAATTTTAGCTAAGTGTGTACCTATGGCGCCTGTGGCGCCGGGAGGGAGTGTTGCACTGCGGTGATGTGTCCCACCAGTGCGAGATTGTCTCGCTGGCCTGCCCGATCCCGGAGGTATAAGCGGCTTTAGGCTGATCCTGCCTGCCAGCCCACAGCCACCCCGATGTCCTTGACAGCGCCGCTCTGGTCGAAAGCGACGCTCGTGGCCGTGGCTCGTACCTCGTGTGCGTGTTTCTTCAGCCTCTTTGCTCCCTCCGGGGAGAGGTCCCGTTAGGCGGACCGTAAGACCTAGCATAGCCAGGAAGATAACGTCTGGGTTGTACACAGTACTGCCGGGGTTCAACGGCAGAAAGAAGAGTGAGCATCCCCTCCGGACGGCTTTGGGTCAGCGTCGGCAAACGCGTAGGGTGTGCACGGGAACTTGTTGCCTGGTCTCCAGGGGGAAGGTCATGTCTCTCAGCGACCGGAAGGTGAACACCTGTGGCGCGGCCAGAGGAGACCTAGTCTGGGAAAGGCATGCAGGGTCCGTGAGTAGCTGCACGGAACCATCTGTTCTGAACTGCAGGCAGGCAGGGCGCGCTGACAGCGCGTGTAGCTCGCTTACTCGGGCCGCCGTGGCAAGCGCCAACCGTCACCACCGCGAAGCGGGCCAAGGGCAGTGGTTCGCATCTGGCAGCGTCAGTCCCCCGGCAAGGTCCCAGCAAGGAAGAGCGAGCGGGGCACTGTACGCTGCAGGCCAAAGTGAGTCCTAAGGTCAGCAATGTCTTTGCAGGCGCTGGGGTCCGGGTGGCTGAGCTGCCGGTAGGTGTCGGCAAACATGGACAGGTACCCCCTGACGGTGATAGGGGCTAACCCTTGGTCTCCAAAGAGCCAGAGGAAGAGGTCCATGAGCTGGGGATTCGTCAGTTCGTTGGGGAGAGGCGCTGGTCAACGCACCAGGAGCACAGTACTCGCGATCTTCCCTCGTAGAAGCGTCTGGTCAAGGGTCTGGGGGCTGTAGCGAATGCCTCTGCTGCTGCACTCGAGAAGCCTCTGGCGGCAAGGGCTTGCCGCACAAACTCCAGGCATAAAGGAGGAGACGTTCCAGGCACAGGTGAAACAGCAGCTGGGGGAGCTGCTGAGCAACGTGCTCAGCGTGGGTAGCACCAGGGAGGGGGGGGGGGGGGGGTCCCGTGGCGAGGCTAGAAGGAGAGCGTGTCGACTGCCCAGGCAAGGGGGTCTGGAATGGGGGGGGGGGGGGGGGGACAAAGAGGGGAAGCTGGTGAATCCACTTCGTGGCGAATAGGTCGATCCTAGGCGTCTCCCAGTGAGCGCAGATCATCTGAACGATGTCCCTGTGTAGTGTCCACACTCCGTGCGTAGCAGCGGCCGCGCCGGGAGAGAGCGTCGGCCAAGACGGTCAAGATGTGTTGAGTTCGGGGGGAAGCTGTGGTCCTCGCACCAGCACATCAGACGGTAGCGGAGCATGCACCGGTCGGGTGAGCGCGTACTGCCCTGCTTCCGAATGTAGGAACCATCGTCGCGTTGTCCGAGAGGGTTCGCCGCTCCTGGCACCGGAGGTGTGCTTCCCACATGATGAGGGCATGCCAGGTGGCTTGCAGCTCCAACCAGTTGACGTGTCTGTCTGCCAGCTCTGGAGGCCAGGGCCGGGCGTTGTGAAGAACGCGGTAGCAGGTGAGGCCCCCACCCGGAGAGACTAGCATCGACGCAAGGGAAAGCTGAGGGGGAGGAGAGGCAAAGGGGAATCCCTAAGAGGGCCACGAAGAGTCTGTCCAAGGCCGTAGAAGGGATGAAGCATCTGAGTCACGGGCGCTGGGACAGCCGAGTCTCCGGAGGACGGACGCCAATGGTGCCAGAGGTGCTGCTGTAGCGGAAGGGCGTGAAGACGATCAAGTGGGAGTAGATCCGCAGCTTCGCTCCGCGTAAGGACGGTCCCCGTCCGTCCATCTGGTGATCTGCTGCGGTTCACCCGTGCGGTCGCGTCAGTGTCCTCGTCAGACTGCGCGCCTCCACATCTTTCGCCGTGTGCTGAGATGTGGTCGTCTTGGTGTCCACGGGACGCCGCCTCCATCCATCGGTCGCCATCGAGTGGTCCCGCCGCTGAAGTCGAAGCTGCGTCTCCACATAAGCGCCATCCCTGCTAATGACTCAACGATCTGGTGCGATTCGCCGGCGGCTGCGTCGGTGTCCCCGTGAAGGTGCCTCCGTCCAAGGATGTCCGAGAGCCCGGTGCTGACGTAATACCGCGCATGCGGTCGCGCGATCCCTGCCAAGCTGGTCCCAAGGTCTGATGCTCATAGCTGGAATCCCCGAAGCCCTGTGTCTAGATGAGGTCCGTGCCGCGCCACGCTCGAACTTGTTCACCGGCCGGCGAAGAGGAGAGGGAAGACGAGACGTCAACACGAGAACGGTAACCGCCGTGCGCCGTCCCGCTGCCATCAAACCTGCGTCTCCCGAGTAGAGCGACGGCTGCCCAACCGGTCCGAGGAACTGCTGCACCTAGCTGGAAACTCTGATGTCCGTTGCCGCTGCGAAGTCCGTTGGCGCGAGACGCTTGGACTAGTCCTCCGATCCGACGGTGAAGAGCGAGGAGACAAGACGTCAACACGATCACGGTCCCTGCCACGTGTAGACTCCACACGCTGTGACCGTTCCTACGATTGCGAAGCTCGAACCCTTGGTAAGTCTGTGCTTCGGAGTTCCGCCAACTAAGAGACCTCTCCATCGATGGCTCCTTGAACTGACCACACTGGCCCTCTCCCGAAGGAGGCTATCGTTGCCAGTGGATCGCCTGTGGCGCCCCTCTCTATCTCTGGACCCCGAACACTTACCATGTGGCTTATCACGTTGGCGTCTTGAAATCCTATCCCCGCTTCTGCTGCCTGGGTCCTGTCATTGCCAGGAGGGCTCCCGTGCGACCCAATGCAATCCCTGCAGGGGGGCCGAGCTCTCCGAGGCCTTACTAAACATAGGGTGGCGAACCCCTGCCTGGCCTAATTCCCTTCTGACAAGCGAAGGGTAATCTTGAGCTCTTGGTGCTGTGCGAGATGGCGAATCCCATCGGCTGCTATTGGGCTCAATCGTCCGCGCAGAACGAGGCAGCTCTGCACGAAACACCGGTGGGGGCAGCAGAACCATCTTGTTTCTTTTGAGAGCTCCTCCTCAACGCCAAAGCGGCACAGGCGACACAGCGGGCGAGGTGAGCAGAACAAAACGAACGTAGAGACGGCCACGGAACCGAAGCGCAAGACTTGGTCGAGGGCTGCGTCCACTGGAGTGACGCGCACCGCGGTCCATCCTGAGCTCGTCCAGGGATGAGCGCGAGACTCTGGAGCTGCTGGAGGAGTGAGAGGGCTCCGAACTGCCCGAAGTCCTCGGATGAGCAGACACTGGTCTCTGCGAGCCGGGCTCAGTGAGGCGGGCTCTCTGCTGGCTAACGACTCCCCGTAAGAGTCATCGAGCTTTCCGAGTAGAGACAACAAGGACTGCAGGCATGGGAATTGCCCAAGCAAAAATCATCTAAAACGAGACCTTGAACCTGATACTAAAGGCCTCCACCACGCTAGATCTTGTTTCCGGGAGGGCCGAAAAATCAAACGAGGGGGGGGGGGGGGGGTGCAGACCTTCCTTACTTCTGGGCGCCGGAAAATCAAACAGGGGTAGGGGGGGGGGGGGGGTGGGGACCTTGGGTCTGCCCGCCTAAGTTCTGAGTTTACTGCGCAGCGCGCACTCAGGCAGGCCACAGACACAGCCTGCCGCGTCCGTGACCTGCTGCGGAATAAAACCAGTGCTTTGCTTGTTTTGCTACCCACAATGGTTTTTCGCCTTTTTATTTTCGCGGACGATTTATTTTTCCCCGCGGAATTTCGCAGATTTCGCTGACGATTCCCATGCCTGGGACTGACAGTGGACACAGGACGGCACGTGGCGCATCCCAGGAGGCCGGGCTCAGAGAGGCAGGTGCTCTGCCGGCTATGTGGCTCCCCATAAGAACCAGCGGGCTTTGTCTGGGCGGGCTCCCTCCGGGGAGCAGTCGCGTTGAATGCAGTCCTGCTAGGAGCGCTGGGCTCCCGTGTCCGGCACAGCGTGCATCCCCAAGGGCGGTGTGATCGCGCTCTTCTCTCTTGGCACTGTTCTCTGCGAGCCGGGCTCAGTGAGGCGGGCTCTCTGCCAGCTAAACGACTCCCCGTAAGCGTCAGCGAGCATACCAAGTAGCGACCAGTAGGACTGACAGTGGACAGCGCAACGTGGTCCTTCCGGCGCTCGGCAACGGGTGCATGCGAGCGTCTGGAGGAGCTGGAGGGCTCCGAACTGCCCGAAGTCCTCGGACGAGCGTACACTGTTCTCTGAGAGCCGGGCTCAGTGAGGCGGGCTCTCCACCTGCTGAACGACTCCCCGTAAGAGTCAGTGAGCTTTCCGATAGAGATGAGCGAGGACTGACAGTGGACACAGGACGGCGCCTGGCGCATCCCATGAGGCCGGGCTCAGTGAGGCGGGCGCTCTAAGAACCAGCGGGCTTTGTCTGGGCGGTGTCCCTCCGGGGATGGGTCACGTTGAGAACAGTCCTGCTAGGAATGCTGGGCTCACATGTCCGGCGTGGCGTCCGTTCCACAAGGTCAGTGCGGTTGCGTGCGGTCACCGCTCCGGGCACAGAGGGGGGTGCCTGGATGGGAGAAGGATCACTCACCGGCGCCGGGTGCTCGCGCCTGTAAGGCTCCATAACTGCGACCAATGCTGCTTGGGCCAGATGGAGCAGATGTTGCAAGTGCAGTTGGAGGCGCAGCCAGTGCAGGGGGGACAGACCTTGTGGTTGTCAGTCGGCCATTGACCTCGCCGCACTGCGTGCAGGCCAGCACCTGGCAAATGCAACACATATCACACATGGAGGCGCGCGGGCGAGGGCACGTGGGACCCCACCAAGCCAAGGCGAGCATTCGACGCATAATGGTACAACAAAGGCACAAGCATGCAGGCAAGTGCCTGGTACTTCAACACCTAACAACATGAAGGTGAGTGGGCGCGGGCACGTGGGGCCCCGCCAAGCTAAGGCGAGCATTCGTCACATAATGGTACAACAAGGTACAAGCATGCAGGTAAGCGCCAGGTACTGCAACACCTGTTAACACTAGAGGCGAGTGGGCGCAGGCACGTGGGGCCCAGCCAAGCTAAGGCGAGCATTCAACGCATAAAGGTACAACAAAAGTCCAAGCATGCCGGTAAGCGCCTGTTCCTGCAACACCTATCAGCCTAAAAGGCGAGCAGGCGCGGGCACGTGGGGCCCCGCCAAGCTAAGTCGAGCGTTCGGCGCAAAAAAGTACAATGAAGGTATGAAGAAAGGAAGTGCCTCTGCTCGAAACCGGCGCCCAGCCCAGGGGCCGGCCGAGGGCTAGTACATCTACCTTACCTCTCAGTAGAAGCGGGGACGGGGGGAGGAACCTCCATACCACCCTCAGCGCGCGAAGGCGGGCGGCGTCCCAGCAAGTCAGCGCTGTGGAGTCCACGCAACTCAAGAAGGCGCAGAAGAGGGAAGCAGAATGCTCAGGCGACGAAGCAGACCCACAAGGACACAGGCAGGGTCGGCGCAAGCAGATAGCCCAAAAACAAGAAGTCCAGAAGACCGGCGAACAAACCAGTCGCATCAAGCACAGTCAAAGTCCGTAGGCTAGCAAACACGTCTGCACAGCGTGAGCCAAGTAGCATGACTGGTTGGTCACCTCATGACTCGGAACCGGATGGGCAGTAACGGGAGACAACTCTCGGCCCCTCTAGGGGTTCCCCGAGTGCCTCCCGGGTTGTGTCATAGCACAACAGGTTCTTAGGCTAAAATTGAGTAAGTAATAGACATTTCCCTGTAGTCATGTCATTGGTAATGTATTTTGAGGAAACAAATGCTTCAAAAGGAAAACAGGCAAAAAACTAGTTAATGTTTTGCCTGTTTGTTTTTCTTAAAATTATGTTTCTCTGTTGTTGGTTATTTCCATACATTTTACATAACTGGCAGTCCCCCTACTGGCCTGGACATACAGACCAACCCTTGTATTCGCACAGGCTTACCTCCAGTGATGACTTGGTGTCCCACTTCAATCTGCCTGTGTGTCTTGATCACATCAAAAGGTAGTGTTACAATAGCTGCCACCTGCGCAGAAGTATGACATGTCATCATCCATTATTAACCTCTCAACTGCCAGGGTAAAGCCAATGTTACCCAGCTGCAACAAGTGCAAGAAACAGAAGCCCTCATGAGCACCCCGGGACTCATGAGGATTTATGTCTCTTGTTAGTCCTGTGTTCTTTATGCCTATTTTTAGTCCCATTTACATAAGCGTTTTACCGGCGAATGTCAGCCAGTGTTCAGTGGTTTCAGACATGCAATTCACTGGCAGCAAAGGGGTTAAATATTATTTCTATACTAATTTGTTTGCTGTTTATACAGAAACAAGCTTAGAAAGTCAGTTGCAACACAATTGTGTTGTAACTGTCTTTTCTAAGCGTGTTCCTCTCTTCATTGGGTTCTTCTCTGCATTTTACACACTTGGCAGTCATCTTTTTGGTCTGGACTTTGTTCATAACAGCGCTGAACAGAGGCTGGAAGCTTTCTCTTACAACAAAGTACTGTTGCAGAAGATCAGCCGTATTTCAACAGTAAAGCCTGATTAGACTGAAACCTGAAATGTGCAGTGGGTTTCACCCTGCTTGTACAAACTGTGTGTGTCACACATAGAGAGGACTCATAACGGGGTTTCTGCACTCCAGCAACACTGGTCAAACGAGCACAATTTATTTTAATTATATGAGGTACGCACATTACCTGGCGCCCACAATGGCAATATGACTTCATTGGGGAGGCCAGTTTGCTTGCAAGGGACAAGAAACCAAATAGCATCTAGAATTTAACCCATTTAGCCCTACCGCAGGAGATGGTCTGACCATGATAATTCAAGGGTAGTGCCAGATTAGCTTGGCGCCTGAAGGCGCCAAGCTAATCTGGCACTACCCTTGAATTATCACAGTTGATCCATCTTCTTCAACTGGTACATAGTCATTAGGTGGGAAATTTGTGGCTGTGGGGTTAAATGGGTTAATGGTGAGTTTTTGTACATACGGTTCCAGCAGAGGCCCCAGCTAGAAAACTCTCGGAGAAGGACAATTCTGGTGTTCCCGTCACTAGCAGCACCGAGGCCTTCGCTCGCTCGTAACACAGCCAGTACAGGGCTACAAACACAGCACAATATCAACCCATCAAGTAAGAACGTTTGTATACAAAAACAGAGAAATACAAACCGTTCAAATCATAGCACTGGTATGCATTAATGTTATGAACTTTTTTCAGAAGTACTCCCCAGATAGACTCACCCAGGGAGTACAACACAAGTACGCTTCTGCTCAAATTTGACGCAAAGCATCTCATCAGAAGAGAAGCCTCTAGTGTACTTGTGGCGTACACCCTGAGTAGGTCTGTCGGAGGAGTGCTCCCGCAAACAGTACAGGTTGTGAAGGGGATGCAGTGAGTGGCGATGCAGGGTGCGGATTTAGGGCGACAAGAAGTGTGTAGTCACTACCACTGATCAGGTTCAGTGGAAACAGTATCTCCAAGCATTATGCAAACCACTTAACCCCCATGGGTGCATGTCCAAAATTTTGGAGGTGTCGCCTAAAGACTATGTGCCTGAGGGAGTTGTATTGACCATGATAATTCAAGGGTAGTGCCAGATTAGCTTGGCGCCTGAAAGGCGCCAAGCTAATCTGGCACTACCCTTGAATTATCATGGTCAATACATCTCCAGCTGTAGGGCATTTGGGCTAAATGGGTGAAAACAGCTCTTCAGCTGGCAGTAGTAGGGTAGTTTCAAAGTTATCTCAGATAACCAACAATCTTTACCAATGGAATTACAACAACAAAAAAACACACAAAAAAACAAGGGCATTGCACAGGAAAGAGCCTGGCCTCCTCTCAATGTGGGTGTGATCTGTATACATGATGTTCACAGAAACATTACTACCATAACAAGAAAGGCAAAGCCCTTATGGCTCACATGCATGACCGATCCACATGTCTGACAATAAGTAAAGGGATGGATTCTGCACTAACAAAATCCATGTTTTTTTCAAAATTTAATCAGTTTTCACACATCTGTGAAACTCCCCGTGACCCTTGACCATTGCCATGAGTCGACTAAAATAGGACACATAGGAAGGTCTTATCATCAGCTAACTTTGTGCCAAATTTGATTGAAAAGTTTGCAAAAATGTTGATAATAACAATTTATACACATTTGTCAACCTCTTGTGACCCGTGACCTTTTCCGAGGGGTGATCTAAATTACTATGCATAGATAGGTCTTACCATCAGGTATCTTTGTAGCAAGTTTGGGTTTGAAGTTGTGAACAGTAATTGAGAAAAAACATTTCTTGTCAAAATATGGCTATTTCTTACCTATTTTCTCAGCTCTTGTGACCCTGACCTTTCCAAAGGGGTCATCCAAATTAGTATGCATAGATAGGTCTTACCATCAGGTATCTCTTTAGCAAGTTTGGGTTTGGAGTTGTGAATAGTATTTGAGAAAAAACATCTTTTGTCAAAATATAGTGATCTTGAACCTATTTTTTGAGCTCTTGTGACCCTTGACCTTTCCAAGGGATCAACCAAATTAGTATGCATAGAAAGGTCTTACCATCAGGTATCTTTGTACCAAGTTTGGTTTGAAGTTGTGAATAGTATTTGAAAAAAAAACATCTTTTGTAAAAATATGTCTATTTTGGACCTATTTCCTGAGCTCTTGTGACTCTTGACCTTTTTGAGGGATCAACCAAATTAGTTTGCGCATAAAGGTCTTACCATCAGGTATCTTTGTACCAAGTTTGCGTTGGAAGTTGTAAATAGTATTTGAGAAAAAATAAATTATGTCCAAAATAGCTATTTTTGATATATTTCCTGATCCCTTGTGACCTTGACCTTTGTGAGGTCACTGAAATTGGTATGTTTATAGGTATTGCCACAAAGTATCCTTGGGCCAAGTTTGAAGTCTGTAGCTTGAATAGTCTCCGAGAAAATGCCAACGTTAAAGTTCACCATGGACGACGGCGGATGGATGGACAACTGGCCCAGAACATACTCAATTTTGCTTCGCACGTGAGCAAAAATTGCGACGTACAAAGTTCATTCCAGGCAAAGGCAAACACCATGCAATACCTGAAAAAGGAACATCACGAAGAAGTGTGGGGCCTAGACCTCGCCACAGAGTGAGAAAGCCATCGTTTTTCACCGCCTCACGCAGAGCTATGTCCACCTGTCGGTATGTCAGCTGCTCCGACTGTAGCTTGGTGCGCACCAGTTCCAAGGGGCTTATCACACTTGCTGCCCACACTGGAAAATCAAAACACAGACCAAAAATGTTAAAATGCCACCGCCAAGAATGAAAAATATGCAATGATCTAACCATCATAAAAAGGAGCTAACTTTACCCTTTGGCTGCCGTGAGCAGTTATGTCATGATGATTCCTGCAAGAATCACTGCAACAAAAACCGCTATCAACAGCAAAAGGGTGGCTGTCAGTAGCGTTTTTTGTCGTGATAATTCCTGCCACAGGCATGGGATTGATCGTTGCGTCATTAGTCACCTCTTAACAGCACAAAGATAGGTCAGATCTGAGAATCAGCATGCAGCCGAGTTGTGTAATTTAGATTCTCCTACACAAAACAGACTGAATTCCTACTTCAACGATTCCCAGGACATTCTGTTTGATTGCCACTAGCCATATATTTAACTGTCTATAAAAAAGGAAGATGATTTCCACCCCAAATTCAAATCAATCGGCGCATCCTAATTTCATGTGTCCCAAATTGGCTCCAAACTGGTAAGCAAATTACCACCATCTGTGCGCAAAATCATGTGTTCTTGTTTCCTCAAAAACATTACCGATGCCATTACTATAAGGAACTGTCTCTTAGCTTACATAATTTTAGCCAAAAACTTACGATGTGTACCTATAGGGCCATGGGAGGCAACCTAGGGGCGCTGTGACCCAGTACCCCGAGTAGCCTCCCGTCCCACCCCATACGGGTAACTGCCCTGTGCAGACACGCCAGTTTATTCTCTTAGCTTACAGAGTACAGACGTGTGTTAGCCTGCTGCAGTGTTTAGCCTACGGCTGTGTATGGTTCTGCACCGGTTGTACCTTCGACTTAGAGACTTCGTTCCCGGCTGTGTATTAGCAGCCTTGCCTCGGAGCCCTTGAACTATTGTTACTTGTGTGCTTCTTCTTCTGTGCTCTCTGTAAGCACGTAAGGATGTGAAGTGCAGACGTGCGTTCGCCCTCTGCAGTTTGTTTCATAAAAAACTTTACCGATGGTATTACTGATAGGAAGATATACTTAGCCTGTCAATTTCAGCCTCCAAAATTGTTGTGTGTTGCTACACAACCAGGGACATACTTCTAGCTAGCAGCTACCCCATCCCATGAGTGGCCTCCCTTCCTCCGGATAGCCTCCCTTCCCGATCTCGCGAGAGGATGTTATTTCCAAGTTCATTCTTAACTGCCATTTTGTCGGTTTCGTTTTTTACAGTCTCTGTTATTTCTTCTCGTATTTCTCCTTCGTTTTGTCGGTCTCGAACTTCCCCGATGGCCAGGTAAGGCCTCGGACATTGTCTCGCCCGGCGATTACTGCTTACTGAGGCAATTTCCGTGGAATTACGGCGTTTTGGCCTTTTCTTTCGACTTCGTATTTGGTCATTGCATCGGTCATTACAACGGTTGTACGAGTGGCCTTCGTGATCCTGACCCCGCGCAGTTATCCCCTGTTTGCATGACTTATTGCAGTGGTCAACTAAAAACGTGCACCTCCTGCGGCAAATTCCAGTGGCCATCGGATTCACATTTGCGCTGTCTTCCGTGCTCGGGCTGTGCTTCAGATAAAACCTGCCCTACTTGCGCGGCTTGGGAGGAAGACCGTTGGTCTCAAATGTGGAGCTTTTACCAGCGCAAGCGCCCCATTCCTTTTTCTTTGGCTCCAGTCCCACCAGCCCCTCCCAATTCGGCCGCAGTCGACGAGTTGTCCCGTTGTTCTCAGTCCCCGGACTCCGTTCACTCCCTCACCCTTCACTCCCATGTCCTTGTTCGAGTACCCTTACAGGTATCTTCTTCTATCTCAATGGACAAGGTTACAGACGCTGTTACTACTTTTTTGGAATGGAAATGATTGTCTTATTCTATACCTGCGTATTTCTCTGTGGGCTGGCGATTGGGTGCCTGATAGGCGGGGGCAGGGGATCTAACTGTTGTCTGTCCAGCGCTGTGATTCCCCTTGGTTTGAGTGCTGTTACTTCTGCTGAGGGAGGTAAGTTTGTTTCCTCTCATATGCGTTCTCGCTCTCAGGAAATCCGTTTCCTATCAGTCCCTCGCACCCGAACTACGAAGACGGGTCACTTGCGGCGAGGTACCGCTCTAACTCGGGGGACGGGACACCGGTATACGATTACCTCTAGCCGGATCTCCAGTCGGCGGGCGGCTATCCCAACACAGCGCGACTTGGCGCTCTCTGTTCCCAGGCGATCCTTGGATCCTCTCTACCATTATGGCAGGACTCCGACTCACTTTTCAACGCCCTCCACCTCTGCGGTGCTCACCACTTTGGACTCGGGTATCGAACGATCCGGTCAAAGCTGCGCTTTACAGGCAGAGGTGACAGCTTTACTTCAAAAATCCGCCACAGAAGTGGTCCTACATCACGACTCTCTGGCTTTCTAGTCGTCTCTTTGTCGTTCCAAAATCAGATGGCTCTTGGCGTCCTGTGATCGATCTCTCCACTTTGAACAAGTTTCTGGCCGCTCCATCCTTCTGGATGGAAACTAAGAAAGCTCTCCGGACCGCGGTCAAGCCCATGAATTTCGCTGTCAGTCTCGATCTGGCCGATGCATACCTCCATGTGCTTATGCATCCTTCGGCTTGCTGTTACCTACGCTTCGCCTTCCAGGGAGTGGTTTATCAGTTCCGGGCTATGCCATTTGGTCTGAACATCAGTCCCTGGGTCTTCACCAGGATCATGGATGCAGTGGTCGCACACGCCCGGCGGTCTTCTCTCAGTCCGACCTCGCACTACCTCGACGATCTGCTCCTCCGCAATCAGGCCACGTCCCACCTGTCCACCGACCAAGATGCTCTCCTATGTCTTCTTCACAGTCTTGGGTTCCTGGTCAACTTCGGCAAGTCGGATCTATTACCTTCCCGCAGTTTCATTCATCTGGGCATGGAGTTTCAAACAGATCTAAACCTGGTTCGCTTCCCTCAGACTCGGATCGAGAAGTTAGCGAATCTAGCACTACAGATGTATCGTGCCATGGAAGCTTCTGCACGGACGTGGTTACAGTTGTTGGGCCTCATGAGTGCTGCAGCGGATTTACTTCCCCTAGGTCGGCTCTACACGCGTCCGATTCAATTACATCTCCTTCTCCTCTGGCGACCGTCTTCAGGGGATTTAGAAGCCTGGTGTCTTCATTGGTCCGGCCTTTTCTCCTCCGGTGGACAGACCCTCTCTGGTTAGCCTCCAGGGTTCCCCTATCATCGCCAATGCCCTACCTGTCGATCTGCACAGATGCCAGTCTCTCTGGCTGGGGCGCGCTTCTTCTCCCGGAATTTCAGGAGACATCGGGCCTGTGGCCAGCGGAGATGGTGGGAAAACACATCAACTGGCTGGAGTTGAAAGCAGTTTGGCTCGCTCTCATAGCTTGGGAGACGCACGTGTCTCACCAGGAGGTCTTGGTCCTATCAGACAACTCGACAGTCGTGGCTTACATTCAGAAGCAGGGCAGAATGCGCTCTCCTTCCCTGTGCATCCTTCTGTTTCACCTTCTTGTGTGGTGCCGAGATCGAGACATCATTTTACGGGCCCGTCACATTCCGGGACGACTCAATGTGTTGGCGGATTCTCTGTCCTGTCCGGATCAAATTCTCCATACAGAGTGGACTCTCCGTCCCGACATTTTTCGCATGATTTGTCTCCACTGGGAGACACCCATGATCGACCTGTTCGCGACACGGTGGAATGCACAACTTCCCCTCTTCGTCTCTCCATTTCCGGACCCGCTGGCGTGGGCGGTAGACGCTCTTTCCATTCCTTGGGAGGGTCTCCTGGCCTACGCATACCCTCCCTCGATTCTCCTAAAACTCCGCGGCTGCAACATGTTGCTGTTCTTGGTAGCCCCATTTTCTTGGACCAAGAACTGGACAACGGATCTTCTGAGTCTCGCCACAGATCCCCCGCTCCGGCTACCAACGCCGCGGATGATGCTGAAGCAACCCCGACGAGACCTATTTCACCCTTGCCCGGAGAACCTCCTCTTACACGCCTGGAGGTTGTGCGGCGTGCCCTCACAGCTCGAGGTTTCTCGGATGCAGCGGTGGCGGCTATCGCTTCATATATATAACAAACCAAGGGGAATTACTCAGCGCTGGACAGAACAGTTAGATCCCCTGCCCCCGCCTATCAGGCACCCATTCGCCAGCCCACAGAGAAATACGCAGGTATAGAACAAGACGATCATCTACATCCCTAAAAAGGATGCATCAGGTCTCTTATATAACCCATGTCTTTCTCCGGAACTTAGGAAGTAGGCAGGAGAAACATACATACACAAACACGAAGGTGCATTACTATATGTGGTCGGGTAAATACCCTGAATTCCCACAGTAGATGCACAGAACATTACACAACAATGTAACGATACAAATTTGCCTCGAGTTATACTGAGATACTCACAAACCAGATAGGTGAGGCTAGCGCTGGCAGAATTGTATAACAAACCAAGGGGAATTACTCAGCGCTGGACAGAACAGTTAGATCCCCTGCCCCCGCCTATCAGGCACCCATTCGCCAGCCCACAGAGAAATACGCAGGTATAGAACAAGACGATCATCTACATCCCTAAAAAGGATGCATCAGGTCTCTTATATAACCCATGTCTTTCTCCGGAACTTAGGAAGTAGGCAGGCTATCGCTTCAGCACGACGCCCTTCAACCCTGAAGGTTTATGAGGGGAAATGGAGAGTCCTGCACTCTTGGTGTGGTACTAGACAACTTTCCCCCACTGCTTTGACTATGCCTCAGCTGGCTGAATTCTTTCTGTGGCTCTTTCAGGATCAGTCTCTAGCATCCATTACTATTCGGGGATATCTATCTATGGTGGCAGATACATACCGCCATTTGGGACTACCCGATCCTGGTTCATGCAAAGATCTCTCAGATCTTATGGCTCATTTTGACCTCCAGCGACCTGTCACACGCTCCCTACTACCTCACTGGGACCTCGCGTGGGTCTTAACATGGCTGAACACTGCCCGTTTTGAACCCTTGCATTTGGCGAGGTTCTCTGACTTGACTCGAAAAACGTGCTTCTTACTGGCTCTGGCCACTGCCTCTCGTGTGAGTGAACTCCACGCTTTATCCATACACCCGTCTTGCCTACAACTTCGGGCCGACGGCTCTGTCCAACTCCTCACTAGTCCTTCCTTTTTGGCCAAGAACAGGCTCCCTTCCGCCCCACCTCAACCGATCACTATTCGTCCCTTGCGGAGCCCAAATATGCTCCCGGACGTGCGCCAACAAGACCCGGTCCGGGCATTAAAAATTTACCTCCGCCGGTCTAAACCTATACGGTTAGGTCGTTTACGCCTCTTCCTGCCCTTAGCTCCGGGCAAGAATGATATTTCGGCTCAGACGATTTCCGCTTGGCTACGCGGAATCATAAGATCCGCATACGAAGACCTCTCGACAGAGGGAGCAAAGAGGTTGAGGATTCGAGCACACGAAGTCCGGGCTGTCTCCACGAGCATAGCGTTCGACCACAACTGCGCCGTGCGGGACATTGTGGCAGCGGTGGGCTGGCGGGCCGAATCTACTTTCGCCCACTTTTATTTCCGTGACCTCTCCGGCCATAGGCAAAACCTGAGATTAGTGGGGGACATCGCTGTAGCGCAACACTCCCTCCCGGCGCTGGATGCGCCATAGGTAATTCTTAACTGAAATTGTCGGGAGTGTGCGCTTGAAGGGGACCTAGCTAAGCAGTTACCCCACGGCTGAGCTTTTGCCACGGCACCCTCCTCCTCTTCGCCATTCTTCCTATCAGTAATACCATCGGTAAAGTTTTTGATGAAACGAATGTATTTTTTCTTAAAATAAATTTTTTCAAAAAATACTTACCGATGGTATTACTCAGATTTCCCTCCCACCTTCCCCGCTTGCCGTCTGTCTGTTAAGATAGAACTTGGAAATAACGTCCTCTCACGAGATAGGGAAGGGAGGCTATCCGGAGGAAGGGAGGCCACTCATGGGATGGAGTAGCTGCTAGCTAGAAGTACGTCCCTGGTTGTGTAGCAACACACAACAATTTTGGAGGCTGAAATTGACAGGCTAAGTATATCTTCCTATCAGTAATACCATAGGTAAGTATTTTTCGAAAAAATTTATTTTAAGAAAAAATACATTTTCCCTACGGCTATGTAGGTTAGTTAGTTATTTGGGTTTAACGCCGAGCAAGCGACTAAGGCCATCTCACGGCGGGATGGGTAAAAATCTGGTCAGCCAGACTAAAAGCAAGGTCTTAAGACAAGATGTAAATATAGATTAAAAATCTCAGGCTAAAATGTCGCACATGTCTGGAAAAGAAACGTCTACAGACTCTCAAAAAGGGCAAATAAAAAAATTCACATAGTCTATGAATGCTCAGATCTTGTTAAAAATATTCCATTCTCTCAAAAAATTGAAGATTTTGTCCGGGGGAACATCCTGGAACAAAACCTTCAAGGAGTCTGCTGTGAAGTGTTTATATCTGGTGTCAATTAGGTCAGCACAATACAGCAAAAAGTGTCGAACAGAAAACTGCTCATCACAGGCAAAACACCATGGACGCTCATCCTGTTTAAGTAAGTAAGAGTGCGTAACATATGTGTGCCCGATGTGGAGCCGAGCAAGGACAGTCTCCTCACGGCGGCTGCCGCAGCGGAAAGGTAGACTGTCAGACAACTTAGGAAGAGCTTCACGAAGCTTGTTCCCTTCCTCTTTGTCCCACTCGGACTGCCACTCGCGGGCTATGTACGCACTAATAACAGGTTTAAAATCACTATAGACAGTCTGTGTGTCAGGGACAGGGTCACTGCGGGCACTGTTGGCAGCAGAATCTGCGATTCTGTTGCCTTCGATGCCCACATGGCCTGGGACCCAAATAAAAATGATGTCATAATATTCCTTCATCAAGTCCGCGTAGAGCTCTCTAATCTGCACCAGCAGTGGATGGTCTGTTCCCGCGCCCTGAAGGATTGATTGATTGATTGTACATTGCTTAACGTCCCGACAGCAACAAGGCTTTCTCAGGACGTGCCTGCACTGCTTGTGAAAAAAAAAAAACTAAACAGAAAATTGAATGTATGTCGCCAGCCGGTCAAATACGTTAAATAAACCTACAACATGGGGCCTAAATAAAGCTAAGACCATTTAGCAACACACATCCAATATCAATAGCTACAGGCAGTGCAGACAGTAGGGAGAGTTTTAAAAAGGCAAATACAGGTGAATGGACAAAGGGTAGACAGAAACACATGCCCCAGAATAGAGAGAAAAACCCACCCTGTGGGGCTGACCAGGGTGACCCTGGGAACTAAAAAATACCTAACCCCACCCAAGTCCCCCAAGGCAGACCCGGGTGGGGTCGCGCCCTGAAGGGCCTGCAGGGCAGAAAGAGAGTCAGACAGAATCAGGAAGTTCCTTTCCCGAGACTGATAGGCATGCTTGAGTGCTAGCAGAATGGCCTGCAGTTCTGCACTAAATACAGAGGAATGGTCAGGGAGACGGAGCTTAAATGGGCGTCTAGGATGGCGAGAGGACACTGCAGCCGCAGCCACTCTTCCATCCTCAGACTTGGACCCATCCGTATAAAGACGACAAATCAGACATTATACCATGCTTCCAGGTAGTGTCATATGCCTTTTCAAGATCAAAGAAAATTGCATAGACATGCTGCTTGTTGACAAAAGCATCTCGGATAAAAGACTCAAAGCGGACTAGATGGTCAGTTGTACTACGGAAGCGCCGGAAACCGCACTGGAGGTCTGTGATGAGACCCTGTGACTCAAGATGCCACACCAGTCGGGCGTTGACCAAGCGTTCCATAGTTTTACATAAACATGATGTCAAAGCTATTGGCCGGTAGTTGCCCGGGTCGGAAGGATCCTTACCCGGCTTGGGAATTGGCACAACCACAGCCTGGCGCCAAGATGGCGGAAAATGACCGGTTATCCAGATATGGTTAAAGGCCTTGAGAAGTACAAGGAGTGAATCCTCAGGCAGATGTGTTATGAGCTGATAATGGATGGTATCTAATCCAGCAGCAGAGTCAGTACATTTCTGCATGGCTTGCTGCAATTCTGAAAACGTAAAAGGGGCATTATAGTCTTCCAAGTTATCCGATATAAAATCACAAGCACAAGATTCTCGCTTCTCCTTCTCTCTCTGGAAGAAAGGTGAATAATGCTCTGTTGAAGAATTATGGGCAATGGTGGAGGCAAGTAAATTGGCCACAGCCTTTTTATCTGTGACCAAACTGGCACCATCTCTAAGATGGCCGACAGAAGCCGAGCCACCCCTGCCCCTAATTCTTCGAACAGCCTTCCAGACTTTTTGGGACGGAGTCCTAGAAGATAAAGATGAGACGAAGCGTCTCCAGGAAGCACGGCGTTCACGTTTAAAAATATAACGGGCTTTCGCCCGCTGTCTTTTAAAGGTTAAAATATTTGCTTGCGACGGATTACGAAATGCACGTCGCTGAGCAGATTTGCGCATTGTTTGGGCCTTGCGGCACTCTTCATTGAACCATGGTACTCTCGGCTTCCGAGGGAGTGATGTGGAAGTTTTAGGGATGGTTTCACCTGCAACCTCCAACAAAATAGAAGTAAAACAAGAAACAGGTTCTTCAGCTGACATGACCACCTCCTCTGTAAGACGAGACTGACAGAGAGAGGCAAACAGAGACCAGTTAGCTTTCTTGAGATTCCAGCGCCCCACCGGCGAATCCTCCTCACAGCTGACCGATGACAGGACTACTGGGAAGTGGTCACTACCACACAGGTCGTCGTGAACATTCCAGTCAAATTCCAGCATGAGAGAAGGATCACACACAGTGAGGTCTAGAACAGAACTAGATCCGGAACCTGAGTTAGAGTATGTAGGTGAGCCATCGTTAAAGACACATAGGTTAAGTTGAGAAAAAACATCTTCTAACATCTGACCTCTGCCATCATAGTGGTCACTACCCCAAAGGTGAGCATGACCGTTAAAATCCCCCATGAGAATAAAGGGAGGGGGCAGTTGATCTACTAAGTGAAAAATTCATTTTTCTCTAAAAGGTATTTTTTCGAAAAATACTTACCGATGACATGACTTTGTGGAAATGTCTACTACTAGCTCAATTTTAGCCTACTTACCCGTTGTGTGCCTACACAACCCGCTAGGCACTCGGGGAACCCCAGAGGGGCCGAGAGTTATCTCCCGCTCCTTCCTTACCAGTTCCTGTCACGAGACCAACCAGTCAGATACTTCGCTCGAAAGCGGCAAGCGGGGCAGGTGGGAGGGCCATCCGAGTCATGTCATCGGTAAGTATTTTTCGAAAAAATACCTTTTAGAGAAAAATGAATTTTTCATTAAAATGCATTTTTTTGAAAAATACTTACCGATGGTATGACATTGTGGAAAAGCCCTTAGCTAGCCTAATTTTAGCCAAAATTTGGTTGTGTCCGTATAAGGGGGTGTTGGCAGGAGTGGAGCGCCATAGACCCGGTCATGGCCTGAATAGTCTCCCCTTATTCCCACCCGGTACGAGAATACCCGTCATCCCTCAGTTTAGTTCCTTAGCGCACTTGAGGCAAGCGGGGTAGGTGGGAGGGTCCTTCGAGTCATACCATCGGTAAGTATTTTTCAAAAAAATGCATTTTAATGAAAAATTCATTTGTTTTCTCAAAACACATTACCGATGGTATGACATTGTGGAATTCCGAAGAGGAGGTGGGTGCCGAAAAAACGCCCCTCCTGCCAACCGACCAACCCTCAGACCCGCTCTCCCGGAGCAAACTCCCGATAATTTTAGTTAAGATACCTGCGGCGCCTAGGGCGCCGGGAGGGAGTGTTGCTCTGTAGTGATGTCTCCCACCAGCGAGAGGTTCTGCCGCTGGGTGGAGAGGTCCCTCAGGTAGAAGCGGGCGCAAGTGGTCTCTGCTCGCCCTCTCATAGCCGCCACAAAGTCCTTGACTGCACCGGTGCTGTCGAAGCGGGACTTGCGGTCAAGGCTCTGACCTCGTGCGCCTCGATGTTCAACATGTGGCTGCAACAGGTCGAGGTCCTGGAAGGCCGGGCGGATCCCTCCCCGGAACCAGGAGGAGCAAGTCTGGGCTGAGATGTCACGTCTACCTGGGGACAAAGGGAGAAACAGGTGTGTGCGTCCTCTGCGCAAGCTTGGTCCGGCGCAGGCCCACACGTAAGGCTCTCACCAGTTCCTATTGTCTGGTCTACCGAGGGCGGAAAGTCATCAGCGGTATGAAGCCAAGGCGACCACTACTTGGCCCCGAAGGCTGGTAACGTTAGCAGTTGCACGGCGCCTTCTGTCCGTACCTGACAGCAACCCGTGTGTGACACCAGCGCGTACGTTCACTGGCCCTGGAAGAGGTGGCTAGGCCACATGTAAGGTTCTCACCGGGGCCTTAAGTCTGTTCTCCCGGGTGGCGTCCGTACACACGCAGGGCGAAACATCTGTCGCCGTCATGGAGGCCGCCTCTTGTCCAGGAAGATGTTCAGGTAGCAGTAGCATGAAGCCGGTTGTCTGGCACTGCAAGCAATCTGGGTGTGTGGGCAGCGCGCGTAGTGCACTGACCCTGGAGGTAGAGTCAAGGACCGCCAGGAAGCACTTCTTCCTAGATACATCCGTCAAGCGCGTCATGTGCCGGGTTCCAAGGACGGGGTTGAGACCACGTAAGCCCCCATGGTAGATCACTCTTGGCCCACGCGAAGCAGTGATGGGCATCCAGACCGAAGAGAGCCTCCGAAATGCGAGGTCTTACAGCCACCCGGGTCTAATGAGCGTAATCACCTGTAGGTGTCGGCGATCATGGTTAGATAGTCCCGAACAGTGAAAGGAGACCGTCCCTGGGCGTTGAATAGCCCGAGGAAGCATTCCGTCAGCTGGGGCTTCACCAAGTCCGGAGGGAAAGAAGGCTGTCGTCAGTCCCGTCACCCAGCGCTCGTCGTCTTCCCTCGCAACTCGAACGGTTGAGGGTCTGCGGGTTGTCTCGGTAGCATCCATGGCCGCCCTAGGGAAGCCTCTGTGGTAGAGGGCTTGCTGCACAATCTCCAGGTGTGTCGGAAGAGTTCAGGGCCCGGTTGTTATGGCGGCTGTTCCAGTTGCTAGAGCCTCGTGCGAGTAGTGGAGAGCTGCAGAGGGGGGGCATGTGGTAATGAGCTGACCTCGACTGGTGAAGAGACAAGCGCCCCCAAGCCAGGAAAACGCCCACCTACCTCCGCAAACCTGCAACAAAGGGAATGTCGGACAACCACGCGTATAACGCAGCATTCAATCTCGATGCGAGCAGTGAAGTTAAAGATTTGGCCACAGCGACGACTCCCCGCGCCGCCGGTCTCAAGCGCACTAGCATCTCCCATAATTACACCCTCCTTCTCCAAGCAGAAGAGGTGTCAGGTTGAACGGCGATCCCCTAGCATGTCATGAGTCCTAAGCGAACTGAAGAAGGTAATGATAGTCGCTGCTAGTCTGCCCTGTTCCCGTCCTACTGGGAGTCCCACTCGAACAGGACGACCACGCACTCCATCCTCGACGGGATCCATGCGAAGAAACACGTAGTACCTGTCCCGTAGCGTAGGCAGCCTAGTCGACGGCGAAGAGGGCAGAATCCCAGCCTACCGCCCGGCTTGCCAACTGGTTAGGACTTCGAACATCGAGTTGTCCCAAAGTCCTGGAGACGCACCGCTGCTCTCAAGTCTTTGTCTAGCATCTGGCAAGATGTCGAGGCACTTGTGTCGAGTCGATAGAACGAAGATCGTGCACCATATCCACCGACTAGTGTACGAGAAGAGTCGACCATACTGCCGCGGAACTGAGCTCCAACCACCTCTCGGGAACTAATTTTTGCCATGCTGTCATCACGTCTAACTCCCGGTACTTGCGCCCCCGGCCGCAGGATCTCCAGTGCCGAGCGGGTAACTTCACAAGGAGCTATCGAGGGCAAGTCCATCCGCTCCAGTCAGGCGCCGCAGTATGCCGGAACTCCAAGTCGTCTCCCCCCAGGCAAACGAACGCTTCCGCTAGTTCCCGAAGCTGTCATCTTAGAAGAAGAAGAAGACCGTAGTGCTTGGTCGCCGCTGACCACGGCTAGGCCAATGCGAAGTGGAGGGTAGCACCCCGCCGGAAGAAGGATACGACGAGCCGAGAACTCGTCTCAGCAGGGGCTTAATCTGAACTGTGTGCGTTACCCCCGATGTAGACCGAAGTCGGCCCCTGCAGTGAGGTCGGTCGGACCAGTCCTCAACCCGCGCTGACCTCTATGAAGGTAGACTGCTACATGGGAGTCATCAATCGCACGCCTGGAGAAAGCTGCCACTGACGTTCCCGGGACTGTGTCGTCGGCGTCACAAAACGTCGCCTCCGTCCCTCGGATGTAAGCCACAAAATCCGGTGCAGCAGAAGAACTGCGCCCCCGCAGAAGAGTGGTCCCTGCCAAAACTGTCCGACGGTCTGCGATGACCGCGTGCCTGTCCCGCATCAATGTTCCTGGAAGACTGCTACATCCAGCGGTGTAAGCAGCGTGTATCGGCTGTGCCAGAGTCCTTGTTAGGCTCCTTGTCGGTCTGCCAGGGGGGCCAGGGAAGTTGTCCATCGCGCGGTGCCCTGCGTGGCCGACTCTTCAACGCGGTAGGCCGCGAGAAAGTGTGCAGGACGGTATCCCGAATCATCAGATCACAGTCTGTAGCCGCAGCGAAGCGGTGGCAGCGGAAGAGAAGTAGGATCACAAAGTTGAAGGCCCCAGTGCCTCCCCCGGCGCCCTGAAGCGGAGACAGAAGCCGGCGACAAGAATCCGGCACCCGAACGGATGAGGAAGGGACTTGAAATGCTTGGACGCGATGAGGGGACCTGCTTCGTCTAAAGCCCGAGGAGGCTCCCTCCTCTATCTCCACGCAGAAGGCGGCGAATCCAAGATCTCTCGGAACCGCGAGCGTAGCGACGTGGAGTAGCTATCATCGCCCAGCCACGGCGAACGACGTCCTCTGGAAACAAGCGGAAAAGTCGTCTGTCTCGCACGCAGGAGAAGGGATGTCTAACTGCTCCGAAGTCCGGGGGACCCCGGGCGGCGGCGATCCAACGAAGGTGGACCCAGCACTTGGAAGGGACAGCGTAGCCTCAGAGGGCCGGTCCCACGCACTCGAACGGCGACGAAGATACTTCGGAGCGCCTGTCTTCCCGATGTGTAGCGACCCAACGGAACTGGGACGTCGTCTCCTGATCCTCTCGTACCCCTGGTCTCTGTGTAGTGAGCACATGCTTCCGAAGTCAGGCGAACTGAAAGATTGTGACCTATTGCCGGGAACGGAATCCCCTCGTGAAGTCGTCTCTCTGCACTGCATGTAGAGCGGGCTCTCGTCTGCACGGTCGGGGCGAGGCGTGGCCCAACATCACTGAGCCGGGATCTTGTCGTGTGAAGTGCAGCGGTCCTGTAGCACTTGCGGTTGCCCCAAGCCGTAGAAAGTGCCGGTGTAACCACGACGGGAGATGGCGCCAATGCGTGTATAGCCCGGGCGAGGGCGCCCCAAATAATCATAATAAAAAATTAATTAATTAATGCTTATTGAAAGAGTTTTATGTGATTGTAATTGCCCTTTCAGGGATAAATCAAGGTATTTGCATTAAAATGAACTATGAGAGTCAGAATACCACTCTGTGTCTCATCTCCATTTTCTCCAAACTGAAGTAATCGGTTCAGTGGTTCCAGGGTTATAGCCCCTTTAAGGATAAGAGGTGTTGCGCCCCAGTGGTCTGGCGAAACCGCTGCGCAGCTGGGAATGCAACATTTTAACACCTGTGGCAAAAGGGTTAAAACGCCTAGCTTGAAAGAAAGGCACTAGGGCCCTAAAACGACAACAAACGAATCCCAATCTTGCACGCTACCGCGCAGTATATGCTCTCACAACCCAGTCGTCACTGACCTGAGGCCGAGCTGTCGTCTCTAGGGCAGTACCCGCCGTCAGTGGGTCTGGGCGTGCCTCTCCGTTCGTCACGGTAAGGGGAACCTTAGGAGGGCCCTCCGCGTTAGTATGCGACAGTAGCTAACTGGCCCGTGACGTCCTTGTCCCGGCGGGAGTGGACGAGTCTCGTGGCAAACCGTGCGACTCCCAGTACGTGGCCGCTTCTGCATGTCGCCTTGGCCCCACAGAACTGGTCCGCCGTAAGCAGTCTCTGCGTGTATCAGTGTAACCACTCGAGTCCGAAGGGTTACCCGCCTGAGAGCGGTAGCGGCGACCAGAAACCCGACGAGGCGACGGCCGTCGTCTCTCCGGGTTGCGTCTTGATAGTGGGCTGGGTCTACTGAACTAACACAGTGGAAGAGATCGGAATGTCTCCACTAACCTGTGATCTAGGCGAGGATCGAGCCCTGGCATCTGGTTCGTCCGTCCGTCGTGTTTCCACTCTGGGCTGTCGGAGGGTGGAAGAGTGGTCATCTCTCGAGGCCGTGTCCCGGTGAAACGAGTCTCGTGTGTCCCCGCGTGACTACTTGTACGTGGTCGTTCCCGCCTGTCATGTCTGCGATCCGCCATGTGTGTCTGGACTGGTAGCGTCGTAGATTTGGTTGCCGACGCCAGTCCGGGGGAAGGAACATGTTGTCTGCCTCCTCCAGAGGCGTACAGACTGTAATCCCTTCCGCTGACATGGGTTCGGGCTCCGGTCTCATGGTCGCCACGGTAAGGGTAACCTCAGTGGGGCCCTCCGCGATAGTATGCGACTTGCCAGCTTTCTTTGTTCGGGACGCCTTAGCCACTGGTACCGGCTTGGTTCCCGTCTTGGTACTCCGCACCGGGTCTGTCAGTCGTTCCCTGACAGGAGTCGGTCGTTCTCTACGGTAAAAGCCCCACAGCTGCGACCATCTTTCTTTCAGCCATGGGGCGCACACCACACACGTATTGTTCGAATCGCAACCAGCACAGGGTAGGCAGACTGCATGCACGTCCGATGGCCACTGAAAGTCGCCACACAACGTGCCGGTACGAACCTGGTATCTGTAACAAGAGGGTACAATGAAGAAACGAGCGAGCGTGGCCTCCGAGGTCACGCAAAATAAAAACGCGCGCGATGACGAAACGAACCTCATCGAATTCGAAAGAGTACAGCGCGTGCCTACGCTCGGCGCTCCTTCCCACCCTAGAGCGCCGGTCGAGGGCATTCACCGAGATATTACCTGTCCATGGCGACAAACGGTAGCAAACCCACGTCTCAGTCTCCACCGAAGTGGACCCACTGTCCGCCGGTTGCAGAAACTCGTCGCCAGTCACGACCGGCCAGGCTCCGAAGTCTCGTCACAGCGCCAGTCGAGTGAGCTCGAAGTCCCAAAGCTAACTCGTCGGCAAGAGAGTCCCCAAGTCGACGACAGAGAACCGGCCCAGCAGAGAGCACAAGCAGTCCCAACCGACTCAAGCTCCACAGTACACAAGTTCCAAGTACAAAGTCCAAGCTCACAACCACCAAGGTCAGAAGACCGGTCCAAGATCAAACGCAGAGCACGAACAGACACAACCTTCCTAGTGCTAGCTAAGAACTAAACTGGGGGATGACGGGTATTCTCGTACCGGGTGGGAATAAGGGGAGACTATTCAGGCCATGACCGGGTCTATGGCGCTCCACTCCTGCCAACACCCCCTTATACGGACACAACCAAATTTTGGCTAAAATTAGGCTAGCTAAGGGCTTTTCCACAATGTCATACCATCGGTAATGTGTTTTGAGAAAACAAATGAATTTGTTTCCTCAAAAACATTACCGATGACATGACTTTGTGGAAGTATTGCGATGAGGCGGAGGGTGCCGCATGACAACTCCCTAGGAGGGAAAAGAGCCGTCCTCCCAGTCGCAAACTCCCGACAATTTTAGCGAAGTGCATACCAACGGCGCAGGTGGCGCCGGGAGGGAGTGTTGCGCCGCGGCGATGTCCCCCACCATTGCGAGATTCTCTCACTGGCCCGCCAGGTCCCTGAGGTAGAAGCGGGCGAATACAGATTCAGTCTTCCCGTCCAAGGTAGCCACGATGTCCGTGACAGCGCATTTTCTAACAAACGTGGCGCTCGTGGCCATGGCTCGTACCTCGTGTGCGCATATGTGCAGCCTCTTCGCTCCCTGCAGGGAGATATCTTGATAGGCGGAGCAAATGACTCAGGGGGCCAGGAAGAGAACGTCTGGGCCGTTATGTCATTCCGCCGATCTCAGAGGTAGGGAGAGGCGTGCACGCCCTCTGCGGAAGGCTTTAGATCGTCGCAGAGCAGTCAAAGGTGCGCACGGGATCCTGTTACCTGGTCTCCTGTGACAGGGGTTTGTTTCATAGCGGCCGTAAGGTGAAACCTGCGGCGCGGTCAGAGGGGACCTGTTTGGCAAGGAAGGCCGGGGCATTGAGAAGTAGCACGGACCCGTCCGCTCAGAACTGTAAGCAGATAGGACGCGCCTAAGCGCGTGTAGCTCGCTCCCCCGCGAGGTGGTAGCCCGGGCCAGCAGGAAGCACGTGTAGCGTGTCACATCTGCGAACGGGCCGCTGTAAGGGTTCGAATCGGGCAGAATTCAACCACGTTAGCACCCAGGGTAGGTCCCAGCGGGGAAGGAGCGAGCGGTAGGCCTGGCGCCGGCTGCCGAAGTGTCCCATAAGGTCGGCGAGGTCTGTGCAGGCGCCCGGGTCTGGGTGTCCGCGGTGTCAGCGTGTAAGCGAGCCTGGACAGGTGACCCCGCACCGTGAAGGGCTAGATCTAGGTCTCAGCCGAGCCCGATAGAGCTCCGCCAGCTGCGGATACGACAAATCCGTGAGGTTCAGGCTGTGATCGGGGCATCAGGAAAACAGGACTCGCCCTGTCCCACGTAGACTCGAATGGCCGATGGTCCGGGGGCCGCAGCGATCGCCTCCACCGCTGTACCCGAGTAGCCTCTAGCACCGAGGGCTTGCCGCACACCTCCAGTCGTGAAGGATGAGCCGCTCTGGGCAGGTAGGAACAGCGGCTGGCGCAGTGGCTTGAGCATGGTGCGAGGAGTGGGAAGGCGCATGGGGGGGGGGGGGGGCCGTGGCGAGGCTGAGAAGGCCGGTGTTCCTGTGGCGGATCCAGGCGAACGGAGCGACTAACAGGAGGGCCGCCGGGCAGCGCCGAAGGTTGAGGAGGACTTTGGGTACGAGGATCGTCGAGGAAAGGCGGAGGCCGCCAGGACGTCCCAGGGAATGGAGCGCGCATCGACAGCCCAAGCCCAGAGATCGGGAATCGGGGCGACGAAGAGGGGAAGCCGAAGGTTCCACCTTGTGGCGAACCAGTCGACCTGGGGAGACTCCTAACGGGCGCGGGTCCACCGATAGATGTCCTGCCGAAGGGTCCAATCCGCATGCAAGAGCTGGCCGCGACTGGACAGCGAGTCGGTCCAGACGTACAGCTGTCCGGGAATGTGTCGGGCTCGCCAAGAAGGTCCGGTCCTCGCACCAACGCCAGCTCTGGTAGAGAAGCATACCAAGCTCGAGAGAGCGTGTGCCACCTTGTAACTGGAAGTAATCCACCAAAGGTGTGTTGTCAGAGAGGGCGAGCAGCTCCTGGTGTCTGAGGAGGTCATCCCAGCAATGAAGGGCTCGTCAACGGCCTGCATCATTGGCCGGACGATGAGATAGTGCGTTAATCCGAGGGCCGAGGGCCGGAAGTCAAGGGGAACCGCGGCAGGAGATGAGCATTCCACGCAGAGAGGCTCGCGTCGAACCCAGAGAGTACTGGGGCGGAGAAGATGCCCGGGGAACTGCCGAATCCAGCCAAGCGGCGTCGGTCCACCGACGAAGGCGAGGCGACAGAATCTGGGGCACCGGCGCCATCGTCGATACGTCGCCGGAAGCCGGGCGCCCAAGGAGTAGGAGATGCAGCAGCAACGGCTGGGCGTAGAGACGACCTAGGGAAGGAGTGAGATCAGACTTGCCCTCGTTTACTAGGAAGCCCCAAGTGCGTCAGGAGGTGCAGTAGCGCGTCCTTGTCTGTCGCGAGAGAGCTCTCAGACTGGCGGCGAAGGAAGAGGTCGTCTGGGTAGATCGACGTCGGACTGGAGGAGGACTGTCGGGCCTTGGCGACTAAGGAGTCCATCGGCCCGGTGAACCGCCAGGGCAGAGGTTGAGACCGAACGGGAGCGTGGGAAACTGGAGAAGACGCCGTTGATCGCGACCAGCGAACTTCCTGGGGGCCTGGAGCATCGAGACAGCAGGTACACATCGGAAAGGTCCAAGCCGCCTGCGCAGTCTAAGGCTGGACCGCTGCTTTCAGGGCTCTGGCAGTCTCCGTCCGGAAGGAGGGCCGAAATCTGTACAGGCCGAGAGAAGAAACCTGACGCCCCTTCCTCCAGGCTTCGGAACGAAAAATCGGCGGCTGTAGAAGGTTGGCGAGTCTGAGAATCGGAAAACCTCCGTGGCAACTTACCTGAGGGAGGAGACACCTCCCGCCGTGCGGAGGCCTCAGCGAAACACGGGGAACATGAGACCTCGAGGGAAAAGGACGGCGAAGACGGGGTCAGGGCACAGTCGGCGGAGGCAGCGAAGCGTAGACCGACGCGAGGTAGGCGGCGCGGTAGGCGACTCCGCTAAGAAGAGCCGATCAACCCGGCGGCGTGATAGAAGGAAGCCAGGCGTCTTCCACACGACGAACCAGGGCTTGAGTGAGCAGCTCCAGGAACCCAGCGCAGGCTAAGGTGTTCCGCACCAGGGACGCAGTCAAATCCAGGCCACGAGGGGGGGGAACGGGGAAGAAGAGCGGAGCCGCCAGCTTGCGACACGGCAGGGGGGTCCATCACAGGAAGAGGGATGGAGGAAGCCTGGAAATGGCCGGCATACCAGTCCCGACGGAAGGTGATGTCCAGGCCAGCCGGCCAGCGACGAACGGAGAAGAACACCGGCCCTCGAGACGCGGGAAGTTGCAGGTGCGCTGAGAAGGCATCTCGCAGCTCCTCAAATCCAGGCGGCTGGGGAAGCGACTTGAACCTCTTAACTTGACGCTCGGCATCCACCGAGGCAGAGACCTTCCTCTTCAGGGGGGGAGAGGCTGGGCAGGAGTCCGCTGGCAGAGTGGCTGCGGTGATCCTGGCGGCTTCATCCAAAGCTAAGAGGGTCTCCGCACGGGACGACGACGGAAGGGTCGAGGGGACATCAACACCGACGTCGGCGGGCGAAAGGAAGCGACCATCCTCACCCAACAGGGCTGAGACGGAGTCCTCGGGCAGCAAACTGATGGCTTCTTCGTCCAGGGGGCGGCGAGAAGGCGGGCTCATCGAACGGTGCGAGCGCGAACGCGCACGCGACGAGGAGTGGCGGTGGGAGCGGCGATGATCCCGGCGCGGGGAATGATCCTTCCGGCGGCGCTCGCGGGCGAGCGCGAGTGTCTAAAACTGACGGTGGAACGGGATGAGTCAGGGGCGCGACTGTGTCGCGTAGGTTGAGGCTGAGGTCTCTCCTGGCCGGACTCAGTGAGAAAGGCTCTACGCCGGCGTACAGATCCTCCGGAAGGATCAGCGGGCTTATCGTGGAGAGAGAGAGAGGAGGAAGGCCAGTCAACGTGGGACGGCTCGTGGCGGACTGCTGCAGGCCGGGCTCAGTGAGGCGGGCGCTCTGCCGGTAAACAGACCCTCCGGAAGGGTCAGCGGGCGTGGCAGCAGTGGCAGTCCTCTGATCAGCCAGCAAGTGAACTGAAAATGGAACGGTGGGAGTCGGGGCGCGACTGTGTCGCGCAAGCTAAAGCTGACGCCTCTCTTGGCCAGACTCCGAGAGCAGGGCGCTATGCCGGCGTTCAGATCCTCCGGAAGGATCAGCGGCTTGTGGTGAGAGACGGGTGAGGAAGGCCAGTCAACGTGGGACGGCTCAGGGCAGACTGCTGCAGGCCGGGCTCAGTGAGGCGGGCGCTCTGCCGGCAAACAGACCCTCCGGAAGGGTCAGCGGGCGTGGCAGCAGTGGCGGTCCTCTGGTCAGCCAGCAACACCGAGTCCCAACAGGAACCCTTTCCGTGAGGCCAGGGCGGGAAAGGGCGGTCAGCACCGTAAGGGCTGCAGAAGTATCAACCGGAGCCGGAAGTGAGGAAGCAGGCAGGGGCCGCTCTCGTCGGTAAAGGCCCCAGAGGTCCGACCAAACATCTCCGGCCAGGTCGCACAGACCTACAAAGGTGGTCCGGGTAGCAGCCCGCACAAGGTAGGCAGACCGCATGGTCATCCGTCGGCACTGGAAGTTTCCCCATAGGGAGCACATAAGCATTTGGGTTCTGTAACAGACAAAGGGCATAGCCAGGTCGCAAACACAGGCAAGAGGGCGCCGAGCCCTCCTTTGTGATATCATTGTTTCATCTCACCAGCCCGACCGGGCATTCTCTGTTCAATTAGTGGGAATGGAATTTTTATCATATGCCTTTGATTATGCGTGCTGTGTACATGAAGGCGAGACAGGCAAACGTAAGCCGAGTCTGTAGAAATTGACTAGATGGAATGAGGAAAGTCCATATCCCATTCCTGCCCCCCCGGGGATACGAACCCGGGATCTTTGGTATCAGTTTCAGCCCACTTAATCAAATTTCAAATACAAACGATTTTGAATTTCCAAAAACTACAGTAGCTCGCCTGAGCTTGCCCCCAGCACCACGTGAATGTTCTGTGTCTACGTACAGTGTGTGAGCGAATGCGCGTGATTCACGTGAGCGTGCTTGTTGGGTTCAGTACGCGGCGGCTCTTTGAGCCGAATTTCAATTGGGATAAAGCGCCTATTTAATGCGCTTATTATTATTATTATTATCTTACGACTGCCAGCACAGTGTCTTATCCACTAAGCTACCTCCCCGTCCCCCAAGGAACCCCAGGCGCCGTGACCGCCGGCGCGTGAAACAATGGTTATACTCTCCAAGGGCTAAGGGCCTTTAAGCTGGACGAACGGAACGTGAGTGCCGCCAGGCCCTACGCAAACCAGCGTCTGAAAGGCAAAATCTACTCGTAAGCTAACGAGGCATAACCAGGAGAGAGAAGGCGACGTCCCGCTAGGAGAGTCGCAAGAAGGCTGTGCAAGGCACGGAAATAATTTCAATAGTTGGTGCCCTTATGTCGTAACCACAACGAAAGACGAGTCCCACGGCAGCCGGCTCTCGACCCGAGGGCCGGCTGTGGGTAACTACCGTTACCTTACCTCCAAGCCGAAGCGGGAACGGGGGAAAGGGTAGCCATACAGCAGTCACAGCACGGAGGAGAGCCGAGGGAACCCGGAACGGCGCCAAGGAAGAAGCAGGCAGCGCTAGAAGGCGGCAGGCACGGAAGAGAAGTCGAAACGAGCGTAGGCAAGACGAAGACCGGTCGAGGCACAGCGGAGCAAAGCCCGACACGTCTTCTCGGCACGAGCAAAGTAGCAAGACTGGTTGGTCTCGTGACAGGAACTGGTAAGGAAGGAGCGGGAGATAACTCTCGGCCCCTCTGGGGTTCCCCGAGTGCCTAGCGGGTTGTGTAGGCACACAACGGGTAAGTAGGCTAAAATTGAGCTAGTAGTAGACATTTCCACAAAGTCATGTCATCGGTAATGTTTTTGAGGAAACAAATATCATTGCTACAGACCCGCAGTGATGGTGGCAGGTAAATACTGCATATGGTTATGGTCTTTTTTAAGGTAACCCGAGCAGCGACAGCCTGAAGACAGGTGTCGATGCTAACGGGGCTACATAAAATTTGGCTACTAATGAGAAGAGCCGCTCCACCCGAGCGCCTCTCCGAATCAGAGCCTTTATGTATAACATTAAAACCATTAAAAGACACAGGGTCAGAAGTCTTCAGGTAAGTCTCCTGAAGAGATATGACTGAGGGGTTATAGAACTTGACTAAAAGACGTAATTCCTCAAAGTTAGCTCGAAAACCACGACAATTCCACTGAAGCAAAGAGTCCATGATTAAGTCTGATCTGGGGGTAAGGAGTTTTTCCCCCCTTTTTCCTTTACCTTGGAAGGAGTTGAAGAAACAGAGGGGGGCCGGCTCCCGGGCCTCCTCTGGTTCTTCGGAGAGGAAGGGGGTGGAGCTGCCGCAGCATCAGCAACAACAACTTCCACTCCCTGCATCCGCTCCTCCAGTGCAGCATATTTGTTTTGAAGGGGCACATCTGTGTTCCCCTTCTGGGCCCGTGCGCACAGCGGTCCCATAGATTTCTTAGACTTCTGGTCCTGGGCAGCGTTCCTGCCGCTAGAGTTAGCGGCCTTAGAAGGCTGACCAGAGCCAGAAGCCTTTGGAGTTGACTGACTAACAGGTTTGGGTGGGGGCTGAGGCTTAGGGGCAACAGAAGGCGGCACAACCGGACCGGCAGTGTCCGCCTTCTGCGTTCCCTGGCTCCTTGTCACCACCGGAGGAGGGTTACTCTCCAGGGGCGAGATGAGCCAAGGCTCCGCCCCCAACCAAGAAGTTGGGGTCTGACATGAAAAGTCTTTGGTGGGGCGCTTGCCTGCCACCGCTGCACTAAAAGTATACACTGAGGTGTTAGAGGTTGGGGCAGCCGCAGCTGCACCAGGGCCTTCAACCAGTTTTTTGGCATCCAGAAAGGACAGCCCCTTCTCCACACGCACCTGCTGAATCTTGCACTCGGATATCCAACGAGGGCATTTCTTATCCGAAGCCATATGCGCCCCCTGGCAATTCACACACAGGGGGGTGGCTGTGCAGGACTCAGCAGAGTGTCCGGGCCTAGTGCAACGGGCGCAGGAAGCCTCTGCCTGACGGCATGTCTTCTGCCCATGGCCATACTTTTGGCACTTAAAGCACCGGAGGGGAAGAGGGACGTACTTTTTCACTCTCAGGGAGTAGTAACCTCCCCAGATGGTAGTAGGAGGGGTGGGGGTGCCAAACGTCAGGATGATGGTAGGGAGACGGATCTCCCCACCACCTCGCTTGGAAGCGAAGCGCCTGACGCAAGTCACCCCCTGAGACTTAAGGTTCCTTACAAGTTCATCTTCTGACAGTTCTGCCAAAGCTTGATCTTTGATTACGCCTCTTGACGAATTCATAGTTTTGTGGGGTGTGACTTCCACAGGAGTGTCTCCGATGGAAGAGAGCCCCAGTAGCCCGCTGGAGTGTGCCCGAGTACGGCACTCCACCAGCAAGTCACCAGACCTGAGGCGCTGGGCGTCAGGCCTGCCAACACGGCTCCTGAGGGTCTCCCCCACCAGAAAAGGATGCAGCTTGGTAACTGGTTTCTCCTTCACCTTGCTATGGACAATGAGGAAGCGAGGCCATACGGCCGACGCCTGAGGCGTCGCTTCCTCACAGTCTGAATCACTGTCATGTGCAATGTCGGTGTCTATGCGCCGTTTCTGTGCTAGTTTTGGTTTTTTGGTTTTATCCATATTATATTAGTAGAGATATTCATCCCCCAGGGGTCCCCGCCCGCCACCGAGCCCAACAAGGGAAAGTGCAACTGTCGGCGGGTCTCCAGCCGACGCACAATGGAGACTGCCCGAAAGATATACTCAAGGGGGTAAGCCCGATTGAACCGTTTGAGCCACCGCCTTCTATCACACTGTTGAATGCAGGGGAATACTGGCGTAAAGCACCTAATCAGCAGCAGAAGCTATAGCATGGTGCTCCGCATAGCAACCCGCATGTCAACAGTGGGATAGGGCTCAACGTGACAAGAGCCGATTGACTAGGCCGGTACGACTAGCCTCCCGTTTAGGTAGAAGTCAAGGCCGAAGTGGAGTGTTGGCACCAGTGAGCCGCAGCCCAAAGGGAACCTCAGCCACCAGGATCCTCTTCTCCCCCGACACGGGTCTCCAAGCACGGCAAACACTTGGGATCCAAAGGACCAAAAAGTCACGAGTATTTTTAAGGACCAATCCAACATGGTACGACCTAGGTTAGCACAGCTCCTTAAAAACCGGACCAGTGAAAAGGCTGAACAACATATCTGCTGACATCAAGTCCTAATCCTGGACAAAGATGGCACCCGTCCGCTAGCCCACTCAGTCAGGGACTGAGCGGACTACCCACCTACGCCACGTGGAGGCCGGTGCCGGGTAGGCTACGGCTATGTAGGGTTCTGCGCCGGTTGTACCTGCGACTTGGAACCTTGGTTCCTGGCTATGTGTTATTGCACTTGGGTGCCTTGAACTGTTGTTACTTCTGTGGTTCTTCTCTGGGTGCCTTCGGACGAGTTCACGTGTTTACCGGACCTCTGGGACTTCCGTCGCGGACTCGGCGCCCTTGGATGACGTGTGCGGCCCCCGGCTCCTTGGTGTGGCGCTCCCGCCTTCTGCGTGTCAGGTTTTTCCCTCCGCCCAGCCTCTGAGAGATGGCTAGGTAAGGTCTCGGTGTGTGCCAGAGACCGGCGCCTCTGGCACCGGCATCACTGTTGTGATTATTTTTGCTTACTCATCGGAGTTTTGCGTGCGCAGGTGCACTCATGACGTGGTGTGGCAGCCACGACCGGTCATTTCTTGATGATGATGATGATGTCCACTTGTTATGCGCATCCACTCCATGTTAGCAGCATGCTCAGCGCAATAAATAAATAAATAAATAAAAACAACACGCAACTTCTGGTGCACCGTAGTCCTTTTTTTCACCTATTATATGATCTGGCTTGTTATAAGCACTGTCAAATGCATCATTAGCAACTGATGCCAGCGGAGCGTGCCGTCCACATTGAGGCGGTTAGCCGTAGAATGGGTTACTGGGACGCTATATGAGGTGCTTGTTATGATATGATGTTGCAGTTGTCAAGTCTGCACCTGCACCCAATGTGGCGATTTCCAGTGGAGGAGTGATACGCATGCAGTGTGCCTCTCCTGCTCCTGTTGTGCCTCCGGCCGCACCTGCGATGTCTGCGCACCCTGGGTAGAAGAGCTGCTCCCAGCTCTGGAGCTGCTATCGGTGTGAACGTCCACCGCCATCCCTCAGCCTCATGCATGCTTCGACCCCTGACCGACGAAGAAGCACCCACACTGCTGTTGGGGGACAGCACAGAAAGGATCCCCCCTTGCGCACCAACTCGCTCGAGTCTGGTCCGCAGCGAGTCCGTTCGGCTCGCCCCGCTTTGCGGAAAACAAATGGCTGCCAAGCCGTGACATTGGGGGACGTACTTCCCCCCCCCCCCCCCCCGACCCCTGCACACCAGCACACAAGCATCACAAGAAAAGAGAAAGAAGTAAACCACGCACCGTCCCGACACTGGACCTTCGGCATCGTCTTGCGGCCCACAACAGGCGACCCCTGGAATGCTCCAGGACGGACACAGCTTGGTCCTTGTACGCCCGCTCGCACATTCGGATTAATTGATTGCACATTGCTTAACATCCCGACAGCAACAAGACTTTCTCAGGACGTGCCTGCACTGCTTGTGAAAAAAAAAAACAGAACATTGAATGTATGTCACCAGCCGGTCCAATACGTTAAATAAACCAAAGACATGGGGCCTAAATAAAGCTAAGACCATTTAGCAACACACATCCAATATCAAAAGCTACAGGCAGCCCAGACAGTAGGGAGAGTTTTAAAAGGTGAATGGACCAAGGGTAACTGGTTTCAAGCGCTACAGGAGCTAGTAAATGAAGAGGAGGCGGTCACCACAGAGCAGCAGTGGAAGGCAGTTAGAGAGGCGCCGAACTCAACCTGCAAAGGTTCAGGAAACACCATCACAACGACTGGCTGTCGGCACAGACATTGTAGAAGGCAGAAAGGAGGAAGCAGAAGAAAGCAGTTGTCAACAACAGTCGCACGAGAGCAGCCAAAGCAAGGGCACAGGAGGAATACTCGGAAGCCAACCGCGAGGTGAAGAGGAGTATCAGGGCAGACAAGAGGGCCTACACAGACAGCCTGGCAGCAGAGGCAGAAAAGGCAGCAGGCAGCGGCAACATGAAACAGCTCTACGACATTACCAGAAGATTGTTCGGGCAAGTATGGCCATACAGAAAGACCAGTAAAAGACAAAGAAGGCAAGCCTATTGCAGACAGAGCAGACCAATTCGACAAATGGGCCGAGTATTTTGAAGAGTTACTGAACAGACCCACCCCAATTGGGTATCATTGGAAAGAGCATTAAAAGTACTTTTCAAAACTACGCGTGTTTGTGCATCAGTTTAGTGGGAAGTCAAACCAATTTGATTATTATGCAACAGAACAAACATGGCGGAGCAAAAAATTAGAAACGTGGTTTTGGTATTCACAAACCAGATAGGTGAGGCTAGCGCTGGCAGAATTGTACACAAACCAAGGGGAATTACTCAGCGCTGGACAGACAAACAGATCCCCTGCCCCCGCCTATCAGGCACCCAATCGCCAGCCCACAGAGAAATACGCAGGTATAGACCAAGACCCTCGCGCTGGGGCCATATGGCGTTGAGGCACGTCCCCTGTGTGGTGGATAGGGGGTCCCTCGTGAAAGGGGTGCACCAAATGAAATAAGGTGCCGTGAACCAACATGGTCTAAGGGAAGGAGACCCCGACAGAAAACCCCTGGTCCTCCTAGTAAGGGGGTTGGGCATGGGGGTAGCTTCCCCACCCTGCAAATAAAGAAATAGCTACAAAAACGCCCCTCGCGCTGGGACCATACGGCGTTGAGGCGCGTCCCCTGGGTGGTGGATAGGGGGTCCCTCGTGAGAGGGGTGCACCGAATGAAATAAGGTGCCGTGAACCAACATGGTCTAAGGGAAGGTGACCCCGACAGAAAACCCCTGGTCCTCCTAGTAAGGGGGTTGGGCGTGGGGGTAGCTTCCCCACCCTGCAAAAAAGGAAATAGCTACAAAAACGCCGACGAAAAGACTAACAGTAATTCCTTTCCTGGAGGAGGAAGGTTCTTCTACTAGAAGACTTATGACGTCCTGTGGTGAAAGCCGGAAGTCTTCGGAAGCCACAGGACCGAGCCGCCTCTCTCTATCCAGGGATACAACCATGGGCACATGGAACGTCAAGACCATGTACCAGAGCGGCAAGGCCGCCCAGATAGCAGCGGAAATGCAAAAGTACAACCTTTCCCTGCTAGGCATCAGTGAAGCCAGATGGACGCAGTCTGGCCAGAAAAGGCTGTTAAGTGGGGAGATGATTCTGTATTCAGGTCATGAAGAGGAGAATGCCCCCCATACAGAAGGAGTAGCACTCATGCTGTCACCAGTGGCACAGAGAGCGCTGATGGGCTGGGAACCTCTTGGGCCAAGAATTATAACAGCAGCGTTTAGAACCAAGAAAAAGCTCAAGCTGAACGTCATCCAGTGCTATGCGCCCACCAATGACAGTGACGAGGAAGAGAAACAAGAGTTCTACGACCGACTCCAGAGTGCCGTGGACAAATGTGCGGAGCGAGACATCACCATCGTCATGGGCGATTTTAATGCCAAAATAGGGGAGGACAACACCGGGTACGAAGAGGTGATGGGGAGACAGGGACTAGGCTCGGAGATGAGTGAGAACGGGGAGAGGTTTGTAGACTTTTGTGCTCTAAACCGACTTGTCATTGGAGGCAGCATCTTCCCACACAGAAGAATACACAAAGCAACTTGGGTCTCACCTGACCATACAACAGAGAACCAAATAGACCATATCTGCATTAGCAAGAAATTTAGAAGATCCCTTCAAGATGTTCGAGTGAGGAGGGGAGCAGATGTCGCCTCAGACCACCATCTGCTTACCTTAAGAATGAAGCTCAAGCTAAAGAAAAGCCGCACAGAGACAACAAGAAGACAGTGCTATAATGTAGGCCTCCTGAGAGAAACTGGAGTTAGAGAAGAGTTCAAACTGGTGCTGTCCAACCGGTTTCAAGCGCTACAGGAGCTAGTAAATGAAGAGGAGGCGGTCACCACAGAGCAGCAGTGGAAGGCAGTTAGAGAGGCGCTGAACTCAACCTGCAAAGACACTGTAGGGTTCAGGAAACACCACCACAAGGACTGGCTGTCGGCACAGACCTTGAAGAAGATAGAAGCGAGGAAGCAGAAGAAAGCAGCGGTCAACAACAGTCGCACGAGAGCAGCCAAAGTAAGGGCACAGGGGGAATACTCGGAAGCCAACCGCGAGGTGAAGAGGAGTATCAGGGCAGACAAGAGGGCCTACACAGACAGACTGGCAGCAGAGGCAGAAAAGGCAGCAGGCAGCGGCAACATGAAACAGCTCTACGACATTACCAGAAGATTGTCGGGTAAGTATGGCCATACAGAAAGACCAGTAAAAGACAAAGAAGGCAAGCCTATTGCAGACAGAGCAGACCAACTCGACAGATGGGCCGAGTATTTTGAAGAGTTACTGAACAGACCTAGCCCACCCGACCCCCCCGACATCCAGCCGGCAGAGACCGACCTACCCATCAGCTGTGACAGACCCAGCCGGGAAGAGATCAGAAAAGCAGTGGCATTTTTGAAGAATGGCAAAGCAGCAGGGCCAGATGGCATCCCAGCGGAGTCTCTGAAAGCAGACATAGAGACAACAGTTGAGATGCTGTACCCACTGTTTGGAAAGATCTGGGAAGAGGAGGTGATGCCAGCTGACTGGAAGGAGGGGTACCTAATCAAGCTTCCCAAGAAAGGCGACCTCAGCAAGTGTTCCAACTACAGAGGAATCACCTTGCTGTCAGTACCAGGAAAGGTCTTCAACAGGATCATCCTAGAGAGAATGAAGAGCTCCGTTGACCCCCAGCTGAGAGACCAGCAAGCAGGATTCAGGAAGAACCGATCATGTACAGACCAGATCGCCACTCTCCGCATCATCGTGGAACAGTCTCTGGAGTGGAGCTCCCCGCTGTACGTCAACTTTGTGGATTATGAGAAAGCATTTGACAGCGTGGACCGAGAGACTCTGTGGAAACTCCTACGACACTACGGTGTACCCACAAAGCTCGTCCGCCTGATCAAGAGCAGCTATGATGGCATGACGTGTCGCGTGATCCATGAAGGGCAGTTCACCAGGGAGCTCCAGGTCAGAACTGGTGTCAGGCAGGGGTGTCTGCTGTCTCCGTTCCTCTTCCTACTGGCCATAGACTGGGTCATGAAGATGACCACAGAGCACAGACGAAGTGGAATACAGTGGACACTGTGGACACAGCTTGACGACCTCGATTTTGCAGACGACTTGGCATTACTGTCCCACACTCATCAACAAATGCAGGACAAGACCACGAGGCTTGCTGACATCTCGTCCCAAGTGGGCCTCACCATTCACAAACAGAAAACAAAGACAATGAGGCTAAACGCAACCAGGGAAGAACCAGTCTTGCTTGCTGGCACCCCGTTGGAGGAGGTGGAGTCCTTCACCTATCTCGGGAGCATCATAGACAAAAAAGGCGGCACTGATGCAGATGTCAGAGCACGAATCGGTAAAGCCAGAGCAGCCTTTCTTCAGTTGAAAAAAGTGTGGAGTTCCAGAGAGCTGTCACAACACACCAAAGTCCGGATTTTCAACTCCAATGTAAAAGCAGTTCTCCTATATGGAGCAGAGACATGGAGATTGACAAAAACCACAGTCAACAGAGTACAGACCTTCATGAACAGTTGCCTTAGAAGAATTTTGAAAATCCACTGGCCAGAGAGGATCAGCAACGTCAGACTCTGGGACAGAACAGAGCAGATAACAGCAGAGAATGAAATTGGGCGAAGAAGATGGGGATGGATCGGTCACATTCTGAGAAAGCCAGCTTCCAGTATCACTAGGCAGGCATTGTCATGGAACCCCCAGGGAAAGAGGAAAAGAGGTAGGCCGAGAAACTCCTGGCGTCGAGACCTCCAGGCAGACATCAAGAGACTGGGAACCACCTGGGGTAGAATCGAAGGAGAAGCACAGGACAGGAGTTGCTGGAGGTCTCTCGTCGACGGCCTATACCCGGGTAGGGGTGACAGGCGTAAGTAAGTAAGTAAGTAAGTACAAAAACGCTGATGAAAAGACAAACAGCAATTTCTTTTCTGGAGGAGGAAGGTTCTTCTACCAGAAGATTTATGACGTATCCAGGGACACAATCATGGGCACATGGAATGTCAAGACCATGTACCAGAGCGGGAAGGCCGCCCAGATAGCAGCGGAAATGCAAAAGTACAACCTTTCCCTGCTAAGTATCAGTAAAGCCAGATGGACGCAGTCTGGCCAGAAAAGGCTGTTAAGTGGGGAGATGATTCTGTATTCAGGTTATGAAGAAGAGAATGCCCCCCATAGAGAAGGAGTAGCATTCATGCTGTCACCAGTGGCACAGAGAGCGCTGATGGGCTGGGAACCTCTTTGGCTGGGCCAAGAATTATCACAGCAGCCTTTCTCTTGGCTTGACTTCGCGAACGAAGATTTTATAGGAGTTGCCCACGACGTCTGCAGGCTTGTTCGTGGCTGCAGAGGCCAATCCGAGACAGGCAGGTTCGACCGCAGTGGCTGCAGGGGAAGGTATGGCCAGGGTTCTGAGCTGCGGCATCTCTGTTTTTTCTCCTGAGCCGCTTGTCCTTAAGGCTAGCTCTGTGAGAGTCCTCAAAGGAGACAGCTGCCTTGTAAATGGTGGAGCGCCAGGTGTCACGGTCCGCAGCAAGCGAAGACCACTGGTGGTGGTCGATTTGGCAGGCACTAAGTGACTTCTTGAGACAGTCTTTGTATCTTTTCTTTGGTGCCCCTCTGTCACGGTGTCCAGTAGCAAGCTCGCCGAACAGGGTGATCTTTGGTAGGCGATGATCCTCCATCCTGGAGACATGCCCCGCCCAGCGGAGCTGTGTCCGCAGCAGCAAAGCCTCGATGCTCACAGTTTCAGCCTGTTCAAGGACCTCGACGTTGGTGACATAGTCACTCCAGTGAATGCCCAGGATGGTACGCAGGCAGCGCTGGTGGAAGCGTTCGAGGAGTCGTAGTTGGCTGCGGTAGAGGGCCCAGGACTCGGAACCATACAGCAGGGTGGTGAGGACCACAGCTCTGTACACGCTGATCTTGGTGCCTGTTTTCAGCTGTTGATTGTGCCACACCCGCTTGAAAAGTCGCCCGAAAGCGCTGTTCGCTTTTGCCAGCCTGCTGTCAAGCTCCTTGTCCAGCTTGGCGTCCGACGTGATAATGCAGCCAAGGTAAGTAAACTGGTGCACTGACTTTAGTTCAGACTCGCCAATGGTGATGTGAGGAGGGCGATACACTGTCTTGGGTGCCGGCTGATGGAGGACCTCTGTCTTTTTCAGACTGACCTCGAGTCCAAAGAGCTGGGCAGCATCTGTGAAGCAAGACGTGATGCGCTGCAGGGCTCTCTCTGTGTGTGCAACGAGGGCAGCATCATCAGCAAAAAGCAGCTCATGAATCAGTTGGTCTAGGGTTTTCGTGTGGGCCTGCAGTCGTCTGAGGTTGAACAGGCTGCCATCGAGACGATACCTGATGTACACTGCATCGTCATCATCGAGGTCCACTGTGGCCTGCTTCAACATCATGCTAAAAAAGATGGTGAAGAGGGTTGGTGCCAGCACGCAGCCCTGCTTTACGCTGTTGAGAATAGGGAATGGTTCTGAGAGGTCATTGTTGAGTCTGACCTGGCCTTGCTGGTCCTCGTGTAGCTGGACAATCATGTTGAGGAACTTTGGGGGACAGCCAAGTCGCTCCAGGATCTGCCACATGCCTTGCCTGCTCACAGTGTCGAACGCTTTTGTTAGGTCGACAAATGTTACATACAGCCCTTTGTTCTGCTTGCGGCACTTCTCCTGATCAAACTGAACGTCATCCAGTGTTATGTGCCCACTAATGACAGTGACGAGGAAGAGAAACAAGAGTTCTACGACCGACTCCAGAGTGCAGTGGACAAATGTGCGGAGTGAGACATCACCATCGTCATGGGCGATTTTAATGCGAAAATAGGGGAGGACAATACCGGATATGAAGAGGTGATGGGGAGACAGGGACTAGGGGAGATGAGTGAGAACGGGGAGAGGTTTGTAGACTTTTGTGCTCTAAACAGACGTCATTGGAGGCAGCATCTTCCCACACAGAAAAATACACAAAGCAACTTGGGTCTCACCTGACCATACTACAGAGAACCAAATAGACCATATCTGCATTAGCAAGAAATTTAGAAGATCCCTTCAAGATGTTCGAGTGAGGAGGGGAGCAGATGTCGCCTCAGACCACCATCTGCTTACCTTAAGAATAAAGCTCAAGTTAAAGAAAAACCACACAGAGACAACAAGAAAACAGTGCTATAATGTAGGCCTCCTGAGAGAGACTGGAGTGAGAGAAGAGTTCAAACTGGTGCTGTCCAACTGGTTTCAAGCGCTACAGGAGCTAGTAAATGAAGAGGAGGTGGTCACCACAGAGCAGCAGTGGAAGGCAGTTAGAGAGGCACTGAACTCAACCTGCAAAGACACTATAGGGTTCAGGAAACACCATCACAAGGACTGGCTGTCGGCACAGACCTTGAAGGAGATAGAAGTGAGGAAGCAGAAGAAAGCAGTTGTCAACAACAGTCGCACGAGAGCCGCCAAAGCAAGGGCACATGAGGAATGCTCGGAAGCCAACTGCGAGGTGAAGAGGAGTATCAGTGCAGACAAGAGAGCGTACACAGACGGCCTAGCAGCAGAGGCAGAAAAGGCAGCAGGCAACGGCAACATGAAACAGCTCTACGCCATTACCAGAAGATTGTCGGGCAAGTATGGCCATACAGAAAGACCAGTAAAAGACAAAGAAGGCAAGCCTATTGCAGACAGAGCAGATCAACTCGACAGATGGGCCGAGTATTTTGAAGAGTTACTGAACAGACCCAGCCACCCGCCCCCCCCCCTCCCCCCCCCCCCCCTCCAGACATCCAGCCAGCAGAGACCGACCTACCCATCAGCTGTGACAGACCCAGCTGGGAAGAGATCAGAAGAGCAGTGACATTTTTGAAGAACGGCAAAGCAGCAGGGCCAGATGGCATCCCAGCAGTCTCTGAAAGCAGACCTAGAGACAACAGTAGAGCTGCTGTACCCACTGTTTGGAAAGATCTGGGAAGAGGAGGTGATGCCGGCTGACTGGAAGGAGGGGTACCTAATCAAGCTTCCCAAGAAAGGCGACCTCAGCAAGTGTTCCAATTACAGAGGAATCACCTTGCTGTCAGTACCAGGAAAGGTCTTCAACAGGATCATCCTGGAGAGAACGAAGAGCTCCGCTGACCCCCAGCTGAGAGACCAGCAAGCAGGATTCAGGAAAAACCGATCATGTACAGACCAGATCACCACTCTCCGCATCATCGTGGAACAGTCTCTGGAGTGGAGCTCCCCGCTGTACGTCAACTTTGTGGATTACGAGAAAGCATCTGACAGCGTGGACCGAGAGACTCTGTGGAAACTCCTACGACACTACGGTGTACCCACAAAGCTCGTCCGCCTGATCAAGAGCAGCTACGATGGCATGACATGTCACGTGATCCACGAAGGGTAGTTCACCAGAGAGCTCCAAGTCAGAACCGGTGTCAGGCAGGGGTGTTTGCTGTCTCCGTTCCTCTTCCTACTGGCCACAGACTGGGTCATGAAGAGGACCACAGAGCACAGACGAAGTGGAATACAGTGGACACTGTGGACACAGCTTGATGACCTCGATTTTGCAGACGACTTGGCTTTACTGTCCCACACTCATCAACAAATGCAGGACAAGACCACGAGGCTTGCTGACATCTCGTCCCAAGTGGGCCTCACTATCCACAAACAGAAAACAAAGACAATGAGGCTGAACGCAACCAGGGAAAAACCAGTCTTGCTTGCTGGCACCCCGTTGGAGGAGGTGGAGTCCTTCACCTATCTCGGGAGCATCATCGACAAAAAAGGCGGCACTGATGCAGATGTCAGAACACGAATCGGTAAAGCCAGAGCAGCCTTTCTCCAGTTGAAAAAAGTGTGGAGTTCCAGAGAGCTGTCACAACACACCAAAGTCCGGATTTTCAACTCCAACATAAAAGCAGTTCTATATGGAGCAGAGACTTGGAGATTGACAAAAACCACAGTCAACAGAGTACAGATCTTCATAAACAGTTGCCTTAGAAGAATTTTGAAAATCCACTGGCCAGAGAAGATCAGCAACGGCAGACTCTTGGAGAGAACAGAGCAGATAACAGCAGAGAATGAAATTGGGCGAAGAAGATGGGGATGGACTGGTCACAGTCTGAGAAAGCTAGCTTACGTATCACTAGGCAGGCATTGTCATGGAACCCCCAGGGAAAGAGGAAAAGAGGCAGGCCGAGAAACACCTGGCGTCGAGACCTCCAAGCAGACATCAAGAGACTGGGAACCACCTGGAGTAAAATCGAAGGAGAAGCACAGGACAGGAGTTGCTGGAGGTCTCTCGTCGACGGCCTATACCCGGGTAGGGATGACAGGCGTAAGTAAGTAAGGACCAAGGGTAGACAGAAACACATTCCCCAGAATAGAGGAGAAAACCCACCCTGTGGGGCTGACCTGGGTGACCCTGAAAACTAAAAAGTAGTTAACCCCACCCAAGTCCCTCAGGGCTGACCCGGGTGGGGGTGCGCGTTCGGACCGCACGGACTTCGGTCTCCCGCCAGCAGTTCCGCGATCCTGGACCCTCAGCGTCGTCGCCTGCCCTGCTCCTCGGTCTCTGCCTGTCGTTCCCGTGCTCCCCGCCCGGTGGCCAGGTCTGCTTCGGGCTCCTTGTTCCTGGATACCTCGACCTTGGCCTCGGACTTCCCCGCAGGTCTCGGAGGATTCCCGCTCGCCCCCTTGCAGTCGCTCTCCTCGGATTCACTCCTCGTCGTGGCGGAGCCCGCCCTCCTTAGCCGTTTGGCCACCCCACCCGCACGCTCGTCGGGATGCTCCTTCGTCGCTGACGGCCCTTCTGATGACTAGGTCAGAGACTCTTCGCTCCCTGGTTTGAGGCGGCATGCCTTGTCGCTTCTTCTCTTTCCCCAGGAGCACGCCCCCTTCCCTGCCCCCCCCCCCCCCCCCCCCAGAGGAAGCTCTCGGCCTGGTGGATGCTGAGATGCTGATCGTCCTTCCGGGTGTTTCAGGTTCTTGCCGCAACCCCCGGGGTTCCGGGATCCTCGCGATGCCTTCTCCGATCTCCTACAGCATGGCTCCGGCGCGGATGGGGTCTTCTTCTCCTTCTCCGACGCCCGACTGACTTGGTTATCGCCTTGCACCAAACTTGGTTTGCCGGTCACTTGCAGAGCTTCGCTACCGCCCTCCCGGCGGTGGACCCTCCGGCACACGGCGGTTTCTCTTTGTGGGCTTTGGCCCACTTAGTTTTAGCGTGTGTGCTAGCTAACAAGCCACTTGCCCGCGCGTGCAGAGAAATATTCATGCCTACGCAGAGGATAATTTACCTTCGATACCAGTGACAAGATGGCGGGCTAAGACTAGCGATTAAAGACTAATTTTTCCTCTAATGAGAAGGCTATAGGAGGTTCATTATGGGTGAAAGAAGCAGTTTAGCCTCTGTCAACCTTTTCTTCATAGTTATTATACCTTGGTGTAAGACCGAAAAAGTACCTTAACTCATTCTACCCCAGACACACCACAGGAAGATAAAGATCGACCATGATAGTTCAAGGGTGATGCCAGAATAGCTTGGCATCACCCTTGAACTATCATGTCGATCTGTGTCCTGCACTGCAATGCAGTCTTCAGAGGACAACAGCAAAATTTAAGGATTTCGGTGATGGGGTAGAATGAGTTAAGTTGGATTTTGGAATGGGAAAGGGGAGGTCTGGTTGACGTCTGTCGTCACTCTCTAGGGTATGACACTAGCATTCTCGCCCCGCCAGTGCTCTGGTATACAAGTTCTGTCAACACTTCTAAAGGGCAAATGTGATAGTAAAATGGTTGCCACAGACTTTACAGCTCAGTATTTATCCTGCACAGAGGCTGAGCAAAAGGTAAAGAGAGATTTCTGCATTCCCAGATGAAACTTTTCTTGGATATTGTTAGACGTGTGTTCTTTCTGTGCTGCGAGTGTACCTGTTTTAACTGCAGATATTTCACTTTGACTTTGACATTTGTTTCTGACGTGCACATTACAGTATGGCTGTCCATACGTAAGAGTTCCATTTAAAATGCGTAAATAAACTATGCAGAATGTGTGGCCGGCGCGCAGAACAGCGAGCAACAAACATTACATGAAGGCAAGCCCCTGCCAGCTGTTTCAGGTTGATATCAAAGACGTGTTTGGTATTGACAAAGGTGAGGGCAGTGAAGGTACACATTCCACGTGGCTTCGCTATCTTTTAACCAGAACCTTTCCTAAGTGTGTCTATGCCGCTGACAAAGTAAGAAAATGGATACTGGTTTTTTGAAAAAATACTTACCGATGCCATTACTTGGACGGCCTTCCCACCTGCCCCGCTTGCCGCTAGTCAGCTAAGAGAATAAACTGGCGTGTCTGCACAGGGCAGTTACCCGTATGGGGTGGGACGGGAGGCTACTCGGGGTACTGGGTCACGGCGCCCCTAGGTTGCCTCCCTTGGCCCTATAGGTACATATCGTAAGTTTTTGGCTAAAATTATGTAAGCTAAGAGACAGTTCCTTATAGTAATGGCATCGGTAAATATTTTCCGAAAAAATACATTTTAGAACAAAATTCATATTTCTACTTTGGAGCCATCCAAGGAACATGGTACAAAAGAATGTCAGCAAGAGGCATAGACCCTCATGAGCCCCTGCAACTGCAGGGGCTCATGAGGATCTATATCTCTTGCATCTGGACTGGGTTCACCATCCCTCTTGAGAAGGGGCTAACAGAGGAGACACACACACACAAAAAGAATGTTGCAGCACTCAATGCACCTCTAGCGACAGCCCCTGATGCCATGGGTTTCCACCAGTCCTGGTAATTATCCTCTTTGTACTTCATGAAGGCTTTCAGTTGCTCGTAACACGTGAAGTACACAACTGTTGCTGGAACTGCCATCACCCTGACAAACACGCAGTACAGATACATTAGTTTTACATTTACAAAACTTTCTGGGTGGATGGTGTTGGCGTTGTGGAGGGGGAGGGGATCACACTTTAACCCTCTTGAGAATGCAGCCAGTGGTACTGTTTATACAGTAGTAGTGGTGGCTGCATGAATAAGAGGGTTAAGCTTGCGAATTGATTTCTCCGCACTTCTTTCATGGCATAGATTATAGAATTTTCCAAACCACGTAAACACTATCCACAACATTCTGATCAAACATAACTAACAAACGAAGACAGATTTACCCTCATTGTGCTTGAGTATCTGACATTGTATTGTGATTTCAGAATTGACAACCAAGATTTAACCAAATGCATGTAAATGACTGTGATCCTAAATAAAAATATGCTAATTTTTGTGGCCAATGCATCTCATACATTATATATACTTACAGTGTTGGTGGCAAACCACTCCACAGGGAGGTAACCCCTTCGTTCCTCACAATCTTGATAAATGCATCCTGGAACACATCAATAGTGCATTACAGGAAATGTTCAATGGAACCTGCAACGATAAGTTGCCCTAGGACTGGAAATCATGTAGTTAGACTGCATCTGATAGGAAGACATACAAACAAACACTGGGGCCAGAGAAAAAATAATTTTTCTCGAAAATATATTTTTTCGAAAAATACTTACCAATGACATGACTAATAGGAAGTGTCTACTACTTGCTCAGTTTTAGCCTAAGAACCCGTTGTGTTACAACACAACCCGGGAGGCACTGGGAGAACCCCCAGAGGGGCCGTGAGTTGTCTTCCGTCCCTGCCCTACCGGTTCCGGGTCACATGGTAGATCAACCAGTCAGAATACTTAGCTCGCCAGCGGCAAGCAGGGCAGGTGGGAGGGTCCGAGTCATATCATCGGTAAGTATTTTTCGAAAAAATATATTTTAGAGAAAAATTAATTTTTCTCTAAAATGTATTTTTTCGAAAAATACTTACCGATGACATGACTGTCTGGAAATAGTCTACATGCTTACCAATTTCAGCCTAAGACCCAAAGGGTCCCACCCAGGAGGCTCTCGGGGATCCCTAACAGGGACGAGAGTAGCCTCCCTTGCCCATCCGGTCACGTGCCAGGTGGAGCCTCCTTTAGCCAGTTGTCTACGGAGTTACCAGCGGCAAGCGGGGAGGGGGGAGGGACCTCCGAGTCATGTCATCGGTAAGTATTTTTCTAAAAAATACATTTTAGAGAAAAATTAATTTGTTTCCTCAAAACACATTACCGATGACATGACTGTCCGGAAGAATGGCAAAGAGGAGGAGGGTGCCGCAGAATCCCCTTCAGAAATCTCTTAGGGACGAGGGCGGCCCGTCGCTCCTGATCACACACTCCCGACAATTTCAGCGAAGTGCATACCTAAGGCGCCGGGGGCGCCCGGAGGGAGTGTTGAGCCGCAGAGATGTCGCCCACGAGTGAGAGGTTGACGCGCTGGAACGTCAGGTCGCGGAGGTAGAAGCGGGCAAAGGTGGATTCGGCCCGCCACCCCACTGCAGCCACAATGTCCTTAACGGCGCAGTTGCGGTCCAAGGCCAGACTAGCGGCCATAGCGCGAACTTCGTGGGCTCGTATCCTGAGGGCCTCTGCTCTCTGTGGGGAAAGGTCGCAATAGGCGGACCGAATAACCCAGCGGAGCCAAGAGGAGATCGTTTGGGCGGAGATGTCAGTTCTGCCGGCGGAGAGAGGCAAAAAGAGGCGAGTCCGTCCCCTCCGTACGGACTTGGAGCGCCGCAGGTAGATACGGAGTGCCCGCACCGGATCTTGCTGCCGAGTCTCCCGCGGAAGGTCGGGGCCTTTAAGCGGGCGAATAGCGATGACCTGAGGCGCCGTCAAGGGAGATCTAGTTTTGGCGAGAAAGGAAGGATCCGGGAGGAGCTGAACGGAGCCGTCCACTCGGAACTGCAGGCAGGACGGGCGAGACGAGAGCGCGTGGAGCTCACTGACGCGGGCTGCCGTGGCGAGGGCCACCAGGAAGCAGGTCTTTCGAGTGACGTCCGCGAAGCTGGCCAGATGGAGCGGTTCAAAGCGGTCCGAATTCAGCCAGGTGAGGACCCAGGGCAGGTCCCAGCGTGGAACGAGGGAGCGGGAAACCGGACGCTGCAAGCCGAAATGTGCCATAAGGTCGGCCAGGTCCTTGCAGGTCCCCGGGTCGGGACGGCCGAGGTGACGGTAGGTGTCGGCAATCATGGAGAGATAGCCACGGATCGTGATGGGAGCCAAACCTTGGTCTTGGAAGAGCCAGAGGAAGAAGTCCGCGAGCTGAGGGGTCGTCAGGTCGACGGGGGAGAGACGACGGACGGAGCACCAGGCACGAAGCACTCGCCACTTTCCCTCGTAGACACGTCTGGTGGAAGGTCTGCGGGCTGAAGCGATGGCGTCCACTGCCGCACTCGAGAAGCCTCTAGCGGAGAGGGCGTGCCGCACAATCTCCAGGCGTGTAGGAGAAGTCTCTCGGGGCAGGGGTGGAAGAGTGGCTGGCGGGGTTGCTTGAGCATCGAGCAAGGGGTGGGAAGTGGGAGGGGCGGATCCGTGGCGAGACTGAGCAGGTCGGTGGTCCACGATCTGTCCCAGGAGAACGGGGCCACCAGGAGAAGGACTGCGTTGCACCCCCGGAGCTTGAGCAGGACTTTGGGGACCAGGACCGTCGGAGGGTAGGCGTAGGCAACGAGACCGTCCCAAGGGATCGAGAGCGCATCGACCGCCCAGGCCAGCGGGTCGGGAATCGGGGAGACGAAGAGGGGAAGCTGGTGGTTCCACCTGGTGGCGAAGAGGTCGACCAGAGGAGTCTCCCAACGCTCGCAGATCAGGCGGAAGATGTCCCGGCGTAGGGTCCATTCTGTGTGAAGAAGCTGGCCCCGCCGTGAGAGTGAGTCTGCCAGAACGTTCAGGTGACCCGGAATGTGACGGGCTCGGAGGGAAATGCCGCGGTCCTCGCACCAGCGAAGGAGTCGGTAGAGGAGGATGCAGAGATCGGGGGAGCGGGTCCCCCCCTGCTTCTGTATGTAAGCGACGACCGTGGAGTTGTCGGAGAGGACGAGGAGGTCCTGGGTCCGAAGATCGGATTCCCACGCGCGGAGGGCCTGCCAAACTGCATTCAGCTCCAGCCAGTTGATGTGCCGCGACGCTAGGTCCTCGTTCCAGCGGCCGGCCGCGTAGCGAAAACTCGGGAGAAGGTGAGCGCCCCAACCGGAGAGGCTGGCGTCGACGCAGAGAGAGAGACGGGGCAGAGGTGAGGACAGAGGAATCCCGGAGCCGAGCCAAGAAACGTCCGTCCAGCGAAGCAGATGGGGCCGCAGCACAGGAGAAACCGGCACCAGGGTGGAGAGATCGCCGGAGGACGGTCTCCAGTGGAGGAGAAGGTGTAATTGAAGAGGACGAGAGTACAGACGACCGAGGGGAAGGAGATCCGCCGCCGCACTCATCAGGCCAAGGAGCTGGAGCCACACCTTGGCGGGGACAGCTGCTTCCTGGGCTACCAACCGGGCGAGATCGGCGAGTTTCTGGATCCGAGGCTCGGGTAGACGCACTAGGTTGCGGTCGGTCAGAAACTGCATCCCCAGGTGCACGAAGTGGCGAGAGGGAGTGAGGTCGGACTTGCCCGCGTTGACCAGGAAGCCGAGGCGAGACAACAGGAGGAGAAGAGAATCTCTGTCCAGGCGGAGAGAGGTCACCGACTGGTTCCGCAGAAGGAGGTCGTCCAAGTAGTTGGAGATCGGGCTGGAGGAAGAACGTCGGGCTCTGGCTACCACCGCGTTCATGATCCGCGTGAAGACCCATGGGCTGAGGTTGAGGCCGAAGGGGAGGGCCCGAAACTGGAAGACAGTCCCGTCGATGGCAAAGCGGAGGTACCGGCGCGAGGCTGGATGGATCGGAACGTGCAGATAGGCATCGGACAGGTCCAGGCTGACGGCAAAGTCCATGGGCTGAACGGAGGCACGAAGGGACCGGGCTGTTTCCATCCGGAAGGCCGGGGCGGCGATGAACCGGTTCAGGGCGGAGAGATCGATGATCGGCCTCCACTTGCCTCCAGGCTTGGGGACTACGAACAGTCGGCTGTAGAAGCGGGAGTGTCGGGGAGAGCGACGACCTCTGTAGCCGCTTTCCCGAGAAGTGCAGCGACTTCTCCACGAAGGGCATCGGCTTTGGGCGGATCCGCCGGGATCTCGGTCCACAGAGGAGAGCGCCGAAGCGGAGGCGGGGAACGGAAGGAGATGAGAAGACCTTCGGAGATGACAGAGAGGATCCACGGGTCGTCCGGGAACAGGGAGCGCCAGACGTCTCCGTGCAGGGCGAGCCTCCCGCCGACGGGGGACCTGGAAGCGGACGGCGGGGGCGGCGGCGGGCGGTAGTCAGGGGGCCCTCCCACGCCCAGGGCGGCGGGCGGGCTTGGGCCAGGCCGGAACGGCTGGGCGGGCAGGACGGGCGGGGCGGGCGCGGCCAGGCCCTGGCGCACGAGGGGAGGGGCGAGAACGGGAGGCCGAGGCGGAAGCTGGGGCCGTGGAGGTGGGTCTGACGAACCGCAGGGCCCGACCCAAGGCCTTGCGGGCTTGCGGAAAGCGAGACGAGGGAGCGCTGGGCCAACGGTCCTTGTTGGCTTCCTTCAGGGCCTGCCAGGAAGGGCCGAAGAGGAGAGGAGCGCCGACTGGAGCCCGGCGGAGCTGCGATCTCACATCAGGGGGAAGACCCGGGCAGGACTGGAGCACCGCATCACGCCGCATCAGATCGCAGTTGGCGGCGGCTGTCATGGCGTTGACGGAAGAGTGGTAGGCCGCTCGATTGGCTGCAACTGCCAAGGAGTGCAGGTCCGACAGCAGTGGAGGAGCGGAAGGAAGCCAGGCCGCTTCGATACGGTTGATGAAGGCTTGCGTAAGCAGCTCCAGGAACCGGGAACAAGCGAGAGCGTTGCGGACGAGGCAGGCAGTACGGTCCAATCCTCGAGGCAGGACGCGCTTGAGCTGGGAAGCGCCGCCGGCGAGCACTAGGGCAGGCGGATCCACGGGAGGCAGAGGGCATGAGAAGGACTGCGAGTGGCCGGCGTACCAGGCCTGCCGAAAGGCGATGTCAACACCTGAAGGCCAGCGACGGTCGGTGAAGAAGTCCGAGGCCGGCGCGGCGTCTCGCTGGAGATGCGCAGAAAGGGCGTCTGACAGGTCGCGGAAGGAAGGCGGCTGGGGAAGCGACTTGAATTTCTTCACCTGACGCGCAGCGTCCACAAAGGCGGCCGCTTTCCTCTTCAGTGGCGGGGAAGGAGGGCACGCATCCGCGGGCAGGCAGGCCGCTATGAGCCGGGCGGCGTCGTCCAAGGCACGGAGAGTCTCGCCACGAGGGGAGGCCAGGGTAGCAGGAGACGCCGGGTCCTCCCCGAGCGAGGGGGAAGGACTGCCAGACCCCAGGAAGGCCGAAACAGAGTCCTCCGGCAGCAGGCTTAATGTCTCTCCATCGCTGGCAGGAGGGGGGTGGGGAGGCGCCCGAAGCACAGGGGGCAAAGCGGCGCACACAGGGGGCGGAGGGAGAGCCGCAGGGCTAGGCTGCCGACGCCGAGAGGAAGAGGAAGGCGAAGGGTGCGAAGAGCGAAGCGAGCGCCGGTCCCGATGGGAGCGACTACGCCTAGAACGAGGTGGCGCCCTGACGTCTCTATGACTCCTACGAGGGGAGCGCGGGGAGCGGCGCCGAGAGGACCAGCGGTGTGGCGAACGACTGCGCCGACGGTAAGTATAGGAAGAAGCCGAACGTGACGACGAAGGATGCCGGGGGCTACGAATCCTATCGCCGCGACGGGGGCTAAGCCGACGATCCCAAGAGCGGCGCGTGGAAGAACGGGAGCGGTCTGTCCTGTCGCGCGCCGGCGGACGAGGAGACGAGTGACGCGGCGCCCGGGGCTCACGGGGAGCACGTAACGGGCTATGCGACTGGTCATAGAAGTTTTCGGCTGTAGAAGGGGGGGGCCATACGGCCCACACGTCTAGGAACCGGCGACAGGGGTCGCAGTGCACGGGGCTCCTTCACCAGGAGCGGGGCACGACTAGACGGAGAGTCCGAAAGGCCGATGCGTCTGCGAAGAGGCGACAGCGGTCGCGGTGCTCGGGGCTCCTTCTCGAGGAGCGGGGCACGCATAGACGAAGAGGCCGCGCCTGTACCCACAGGCGACAGCGGACGCCGTGCACGGAGCTCCTTCACACGGAGCGGGGCACGAGTGGATGGAGAGGCCAAAGGATCCAAGGGTGTACTCACAGGCGACAGCGGTCGAGGTGCACGGGGCTCCTTCACGAGGAGCGGGGCACGCAAAGACGAAGGGGCCGAACGGCCAACGCTTGACCTCACAGGCGACAGCGGAAGCAGTGCACGGAACTCCTTCTCAAGGAGCGGGGCACCAGTAGACGGAGAGGCCGAAGGACCCACGTGAGTACTCACAGGCGGCAGCGGTCGAGGTGCACGGGGCTCTATCGCAAGGAGCGGGGCACCATTCTCATGGAGGGGGGCACTAAGCCGGCTAGGCGACTTGCCAGGGGTGTCAGCGGGCCAGGGCGGTGCGGACACCGTAGCAGCAATAGTCTTACCGAGAAGACGAGGCGTGCGTATCTCCACGTCCGAGGGGGGGAGCTGGACCGGTTCCCGGCAAGCTGTGACAGGTCGGTCCCGCCGGTAGAACCTCCAAAGCTCCGACCAACGAACCTCTGGCCACGAAGCGCAGACAGAGCAGGGGAGGTCCGAGGAGCAGCCGGAAAACGGGAGACAGTACTTATGCCGGTCACTCGGCCACTGAAAGTCGCCGCACAGGGGACAGGTGCGCACAAGATCACTGCAACACAAACCAAAAGGTGAGAGGCGACCGGTGGCGGGAACTAACCTGCCAAATACTTTCTCCAAACGAGAGTAACGAATGAAGCACACGCCGAAACGCGGAAGAAACAAAACAGGTCGAGACGAGACCGCTGTCCAGCCCAGCCGGGCGAGACGAAGGACACGGCCGAGACGTTACCTTTCCATGGCGGCGCCGAAGCGCAAACCACCGTGAGCGACGAGAAGACGCAGTAAGGCCCCAGGCCCGGCAACAGCACGAGGCGCAGACGAGGGCTGGTAGCAGGGAGGCCACGCTAGAAGAGGAAGCCGAGAAGCTAGACGAAGGCAGAGCGAACGGCCGGTCGAAGCGTACAAGTACGAAGGGTCAGAGGCTGTGAAAACGCGTGCGAACGCTAGCAGCGAAGTAGACAACTGGCTAAAGGAGGCTCCACCTGGCACGTGACCGGATGGGCAAGGGAGGCTACTCTCGTCCCTGTTAGGGATCCCCGAGAGCCTCCTGGGTGGGACCCTTTGGGTCTTAGGCTGAAATTGGTAAGCATGTAGACTATTTCCAGACAGTCATGTCATCGGTAATGTGTTTTGAGGAAACAAATTAATTTGTTTTCTCAAAAACATTACCGATGACATGACTAATAGGAAGAATTGCAATAAGAGGCGGGTGCCGTGTACCAAACCCCCCCCCCCCCCCCCCCCCCAAGGGGTAAATCAGAGCCGTTCTCCCTGTCGCAAACTCCAGACAATTTTAGCTAAGTGTGTACCTACGGCACCTGTGGCGCCAGGAGGGAGTGTTGCGTCACAGAGATGTCCCCCACCAGCGCGAGGATGTCTCGCTGGCCTGTCAGATCCCTGAGATAGAAGCGGGCAAAGGTCGATACTGTCTTCCAGCCCACGGCCGCCACGATGTCTTTGACAGCGCAGTTCCGGTCGAATGCAACGCTCGTGGCCATGGCTCGTACCTCGTGTGCGCGTATGTGAAGCCTCTTTGTTTCCTGTGGGAAGAGGTCCTGGTAGGCGGACCATATGACCCAGCGTAGCCAGGAAGATATCATCTGGGCTGTTATGTCAGATCTGCCGGGTTTCAACGGTAGGAAGAGGCGCGAGCGTCCTCTCCGGACGGATTTGGAAAGTCACAGGTAAACGCGAAGGGCGCACACAGGATCGTGTTGCCTGATCTCCCGGGGAAAGTTCAGTTTCTCAGCGGCCGTAAGGTAATCACCTGTGGCACAGTCAGAGGAGACCTAGTCTTGGCAAGGAAGGCAGGGTCCGTGAGGAGCTGTACTGAACCATCCGCTCTGAACTGCAGGCAGGCAGGGCCACACTGACAACACGTGTAGCTCGCTAACTCGGGCCGCGATGGCAAGGGCCAACAGGAAGCATGTCTTACAAGTCACATCTGCGAAGCGGGCCAAGGGCAGCGGTTCGAACCTGGGAGAGTTAAGCCACGTCAGTACCCAGGTTAGGTCCCAGCGAGGAATGAGCGAGCGGGGAACTGGTCACTGCAGGCCGAAGTGAATCATAAGGTCGGCTAGGTCTTTGCAGTCGCCGGCATCCGGGCGGCCGAGGTGCCGGTAGGTGTCGGCAATCATGGACAGGTACCCCCTGATGGTGATAGGGGCCAACCCCTGGTCTCCAAAGAGCCAGAGGAAGAAGTCCGCAAGCTGGGGGATCGTCCGTTCGGTGGGGGAGAGGTACTGGTCGTCGCACCAGGAGCACAGGACTCGCCATTTTCCCTCGTTGACACATCTGGTCGAGGGTCTGCGGGCAGAAGCGATCCGCTCCACTGCTGCACTCGAGAAGCTCCTAGAGGTGAGGCTTGCCGCACAATCTCCAAGCGTGAAGGAGGAGCTGCTCCGGGCACAGGTGGAACAGCGGCTGGCGGGGTTGCTTGAGCATGGTGCTCGGCGTAGGCAGCAGCAGCGGCGGACCCGTGGCGAGACTGAGGAGGTCGGTGGTCCAAGAGCAGTTCCAGAAGAACGGGGTGACCAACAAGACGACCGCATCGCATCCTGGAAGCTTGAGGAGGACTTTGGGGACGAGAACCGTCGGGGGGTAAGTGTACGCGATGAGTCCGTCCCAGGGAATGGAGAGCGCATCGACCGCCCAGGTAAGGGGGGTCGGGGATCGGGGAGACGAAGAGGGGAAGCTGGTGATTCCACCTCGTGGCGAATAGGCCGATCAGAGGGGTCTCCCAATGAGCGCAGATCCTCCGAAAGATGTCCCTGCAGAGCGTCCATTCCGTGTGCAGAAACTGGCCATGCCGGGAGAGAGTCGGCCAAAACGTTCAGTTGTCCTGGAATGCGTTGGGCTTGGAGAGAAATACCGCGGTCCTCGCACCAGCGCATCAGACGGTAAAGGAGCATGCACAGGTCGGGGGAGCACGTACCGCCCTGTTTCTGAATGTAGGACACCACCATCATGTTGTCCGAGAGGACGAGTAGCTCCTGGTGATGCAGGTGAGCGTCCCACGCCAAGAGGGCTTGCCAGAATGCTTGCATCTCCAACCAGTTGATGTGCATGTCCGCCAGCTCCGGTGGCCAGAGGCCGGACATTGTGAGGAACCGCGGCAGTAGGTGGGCACCCCAACCGGAGAGACGCACATCGACACAGAGGGAGAGCTGCGGGGACAGAGAGGCCAGGGGAACTCCCGAGGCGAGCCAAGAAGTGTCCGCCCAACGCCAAAGATGGGGACGCAGCATCTGAGTCACTGGCACCCGGGCAGCTATGTCGCCGAAGGACAGACGCCAAAGGAGCAGGAGGTGCAGCTGTAGCGGCCGAGAGTAAAGATGACTGAGGGGGAGAAGATCCGCGGCAGCGTTCATTAAGCCGAGAAGCTGAAGCCACACTCTGGCGGGGGCTAACTGGCCTGCTAGGGCAGCAATCTTCTGTAACCGCGGCTCTGGTAGACATACTCGGTTGAGGTCGGTTTCAAATTCCATGCCGAGATGGACAAAACGGCATGAAGGAGTGAGGTCTGCGTTGATCAGGAAGCCCAAGCACGATAACAGGCGAAGCAGAGCATCCCTGTCCAGCAGCAGGTCGGCCTCCGACTGGTGCGGAGGAGGAGGTCGTGTAAGTAGTTCGACGTCGAACTGGAAGATGACTGTCGGGCCTAGGCCAATATGGCGTCCAAGATGCGGGTGGACACCCAAGGGCTGAGGTTGAGACCGAACGGGAGGGCCCAAAACTGGTAGACCACACCGTTGACTGCAAAACGGAGGTATCTCCTGGAGGCCTGGTGCATCAGGACGTGGAGATACGGGTTGGACAATTCCAGGCTGACTGCGAAGTCTCCAGGCTGCACGGCGGCCCTCAGGGCCCTGGCAGTCTCCATACGAAAGGTCGGGCCGAGAAATGCTTGTTCAGAGCCGAGAGATCGATGACGGGTCGCCACTTCCCGCCTGGCTTTGGCATGACGAAGAGGTGGCTGTAGAAGGCTGGAGAGTCGGGGCACCGCACAACCTCTGTGGCGGTCTTTTGCAGAAGGGAGGTGACCTCTCCGCGCAGGGCAGAGGCCTTGAGCTGGTTGCTCGGAATCTTGGTCCAAAGGGGTGAGTGTCGTAGCGGCGGCGGCTAGCGAAGACAACCGGAGGCTGTCGGCAATGGTGGAGCGAATCCAGGGGTCATCGGGACTTGACAGGTCTAGCACGGCCGAAGGCGGGGGTCCGCTGGGGGGCCCAAGAGGGCACGGGGGCAGAAGCAGAGGAGGGTCTCGACGTCCGCAGGGCGCGACCTTCACCGATTGCCACGAGTCGCCAAAGAGCAGAGTACCTCCAAGGGGGATGTGACGCAGCTGAGTACGCAGATCGGGAGGCATACCACGGCAGGCTTGAAGCAAGGAATCCCGATGCATCAAGTTGCAATTGACGGCTGCTGCCATGGGTTTGACCGAAGAATGGTACGCCGCCCGGTTGGCCACTTCCGCGAGAGTGAGGAGGTCTCCCAATAGGGGAGTGATCGAAGGATGCCCGGTGTCCTCAATGCGGCGAACAAAGGCTTGGGTCAGGAGCTCCAGGAACCCAAAAAAAGCCACAAGGTGTTACGGACGAAGGTAGCTGTCCTATCCAACCCGCGGGGAAGGAACGTCTGAGCTGAGTGGAGCCACCCGCTTGCGCCAAAGCCGGAGGATTCACCGGAAGGAGAGTGGCGGAGAACGACTGGGAATGGCCCGCGTACCAGTTGCGGCGGAAAGGCAATGTCAAGTCCGGCAGGCCACCTACGGTCCAAGAAGTAAACGGCATCACGACCGGAGGCTTGCTGGAGGTGGGCGGAGAAGGCATCTCGCAGGTCTCTGAAGCCGGGTGGCTGGGGGAGGGACTTGAACTTCTTCACTTGACGGCCCGCGTCAACGAAGGTGGAGACCTTCCTCCCGAGAGGGGGGGGGGGGGGGGACACGGGGCAGGAGTCTGCAGGAAGAGTCGCGGTGAAGATCCGAGCGGGCTCGTCGAGAGCCAGCAGCATCTCCACACAAGAAGCCGAGGGGAGTCCGGGTCGTCGTGGGAGCAAGGCGAGGGCGAGCAGTTGTCAACGTCGCACAGGGCCAAGACGGAGTCCTCCGGGAGTAGACTCAGGGCCTCGTCGTCCATCCACAGGGCGGGAGGGTGGGTGGGCCCGACGAGACATAAAACGGCTATCCTGCGGCCCACGGCTCTCCAGGGACATGACGTGTCGACGACGAGGGGGCGACGAACGCAGCGAGGAGCAGCGAGGCAATGGGGGGCTGGTGTGCAGCGGGGGGAGCAACTGCGATGCCGGGAGCGGGGACGACGATCCCTCACATGCGAACTCCTGGGGGGGGCGCCTCCGGGGAGAAGACGATCGGCGTCGAGAGCACCAGGGCGAGGGAACAGGACGTCGGGAGGGAGCGCGCGACGAGGCGGCGCGCGATGAGGACGAGGAGGGTCGAGGGCTGCGGCCGCGATCGTGGTGTATGGTCCTGTCCTTCTGATGGCGCTTGTCGGGCGAGCGAGAGTGTCTGGAGCTGGTGGCGGAACGGGAGGTGTTGGGTCCGTGGCTGGACTTTGAATGCTGGGGCGCAAGTCTCCGTTGGCCGGGCTGAATGAGGCGGGCGCTCTGCCGGCATTTAGACCCCTCGGAGGAGTCAGCGGGCTTTCCAAGGAGAGACATACGAGGACTGCCAGTTGCAAGGCGCGATGCTGCAGGCTGGGCTCAGTGAGGCAGGCACTCTGCCGGCATTTAGACCCCTCGGATGGGTCAGCGGCAGTGGCAGTGGACGCAGTCCTGTGGTAAACACCTTTGGCATGTGTATGACGTGTCGTCCGTTCTCCCGAAGCAGAAGGGGGCGGCAAAGGCGCCGGTCGGTCACTAGCTGGCATGGGGCACTCGCGCCGGTAGAAGCTCCAAAGGTGAGACCACTGTAGCTCAGGCCAGGACGAGCAGACATCACAGAGGTGGTCCGAGGAGCAGCCAGCTCAGGGGAGGCAGACCGCATGGTCATCCATCGGCCACTGGAAGTCGCCACACCGGGAGCAAGTAAGCACCTGGGAGCTGCAACACATATCAGGCATGCTAGGCGACTGAGCGTGGGCACCTGAGAGCATAATACCAGCGACAAAGAGGTGCTTCTGGTCGAATCAACTGTAACACATGTCCGACACAACATGCTAAAAGGCGAGGGCACAAGGGGTCACGCCAAGCTAAGACGAGCGTCGGGCGCACAATGGTACAACAAAATACAAACGAACGAAGTGCTGCTGACCAACGGTGGCGCTAACCACCCATAAACGGCGAGGGCACAAGGGGCCCCACCAGGCTAAGACAAACGTCGGGCGTGCAATGTTACAACAAAGTACAAGCGAAATGTAGTGCCGCCGAACAACTGGTGCTAGCCACCCACTAACGGCGAGGGCACGAGGGGCCCCGCCAAGCTAAGCCGAGGATAGGGTGTCAAGATATACGACGTACGAGTCAGAAAACGAGGCGCCCCAGGTGCAGCTGGCGCCCAGCTTGGGGGCCAGCCGAGGGCTGTTACCACTACCTTACCTCTCAGACGAAGTGGGGACAGGGGGGAGGGGGGACGGGGGGGAGGGGGGACGGGGGGAGGGGGGAACCTTCATAACACCGGCACGGCGCAAGGCGGGAAAAGCGGGCCACACCATGCCGGCGCAGAAGAGGCAACATAAGCCGAAGCAAACGAAGCCCTCTCAGCAGGAAACCGGCAGAGGAGAAGCTCTGCCGCACAGGCAGTGGAGAACATGAAGTCCGAAGCCGGGCGTAAGCAAGAAGACCGGGCACCAGTCGCAGCATACACAGGTAGAGTCCAAGGCTAACGCAGAACATGTCTTCACAGCGCGAGCTAAGTAGGACGACTGGTTTGTCTACCATATGACCCAGAACCGGTAGGGCAGGGACGGGAGACAACTCTCGGCCCCTCTGGGAGTTCCCCGAGTGCCTCCAGGGTTGTGTTGTAACACAACGGGTTCTTAGGCTAAAATTGAGCAAGTAGTAGACACTTCCCATTAGTCATGTCATCGGTAATGTTTTGAGGAAACAAATCAGAGATTAGTGAAATGTTGATGATGATTCCACTTAACACTTTGGCTGTCGCTAGTGCATTCTACCACACAGGAATCACCACGGCAAAAAGTGTTACTGACAGCCAAGGGGTTAACCCCTTCCCTTTGTCAGAAACAGACACATATTGTATTTCTGAGATCTTTGTTAATTCAATGACAAAGATCTCCAGACCAAAAAGGTGACTGCCAAGCGTGTAATATGCAAAGAAGTACCCAACGGAGAAAGAAACACGCTTAGAAAAGACGGGTACAACACAATTTATTTAAGCCTTGGAGGATCTTTGGCATACCGAGTAATGTAAGCATGAGGCATAGATTAGGTACCGGCAACTAAAATTTGCATCAACACACAGCCATTAGAAAACATGATAGGGTCACAGTACATAACAAAACAAACAAAACACACAAAAAAGTAAGTGTCTAGCTTGAAAAATAAGGATTTTACAAGCTTTTAAACTTTATTGAAAATCCGTAAATTTTGGCCATTCACAAGTGCCATTTTCAGGGTCACACCAATACAAGAGCACTGGGATGATCAGCTTTCTAAATAATATTTTATAAAGCTGTGTATACATACAACAGCTCCATTTTTTTTCAGGCTTCCCAGTGACTGCTGAATAAAAAGACAAGCAAATGAAAATGGCTTTTCATTCAATTTGTGCAACTGTTACAAGACACCCAGAAAACAGCTTGCGGGACCCATATGTAAACAAGCATAACTCTTGAACTAAACATCCGATTTGAAAAAGGTTTGCTGTTTTGAAGACAGAAAAACACATGAAAAACTATGCAAATCTTATTTTAACTTGCACAAGACATCATTATTTTTTGTGTGATGTTCAAAATTGCCATTTGGATGAAAACGCAGTAAGTCGAGCTGTTCAATAATTAACATAAATCTGGAATCCAATTCTAAAAAATGTTTGGTGCAGTCATTACACACTCTCTAGTTAATATCACAAATATAACTATGTCCACATATGTCCCAAAAACAAAACAAAACAGCTGCAGGGGCTGTCCTTTTCTAAGTTAGCAATATTGTTCCGTGTACACCGTGTATTTTCAGGGCACAATGATTGTGCATGTTTGACAGTCTCTTGGAAAAGGCCTCGATACTTTCTCCTAGGATAGTCTTTAGTTTAAAGCAGGCACATTGTTGAAGAATGTCTTCAAGCTTGCCCCAGGAAATCCCAGTTTCTTCCTTGGCACGGAATAACTGCAGGAGGAGTTTGTTGGTGACCGCATTTGCTTGGAAGTTTAGGTGACCTGCCTTTCCCCCTGGCATGGCTAAGATGTTTTGATAATGATAGCAGTCATCATCTGAAAAAAAAACAAAAACAATTGTGACCATCATATAGTTTATAGGACTACTTATTTTTGTAAGAAAGTTCAACAATACTTGGAACAAACTCCCATTCACTCCCCCTTCCCATTCTGTGTCAAACATCTGCTGTACTAACTACTATCATTGCAAGTGATGGTTGGCCACTAGAAACGGTTAAAGGTTAGAATAAATTCATCTTCCTAAAAAAAGTGCTAGCTTCTTCTGAAATAATGCTGTGAATACACATTACACTTACTAGAATTGTACTGACAACAACAGATGTTGATGAAACGGCTCGAGCAGACGAGAGTGACAAAAACGGCAACCCCAACCGGAAGTAGGCCTTCGAATTTTGATCATGATTTTTCACTCAATGGTTTACTAAACCTAGCGTATAAAACACTGTATTTTCAATGATTTACTGATCTTAAAGGATAATTGAATAAAGAATTGCGTTCTTATGCTATCATTTTATTCTACAAGCTAAGGGTAAAAAATACAAAGTGATGGGGTCTACTGGGCTTGCTCTATTCCGTGTAATGCAATGTCTCCACACACCCAACAATCTGAACTTATGGAATTTTTACCGAGATATGTTTTAAATGCACTTTAGAAAGGCAATCATTGGCAATATTAACCTAAGTTGTAATCATTAAAAGAGTGTGGAATGCGAAAACTTACCAATTCTTTTGTCAATCGGTCGGGAATGAAGCGAGTCGAAACGCCCGCCATGGTGTGTAGTACGGTGTACTGCACTACTCGTGGGTTGGTTCAAATATCGGCCAACCGAATGCGTTCTATTTATAGGAGCGTGACACAACCGGTACCCTCGGATTCTGTACAAAATGAGCTTTCCAACGAACCTACACACATGTGTCAAATTTTTTACCGAAGAGGGTGATTTTGCAAGTTAAAACTTTCATTTTGAAAACAAAATCATCAATTTAAAAAAAAACACGTCTTGGTTAGTATCATTAAAAAGCTCGCGATCTGCTCTTTCTAATGGTATACGTTAGTGTGTTCTTCTATTTATAGTACGGATTCGATCGTGTAAGAAACGCGAGTGTGTCGTTTTCGGAGCCGCGGCTAGACGGCAGTCGGAGGCGAATGGACGCTCAAAGTACTCGTTTTTCAAGCTTATTCACAAACTTCATACACCTCATACACATTCAGATTTGTAAGCAAATACAAGAAAACAACTTCCTAAACATGTGGGTATGCATTTTATTGATTTTGACCAACAAACAACATAGATATCACACATGAAAGATAAGTCACATTTGGGTCTACACTGACCAGCCATATAGACTGCCGGTACCTACATAGATCCTCATGAGCCGCCGCAATTGCAGGGGCTTGTGAGGATTTGTACCTCTTGCAGATTAATATTATATAATCTGGGAAAGTACATGTCAATTCAGGGGACACACCCATGAAGATAATTCAATCTTGAGGTCAGAACACACAGAAAGGTACCAAAATAATCTGGCACCACCTTTGCATTTTATGGTCTACCAATATCTTTCTGTAGTGTTTCACTATAGTTTTAAATGAGTTAACCCCTTAACTGCTAGTGGATGCAGATTTTCTTTGTACATCCTTGCAAATTCACCAAAGATCACCCTCTGTCAATGTAACATGGATGCAAAGTGGTATTAGCAAGAAGCATATATCCTCATGAGCCCCGCAACTGCGGGGCTCATGAGGATCTTTGTCTCTTGCAGTTGGTTTGCATTCATTTTTTCACAGCAGTGAATGGGTTAATTTCCACTATACTGACACGGTTGTCTTTAGCAGTCTACAACTTTTTTTTTGGGGGGGGTATAAAAAAATAGGCAGATAAGACTGACCAGTGTGCCACTGAAGTGGCCTGGTTTTCTGTACCACGTCTGTGAGGGTGACACTGTCTGTCCATTGATGCAGGCACACAGGTGGTCCATCAGCCCATTGCAGTACAGGAAACAATTGCCACGCGCAAAGGCATTAGGCTTCTTCTGTGCCTGCAGGCGAATCTTCACAACATCAAGCGGTGTTACTGAAATAAAACAAAGAAAGAAAATGTCAAGCACTGCTAAAAAAAATATGCAGACTGTTCAGTTTCTCTCTTGAAAATTACATACAAAATGTAAAGACTTTAAGAGCTTGTTTTCACACACTTGTTTATTTTGCATTATGTTCATGCACAAAGTGGCGTAGACACTTGTGTTATTCATTATTGCCATTTGCTACACGACTTCTGTCCATAATCCATGTTCATGCCGTTTCGGAATGGAATCCCACAGGAATCTATCAGTGCCAGAACCATAGAACCATGTGTGTGTGTTTAGTCTTAGTAACTGACATCAAGACAAATTCCAATGTTTTTATTGTTTTGTACATGGAAACATATGGCAATAAACCATCTTATCTTATCTTATCTTATTATAGCCGTCTTCAAAATATAAGTTCAAGGCTGACTAAAAAGCTGCCTCATAGCCTATCCAATTAGAAACCTGCCTGTTAGTGTTATTAGTTGTTCTTCTTTCTCATTTAGCCCCAAAAGCACTACAGCAGATGGATCGATGATAATAATTCAACTAAAATGTTTGATCTATCTTCTAATCTGTACTGTAGCCTTCATAGGACAATAAGCCAATTTTTAAAAAAAAAATCAGCCTCATGCAGTTTTTTTAACTTTCCTTCAACCTTGTTTCAGCTTCAATCTCCAACCCGAGCATTTGCACTCAAAGTGGAATTATGCTCTTTCCAAAGGGCCATCTCATCTACCCCTGTTAAAAGATGAAGACAGGCTGGCAAGATGTAAGGCATATTATATATATATCCCTCTCCAGAAAATGATGCAACAAGTGAAAAAAAAACAAGGAGTATGACGTCAAAATCATCTGCAAACGCAAGCATGCTGAAATAAAACATCACAGAAATAAAACGACACCACAAGCGTATACACACGACTGCACCTGCATCCACGCTCAAACATGTATACATACGCACGCACAAGAGCAGAAAGAGAGAGAGAAAGAGAGGGGTCGGTGAGGGATCCAAGGAGAGGTCTTAGGTGCACACCGAAGACGGAGGTCAGGATGGCTCCTGAGCACGAAGCTACCATCTGCTGCCCGGGGCTGATCATCACCCCCTGGTGCCTGATATGGTTGTTGTTCTTATCCCCTGCCATTTTAGCGTATGCAGCTCGCTTTTTGTTTTACACAATGCAGACCTTCAGAGAACAACATAGTGACATGCGGTTAAGATCCGTCGTGTCATTGCGGGTTAGCTCCCTTTACGAAACATTCAGCAAAGCCAGTACCGTGATAACAGTGGATTTGGTTTCGAAACCTACAAGGGCAATTAAAGCGTTACACTTAATCAAAGCAATTAGTATATATTATGTACATCTCTAAATGTTTAAACATTTGTTGCGTTTTTGTATCCGAAACTACATTGCATGCAACTTTGTATACTAAGAGTTATCTGTCCCACTTGGCGACTTGTCATTTCGATCGTGCATAATATTTTGTGTGAACCTTTCAGAAAGCATGGTTTGCGGTGGATTTAGTTGCTCCAAAAACGCACTTATAGTGCTAAATGTACTCTACATCGTGAGTAAATTGTATATATTTATTATTACAATAGTGTGTACTATGGACGATATGGTTCAACTCTTGCGTCCTATGACTAATATCAATTGAGGTTGCGATGCGGCATGTGTTTCTGACGTGGCTCCTTTGTTTTTCTCGCGTATTTTCTTGTAACAGGAAAGGTGGAAGTTTAGTAACTAAAAGTAACCTTTACAAATTTACAGGAGCTATCTTAACATTGTCATTGTAGTTTGCCTTCCTCAGTCATATAATAAAACTAAAAGCAATTAAAAAGCATAAAATGACATGGATACATAAACATTAAATTCATATCTTATCACAATCTAATCATACTCCTAGGGCGGCCGGTATTGCCAAACGTTATGTCTTTGGTAACATGTGTGCCATGCAGGGTGTCATTCATGCATGGGTAACTTAACACTTGCAACAGCCTGTTAAATGATGCATGCAGTAGACGATAGCCTCTAGTTTCTGCTCTACTCTGTCTCTAGAACAGTAGAAGTTATCCCAAAATCAGAAGTAGGGTCGAACATTCCAAGGACATGATACATGCAGTGGATTTAGCCAGTCTGCTCCATCTGCAAGAAGTGTATGTTCTCATTAACCCCATCAGCTGCATGGGCTCATGAGAATGTATGTGTCTTGCTTGCAAGATGCATACACTCACATGAGCCCATAGAACTGTGGGGTTGCAGGGAGTTGCCTCATTTACATTTTACCATTTTGAGGTATATATTAATTATCCCATTTTAAACAATACAACATTACAACTGTTATAAAGATGACTGCTGAACGATGTGGGTGTGTGTTGTGATCCAGCAAATCCATCCCTGCATTAGTGCATGAGTGTCCTTTCTATAGTATAAATGAATGCAACCTACCCTTTTAGTCTTTATTATAAAGGGGTTCAACATATTGTCTTTGAGCTGATTCAGATTGTGGCCTATTGATTTCCATTATGATCTGTACTTTTTTCCATTGTGTTCCTTTACAGGCCATCATCTCAGTTTTTGAAATGCTGCTAGATGCACCTTCATTTACACAGAATGACCATTTAAATCCTATAGGGCTCGGGAAGCTGATGTCATCACGCTAGTCATGGCGGCCATCTTATGAGGATACGGGACTATACCGCTCATAGGGAAATCGTTGTCAGGACAATGTCAGGAAAGTCCTGACATGCAATAGGCATAGAAATTAGAAGCAAGTCTTGCCATCACCGTAGGAAACTGCTAACCAGAATCTGTTTTTTGTTTGTTTCCAAAGAGGAAGAAACATGAAGAAAAAATATGTTGAAACACTACTTCGCTACTATCTTAAGACTATCCTATCCTCAAGATGGCGGTTGACGCGCAGACTCTCCTAGGCAACGCGGGGAACTTCCCGAGCCCTATTGTTATCTGCCAGCAAAGTGAAAAACAGAAGTATAAAATATAAGTTGTGACTGGCACAGTTTAATCACAAACAAGTATGATAAAGTGTATTGCCAAAGATCTAATCCTGTGTGTAATTGTATGGAAAAAATGTGTACGACCATACATTCTTATTATGTGCATTACAAATGTTTGTTACATGATATAAATATTACATCCCATCAAACTTTAAAAATGTTATTTATGTGCATGATAAATACATGCAATACTCCACACTGTTTTATCTGCTACTTTTGCAGCAAACTGTGAATTTTATCTGTTTTCAGTTGGTGTCCTTCATCTTGATTGGTGTGGCAGCTTATGGCCGAGTGGTTGCCATCATAACCAGTCTAACCTTAGTTGGAAGCTTGATAGCATGCGGAGTGTTCCTGTTTTTCATTGCTTTGATCGGGCTTGTCGGAGCTGCCAAACACCACCAAGTTCTTCTCTTCTTTGTATCCTTGAGGCGGATAGTATAGTAAAAGCACAAAAAAAAAAAAAAAAAAGATAGGAAAGAGGGGGTGCGCTAAGAAAGTGACTGGAAGCAATGCATTATGGAAGCCCTCCACCCCCCCCCCCCCCTCACCCCCCGAAAGGGGGGGGGGGGGGGCGTATCACATATCCCACTGTTCCAGCCCCTTGGTGCATGGAAATTTAAATCTAGGTCCCCCAAAGGGGTCCAGATATTTAGCCGGTGTGGACAGCTGTTTCAGTCTTGGCGACCTCTTCAGCACACCATCGGCAATATTGGAGGAAGGCAGGAACTTTTGTCTACCTGCAATGATAGCCACATTTTACTGTAGTGTCTGCAGGGGCATACATTCCATGCCACCACCTATAGCCAAATTTCCATGCACCCTAAGAGAGAACCTACTATTATCTGGTTAAAAATGAAAAAAAAAATCACTTTTGTCTACCTGTCAAAATTATGTTGCAGAGAGACAGGTACTCTGTAATCCACAGATTTTGGTCTGATGGTCGAGAGTTTCTCCAAATAATTTCTACCGGTATGTCAGGATTGCCAAATGTATTTCACATTCAGCCTGTTCATGTAATTCTTTGTCGGTAACAATGGACCATGATAGCTCTAGATTTGTTTCCTTGACCACACACAAGTACATGATCATCCTATTCCTACTGTTCCTGCTCCAGTTTTCTCTGGCCTGTGCCTGCCTGGCTGTCAATCCTGAGCAGAAGGATCGCCTGGCAGAGCAAGGATGGCGACTGGCCAGCAACAAGACACGTAATGACGTACAGCGCCAGTTCGACTGCTGCGGCTTTGAGGACCCAAACCTTGGCTATAACGAAAGTCTCGGTCATCCTCCATGCATAACAGTATGTGGAGAAGTCATGTTTGGTAGTCACCCTGGATCACAAACCAAAGTTGAGGCAGTTCATTTACATATGGACCATACAGAAAGATCTGTGCTGTAATGTGAGACAAACGCTGCACCACCATGCCCGCACAGGCACCACACTCTCTCAGTACAATACCTAAGAGAAGAAACTTACATCACATCTGAGAAGAGGGAGAACCTGGCATTATGACAAAATGCTCGCAACCAATAAACCAATGTGAAATGCTCCTGATGCATAATTCCAGTCACAGAGAAAACTGTGCCAAATGACATCTGTTTGAACCATGCTTGACTGCAAAAAGCCTTCATACTAAACTGTTAGTTCTGAGCAGTAGACAAGGCTGGTTTAGATTTGTAGCACAATGTTTGTTCCTGGCAGGGTTTTATGCGGATGGTTGCGTTGAAGGTTGGAAACACGTGTCAAATTGCAGTGCACCGCCTGTTCTTACTTTCTGCCTGTCGGTATTGTATTGAGTGAGCACACACTGGTATAGCACTAGTCTGGCATGTCTGTACAGATCCCGACAGGCCCCTATGGAATTTGTTATGGACTTACCTAGCACCAGATTTCACTCTATCCCATTTAACCCCAGCCACATTTCCCAAATTTTGGAGGTGTCATCTAACAACTATGTACCAGCTGCAGGAGATGGATCGACCATGATAGTTCAAGAGTGGTGCCAGATTAGCTTGGCGCCAAACAAATCTGGTACTACCCTTGAATTATGATGGTCGATCCATCTCCTGCTGTGGGCAGTTGGGTTAAATGGATTATGTTGATAATGTAGTCTTTATACAGTATGATAAAGATTTCTTGAGTTGAACTGGTAGATTCTGTATGCGTACCGGTACCAAGAAAAATCATTCAGTGCTGCCTGCTCAGATTCTTTGACCCCTTCCAAGACAGAGGTCATACGACCTGTTTGTCAAGAGCTGAATGATTTACCTTGGCTTGTGACTGCCGCTGGTCACCTATTTGATCTGATTTTTCTGTTTGTGTTGTGCAGGTGGCTCATTGCTGTGATGAGAGGAGTACTGCACCATGCTGCTTAGGAAACACCTCTGCTTCTGGAGCCCAATGTCCCTGTCCCACGTGCTTGGAGAAAATGAAGCCTGTTATTTACAGCGCTTTCTCCGCAACAGGCGGAGTCGGCCTCTTCTTCAGTTTAACAGAGGTGAATTTGTTTATGTCATGTTTTTCAGTTTCACATATAATTTCTCTTGTTTTACCAATTTAACCCCAAGGCCCCTGTTCGCAAATTGTAAAGGTGTCACCCAACGACCATGTAACAGTTTTGAGATGCATTGACCATGATAATTCAAGGGTAGTGCCAGATTAGCTTGGCGCAAGCTAATCTGGCACTGCCCTTGAATTATCATGGTTAATCCATCACTTTCAGTAGGGTGTTGGGGCTAAATAGCTTAACCTATTTAGCATTCTAAAACGTGCATTGGCGTGTTCATCTTTATATAGGACAGAATTTTCCGCTGACTGTCAACCCTGACCCACAAGACACAGACTTCAGATCAATCATGATAGTTGAAGGGTTGTGCAAGAGTGGCTTGGTGCTTCCAGGCACAAAGCTATTCTGGGAGCACCCTTGAACTATCATGGTCAATCAGTCTTCTGAACTGTAATGTAGTCTTCAGAGAACAACTCCCATATTTGAGAATTTCAATTCAATTCCAAAACATTATTGTGTCAGTCTGGCCGACAAATTTTCTTTCATTGGGATCACATGCGCGCATACGGTTTTAGCAACATTATGACAATTATGACAATGCTGTTAAAATATTTTTTTTTAAAAATACACAACCCACTACATGACTACAGTGTTAGTGGTATAGGAGTGAGTCTGCCACTTGCAAGATGCCACTGCGACATCTGAGGTGCAAGTTCCTTGACGGTGTCAACAGGGAGAGAGAGATATGCTAGTTAACACACTCCTCATTTAGGAGACGGATGGCCAAGGGTACAAAGCTGCCCTTGTAGCATTTGTAACTTCTGCCTTAGGAGTAGGAATAAATGTGTTAAACCGTATTTATTATAGGACATTCTTCAGCTGATGAAGTCTGTTCTTGTTACATCTCCGCCGTGAGATGGCCTTAGTTGCCTGCTCGGCGTTAAACCCAAATAACTAACTTCATGTTGCGTCTTGCTTCATACAACTAACAAATTGCAACAGCTTTAAAAGGATTGGTTTAAGACATGATGGTAATGCCGATGCCATTTAAAGAATTTTTCGGCCCCAAGGCCACATTTCCTAAATTTTGGAGGTGTCACTTCACGATTATGTACCAGTTGCAGGAGATGGATGGACCATGATAATTCAAGGGTAGTGCCAGATTAGCTTGGCGCCTGAAGGTGCAAAGCTAATCTATTATCATGGTCCATCCATCTCCTGCTGTAGGGCGTTGGGGCTAAATAGGTTAATTGTGTCATCTTCCTAATTATGGGTGTTATTACTCCATTCACTGCCAGTGATCGCAGATTGTGTTCTTGAAATCTGGCCTGATTCAACTCAGAAGAGCTCCATGCCAGAGAAGGAACACAGGCACAATGTGGAGTCAACAAGAGGCATAGATCTTCATGAGCCCCTGTACCCCGCAACTGGGAGGGCTCACGATGATCTGTGTCTCTTGCAGTTGGATCGTGTGCATTATCTCTCAGCAGTGAGGGGGTTAACACATCCGCATGTTAGTCACCAGTGCAGTGAAACATGTGCTACTACCCGTTAGTAAATATGTTCATTTAGTATGCTTATTGAGACAGAGATAAGAGCAGATGTAGTGAAATCATGGGATAGTTCTATATGAAAAGACAAAACAGCATACTGGAAATGCTACAAAATTGTAATTTGTTCTGCAATGAATATGAATGAATGACAACATGGTTGTTTACATGTTCATGTAATCCAGATGAAAAAGGTGATTGGCAGTGCAAAGAAATTCCCATTTAAAAAAAAAACACCTCACTTACCGGTAAGGACAAGTACGACACAATTGTATTGTTCTTATTCTTTCTAGGGGTGTTTGTTTGTTTGGTAGGAATTTCTCAGTTAATAATGTGAAATTTATTATTATTTTTAAAAAAATTACCCTATTGTTTTTTGTTTTTTTTTGTAGGCAGAATGTGGTGTAATCACAGATATTTGAATTTCAGATTATCGGCGTTTGGGTCACCATCCGTTTTCGCAACCAGAAAGACCCCAGTGCTAATCCCAGCGCATTTCTTTAGATCAGTAGACATTGGTAGCAAATGAGAGTGATTGTCATGAAGGTATTCATTTTGACTTGTGTAGCTTGTGGTTTGGGGATCCCTCGTAGCTTCTCTGTCAGACTTCTGTGGCATGTAAATGTTCTGTTTTGAATTGCAGGGACTGGGATGATTTTGTTTGTTTTTGACATCATTGTGGATATTTATTAGCCTTGTATTTATTTATTTGTTTATATGCACAGCTGTTTGGTGTCACATTTGCAGCTGTCTGGTGTATTACCGGACTGTCTGGTGTATTATAGTACATTTATTCACACTAGATCATTTAGTTTCAGATAGGTTGCTGTAGTCAAGTAAAGTTTCAAGCTGCTATTGTTAAGCCTTTGGCTGTTGGTAACTGTTTTTGTTGTGGTGATTCCTGCTGTAATCATCGTGACAAAATTGCTGCTGACAGCCAGAGGGTTAACACTAGTGTCAAACATCTTTTTCGCACAGATTTTGTATGTTCTTGCCACCTCGCCTGAGAAGTAACATATACCTCAACCTGTGATATGGCTTTGGTAGATTTTGATAGGCTGTCTGTGTGTTGGTATAGAGATTATCCTTTGGCTGTTCTTATCTCATGAATCCCAGTCCTACTTGGAACACACAGAGTTACATATATATATATATATATATATATATATATATATATATATATATATATATATATATATATATATATATATATATATATATATATATATATATATATATATATATATATATATATATATATATATATATTTAATGTTTTAGCGTATACACAGTGGTACATGTAGTTGAAAAAGGAGGTTTGCAATACATGCACATGTTACTTGAGCATTTTTACTGGACATTAACTGTTTCAGTGCCAGCTGATGCAGATTGTGTTTCTGCAATCTTCGTTATTTTAACACCCAAAATACCCTAGCTGTCCCAGGGACATAGATTCATAGCACTTGGTGTCAGCAAGAGGTATAGATCCTCTTGAGTCCCCACAACTGCGGGGCTTATGAAGATCTATACCTTATGCAGTTGGTATGCAGTTGTTCCCAGCACTGAATGTGTTACGCTCTGTAGCTGACTGACTGGACATTTGTTTCCTCAAAATACATTACCGATGACATGACTATATGGAAGTGTCTACTACTTACTCAATTTTAGCCTAAGAACCTGTTGTGCTACGACACAACCTGGGAGGCACTCGGGGAACCCCTAGAGGGGCCAAGAGTTGTCTCCCGTTACTGCCCATCCGGTTCCGAGTCACAAGGTGACCAACCAGTCATGCTACTTAGATCGCGCTGTGCAGATGTGTTTGCTAGCCTATGGACTTTGAATGTGCTTGATGCGACCGGTTCGTTCGCCGGTCTTCTGGACTGATGGTTTTTGGGCTATCTGCTTGCGCCGACCCTACCTGGGTCTGCTTCATCACCTGAGCGCTCTGCTGCTTCCCTCTTCTGTGCCTTCTTGAGTTGTGTGGACTCCATGGCGCTGACTTGCTGGGACACCGCCCGCCTGCCTTTGCGCGCTGAGGGAGTCCCGCTTCTACTGAGAGGTAAGGTAGATGTACTAGCCCTCGGCTGGCCCCTGGACTGGGCGCCGATTTCAAGCAGAGGCTCTTTCTTTCTTCGTACCTTCGTTGTACTTTATTTTCTCAAAATCATTACCCGCGACATTACTACTAGGAATACTTCGCTTAGCTTAATAATTTTAGCCCCAAAAACTCGTGTACCACAGGGGAGGCAATCACTAAGGGTGTCGTTACAGGACACCCGGGGTGGCCTCCCCTTCTCCCTATCCGGTGGCGCGCTCACCGTTTCCCAGCAGTCTCTTCGCTTAGCTGCTCAGGACAGGCCGTGTGCACTTCGTGCTCCGACTGGAATTAGATGGATTACCGTTGTGTATTGTGGACTTTTGGATTTATGTGTTCGGACTTTCGTGGCAGTGGATTATGTGCATTGTGTTGTGTTTGGATTACCTATGTGGTCTATGGATTACGTGGTGTTGGTTTTCTGTGGTATCGCCAGTTTGGCAATGGCGAGGTAAAGTAGCGGTGACTGCCTCTAACCGGTTTCGACTGGGCAGCGGCGGTGACCGGGCCGTGATGTTTGGCAAGCCAACCGGGAGCGCTGTTCTTCTTTGGAGGTTCGCCACTTTTACTTGGTTTGGTTGTTTTGTTTGTTTTTGTTCTGTCCTTTGTTACAGTACTCAGGTACGGACATGCACCAAGTATGGCGCCTTCCAATGGCCGAGCGAGGGTCATGATGTCTGCCTACCCTGCTCGGGCGGCTCCTCCGGCCGGACGTACCGCGAATGCAGGACTTGGGAGGAAGAAAGATGGTCACAGCTGTGGGCGTTTTACCGGAGGGAGAGACCGGCGCCGATCTCACAGCTGAAGTCGAGGAAGGCGCTACAGCAGGGCAGAAAAGGCCGAATCATACGGAATTGAGAATAAAAGGGGTCTTCTATCCCCGCCGGTGCCTCGGGAAAATTTCCCCACCTTCTGCGGATGATTGAGCCTAACATTTCGGATCGGGGCTTGCTCCCCCGTCCAAGCCAGGTTACCAAGAGCTCCACCCCGCCTCGTAGAGGCCCCGGTATGCTAGACCGCCAACGATGGGGTACGCCTCTAGGCACGGGTCAGCATTGGGAGCTCGGTCCCCCCGCAGTAGGAAGATTGGGCGAGATTATCACCCCCCAGGTGAAAGACACAGAGAGAGCACCCAAGCGGGGGACCTCCCCCCTCTGAGAGGAGAGTGCCCGCCAGCCTTAGGCCGGGCCGCGTCTTCAACGCACCTCTCGGTCAGGGACGGGAATGAGAGTCACAGAGTGAACTCTCCACCTCCACCCCTCCACTTGAGGGCCAGGATATGGGAGATCGATTGCGGCGAGATTCATTCCCACGGCAGGAATGGGAAGACGAGGAAGGAGGCAAAGACAGAATATGGTTGGACCAAAGCTGTCCATAGGTGCTCACAAACCAGATAGGTGAGGCTAGCGCTGGCAGAATTGTACACAAACCAAGCGGAATCACTCGGCGCCGGACAGACAAACAGATCCCCTGCCCCCACCTATCAGGCACCCAGTCGCCAGCCCACAGAGAAATACGCAGGTATAGAATAAGACGATCATTTGCATCTTCAAAAAAGATGCATCAGGTCTCTTATATAACCCATGTCTTTCTCCGGAACTTAGGAAGTAGGCAGGGGAAACATACATACACAAACACGAAGGTGCACTACCATATGTGGTCAGGTAAATACCCTAATTTCCCACAGTAGATGCACAGAACATTACACAACAATGTAATGATATAGCGATACAAATTTGCCTCGAGTTATAAATGCTCACAAACCAGATAGGTGAGGCTAGCGCTGGCAGAATTGTACACAAACCAAGCGGAATCACTCGGCGCCGGACAGACAAACAGTTAGATCCCCTGCCCCCGCCTATCGGGCACCCAGTCGCCAGCCCACAGAGAAATACCTCACCTATCTGGTTTGTGAGTATTTATAACTCGAGGCAAATTTGTATCGCTATATCGTTACATTGTTGTGTAATGTTCTGTGCATCTACTGTGGGAAATTAGGGTATTTACCTGACCACATATGGTAGTGCACTTTCGTGTTTGTGTATGTATGTTTCCCCAGCCTACTTCCTAAGTTCCGGAGAAAAACATGGGTTATATAAGAGACCTGATGCATCTTTTTTGAAGATGCAAATGATCGTCTTATTCTATACCTGCGTATTTCTCTGTGGGCTGGCGACTGGGTGCCTGATAGTGGGGGCAGGGGATCTAACTGTTTGTCTGTTCGGCACTGAGTGTGTCCATAAGTGGACGGACATTCGGTCATTAGAGCCAGCTGACGGGAGGTGCATCCCCATCGCGAGTGAACCACCAGAACACCTCCACGCCATAGGAACATGGAAAATGACACAGGTCCCGAGTCGAAGAGTGGAACCACAGACGAGATCTAATGCACAGGACGGATCCCCCATGTCCGGAGCCCTATTGGGAAGAACTAACTCAGTCAGCAGACGGGAAAGGTGGTGCCAACCACACACCCACACTCCACCCTTGAAGGTAGAGAGGAACTCACAGTGGCCATGGACCTGCATTACGCGGGGAGGAAGCCTTCATGTTCGGTCGGGCGACCGTAGCAGCGGGAGGAAGGGCGCAACAGATACCTATTGCCTGAGAACGTTTTCTTCCTTTGCCTCTCCGACCAGCGGACAAGCTCGGGTATGGCGCAGCATGGGATCTCTCGGTGACACCGAGCATCAGAGGCGCCCAGCAAGAGGGCTGTTCTTCATACCAGAGCTTTAAGGGCCGATTTCCTCGGGGAAACGACAGCCTCGACACAGGCGCCGGGATCACGGAGATGGCAGTGGCAGGACGGAATCGCCCTCACTTTCGACACTCGACCTCTGCCTGTTGGATTATGGAACAAGCGTGAACGCATCAGCACAGTGGGTCCCGCTCTCTTCCGAGTGGGAGCAGCGTCAGGATCCTCGTATGGGACGAGGGATCAAGCGAAAAAACACATTGACAGGCTGGAAATGGAAGCAGTGTGCTTCGCGTTCTCACCGGGAAGCAGCAGCGCACAGGTCAAGATATCCTCGCCGTTGGACGAGAGATCAAGCCGTCAAACACCTCAACAGGTCGCAGATGAAGCAGGGCGGCTCGCGCTCTCTCCGTGGGAAGCAGCGTCGTCTCACGAGTCAGGATCCTCGTATTGGACGAAGGATCAAGCGGACGAACACATCAACAGGCGGGAGATGGAAGCAGTGTGCCACTCATTCTCTCCGAGTGGAAGCAGTGGCTCACAAGTCAGGACATCCTTGTACATGGATGAGGGATCAAGCTGTCTAACGCTTCTACAGGCTGGAGTGAAAGCAGTGTGCCCCGCATTCTCTCCGAGTGGAAGCAGCGGCTCACAAGTCAGGATGTACTCGTACGTGGATGAGGGATCAAGCCGTCTAACACTTCTAAAGGCTGGAGTGTGTGAACTTGTGTGCACCCGGTGTTGGTGGGTGAATTGGGTTGGGGAATATAAGAAGCCGAAGCAGAGGTGGCGTTGACGTACTTTATTTGCGGTTTATCAAATAAGCAGAAAAACAGCACCTAGGATAAATACAACAAAACATATCAGAAATGGTGCCAGAAAGTTGCATCATACAAATACCGTATTCACTAAACGAACCAACTTATTAATTCGAGTCATAACTAAGGCCGAAGCATCAGGCTGTCACTAAATTACAGGGGTCAAAATCTTCCGCTTTTTCGAGGATATCAGCGTTAATTTTAAAAAATCCGCTGTTTAAAAAAAGGCAATTCCGCGTGGAAAAAAATAAAACGTAAAAAATCTAAAACGGTCGTGGTTCTTAAACGGCGCAGGTCCACAAGTTGTCAGATTCGTTTATCGTTGACTTTAGGCAAGCTTCGTTTTTCCAAGATGGCGTCTAGCGATGCAGGACACAATGTTGCTCGCGGCTAAACTTCTAATGAAACGGGAGTGAGAAAGAAATGGAGATGGGAGTGGTGTGAAAAATCGGTGAAAGTTAAGTCGAACCCTGACATATTTGAACGGATATAAGAGCACATTCTAAAGCTGGAATCGGTGGAAGTGAGCATAGGCCCGCCAACATTGCGTACCGTTATCCTTCGCGCCTACCCCCCCCCCCCCCACCCCCCCTGCTGTTTGAGTTTTCGGCCCCCGGAATCAATGTCTCGCTTGCCTCCCCCCCCCCCCACCCTGTTGTTTCCGACTTTTTCCCCAGCACGTGTTTTGACCCCTGAAATTATGATTAAAACCAAAAGATAAATGTGAGGCGCCACACGATCATCAAAGATACACATGATCAAACATACATCATGATATTAAATGGCAATGAAGCATGAAATCAGCATGCAAATCAGGGCATTTAAGGCATCATGACCATAGTGTAAGCAAATCATATGAACGCTAACAATAACAGGACGTGTAGTGAAATGGGAGACAACTACAAACAACATATAGCAGGTGCAACCATTTATCTCTCTAAATACACAGTCCTTTTGGTCACTTTTATTACAGTCGCACCGCAAACACAATCGTACGCATCCAATGACACCTAACGACAAACTAGGTAGCATGCACTCCCACCATTACAAACTAACACGCTTTATACTTTTGGTTTCGCAGTCGTACACAGACTCCCACTCATTCATACAATGAGTACACTAGAGACGGGGACACTTGCACGCGCACAGTCATACCACTTACCAGCATTCACACTGCCTTCGTGCGTAACATCCCTACTCAGACCTAGCTATATACAACACAACACATCACATACATTCCTTGGGCACAATCAAGTGGGAAGGGATGTCACACACTTAAATCAATTGTCACTCTCATTCAGTGCATGTAACACAGAATCAAAGGAGGAGATAGGCAGAAAACTTAAGTGTAGGTTGTGGCTTACATGCATGTGCAAAGTAGTGACCTAAGTCTATGCAAAAAGTAACAATACAATACAATGATACTTTATTAATCCCTCATGGGGAAATTCACATTTTTGCCACCACAGGTTCTGCATACATTCACTCACTCGCTCATTTCACAAATTACAATAACAGAGCTACACAATGGACAATGACTCTGGACGGGTGAAGCCCGTCGCCAAGGCCTAATGGCCAGCGCCAGTGGCCTCATCCCGACCCGAACCTCCCTGACAAAAACAGAAAACTAAGACAGCCCTATGTCTCCTGAACACACTATTATAATGTTCTTTGTTACGTTCCTACTTGACTAAAGCTAGTACATAAAAAACAAGTTAACAACAGAAACAAAATACCCGTGTCGATACGGAGATGATCTTCGATCTAGGCAACATAAAAACTGAACAACGGTCAAACAGCACCTGGGGGCCCGTCGCCGCCATAGCACAGCGCCGGTGTTTAAACATTCGCTCCGGCATAAACAGTCACCACCTTAATTATGCTGAACTTAACTAGTATATAATAACTTCATAGTCATTTTAAAAGCAAAAGTAGTAGAACTACATCATTAACGTGAAAGCAGTCCACAATGGGTTGTAAAGAGTACACACGCAGCTGTTCAGTAAGAAACAGTCACTGCGTCTGGGAGGTGTCTGTCATTACATCATTCGGCTGGAATGTGGGGCCCGAAGCTTGCTGGTACTCGCTTCGTTGAGTGCACTAGCACAGGCAGTGATGTTGAGCGTGGCATGCCGGAAGAGCCACTCCTGAGATGAGATGATGAAAGGGGAGGAAAGCACGTTCGTTGTATTGCCACAGCATAGAGCGCGCTGTTCTTCTGACATCTGCTTGGTACAACAAGAATCAGCGTGTATCAACTCCCAGCATAGCGGCACAGCGGAGAAAAATATAAAATCCAATTAACAGTCACAGCACATCAAATTACCAAAAGTCATCAAAAAGAAACACCAGTCGTGATGCAGCATTGCAGGGCCTGACATCGTATATCAAACGAAGGTACAATGTCTGTTAGAATACTGCCGGTGGCGACCATAGCTGCCGGAGCGGGCGGCCAGGAGGTGTTGCATGGCCGCCATCTTGTCATTACAATACAGACATTGCAAACAGGCATCAACATGCAAAGCAAAGCAACCTCAATAAACAAATCAAAAGACAACGTCACACGATATATTATAGACAAAAAGAAAGTTCAAGGCAGGGAGAGTGAAAAGGAAAGAAAAGAATAATGCGTCGTACACAACTAGTGGCCACAGGAAATTCTGTGTGTTGTTCCTGCGATCCCGGACCCAATGGCACCAGGCCACAGAATGCAGAACACGGTGTCATGATTATCAGATAGCACAACAGGTTAGATAGTGTGTCAATCTGTGATTCCGGACCCCATGGCATCAGGCCACAAGATGCAAAATCCCAGACCAGCACAGATGTCGCACAACCTAACGCACTATAAGCTCATGTGTCGGTCTGCAATTCCGGACCCAACGACACCAGGCCGCAGGATGCAGAATCACAGACAAACACTAGACTGGAATTACTAAGTGACGCATAATGGCCAAACACTGTGTCAATCTGCAATCCCGGACCAAACGACACTAGGCCATATGATGCAGAATCCCAGACCGACACAACATGCGAAAGAGAGAGAGAGAAATAAAATCTGCATCCTAAAACATGAATAATTATCGTGACATCAAGAGTGTGGATCCGGACATTAAGAACTTTAACTAAAACAGTCTGCCAGTGCCTTTAATCCCGGCCGCATAGTATGCGTATAAGGGGCGCCATGTGCGCATACGTCAAACTCACTCATAACTATTATGCACTAAACCCGTAGAGAAAAGGATTATTCTTCGAAAGTGGGCAACCGACTACCCAGAAAATCAGCAAGTGTTGCCACTTGTTGTAAACGATCAAAATAAAAGCCGTGGCTATTTAGTTGAATGTATTTAACGTTATAATCAAACACTGCTCATCATACACTAAATTTGGAAAGGTAAACATCCATCGCGTTACTCTGCTCAACCCAATGTAAACAAGCAGACGACGGCAGTCAATGGGTCAAACCAAAATGGCTGCCTGTTTAGCACCTCGTGACGTCACGCGCATTGCCTGAGTTTTGGAATGTACCCGGAACTAAGCACGACAAGGTAAGGAAGGATAGCAGAGGCGAGAAAGCCTACGAAATAAAATGCAGCAAGCACACAATACAAGTAACGTATCAAAACCATATATTAAGGTGAACATTCGATGGCAAATCAAACTAACAAATGAATCGAGCAAAACCACAAGAAAAACAAAGCAAAGCATCTTCGATCAGTAGGACAATCAAGCGAGCATAAAAATAGCTGTCATGTTGTTTTGCCCTGGTTAGAATCTGAGCTACTGATCTAAATACTTCCATCAGAAACTCGGAGTGCCACAAACAAAATTGGCACAGAGCTAATGAAGCGAAATGAAAGTGTGCGTCATATCGCAACATACTGATCACTCAGTCCTGCCTCTTTTTTTAACTTCCAGTCGCTCGGCCGCAAGAGTCATAAATTCAGAGGATAATCTGGCACTGAAAATATGCTACTCGAAAGCGAAGGAAACTAGCGCTTAGAAATCAGGCAAAATGAGGACAAGGTTTTCCGAAACAAAGTAGCGAAGCAACTTGTTGCGATCGCTATCAAAAGAAAGGCCGCTAATGGCCGATCATCAAACACAGGGCAAAACCACTATCCTAGCTCATAAGCTCTTCATCAGTTCCAATAAACAACCAATCAATAGAATGACAGCATTCATCAATACAGAACGTAACAAGACTATAATTTACGGATATCCCAGTGGAGATACGGTTGAAGATAAGCTGATGGCTCAGAGTGATGGCAACTATACGGTCAGTGAGGCGACTAGTAAAGACAAAGACATCCCGCACTGGCACTTTCCGGTTTAAATACCGGCCGGGCGAACCGCAAAGAAAGCAACACAGCGCGGACCAAAAAACGGTTCCAGACCGACCGAAGAATGGATAAATCTGTGCTTCTTAGGTACTACAAAAAGAGCCATAACTCAATAATTACTTATCACAAAGGCTTCGGGTTTGAAGCAAAGGACAGAAAATGTGAATAGCGAGAAACTACCGTAAGCTATATTTTAGAGGGGGGTCCTAGGAATTTATTATTAAATTTTAAAGTGGGCTAGGAGAGCTCACTGAAGTTTGTAAAAGTAAGAAAATCGCTAATTGAACTATGGTGGTCATAAAATCACTAAACACAAAACGTATGAGTAGAAGGGGAGTTGCATGAGGAAACGGATGTGAGTTACGGATTCTCGATCGTTAAAATCGTTAAAAAGTTATAGAGGCTAGAACACAGACTAACTAGCACAACCTTCAAAGTACTACAAAATTACTAGCTGACTTGATTCTACAAGGCTGGGTTGCGGCCCCTGGCTAAGCGTGGGTAGCTCAAAGGCTAAGAGACTCGGGTGGCCAGAGGGTAAAGGAATTTTTTAAAAAACACCATAACGTCTCAAATGGAGGAACCGCGTCAGCCGGTTACAAGTGGAAAGCAGTGTGCCCCGCATTCTCTCCAAGTGGAAGCAGCAGCTCACAAGTCAGGATATCCTCGTACGTGGACGAGGGATCAAGCCGTTCTAACACTTCAACAGGCTGGATGGAAAGCAGTGTGACTCGCGCTCTCTCTGGGTGGGAGCAGCGTATCTTGGGGCAGGAGTACGCGTAATCTCCGACAGCTCGACAGTGGTGGCCTACATCCAGAACCAGAGGTCGAGGAGGCGCTAAGTCTACACCCGGAGGATGTGGTTCGGAGTGGGGGTAGACAACGGACACGCCTATCAGACGGTTGGTGCGCTCCAACACATCGCTGATTCACTGCTCTTTGGACGAAGTGTCTGGGTTCGTTGCGTCATTCCGCCGGACGTCATCGCCCTGAGAGGAAAGCTGCGACGATGACCGACGCATCGAGTGGCCCAGTATGTCACATCGCTCCCTTGCAGACTTCAGGATCTAGCGGAGGCATTGGGCGACCACTCGGCAAGACGGCGGCGGACAACAGAGGTTCTTTTGAAGACTCCCGATGACCAGAGAGGATGAACATCTACTTCCGCCGGCAGTGATGTGGAGTCTCTTCTGGGCGGTGCTGCACTAGTGGTGGATAAGGAGGCGTGGATGCTGTCAGCGGCTCCCCACAGACTACAGACTCGGGCGCAAGGAAGCGGAAGCGAGGCTTGGTTTCATTGAGAGGGTGAAGCCTTCCGTTAGCAAGTGTCTGGAAAACACCTGGAACTTTGCAGCCTCTGTCCGTCGGAGCGGGACATGCATGGAGCTAGTGACAGCATTTAGGATGGCGTACCACCCCGCAGCCTACTCCTTGGCAAAGTTTGCCGGCGGCGACGGGACATGAAGGGACTTACTGTTGTGACAGGTTCCACGCTCACCCGTCTTTTGGGATAACACAGTGGTGGAAGGCTCCGTGCGAGGACATTCTTCTGTGGGACCAACTTGGCAGACGATAAGGCGACAGCACAGGATCCCTTGTCACCTCGGCAGGATTGTCTCCACTCGCTCCAGTCAGCGGTGGCAAGCTGGAAGCTTTGGCTACAGCGCGACTTGGTGATGCCCTGCCTAGAAGGAGACCACGGAGGTGGGCCCTGATGGATCCCGGACCCGGAGATTAGGTGACGTCTAGTGTCGGCTTTGGCACTTACTAGTAGCTTCGTCCCTGCGCTTGCAATTACTTGGACGGTCAGCCCTCTGGACCAGATGGCGAAGCGTGGGAGGACCCGGACTCCTGGCTGACGCAACGCCGCCGACGCGGATTCCGGGGCATCAGAGGCACGTCCGACGTGGGACCAGCACCCAGTTTTGCCACCTAGGCAGGGAGTGCCTGACCGATAACAGCGAGATAGCAACGAGTGAACATGCAGGCAGATACATCCGCTGGCTGGAGTGATGACGGTGCAGCTGGTGCTCGTCAGATGGAAACAATGGCTTACGCTACGAAAGGTACGGGTGCGCGCCGGCTACTCAAGAATGGCTTACGCTATGGAAGGTACGGGTGCGCTCCGGCTACTTGACAATGGCTGACACTACGGAAGGTACAGGTGCGCTGCAGACACTAGAGGTCGGGGTTTCTTCGTTTAGCACTTCTGCCGGTGGTGCAGAGATTGGGCCAGCACTCGTCGGACACGTCGAAGGTCAGCTCAACGTACGCGCGGATTCCCCTTGTGGCAGGATCAGCAGCAGCGTAAAGAGTGTTACTACACCCGGCTGCCTTCCAACTACTCTATGCGTGTGAGGAGTCTCCGATGATAGGCCGGTCCTACTGTAGTGGAACAGGAAGCTGCTTCCTCTGTCGCCTCCAGACTGGATCCACAAGCCTTCAATGGGCTCCTTCGAGCAATGGAGTCCTTGCGTAGCCAACCACCTTTGCTTACGGATTCTCCGGTTGGTCTGTTCACCGAAGTTAAGCTGTTGGGGGCGGTTAATCCTTGTTTGGATAACCTCCTGGGAACAACAGGTATGGTGGAAGTCATCTTAACCCTTATCTTGTCCACCAGAGGGTGACATACGTTCGAATAAGAATAAAGGGTAGCGCCGGAGTGGCTTGGCGCCACTAGGCTTCACGCTAATCCAGGCTAGCCTTCAAGTAAAGCCTTTTGGCTATTTTCTTATTTTCTATAGTATAACCTGTGTATGGCAGGGCACAATTGAAGCTGTCGGCCTCAGGCTGATATGGGTTAAGATGCGGCAGCGCGTTCCCTCCCTCAGGACGGGTACCTAAGGGCTCCACAAGCCTAGGGATGGCATAGGGATTATGACTTTGATGACCGTTCAGCTGGATCACAGTCCTTTGGAGACGCGTGGTGAACCCCTGCCTCAGCTCCGTGTCCGAGACGATCGCAACCCTGGCAGCAACTGTTTGTACAGACACAGAGCAGTTGGTGCGGCACGCTGGGAGATGGACAGTCAGCACTCACACCAAGAGGCTTCTTGGGTGCGACAGTGGATGTGATTGCAGCGACTCAAGGAGTCTCTGACAGTACGGATACGAGGGAGAGTGGAGAGTACGGCAGGCCTGATGTGCAGCGGAGCAACTCTCCCCACAGACCGGACTACCCCCATTTTGGCCAAGTTTGTATAGGGGTTCCCAAGCAGATCGGACCCCTCAGCATCATTCGAATTTACCGGGTGGCAGGCACTTATTGACACCTAGTACGGGCCAGCACTGGTACAGACCTCTTCGGATCGGATCGAGCACCATCATCGGCAAGACGGCCGGCTTCCGCTGACGATGCGGGAAGATCTAACAGGAAGACGGCTCAATACAGACCTTACGTTTCTGGCAAAGAATCGCCTCACAGCATCGGCGCTCCAAGTATTGTCCATCCGTCCTCTCAGGACAATGGAACAGGATGGGGAATCCTGCCTACAGTACCCCGTCGGAGCGCTTAAAGTTACCTGCGCAGAATTAAGCCACTATTACAAGGGCGCTTGCGCCTATTCCTGCCTTTGGTTCTGGGCAGATGAGACATATCTGCGCAGACGATCTGATCCTGGCTCTGCTGGGCAATACGGGAGGCATACAAAGAGCTCGCCCCTGCACAAACCAAGACCTTGCGTATCAGGGCACATGAAGTCAGAGCAGTGGCAACGAGCATCGTCTTTGACCGCAACTGTGCGGTCAGCGACATTGTGGCAGCCGTGGGTTGGCGGGCCGAATCTACCTTTGCCCGCTTCTACCTATGAGATCTATCCGGCCAGCGCGACAACCTGGCCTTCAGCAGCGCAGCACTCCCTCCAGGCGCCACCTGGCGCCGTAGGTAAAGCCTAGCTAAAATTGTTGGGAGTGGGCGCGTAGGGTGGGACCCTCAATTCACACGCAGAGGCGCTTGGAGGTGGGACAGATGGCCCAGGATCTGCGGCACCCTCATCCTATTCACCATTTTTCCTAGTAGTAATGCTGTCGGTAATGATTTTGAGAAAATAAATAAATTTTTCTCTAAAATGTATTTTTTCGAAAAATACTTACTGACGGCATTACTCAGAGGTCCCTCCCCCCTTCCCCGCTTGCCGCAGTCGAACTAAGACTCAGAGACTGAGCGCGCCACCAGATAGGGAGAAGGGGAGGCCACCCCAATGTCCTTGTAATGACACCCCTAGTGATTGCCTCCCCTGTGGTAATGTACACAACGATTTTTTTTGGCTAAAATTGTTAAGCTAAGCGAAGTATTCCTAGTAGTAATGCCGTCGATAAGTATTTTTTGAAAAAAATAAATTTATTTTTCGCGCTGAACGCTCGACTTAGCTTGGCGGGGCTCCACATGCCCGTGCCCGCTTGCCTTTCAGGCTGATAGGTGTTGCAGGAACAGGCGCTTACCGGCATGCTTGGACCTTTGTTGTACCATTATGCGTTGAATGCTCGCCTTAGCTTGCGCCACGTGCCTGCGCCCACTCGCCTCTCGTTTTGATAGGTGTTGCAGAACCTGGCGCTTTCCTGCATGCTTGGACCTTGGTTGTACCATTATGCGTCGAATGCTTGACTTAGCTTGGCGGGCCCCACAGGCCCGCGCCCACTCACCTTTCATGTTGATGGGTGTTACAGTACCAGGCGCTTACCTGCATGCTTGTTGTACCATTATGTGACGAATGCTCGCCTTAGCTTGGCGGGGCCCCACGTGCCCGCGCCCACTCACCTTCATGTTAGGTGTTGAAGTACCAGGCGCTTGCCTGCATGCTTGTGCCTTTGTTGTACCATTATGCGTCGAATGCTCGCCTAGGCTTGGCGGGGCCCCACGTGCCCTTGCCTGCGCGCCTCCATGTGATGTGTGTTGCAGTTGCCAGGTGCTGGCCTGCACACAGTGCGGCGAGTGTCAATGGCCGACTGACAACCACAAGGTCTGTCCCCCCTGTGCCTCCAACCGCACTTGCGACATCTGCTCCACCTGGCCCGAGCAGTGTTGGTCACAGTTATGGAGCCTTACAGGCGCGAGCGCCCGGCGCCGGTGAGTGATCCTTCTTCTGTCCAGGTGTCCCCCTCTGTGCCCGGAGCGGTGACCGCACGCGACCGCACCGACCTTGTGGAAAGGACAGCACGCTGGACATGTGAGCCCAGTGCTCCTAGCAGGACTGCTCTCAGCGCGACCCCTCCCCGGAGGGACACCACCCGGACAAAGCCTGCTGGTTCTTACGGGGAACCATATAGCCGGCAGAGCGCCCGCCTCACTGAGTGCCAAGAGAGAAGAGCGTGACCACACCGCCCTTGGGGATGCACGCCGTGCCGGACACGGTAGCCCAGCGCTCCTAGCAGGACTGCATTCAACGCGACTGCTCCCCGGAGGGAGCCCGCCCGGACAAAGCCCGCTGGTTCTTACGGGTTAGCCATATAGCCAGCAGAGCGCCCGCCTTTCTGAGCCCGGCCTCCTGGGACACTCCACGCGCCATCCTGTGTCCACTGTCAGTCCTTGTTGTCTCTACTCGGAAAGCTCGCTGACTCTTACGGGGAGTCGTTAGCTGGCAGAGAGCCCGCCTCACTGAGCCCGGCTCGCAGAGACCAGTGTCCGCTCATCCGAGGACTTTGGGCAGTTCGGAGCCCTCCCACTCCTCCAGCAGTTCCAGACGCTCGCGCTCACCCCTGGACAAGCTCAGGATGGACCTCGGTGCGCGTCACTCTAGTACAAGTCTAGCGTTTCGGTTCCGTGGCCGTCTCCACGTTCGTCTTGTTCTGCTCACCTGGCCCGCCACGTCACCTGGCGCCTTCGCCGCTTTGGCGCTTGAGGAGGAGCTCTCAAAAGATACAAGATGGTCCTGCTGCCCCCACCGGTGCTTCGTGCAGAGCTGCCTCATCCTGTGCGGACGATTGAGCCCAATAGCAGCCGACGGGATTCGCCATCCCGCACATCACCAAGAGCTCAAGATTACCCTTCGCTTGTCAGAAGGGAATTAGGCCAGGCAGGGGTTCGCCACCCTGTGTTTAGTAAGGCCTCGGAGAGCTCGGCCCCCCTGCAGGGATTGCGTTGGGTCACACGGGAGCCCTCCTGGCAATAACAGGACCCAGGTGGCAGAAGTGGGGATAGGATTTCAAGACGCCAACGTGATAAGCCACATGGTAAGTTTTCAGGGTGCCACAGGTGATCTACTGGCGACGATAGCCTCCTTCGGGAGAGGGCCAGTGTGGTCAGTTCGAGGAGACATCGATGGAGAGGTCTATTAGTCGGCGTAACCCTGAAGCACAGACTTACCAAGGGTTCAAGCTTCGCGATCGTAGGAACGGTCACAGCGTTTGGAGTCTACAAGTGGCAGGGACCATGATCGTGTTGACGTCTCGTCTCCTCACTCTTCACAATCGGATCGGAGGACTAGTCCAAGCATCTCGCGCCAACGGACTTCACCGCGGCAACGGACTTCAGAGTTTCCAGCTAGGTGCAGCAATTCCTTGGACCGGTTGGGCAGCCGTTGCTCTACTCAAGAGACGCAGGTTCGACGACAGCGGGACAGCGCACGGTGGTTACCGTTCTCGTGTTGTTGTCTCATCTTCCCTCTCCTCTTCCCCGGCCAGCGGACAAGTTCGAGCATGGCGCTGCATGGACCTCGTCTAGACACCGGGCTTCGGGGACTCCAGCTAGGAGCATCAGACCTTGGGACCAGCCTGGCAGGGATCGCGCAGCCGCAGGAACGGTACGACGTCAGCACTGGGCTCTTGGACATCCTTGGATGGAGGCGCCTTCACGGGGACACCGACACAGCCACCGGCGAACTGCAACAGATCATTGAGTCGTTGGCAGGGACGGCGCTTATGTGGAGACACAGCTTCGACTTAGCGGCGGGACCACTCGATGTCGACCGATGGATGGAGGCGGCGTCCCATGGACACTGAGACGACCACATCTCAGCACACGGCGGATGATGCGGAGGCGCGCAGTCTGATGAGGACACTGACGCGACCGCACAGGTGAACCGCAGCTGATCGCTGGACGGACGGACGGGGACCGCCCTTACGTGGAGCGAAGCGGTGGATCAACTCCCACTCGATCGTCTTCACGCCCTCCCGCCACAGCAGCACCTCCGGCACCATTGGCGTCCGTCCTCCGGAGACATGGCTGTCCCGGTGCCCATGACTCGGATGCTTCGTCCCCTTCTGCGGCCTTGGACGGACTCTTCGTGGCGCCCTTCGGGATTCCCCCTTGCCTCTCTTCCCTCTCAGCTTTCCCTTGTTTCGATGCTTTTCTGGGGGCCTCACCTGCTACCGCGGTTCTTCACGATGGCCGGCCCTGGCCTACAGAGCTGGCGGACAGACGCGTCAACTGGTTGGAGCTGCAAGCCGCCTGGCATGCCCTCATCGCGTGGGAAGCAAACCACCGGCGCCAGGAGCAGCGCATCCTCTCAGACAACGCGACGGTGGTTCCTACATTTCGGAAGCAGGGCGGTACGCGCTCACCTGACCGGTGCATGCTCCGCTACCGTCTGATGCGCTGGTGCGAGGACCGCAGCTTCCCCCCGAGCTCGACACATCCCCTGCCTCCTGACCGTCATGGCCAACGCTCTCTCCCGGCGCGGCCGCAGCTACGCACGGAGTGGACGCTACACAGGGACATCGTTCAGATGATCTGCGCTCACTGGAAGACGCCTAGGATCGACCTATTCGCCACGAGGTGGATTCACCAGCTTCCCCTCTTCGTTCCCCCCCCCCCCCCCCAGACCCCCTTGCCTGGGCAGTCGACACGCTCTCCTTCCAGCCTCGCCACAGGACCCCCCTGCTGCTACCCACGCTGAGCACGTTGCTCAGCAGCCCCCCCAGCCGCTGTTCCACCTGTGCCCGGAACATCTCCTCCTTCACGCCTGGTGTTTGTGCGGCAAGCCCTCGCGGTGGTGACTCGTAAGACATGCTTCCTGTTGGCCCTTGTCATGGCAGCCCAAGTAAGCGAGCTACAAGCGCTGTCAGCGCGCCCTGCCTGCCTGTAGTTCAGAACAGATGGTTCCGTGCAGATACTCACGGACCTTGCCTGCCTTGCCCAGACTAGGTCCCCTCTGGCCGCGCCACAGGTGTTCACCTTCCGGCTGCTGAGAGACATGACCTTAGTACCCCGGGAGACCAGGCAACAAGTTCCTGTGCGCGCCCTGCGCGTTTGCCGACGCTAACCCAAAGCTGTCCAGAGGGGACGCTCACGCCTCTTTCTGCCGTTGAACCCCGGCAGTACTGCGTACAGCCCAGACATTATCTTCCTGGCTACGCTGGGTCTTACGGTCCGCCTGACGGGACCTCTCCCCAGAGGGAGCAAAGAGGCTGAAGATACGCGCACACGAGGTATGAGCCACGGCCACGAGCGTCGCTTTCGACTGGAACGGCGCTGTCAAGGACATCGGGGTGGCTGTGGGCTGGCAGGCAGGATTGGCCTTCGGCCGCTTATACCTCCCAGATCGGGCAGGCCAGCGAGACAATCTCGCACTGGTGGGACACATCACCGCAGCGCAACACTCCCTCCCGGCGCCATAGGTACACACTTAGCTAAAATTGTCGGGAGTTTGCGGCGGGGAGGATGGCTCTAACTTTAACCAGTCTGCGGCGGTGTTTGCGCGCGGCACCCGCCTCCTTATTGCAATTCTTCCATGTAGTCATGTCATCGGTAATGTATTTTGAGGAAACAAATCAAGTTTTCCTCTAAAATGTATTTTTATCGAAAAATACTGACCGATGACATGACTCGGACGACCTTCCCATCTGCCCCGGTTGCCACTGGTGAGCTAAGTATTCCGACTGGTTGGTCACCTCGTGACTCGGAACCGGATGGGCAGTAACGGGAGACAACTCTCGGCCCCTCTAGGGGTTCCCCAAGTGCCTCCAGGGTTGTGTTGTAGCACAACAGGTTCTTAGGTTAAAATTGAGTAAGTAGTAGAGACTTCCAAGTAGTCATGTCATCGGTAAGTATTTTTTTAAAAAATACATTTTAGAAGAAAAATTCATTTTCCTCTGTCACTGATTGCACAGACCGTATTTCATACTGCATGCTCACTGCTCCTTCTCTCCCTTTCTCTCAGTCTGAGCTGTCTGTTTCGGTGACTGGTATTTTTTTTTATTACACCTCCATTCTCATCTGGCTTTTCACCTGTGAATGTGCACACAGCCAAGTCTCAGTTTATCACCACAGATGTCTTTTTTATTTCTTCATTGCTCATTTTAATTTTTCTCATTTCTATCAGAGTCTGTCAGTGTTTAACACAGTATTTTTGTATATAATTCGTTATGAGTATGCCATCAGATTACTGCATATAATCATAATGTTATTTTATAATTCCCATGTGACTTGCCACCTTTTTGCCTTCGTTCCTTATACTTTTGACATTGGGGATATTGTTGCGATCACCATTTCCTTCTTTCATTTCATCTTTTTGCATCCTTTCCTGGTCAGAATCATCTTTCTTGAAATTGAAAAACAGTTAGTCAATGCCATTACAAGTTTGACAGAGAAAACACAGAATTATATGTGCACAGTGTTGGGATGAACAAGTTTGACTGTTTTGCCTGTTTCAGCCACAGCATGCTTTCAAGAAAATGAAGCAGGATTGTTGATATATTCTGCATGCTACAACATGCTGTAGCAGAATGTGACAAAACAAGGCATAGATCCTCGTGAGCCCCTGCATGTGCGGGTGCTTATGAGAATCTTTGCCTTGTCTTGTCCCCTTCTGCTACAACATATCTTTCCGGCTACGTCCAGAAAATATTAACAGTCATAATGATCTCTTTTATTTGGGTGATTTTTGCTTTGTTAGCCCCTTGTGCATACAGCTACTGGTACTGCAGGAACAGTGGCGGCATACACAATTGGGAGAACATTTTGTTACATGTACATGCATATCCCTTTTCATCCTGATACACTATTGCTTAAAATTAATTTGACTATGATAGTTCAAGGGTGGTGCCAGAATAGCTTGACGCATGAGGCGCCAAGCTATTCTGGCACCACCCTTGAACTAAAATGGTTGATCTATCCCCTATCTTGTAGCCTTCATAGGACAATAAGCAAATTTGAAAAAATCAACTTCCATGTCACAAATTGTCATCCCATTTTCCAACGAAGATTCCACACATTCATCAATATAAACACAAAAAGCTAACATTTTTATTCCATTTTATCTTTGCTATTTCTCACATCAGAATTAAGTAGGATGTGTGCAAGAAATGTGGTGTGCAGGCGATCTGAGTTTTGTAATACTGATAAAATAATGAGCCCTGCGGCAGTTCTGGAGAATGACCCCTTTAAATGTTGGATATATTTCTGAAGTTTGTCAGCAGCGCAGAAATTTGCATACAGAGGGTTTTGTCAGGACCTCTGAAACAGTGTCATCATATCCAGTACAAATACGAAGGGAAAGTACTCAGCCCTAGACAAACAAACAGATGCCCTGCCCCTTCCTGTTGTATTATCTGATTTAACCCATTTAGCCCCAATGCCCTACAGCAGGAGATGGATCGACCATGATAATTCAAGTGTAGTGCCAGATTAGCTTGCTGCCTGAAAGACAGCGAGCTAATCTGGCACTACCCTTAAATTATCAAGGTCTATCCATCTCCTGCAACTGGTACATCATGACATCTCTAAAAAGTTGGGAGATGCCGTTGTGTGGGTTAAATGGGTTAAGCTGTTAGATCCTCTGCCGCGTCCTGTTGTGATATCCTATTGTTATATATCTGACCTTGCAATAAGCCAAGTGCCCTGTAATTGGCCTTTTTCTTTTTCAGATTGTTGGAATTCTGGTTGCCATGTTGTACCGAATTCGTTGGCGTTTTGGTGTGTTGTGTTTGTCGGACCCCAAGCTTGCAGCACAGGGGGCTTTTCTCACTCATTCAGCCCTGCAGGCTTTCTGTAGCTCAACTTTGTTAGTTCAGTGGGAGTACTTGCTTAGCCTCTCACCTAGGTGGAGTTGAACTGATTGTTCAAGGGTAGTGCCTGATTAGTTTGGTGCCTTTCCAGGCACCAAGCTACATTAGGCACTGCCCTTGAACTACTTCCATAAAATGCACTGTCAGGTTTAGTCATGTTTAGCTGTTGTCTGCAAAGTGAACCACTGAATGCTTTCTTGTTTTTGGTATCGCACTGACGGCAGTAGTGTGGTTTGTTGAGTGCAAAGATTGCACATGCATTTTGTAAATGTAACTGCTGCTGACGTGCATAATCATCAGTCCATCTACATTCTGATCATTAACCCTTTTCACCCTGACACACTCATTGTTTGAACAAATTTGGACTATGATAGTTTAAGGGTGCTGCCAGAATAGCTTGGGGCCTAGGCACCATGCTATTCTGGCACCACCCTTGAACTAAAATGCTTGATCTGTCTCCTGATCTGTAATGTAGCCTTCAGAGGACAGTAAGCAATTTAAAAAAAAAAATCAGCAACAGGATGTATTGGGTTAAAGACACTTCAGAAATTTGTGAAAATTGATCTGAGGGCTGAATGAGTCGGCGCTATGGTTGTTGCTTCAGCTGCTTTCGCTAAGCTCAAGTCAGTACATGTACTGTAGCTGCTTTGTTCATACAGTGTACTACTTATTGCACATGAAAACACCAGTGATGCCAAAGAAATCGCTGGATTACATCATTGTGCCATTGCCGATTTATTGTATTCATTTTAGAATATATACTAACATAACATGCTAATCATTTTCAGCTCACAGTTTTGTGTAATGAGGTTCAGGTTTTCACTTTATTTTTTCTGTTGACTGTTGGTGAATGCAGACCTAAAAGGTGACTGCCAAACATGTTAACCCTTTAGCCCCACGGGTGCTTTTCCCAAATTTTGGAAGTGTCACTGAACGACTATGTACCAGTTGCAAGAAGTGGATTGCTCATGATAATTCAAGGGTAGTGCCAGATGAGCTTGGCGCCTGCAGGTGCCAAGCTCATTTGGCACTACCCTTGAATTATCATGATCAGTCTGTCTCCTGCTGCAGGGTCCCGGGGTTAAACGTGTTAACTGCAAAGTAATTCCCAAGAAAAAATACACACTTTGAAAGGACATTACAACACAACTGTGTAACTTTCTCAGCCTAAATTATGTCTTTCTTTCTTGGGAATTTTGTGTGTGTTGGAGATTCTGTGGCACAGTCATGTGCCATTTGCGTGCTGTCCCTGTTATTTTAGACCTTACAGCCTAGTGGCGTAAGATCCAAAGTCACAGACCAGTGTTTTATTTTCAGGCAAACAACTTTAGCATAGCAGTTAATCTGTGTGCATCTTTGAATGCTCGTCTTGCTGGTGTCTGGGATGATATGTTTTTTGATTGCCTTCATAACCAACATGCACCAGTTTCATTCCCCGGCCCACTTTCCTCCATTGTGGCATCCATTGCTGTAGCCGTTGCTTATTTTTCTGGAAAGGTTTCATGACAGGTGCATTACAAGATGCATTATTTTGTGCTTGAAACGTTGTGCCTGGTAGTTGTATTTTAAGGAATGCTGAATTCACAATTGTTTTTTTTTTTATCGTTGCATCATGGTACTGCTTAGCCCATATCATTCGTAATACACCAGTGTGTGAAATAAGTTTGACTGAAATAGTTCAAGGGTAGTGCAAGAATAACTTGGCGCCTCTAGGCTCCAAGCTATTCTGGCACCACCCTTGAACTAAAGCCATTGGTCTATATCTTTTTCTGTAAGTACTGTAATGTAGCTTGCATATGGCAGTGTACAAATCTGAAGCTTTTAGCCTCGGTATGATATGGGTTAATCGGTAACCAGCAATTATGCACATTGTGTAGACTAGAGTTGACCCCTTTGCTACCAGTGGATGCAGACTGTGTTTTTGAAATGATCATAAATCCAGATTCAAAGATCCCCAGCTGCCAAAGGACATGGCTTCAAACTTGTTTTGGCGAGAGGCATAGATCTTCATGAGGCCCAGCTACTGTAGGGGCTCATGAGGATCTGTGTCTCTTGCAGCTGGATCTTGTTCAGATTTTCTTGGTACTGCAGGGGTTAAACTGTACATTTCATTTCTCTAATTGCTGGTAGGATGCACACTTTCACTTATGTATGGGAAGAAAGTACTGTATCCTGTTGTCCATGGACAATAATTTAACCCCTTCCCTGCCACTGTGTACACTGTACGAACATTTTTGTTTCTGAAATCTTGGTTCTTTCAACGCTAAAAGCCAAAGCCGTCCAAGAAACGTGGATACAAATTGGTGTTAGCAAGAGGCATAGATCATTATGAGTCCCCATTCGCAGGGGCTCATGTGGATCTATGTCTCTTGCATTTGGATCATCTTCACCTTTTTCTTGGCAGTGAAGGGGTTAGGGAATTTTTAATGTACCAAATGTACTTGCACACACCATAATTGTAAGCGCTGAAGGGGATTTTATAGATTTCATATTACCATCTGCCCTTTAACTGTCTTACCAGGTTTGATTTTTACTTACCCCAGACAACAGGGAATTTATTTTTCTTATATATTAAAAAAAAAAGTGAACCTTTTGATTTTTGTTAATGTTTATGTAGTGCTCATTTACTTTCTTAACTCATTCTACCCCAGACACACCACAACAATATATGGATCGACCATGATAGTTCAAGGGTGATGCCAGAATAGCTTGGCGCCTATGGGCGCCAAGCTATTCTGGCATCGCCCTTGAACTATCATGGTCGATCTGTGTCCTGCACTTCAACGCAGTCTTCAGAGGACAACGGCAAAATGTGGGGATTTCGGAGTTGGGGTAGAATGAGTTAAGGGCCCTTGTGCGTGCAGCCGGTAGTTGTGTTTACAGCACTGATGGTTGTTTGCACAATGGGGTTAAGCTGCGTCTATGTCTGACAGCTTATAGCAGGAGATGCGTGTAGATCAACCAGTATAGTTCAAGGATAGTTCTTGAATAGGTGCCAAGCTTATCAGGCACTGCCCTTGAACTATCGAATATCATGGTTGATATGTTTATAGTCAATAATGACACTGCTGATAGCGGTGGTGAATCGGAGGAGACAACCAGTGTGAAATGACACCTGAAATACGTGTCATGCCCTGAAATGCAATAAGGTCTGGTATCTGACAAATGTTTGGTTGTGCCAGTCAGTCCATTGTTATGTCCCTTCATCTCTTTTATTTTCAGTGATCACGCATGATTGCTTAGTGGTAGTGGCTGAATAGCTGACACCAGTAGATGAGTCAAGCTAATCAGGCACTCTTCTTCAGCTAACGCTGTTATTTCATTGCCACTGTGTGGGCTGGCAGTCTTGAAGTGTGACGCATTTAACCCTGGAAATGAAAGGGATGATCGTGGTAGCTGTAGTTAGAACTAGTGGTAGTAGTATTTTGGCTCTGCCGGTAGATGACATTGAGCGCTTGTGTTATACATGTATAACATAGTCTTAAGCCGTGCATCCGGATGCGGCTGGCCGCAAATGAGTTAACCCTTTGACTGCCTGCAGCGCTCTTTGTCAAGGTGATTCCTGCAGGAGTCACCTCAACAAAAAACGCTATGGACGGCCAAAGGGTTGGTGTGTAGTGACAAGTGTGACAATGGCTGTTGTAAAATGTATGCAGGTCTGTGGGTTTGGACATTATGGCTGAACCATAAGGTCGAAAATCACAGACCTGCACACAAATTCCCCCCACTCCTATCCCATCTCCTTGTGCATGCAGCCACCCCTACTGTATGCAGTACGGGTGGATGAATGTACAAGTGGGTAAAGTTCATTGATTCATTGTTGTTAGTTACACTATGATAAAGGCACTAAATTGGCATTTTTGTGTTTGTATTTTTCAGATAATTGGAGTGTGGTTAGCGATGAGATACAGAAACCAGAAGGACCCAATGGCCAATCCCAGCGCATTTTTGTAACACATAACTGGATGTAATATTAAGCATTTATTGTACAGTAAACGTTATTTAATTCCCAAGAGTCATGACAGCGATGTGCTCTAGCAGCAAAGCCATGATGCAAAGGGGTCAGTTGATGAACACAGATGTAAATTGGCAAAGAGATGTAAGTGGGACTAGCAAAAGACAAAGATCCTCTTGAAGCTCTGCAAATGCAGGGTTTCATGAGGATCTCGGACTCTTACAGACTGATGTCTTATTGCAAAAGGATGGTGGCATACTGGGGTATCAGATCTGTGTTAGAAAAATTTTCACCCTTGCGATATTATTAAGTTTCCATTTTAGATGCATGATGGCAGGAATGGTGGTTTTTTCCTTAGTTGAAAAAAACCCTCTGAAATCAATCGATATTAACTGAAAATTCATGAAAACAGTCTTAAGTTTGTTTCGAGATTGTACTTGTAGATCAGACATGAACTGAAGATTAAAAATTGTAGAACAAACCAGTTTTGAGTTTTGATACTGTAGTCTGAGAGGAAAACTTTTGATATTCTTTTTATATTGACTCACTCTGTAGGGGATTTTTTTTGGTATGCATATTTGATTTTGTATACACTGAATTTTCATATTCAGGATTCCTTTTCACCATGGCTGGGCTACAGGGTTGAATATATGGAGAATGAGAGACCTTGAGTTTACTGTTTATTTATTGTGCTCTTAAAACCATTCCTTGTGTACAGGTTGACACCAGTATCATGTGTGTTAATTGCATGTATATGCAGTCAGACCTGTTTATGTTCTGGTCTGCGATTTAAGACTTTATGGCATAAGGTCCATAATCGCAGGCCAGCACAGGTAAAAGACAACCACCTGAGGCTGTGTTTATATAGCTACACCACAGCAGCGTGGAAGGCAACACTGCAACAAAGTAGCTGAGCATCAGGCAGAAAATTGCTTTGTGTGTTTCCACATGGCAGCGCGACATGTGGTATCACACCCCTATATAATTGTTTGCATACTGAAAACTGTGCTGTCTTCGCAGCACCATCGCGGCTGATTTGTCGTTGAATCGTTCCATGTAGGGATACAATGTTCTCGCTCTGCTGTCACATTGCATGTATGAAAACATCCAGGGTTGGTTGCATGAGCGAGCATAGTCCTGCACCAGCCACTAAGCAAGGTGCTCCGCTATAGCAGAGTACCCTGCTTAGTGGCTGGGGCAGGACTAAGCTCACTCATGCAACTGGCCCCTAGTATTTTGTGTGTTTTTGATTCAAGTCGCTGTCACCACCGCTTTCACCTCGCTGTTGCGCCACTGTGTGCAAACACCTGGTAATGGAGTGTACAAAAACATCGGTCACTAAATCAGGGACTGTTGAAAGTAGTAACCTTGCATAGCTCTGTACTGGTCTTTGATTTTGGACCTACAGCTTAGGGCCTTAACCCTTTTCATCCTGATACACTACTGCATTGAAATAAATTTGAGTATGGTAGTTCGAGGGTGGTGCCAGAATAGCTTGAACTAAAAATGGTTAATCAATGTAGCCTTCATAGGACTACAAGCAATTTTTAACAAAAATCAGCCTCAGGATGCAAATGGGCTAAGGTTCAAAATCACAGACCAGCGCACAAGAAATATGCAGACTATGGGACCAGAAATTCTTGGGCGAGTTGTCTAGGTGGATACATTATTCAGACGGGTTCATATGTAGCTTTATTTAGCATGATTTTCTTGATCACTTGGGCTACTTCACTTCGACCGCAAAAACTGCATTGTACAGGTAGGATTGACCTTAACACTACTTTTTCACTACATTTGAGTGGCTGGTAACTTGTAAAAGAAAAACCCCCGAAAACAGCATGTGCTAAAAGTGGATTGTATGATGTTTGTATTTAACTACAATGTGTTCTGTATTAGTATGTGTATCCATTTTACTGGTGTGAAGTGTTGTCAGTTTCATGTGACCTTCATTTCGTTTGAAGAAGTGGTAAACATGGAAGAAAATGAAATACATGTAAATGATGTACCAATATTGGTCTTGAGGGTGTTAACACACGTATCTTCTGCACTTTGGTATAAATGTGAAAAAAGGTTTGCTTTAAAACAAGAAAGGGAACCTTGCAAATGTGTGTGCTTATATGCGCACATAGACAGGCACACACACATTTTTTTTTTAGTCTTGACACTGTGATGTCATTCAAGTCTCTTATATCTGTACCATATTTTATGGTGTCATCCAAGCAATGTATTACATTGTATTTGAGTCGCTGTCATACTCGCATGTTTTGCTGGTACAGGAGTGTGCTGGTCTGTGATTTTGGACTTTGTGGCCTAGGGCTGTAAGGTCCAGAGTCACAAACCAGTGTGCATGTATTTTTTATGTCAGGTGCAGTGTACTTTACTGTGTTTGTATAACCCCTTCACTGCCAGTGGACACAAAATTATGTCTGACTTTAAAAGTGGGCCAAATTCAGGATGGAATTAACCCAATCAGTCCAAACAACACGGATATGAATAGGGCCAGCAAGAGGCAAAGAACCTCATGAGCCCCCGCATCTGCGGAGGCTCATGAGGTTCTTTGCCTCTTGCAGTTGGGCTGTGTTCACAATTTTTCAGCAGTGAAGGGATTAAATAGTTCACATGGGTGGTTGAGTGTAATAGAATGATCAGGGATAAACAGTTATATGAGCACATGAGGGAATTCACTGACTGATATCATATTACCATAGTATGTTACTTTGCTGACGCCATTTGTTGTGTGCTGGACTGCGATTTTGGACCCGACGGGTTGGAACTGCAAGATCCAAAATCGCGGAGCAAATCACTTTTGAAGACGGTTGTTTATGATTATTATCTGTTCATTAGTCGAGTATTTGAGATATTTGTACTGGGTACATGTCACGAGGTGAATGCATAAGCCAAGTTAGTTGGATGATAGTACTGCTGCTGCTTTAACTCCTTTCCTGCCAGGAAAAAAGTGAACATGATCCACTACAGCAGACATAGATCCTCATGAACGCTTGCAGGTGTGGGGGTCATGAGGATCTATGCCTCCTGCTGACAGTACTTTGTGTTTCATGTTCCTCAGCCAGCTGGAGCTCTTGTGTTGAATTAACAAAGATTTCAGAAACACAATCTGTGTGCACTGGCAGTGACAGGGTTAACCTGACTGCTTGCGGCCAGCTGTTTGCTGTAGTGATGGCTGCAAACACAACAGGGTTTTAACCCTTTGGGTGTCGGTAGCGATTTTGGCCAAAGTAATTCCTGCAGGAATCATCTCGGGCAAAATCGCTAATGACCCCAAAAGAGTTAACAGTGTACCAGTTGGCAAGCCAACAAACTGCTAGGTTTGTGGTTTCTGGTCCCTTTTGTGTTTGTACTTTCCTTTCTGGCTTTGTGCATTGTTTTTCAAGCTTTTATTAGTCTGCTGATCTGTGTGTATTACCTCCAGTATTCTAAGTCGTATGTTGTGTTTCTTCATCTGGCAGTTCTTCAGTGTTAAGGGTTGCTCTTTGGTTTCTTTTGTTTTTACTTCTAAATGTGATTTGATACATACTGAAAATATTTCTAATTCTACAGCTAAGCAAAGCAGACTTAACCCTTTGCGTGTCGGTAGCAGTTTTTGTCTTTATGATTCCTACAGGAAACATTAGACAAAAATTGCTACTGACACGCAAAGAGTTAATATATTGAGCCCTAGGGTTGCAGTTCCCAGTATTGAAACTTACCCTATAAAGACTACATTTCAGTTCAGGGGATAGTTTGACCATGTTAGTTCTTCATTATGGGGTGCCAAGCTATTCCAGTACCACCCTTGAATGATCATGATCAATTCTTATCTTTTAGTGTGCCATTTTATCAGTGCTGTTCCTATCAGTAGCAGTTAGGATCATGGTGAAGTCATTTGAACAGATGAGCATTAGCTGATACATGTACCATGTGGTTCACAGTTTATTTGATGCAGTTATTATTGACATATAGCCCTTATCTACTCTGTGTTTGTCCCAGCAGTGTCCATTTTATCTTTTGTGTAAAAATAGTAAACCCTAGCGGTACCTTGTGTTGTGTATTGTCTGTTTTTCTTATCACAGCTTCCCTTCCTCCTTTCTTCAGTAGAAACGTTCATCATTTACTTCTTTGTCATAATGGCATCGTCTTTTGCAACATTCCAGTCAAATTATAACAAGGGTATTTCTTCTGCTGTCACAATTGTCATGTTGTTATTAGCCCATGACCGATCATCACCCCATCTGGTATAACTCATTCTACCCCAGACATACCACAGGAAGATAAGGATCGACCATGCGTAGGCGCCAAGCTATTCTGGCATCGCCCTTGAACTATCATGGTCGATCTGTGTCCTGCACTGCAATGCAGTCTTCAGAGGACAACGGCAAAATTTAAGGATTTCAGTGTTGGGGTAGAATGAGTTAAGGGTGGTCTTTAGTTCAACCGTTTGCTGTCAGTAGCGCTATTTGTCACAATGATTCCTGCTGGAATCGCTGTGACAAAAACCGCTAGCAACAGCCTGATAGTGTCAGTTTTGTTCACAGAGACTGGATTTACAAGTCCACATTTATACAGGTTTTAAAAATGTGTCTTTTTTAATCTTAACCATGTTTTTATTGATTTAACTGATTAGCTACAATATTATCATACAAAATTGTTATGTCCAAGAAATGTGACAAGTAATGCATTCTTTTTAAACCTTTTGAATTTATAGTGGTGGAGGTGGGTCCGTTCCATTTCTTGCTTTGTATGTCATGAGGCTGTCGAACCTGATAGAAAGTAAATACGAATATGACCGATATGTTTTGTGCAGAATTAGCAGTTACAGTTAGGGGAATTGCTCAGTTTATTCAATGAATTTCAGTCATTTTTTTAAAACTCTTTTTTTAACTATTAAACTCTCATGAAGAGCAGTACTGTATAATGCCACCAAAATAGATTGTGGGCAAACAAGTAGTTAGATCAATTGCGTTCAAGCAACAACTAAAACAATGCTTTTGCTTGTGAGATTAATGTAAGTAAGTTTGAGGATGGGGGTGAGGGGCTTCATATCTGTATATGTTGATGCATGGACCTGTTAGAACACATGTACCGGTATAGTAATGAACTTCACACTCGGTTAACTCTTAAACTCGTAGAACTAAGTACTTCCATTCAATAGAAATGAAGTTATTTATTTCTGGAAGTTTAAGAGTTACAAAGAATACACTAATTAACACTTCAAGGTCTGTACTAATGCTTAACCTTTTACCTCCTGATACACTACTGCTTGAAATTAATTTGACCATGACAGTTCAAGGGTGGTGCCAGAATAGCTTGGCGCCTCGGGCGCCAAGCTATTCTGGCACCACCCTTGAACTAAAATGAGTGATCTATCTCCTAATCTGTAATGTAGCCATCATAGGAGAATAAGCAGATTTGGAAAATCAGCCTCAGGGTATAGTGGGTTAATCTGTATTTCATGTAGTTGCTTTAGGTTCTGATTGGGCTTCAGATAAATGTCTTCCACCCCTTGCTTGCAGGAAATCACCCATAGCATAATACAGTGTTTCTCTTAATCAGTTAATACCAAGATGAGTCCCATGCTGTAGTTGCATTTTAGATCGTCTAGTCTTTTGCCTGACATTTGTTGCTTATTAGATACTGTAAACTTTCATATTTGCAAGACAAGCTTTTAGGTGAAAACGACAAGTAATAGAAAAATGCCCACATGTATTTGAAGGTAAATAAAGCACTTATAAAAGGTCCATCTTAACCCGTTTAGCCCCAACACCATACAGCAGGAGACGGATTGACCATGATAATTCAAGGGTATGCCAGATTGGGTCAGTCCATTTCCAGCAACTAGTACATCATTAGGTAACACCTCCAATACTTGAGAAATGTGGCCATGGGGCTAAATAGGTGAACATGTAAGTTGGACGTAAAGTGGACATGGGGGAAGGTACTTTGATCACATTGACCAAGCATTTGACATCCTTCACATACTTGCAGTGTGTGCACTGAGCGGTCGCTTAATCTAGGCATACATTTAGTACTTTCTTACATAGAAAGTTTCACATTTTCCGCAGATGTGAAGAGTGTAGTAGATTTAGTGATCATTCTCTTTCCTGCACTACCCCACCCGGGTCTGCCCTGGGGGACTTGGGTGGGGTTAGGTATTTTTTAGTTCCCAGGGTCACCCTGGTCAGCCCCACAGGGTGGGGTTTTCTCTCTATTCTGGGGCATGTGTTTCTGTCTACCCGAGGTCCATTCACCTGTATTTGCCTTTTTTAAACTCTCCCTACTGTCTGCACTGCCTGTAGCTCTTGATATTGGATGTGTGTTGCTAAATGGTCTTAGCTTTATTTAGGCCCCATGTGTTAGGTTTATTTAATGTGTTTGACCGGCTGGCGACATACATTCAATGTTCTGTTTAGTTGGTTGTTTTTTTTTCACAAGCAGTGCAGGCACGTCCTGAGAAAGCCTTGTTGCTGTCGGGACGTTAAGCAATGTACAATCAATCTTTCCTGCACTGTCTGTGAAGATTTCACTGGTAACAGTGAGTGCATCAATCTTGTCTATATTTGTCCTTCATTTGCATAATGCAGATTTATCTTAACTTTCAGTATTATCAAATCCACAATGACTCACTGGATTGCAGGTAATATATCTTAACCCTCTTGTGTATACAGCCACCAGAGCCGATGCTTGTGTGGACAAGGGGGTTAAGTTGTAAGGATGTTTACATTTAGTCTTTTATGCATTTGTAATGAAACTAATAGTTGCTAGATCATTTAATGGAATTTTAACCCCTTCACTGCTGAGATAAACTGTGATCCAACTGCAAGAGACATAGATCCTCATGAAGCCCCTGCAGATGCGGGGGTTCATGAGGATCTATGCCTCTTGCTAACACTGCTTTTGAATCCAAGTTCCTGGTACAGCTCGTGCTCCTTGGCGTTAAATTGACAGATTTCAGAAATAAAGTCTGCGTTAACTGGCAGTGAAGGGGTTAAACTTTGTGCTTGCAACCAACAGTAATATGTTAACTTTACTAGTGGCTGCATGCACAAGGGTTAACCCATTTAAGCCCAAAGTGGCATTTCCCAAACTTTGGATGTGTCACCAAAAGATTGGTACCCGTTGCATGAGATAGATCGACCATGATGATTCAAGGGTTGTGCCAGATCAGCTTGGCGCCTGATGGTGCCAAGCTAATCTGGCACTACCCTTGAATTATCATGGTCGATCTATCTTCTGCTGTAGTGTTGGGGCTAAATGGGTTAAGTGGTATGAATGGTATAATTGATAGTAATATTTCGTAAAATGATAGGGGTTTTACAGTTTTCATTTTGATTATTTTGCTTTTGTGGTATTGTCTGCACAATCAGTAATGCACTTTCAGTCGCTTCATTTTCATAGTCATATTTTTCGCTGCATTTTAATCCTTATGAATGAGCTTTGGAAATCCATTTTGTTTGATATGCACAGGTATGTGTCTGATTAACTGTAGATATTTTCATTTGAATTTATAAGTGTACTAGGCAATGAATGTGTGGTGATTTGGGTCTTTGTGTCGATGTTGATGTGTTTGTCTTGAAATTGATTGACGGTTCATTTGAAAGTTTGATGTACAGATGTCCATAGGGTTTGTAATGATGGTGTCTGGATCAGAGCGGAGATGTTGAATAAATTTCAGCTCATTCAAGACACGCTGCATTTGTGTATGCAGCAAATGTGTGTAGCATTTGAGCTTTAGGCGTGCCGCCTGATGCAAATTTAGCAGGTTCCAAAGTCTTCATTTGCTGTGTATCCACACCAGGCATGTCTTTAGTGACTTAAACTTTATCATAGCCTTTTCATCGATTTGCCATTGAGCACTATTGTTCTCCAGTATGCAACTTGATAACCACATCACAAAATGTCACAAAAAGTTCTGACAATTTAGAATAGTCTGCTCAGCATTTTAAACAAGCTTTGTTAGCGGAGGTCAGCGTTCCTGCATGATTGGTGCGATGCCTTTGTCAGCCCTTTTAGTTAGCATGATTTGACCCATTCACTGCTGAGAAGAAAAGAACATGATCCAACTGCAAGAGACAATTGCGGGGGCTCATGAGGATCTATGTCTCTTGCTGAATTCATGTTGCTGGGGTTCTTTGGTATTGAGTTAATGAAGATTACATAAGCACAATCTACATCAATGGGCAGTGAAGGGATTAAACCATCACACTGCAGTCGTGATATGTCTAGTAGTGTTACTGTGCTGGTTTATAGACATATTGACGACGCTGGTTGGGCTTTATTGAATGGACTGAACATGAGCTTTGTGTGTCATTAAAGCAAAACATGTTTAGTATGTGGAAAGACATGGTCTAACAGCAGTTTTTTCATGATTCCTGTAGGAATCAGCATGACAAAAAATGCTACTGACATGCAAAGGGTTAACTGGGACTGATGGAAGTGTAAAGCATGCGATATATCAGGAAAAGTTGAAACCACCTCCTGGTGTTACATTGTATGCTCTATCACCCTGTCGTTCAGGGGTCGGACTGCACATGTGAATAAACCATGAGTGAGATGTGGTGTGGTTGCAAATTTCATAGTGTTTGATTGATGAAAAAGGCTGATGTGCATTTAGATTGTAAAGATGCAGTTTGGTTTGGGGAATATTTTTATAATTTTATGATGTGCTGTGTTTCACCACACATGCAGAGGGAAGAATGCATGGTCCGTTTTATTATTTTTGTCAGCAGCATTTTTCTTTTTCACATTTTATTCATGTGTAATAATATTTCTGTGATTTATTTCCTAGTGCATTTCTCTCATCATCAGTCTTCTGGTTCCTTTCTGTTCCCACACTTTTTTTCTTGTGCAATAAAGAAAGACAACTGTTACAAGACCTGTTTTGTTTTGTTTTGTCTGAGCTAAGAGCGATTTGATTTTGATTAGAGTGAGAAAATAATATGCTTCCTACATGAATTAACCGTTCGCATGTCAGCCACTTTTGTAACGGAATCGTCGCGACAAAAACCACTACCAACACGCAAATGGTTTGTTGCAATTATTCCTATACGAATCACTGTGACAAAAGGGAGACTAAGAAAGACCAATCAACTTCGTTTTGTTTCGGTCCTACGATACTGAGGGTCACATTACATAGTCAAATTTGGCCAGTTCAGGCAGTGTTTTTAAAAATAATTTTTGCCTTGTTTAAAAATTTGTAGTAGGGCTGAATGTTGGAATTTGCTGGAAATTTTTGGTTAGATGAGAGGAGACATGTTTGGTGCTTTGATTCATAACATCCCGAGCTTATCCAGTGGACAATTGTGGGCCTATGTTGAGTTGCCATTGACGTAGTGATTTGAGGGGCACGCTGATTTCAGCTGTAGGGTTGGTAAGGAATCAGGTTTATAGCCAAGAAATGAGACTGTCAGTGTGCTGTTTTTATTGTTATTTTATGCATGGCAAATGTGCAGCTGGTGGGCAGTAGTGTTTTTTTAGGGGATTGAAATATTAGGGGATGCCTGGGACTGACTATGGCTAAGAGACTGGACAATACGGAAACGGCACTGTGTTCGTGGCCTGAGATGGCTAGCGAAAGACGTTTCATTTCCAAGGAAGGTAACTCTTCACGGATACGCGTTCTGCTTGTAGCACTATCGCTACATCGGGTATCGCTATCGATTTCTGCCCACTGACGCAAAAAATATTGAAGAAGTCATGTGTGCCTTCGCATAAAAAATAGAAGTGAATTATCAGCCGTCCCAAATAAATACATGGATGGGATTTTTTTTTCCGGCTGCAGCCGGATCATCCGGGTTTTTAAAAAAATTTAAAAATTTCACTTTAAAAGTGCCCCAAGACCCTCGCTTTAGGATTCAACTTTTAGTTTTGGGTCCCACCCACGTAAATGTATGATGTGTAAACATAGCAGCTTAAAGGCAACACTCGCCAGCAAGATACATACAGATTCTTATGACCGTGCCTACTCTTGGACGCATATGAGCATATGTGACTGTTGTGGCTGTCAACGTTTTGCCTGTGTTCTCAGTTTTCATCACCACAACCCGATTAACTCATTCTACCCCATCACCGAAATCCTTAAATTTTGCTGGTGTCCTCTGAAGACTGCATTGCAGTGCAGGACACAGATCGACCATGATAGTTAAAGGGTGATGCCAGAATAGCTTGGCGCCTATAGGCGCCAAGCTATTCCGTCACCCTTGAGTTGAACTATCATGGTCGATACTTATCTTGCTGTGGTGTGTCTGGGGTAGAATGAGTTAAACTACGTAAACATAGCAATATGAAGGTAATTTGACTCAGAAATACATGTAGCGTCTCACAAGCCCCCCCCCACCCCCCCCCCCCCCCCCCCCCCCGCACTCAGCGCGGAACTCAGTCGTGAAGATCTATGCATCTTCAGGAGAGTTTTGGTCTATGCCCGGTCATAAGCGAATATTGCTAAATAGTGAATTTCATCCGTCTGATGTACAAACAAGAATATATTTATCCTCGTGAAAGTATGCGGTAACAGTGGAATGAATGTTTATTGATAGGTTCATTTGACTCTGTGCACCAGACGGAACTGAGTAGAACCTTCTGCCGTACCATCTGACAGCAGTTCCACTAAATGCCTTCAAGGTTGGCTCTAGCGCCACCATGTACTGCCCCCAGTCCTCCACCAAATAACAGCCCTGTCCAAGCCGATGTCGGTATATAGTTTTTATTTGTAACCTGGTTTTTAAATTTCCGAGTTTTCAGAACTGTGAACCCACCCGTATATGTGCCTCAGCAGATCCAGTATAAGTGAACCCGACTTTGTCGTCTTTACCAGAACGAAAGATGTGGGGGGGGGGGGGGGGGGGGGGTCATTGTGTGTCAGTGTGTTCATTTATATTATGATAAATGATGTACGGTTACTGAAAAACAAAAGACTGAAACGGCTGAAACTCACTGCAAACCACAATAGCACATCTCCCTCCCCCTCCGCCACTCAGCCTGGAAATTAAAATTGTGTGAACTGAAAAAAACAAAACTTAGGCACAGATTCTCATGTCACGGTCCTGTCACTTGCATGGCGGACTTCTGAGGATCTATGCCTTTTCCCATCTGTAGAAAGGGCCACTATCACAGGCTGTCCTAGATACATTCACTGATTCGCACCTTCTGTCTAAAATAAACATAGATCCTCATGACGCCCGCAGATGCAAAAGCTAATGAGAATCCTGCCTCTTGCCTGCCTATCATGCTGGTCCTTGCATAGAAGAAGCTGCCGAAGCTGATTGGCAGTGACTGCCTTCCTTAGTGTATTAGACAGCAATTATAAACAGACCGCTCTGATGGAAAACAGGGGACAGAAAAAGAGAATGGCGCGAGCTCACATTCAAGCGAATCAAAATGATTAGGCCGCATTTCGGAGTCTGAGTTAGAACCCCTGTATTGTAGGCTATGCTTCGCAGCGAGAGCATAATTATAACCTTAGCGATAATTTTTGACGGAGTCTATTTCTAAAATGACCCTCCCGCTTCAGTATGAATCTTATACGACATGTTGTCATATCAAGGACTTTATAGACATTATCGACCTGCCAACTTGAAAGTCGTTTCGTGAAAACTGGCGACTTTTCATGGCTGACGAAGCTTTACGACCGTACGAAGTCAGTCGTACGAGTTCACCGTAATGAAGTACACGGTACAGTCTGGTGACGTCACTAACGAAACGGGCTATGACTGAAAAGGCGCCCACTACGTTTGTCTTCTAAGTCTCCCTACTGAATAACTGCTACCGACATGCAAAGGGCTAATCATGTGTATGTGAGATGCATGTAGTATGTGAATAAAAAACAAGATGAGGATTTCAGTTCATACCAAAGTCAGTACCGCCATTTCAGTAGAGATCATTCACATGCGCCGTTTTTCTTTTAGGAACGGCATCTGCTGAGTACGGTTCAGGAGTTCATGATGTTCATATCATTATTCAGCTTATCATTCTGCTCCATTTCCCTCCTCTACAACCCAACCTATAATAATGATCAAAACTCACTGGCGCACACAAATAAAGACGGACTGACATATGGCGCTTCAGTCCGCCTGCCATTAGTACGCTCTGTCAGTGGGCTGATATCAGTAGCCACAGGACTGAATAATCAAGAGGAAGAATAGCATGAGCAGCAAAAGTGATAACGTCACTATTAGCTTCCCAAGACGCTGTGTACACAGTGACGAATTTGATGTCACAATTCAGAACTGACATTGTATAACACTGACACTGATGACCGATCTTTGCGACATTGCGGTATAACACTGACGTGTAAGTGGCACCTTTACGCCCACCGCCTGATCCTTCTCGAGAGTCGAAAAACCTTACTTTTTTCTTTCTTTCTTTTTTCTGCCGAATGAATTACCTTTTACGAAAATGTTGAAAAGGTACAAAGCTGGCTAACGAACTCATCCAATGTCAGTCTATTTCCAAGGTAGCTATATGCAAACTTCCGAGTGAATAGATAAAAAAATTACGGCCGGACTCAAATGCGGGTCAACCGACTTCAAATATAAATGGTACTAAGATATGTATATCATTGGAAAGAGGAGGAAAACACCTTTCCATTGATACCAAAATTAAGTATGTGGGATGAAAAATGAAAGAGTTATTCAAGTTTGAAGTTTTGAAGTGGTACGGCGGACATTTTGAGAAAAACGATCTTAAAGTTTTCTGTCAGTTTTCGAGCATTTTCCTTAGCAACCAAGGTCAGTCATGCACATGTTGTATGTACTGAAACTTCAACAAGACACTTATAACAATGCGTCAAATAATGGAAAGATTTAATATTCACCAAATTTGTGTAGCCTCGCGCTGGGACCATAGTCCTCCTAGTAAGGGGGTTGGGCGTGGGGGTAGCTTCCCCACCCTGCAAATAAGGAAAAACGCCGACGAAAAGACAAACAGCAATTTCTTTCCTGGAGGAGGAAGGTTCTTCTACCAGAAGATTTATGACGTCCTGTGGTGAAAGCCGGAAGTCTTCGGAAGCCACAGGACCGAGTCGCCTCTCTCTTTCCTGGGACACAACCATGGGCACATGGAATGTCAAGACGGCCATGTACCAGAGCGGCATCAACACTAAGACTGATGTAAGTGTACCTGACCTGTGCGCTCAGCATTCTTCTCTACAGCAGCGAGACGTAGAGTTTGTACACCCTTCAAGAGCGCAGACTTAACTCTTTCCATCTGCGCAGCCTGAGGAGAATCTTGGACATCACTTGGAAGGACCGTGTTCCAAACACTGAAGTGCTGGCCCAGGCAAACATTCCTAGCATGTACGCAGTCCTTTCACAAAAAACACGCCTACGCTGGTTCGGTCATGTCTGCCGCCGCATGCAGGATGGCCGGATTCCTAAGGACATTTTGACTATGGTGAGCTCGCCTCCGGCACCAGACCAGGCAGACCAGCGCTTAGATGCAAAGATGTCTGCAAGCGTGACCTGTGGAAGCCTGAATCCCTCAGACTTAGAAGCCGCCACCGCAGATCGTGCCAGCTGGCGGGTCGCAGTAAAGACCAGCATAAAGCTGAGCGAGGGAAGGAGAGAAAACCAGTGGGAGGAGAGGAGGCAGCGCAGACGAAAGAAAGAAGAGCCAGTGCCAGTAGCAAATGCAACAGACTCTGCCGCTCTCTCATTGGACTGCACTGCAAATCTTAAAACGGACTGACCCAGCAAGTGCATAAACTCCATTGTCTTCCGAGACCGAAGGATTCCTATAATTATATGTACAGTGAATCTATACCAACGTCCTAAAAATAGATGAGTCAAGTTTCCAACGCTATATAACATGATGGGGTTCTGCAAAGGATGCTGTATGCACGATCGTTGCAATTGGTCATTTTTTGCCTCAGTTGATTTTTTAGGGCAAAAACCGAACAGTAGGTCACGAAAATGACGTGGTTTTTTTTTTTTTTTTTTTTTTTTTAGGTATTTCTAGCTATTTTTGAAGGAAAAGCAGCGAATATTACTTACTTACTTACGCTTATCACCCCTCCCAGGATAAAGGCCGCCGTCGACGAGAGACCTCCAACGACTCCTGTCCTGTGCTTCTCCTTCGATTTAACTCCAGGTGGTTCCCAGTCTCTTGATGTCTGCTTGGAGGTCTCGACGCCAGGTGTTTCTCGGCCTGCCTCTTTTCCTCTTTCCCTGGGAATTCCATGAAAATTCCTGCCTTGCAATACTGGAAACTGGCTTTCTCAGACTTTTTACCAATCCATCCCCATCTTCTTCGCCCAATTCCATTCTCTCTTGTGTTCTCTCCCAGAGTCTGATGTTGCTTATCTTCTCTGGCCAGTGGATTTTCAAGATTCTTCTAAGACAACTGTTTATGAAGGTCTGTACTCTGTTGACTGTGGTTTTTGTCAATCTCCAAGTCTCTGCTCCATATAGGAGAACTGCTTTTACGTTGGAGTTGAAAATCCGGACTTCGGTGTGTTGTGCGGACAGCTCTCTGGAACTCCACACTGTTTTCAACTGGAGAAAGGCTGCTCTTGCTTTACCGATTCGTGCTCTGACATCTGCATCAGTGCCGCCCTTTTTGTCGATGATGCTCCCGAGATAGGCGAAAGACTCCATCTCCTCCAACGGGGTGCCAGCAAGCTAGACTGGTTCTTACCTGGTTGCGTTCAGCCTCATTGTCTTCCTTTTCTGCTTGTGGATGGTGAGGGCCACTTGGGACGAGATGTCAGCAAGCCTCGTGGTCTCGTCCTGCATTTGTTGACGAGTGTGGGACAGTAAAGCCAAGTCGTCTGCAAAATCGAGGTCGTCAATTTGTGTCCACTGTATTCCGCTTCTTCTCTGCTCAGTGGTCCTCTTCATGACCCAGTAGGAAGAGGAACGGAGACAGCAAACACCCCTGCCTGACGCCGGTTTAGACCTGGAGCTCCCTGATGAACTGACTTTCGTGGATCATGCGACATGTCATGCCATCGTAGCTGCTCTTGATCAGGCAGACGAGTTTTGTGGGTACACCGTAGTGTCGTATGAGTTTCCACAAAGTCTCTCGGTCCACGCTGTCAAATGCTTTCTCGTAATCCACAAAGTTGATGTACAGCGGGGAGTTCCACTCCAGAGACTGTTCTACGATGATGCGGAGAGTGGCGATCTGGTCTGTACATGATAATTTTTTCCTGAATCCTGCTTGCTGGTCTCTCAGCTGGGGGTCAACGGAGCTCTTCATTCTCTCCAGGATGATCCTGTTGAAGACCTTTCTTGGTACCGACAGCAAGGTGATTCCTCTTTAGTTGGAACACTTACCGATGTCGTCTTTCTTGGGAAGCTTGATTAGGTACCCCTTTTTCTAGTCAGCCGGCATCACCCCTTCCTCCCAGATCTTTCCAAACAGTGGGTACAGCAGATCTACTGTTGTCTCTAGGTCTGCTTTCAGAGCCTCTGCTGGGATGCCATCTGGCCCTGCTGCTTTGCCGTTCTTCAAAAATGCCACTGCTCTTCTGATCTCTTCCCGGCTGGGTCTGTCACAGCTGATGGGCCTCTGCTGGTTGGATGTTTGGGGAGTCGGGTGGGGTGGGTCTGTTCAGTAACTCTTCAAAATACTCGGCCCATCTATCGAGGTGGTCTGCCCTGTCCGCAATAGGCTTGCCTTCTTTGTCTTTTACTGGTCTTTCTGTATGGCCATACTTGCCCGACAATCTTCTGGTAATGTCGTAGAGCTGCTTCATGTTGCTGCTGCCTGCTGCCTTTTCTGCCTCTGCTGCCAGGCTGTCTATGTAGACCCTCTTGTCTGCCCTGATACTCCTTTTCACCTCGCGTTTGGCTTCCGAGTATTCCTCCTGTTCCCTTGCTTTGGCTGCTCTCGTGCGACTGTTGTTGACAACCGTTTTCTTCTGGCTTCCTCGCATCTATCTTCTTCAAGGTCTGTGCCGACAGCCTTCCTTGTGATGGTGTTTCCTGAAACCTACAGTGTCGTTGCACTGGCAGGTTGAGTTCAGCGCCTCTCTAACTGCCTTCCACTGCTGCTCGGTGGTGGCCGCCTCCTCTTCATTTAATACAGTTCTAACTTAGACTCGGAAAAGCCTAATTATTTTGATTCGATGGAATGTGCGCTCGCGCTTTCCCGCCCCAGCAGCCCGACCGAGCAGCTTATTTAACTTGCTGTCAACAAGTGATGAGTGTCATGCATTACATTGGGTAGACCCGATTCCGATGCCGAAAGAGGGTCATAGACGTAAATAAAGTGTTTAATGTATCTCATGAAGCCAAGTAGCCCCATTTGGACATATTTTATGTCTTACACGGAGACAATGGCAGGTGTTTACTGAATAATCTCGCGCAGCATCCTCAATGTGAGTGTAGCCGTGCGGCTGAATGGTGTGCAAAATGTGGGGGGAATTAAATGAGAGTCCAGATGGTAGTCATGGTTCTTTGAATTTAATTTTACCACAACATTACAAAGAAAAGCAGTACAGGACAGAAACGTAAGTCAGTTGTAAATAAAACAGAATGTAGTTGGCAACTACATCGACTGAAATGCTGGCTGGCCAAGCCGCACAAGTTGCTTGAACTGACTTCTACCGCCCAGAACCAAAGAGACTGGAATCTGGCGCTTAGTCAGCACTATATCAAGGATGGCGGGGAAACTATACTGTGTCTCTGGTCACGTAGGCCATCTACAGACAACGCGCGTGTGCTTAAAAAAAACTGAACTATCATGTTACTGCCCGTGCACAGGCGATATGGTACTAGCAGGGAACTATAGTAATTGGTGTACTCACAGCCAGCGGCTGAATGCAGGAAAGTCCAAGGTTAGGGGAAAAATTGCTATGCGCAAGTGAGGATAATTAGCAAGCCAAAACCCGCTCTGTTACATCCCCGCCAACTTTAACACTACATCGGCCTCGATGTAGAAACATTTATAACATCATCTCAAATGAAAAATCCATATAAACCATTCCATACCAAGTTTACCATAAAATACACCATGCCGGCATGGGCAAATAACCACAAGTGCATGTGCCGCTTAACGCGACTAAACAAAACAATACAAGTTCAACCCAAGTCACCCTGTTTTCAACACAGTTTAGATGCAGACTCGGAAACCTACAGTCTTTATCAAACTAAACTTTGCATTGCAATATACTGAGTTTAGGCTACAGCCATTTAAGAGCTTACCCGGGATACATAGCCTAAACAGTATGCAAAGTTTGAAAAGAAAGTCAGCCGATTGAGCCGCCAAGCCAAATGAGACTAGCAAATGAGTTACCCCCTACACTGAGCTGATCAGGATATTTCCCAGTTATCAACTCAATAGTTGAACAGACATAAAAGTCAAAACTATTCAACATGTTGAATAAAAACAACAATTCAACACAAATTAAAATTACATTAACTCATTCTACCCCAACACCGAAATCCTCAAATTTTGCCGTTGTTCTCTGAAGACTGCATTGCAGTGCAGGACACAGATCGACCATGATAGTTCAAGGGTGATGCCAGAATAGCTTGGCGCCCATAGGCGCCAAGCTATTCTGGCATCACCCTTGAACAATCATGGTCGATCCTTATCTTGCTATGGTATGTCTGGGGTAGAATGGGTTAAATGAAGAAAGAAAATACTATCGACAAGGCAGGTATAATATCCACAAGCTTCTCCAGAAGTCTTTCTCTACTGGCAGTTCCATGGAAGCACGGTGGTGGCATAGGCAAACTTAATACATAGTCTAAATGTCCACAATGGAGTGTCAAAACAAAGAACTACTAAGCGCCAACATTGTCAACTACAACACACTCATCTATAATGAACGACACAGACAAATCACTCAAATACATCAACAAAAGGTTCCTATTACATCAGGAACATCAGATCCAAACGCCAACAGATTCACATAACATCAACACAACTGTGACAAAACTGTAACATCAAAAATATGCATCAGCAACATACTAGCTAAAAAATCAACATGAGTAACATGTAAATCACAGACGAGGCAAAACATACATGTCATGACTATGCCGCTCTTGGACAACCCCTGCATAGTGTTTAGCACTAACCTGAAAGTAAATCAGCATAAAAACAACTGAATATACCAACAGCTCCGCACCGACACCTTGGTGACTTTTAGGAACACACAATGGCGGAAGAGGGAGGGGGTTTGTAGACAAAGACAATAGACAAAGCGCACATGGCAAACACAAGATCAAAATCAACTATGCACGCATGCACTACACAATAAGGGGTCTCTTTCAACCGTAAGTGGATCTATTTCAATCCAGAAGTGTGCCTACCAATAGTGCATCACTTCTCCACAAATAATATGCATGTAAATCTTATTTTCCACGGCTAAGAATTACATCGCATCGGAAACCACATCTTAAATGTGAATCCATAGAATCAAGCCTCATCACAGGCATCATAATTATATGCAACCAATGATGCATCAAGTCGAACCAAGCCATTGCGCAGACAAAGAAAACATTTCACACACTGATCAAAGGAACGCTGCTACACTGGCAATTAGCTCCAAAATGAAGTAGGGTTCAAGATCAAGACAAAGACTAAACAATACAGAAAGCGGCATAAATCACACACAGATACACCAGTAATAATACAAAACGCAATAGTACTTACAGAGGCTAATTCAGGTTCAAAGTTTCACAAATTCAATCCATAATTGTTGAAACAGCCACAGTCATAAAGGTCTAACAAAGGACGCGGATTTACATTGTCACAGCATACAACACTAACATGCTCACATCATAACGCAAAATACAAATGCATAAAACACTGAAGCATACTATTCATTTCAATCTAATCAGATACACTCACACCATGTGGATGCCGGCACCACTCAAACAGTACCATCTGGCAAAACATACACATGGGCATGAGCACTGTCTGTCCCATGGTAGCTGATGGTGGCACAAAACAGTCACACTGGTAGATCTGTCGGCCTTATCCTTGTCGGTGCCCTGCGGTGGGACAACTGGCATGGCGGTGGCCCTGCTGACCACATTACCACAAACGTTGACAATGAGCATCAAGGTTGGCAATGGGCGGTGCTGCAGTGTCGGGTGGTAGATAACTTGTGGGGGCAGCTGAGCCTGTCCATTGGCTTGAGGGTCAAGTTGTTGATCTTCGTCCGCCATCCTAAGATCAGTCTGCCGTCAACCTTGCTGAATCTCCTTCCTTCGCCCTGCCATCCGCGCCTCCCTCTGTCCTGTACTGCTTTTTCGTTGTGACTCCTTACCCCCACATCCTGCTCGCAGCGCCAGTTGTAGCCGTGCGGCTGAACTTTGGTGTGCAAAACGTGGGGGGAATTAAATGAGAGTCGAGATGGTACATGGTTCTTTGAATTTAATTTTACCACAACATTACAAAGAAAAGCAGTACAGGACAGAAACGTAAGTCAGTTGTAAATAAAACAGAATCAGTGTAGTTGAAAACTACATCGAAATGCTGGCTCAGTGGCCAAGCCGCACAAGTTCAGTTAGTCTTGAACTGACTTCTACCGCCCAGAACGGCCAAAGAGACTGGAATCTGGCGCTTAGTCAGCACTATAATCAAGGATGGCGGGGAAACTATACTGTGTCTCTGGTCACGTAGGCCATCTACAGACAACGCGCGTGTGCTTAAAAAAAAAACTATCATGTTACTGCTCGCGCACAGGAGATATGGTACTAGCAGGGAAATATAGTAATTGGTGTACTCACAGCCAGCGGCTGAATGCAGGAAAGTCCAAGGTTAGGGGAAAAATTGCTATGCGCGGGTGAGGATAATTAGCAAGCCAAAACCCGCTCTGTTACATGAGGACCAGTATCTATTCATGAGAGACAGGCAAGAGGCATGATTCTCGTTAGCTCTTTCATGAGCGGGCGGCATGAGGATCTATGCCTGCCCCAGACGGAAATAGTTGTTATTTAGTGAATGGTATAGTACAGCGTGAGACTGAGCCCTTTCTACACAGAGACAAAATCCACCGACTGGTATAACTTTGACACAAACATGAACATATTATACTTCTTACAAACTTTCGTTTCGCAAGCCATACATTTTGTTTCTGAAAAAGTTCCCGTCACAATTCCACGACTACTGTCAAATAGTGGATATTATTGATCTCATTGCATCAGTTTAGTTAACGGTCTATTTAGTCTTGTGTCGCATGCATTTTCTCTTGTTTAAATAATAATTTATTATTCGTTCAATGCTGGAACTCTGATGTAAAATGATGTAAACTTTGACAACAGTTATCTGTTTCATTATTGGCTATGCAAGATTATATTAGTGCCTTTCCCGTTTAGCAAATTACGAGGTCGCGATAGTCCATAAGCCAGTCCTGGTTAGCGTGCACCCCCTCCCCCCCCCCCCCCACCCCCCCACCCAGTACTCAATGAAATGAGTTTCAAAGTGTACCTTAGTATGTCCTGAGATGTTTAAGCCATGTTCCTCTAAAATCCTTAGAAACACACCAGAGATATAGCCGATGGCACAAGGGTACCCCCATTCACGCTCTTCGCGGATGCTAAAATGAGGTTGAGAAACATTTTCCTCTAAATAAACCAGAATATTCATTCCAGAAGCCCAAATCAGGCAATGTTATGTTAAGGCACACCTTCTGCGTCTTCCACAAAAAAACCAGAATGAACAAATATTGAATCTGTGGCTCACAATGAAGGTATTTGTGCACCCAGTAAACGGCCATTTCCGCGAAATCGAAATAAAAAGACAAAAATAATGTGTCAGATGCCTTCAGACATTTTCTATAGCACTGGCAGTCCATTTTCAGGCTTACAGCATTAAAACAGGATGTCACAATTATTATAAAACGTGAATAGGTGATGCTGTGATCACTGTGAGTGCCATGTGGTTGATTATGTATCCCTACCCACAAGTTGTAAAAATACACAAAATTAATTAGAAACAATTACTAAAGTTATTCCATTCATTTTGACCTCTCTTTCCCTATTAAGTTTCAATAATGTGAACATAAAGTTCAAGAAAAACAGGGAAAGTCGGCATCCTTTACGGTACATTCGATAGCTTTTCCCATTTAAAACTGCCGAATTGGGAATCGTGCGTTGTTTCCGATGCCCTCAGAAATTGTGTATACAACTGATAGGTCTTGTTTTAGGTTGTATTGGTTAGGATAGAGTACCACAGTTACTCCCAACCTGATGTTATGATGCTGTGATGCATTTAGGGGCCGCAGTGGCTAAATCTGCTGCCCTAACCCCATTTTACCAGTACCCAAAGGAACTCAAAATGATCACAACAATTGCTTACTCCTCTGTTTAAATATTTTTGTTGCCAGTTTTCTTAACAAAGTATACATATTGAGCATAAAAATCTGTGATCATTTCATTAATTTCAATGTCACCCGTCAATTTAATTGTAAATCTTTTCAGTTAAGGCATAAAAAAGGGGAATTGTCTGTACCAGGGGCTGCCGCTGAAGCTTCTACCGTCTGTACATTCAGCAGTCTTGTCAAACTCGGGGAAGGTGTACCTGAGGGAGATGTTGTGTCTGATGTTGTCTTTGTCTACATTAATGACATCAGTACAGCAGTACCAAGGTTAGTCTCGAACATCCTCCATGCGGATGACGTTACAGTGTGGAGCGCAGCAGAACATAAAGAAATAGCATCCTGCAGAATCCAGGATGCTGCCAATAGAGTCAGAAGCGAGACTGAAAGATGGCCACTCAAACTGAGCTAAACCATCTCTTTCAATCAGATGGAAGAGGTCACCTTGAAACTGGAGACCTTCCAATACCAAAGACAGGCAGGCCAACTTTACTGGCAACAAATAAATTACTGGATTCACGTGGAGGCCTGACATCGAAGCCATGGAAGCTAGAGCTGCGGAAAAAAAAAAGTCTCAGATGAAGAAACTGGTGGGGACCACACTGGCGCAAATTACAGCAAACACCAGCTCGGTCAGACCTTTAGTGCGGTACATCGACAACATGAAACACTGCCTGCAAAACGAACAAAATCAGGTTTGACAAAATGCAGAACAACATGGGTCATTTTCATGATGCAGTAACATTCTTAGAGCCATCTGGAGCATCCCGATTTAGGAAATGGAGGACATTGGAGCCACTGGAACGCAGAACAGCACACGCGATGAAGAGAGTGACTTTCTAAACACCAACAGCACTGGTGACTACAGGTGCAAACCAAGAACTGTCAGAAACGCCCAAGTCTCAACCGCCAACTGAAGGTCCTGCAAAGGGCTAAAACTGACGTCCTGGAACCAAGCTCAAAGATGTGTGAAGAGTTCCCTTCAGATACCTGGACATCTCGAAAGAGCCTTCTAGACAACATAAATGATGTTCCAGGACTCTTTGCCAAAGGTCGCGGCACTGCACAAAGCCATCTCGCTGGAGATAATGCACAAGCGCTACCCTCACAGAAGCTGTGCTCACATCTACACAGGCGGGTACACACAGCGGAACGAAGGAAGTGACGTGTACATCTGTTGTGCAGACCGCACTACTACCTCCCTCTCCTTACTAGCTGGCGGCAGCAGTTCCAACTATCGCACAGATCTGCAGGTGCTCAACACAGCAGCAGAGCACTAGCTAGGGTAAGGCAGCAGCTTGATCCACTGATCTCCTCGCCAGGAAGCTTCAAGATAGACATGCCCTGAATATCCGCTATGGAGACTTGCTGCGCCAAAGTCGCCAGCTTCTGGATCCGAGGCTCCGGTAGACGCACCCTGTTGAGATCGGTCAAGAACTCCATACCCAGGTGGATAAACCGGCGCGACGGCACCAGGTCCGACTTTCTCTCGTTGAGGAAGAATCCGAGACGGCGAAGCAGTGCTAAAAGAGCGTCCCTGTCCACCGCTAACGCGGCCGAGTCTTGATTCCTGAGGAGCAGATCGTCGAGATAGTTGGACGTAGGGCTCGAGGAATCCTGCCTGGCTCTGGCGATTACAGCGTCCATAATCCGGGTAAAATCCCAAGGGCTGAGGTTGAGACCAAAGGGTAGGGCCCGAAACTGGCAAACGACCCCGCCAAAGGCGAAACGTAGATAACGCCGCGAGGCGGGGTGCATGGGAACGTGCAGGTATGCGTTGGAGAGGTCGAGACTGACCGCATAGTTCATAGGTTGTACCGAAGCTCGTAAGGCTCTTGCCGTTTCCATACGAAAGGAGGGGGCGACAATGAACTTATTCAGGGCGTAGAGGTCGATGACCGGTCGCCACTTGCCTCCAGGCTTCGGGACCACGAAGAGCCGACTGTAGAACGCCGGGGAGTCCTGTCGCTCCACTACTTCCGTGGCTGCCTTTTGAAGTAGAGCGGCAATTTCCCCTTGAAGAGCGTCCGCCCTGTCCTGTTCGGCTGGCATGTCTGTCCACAGAGGCGAACATCTCAAAGGTGGGGGAGTCGAAAACGAGATCTGAAGTCCGAGTGAGACGGTGTCAAGAATCCAAGGGTCCTCCGGCAACAGCGACCACCACTCGTCGCTGTGCCTCAAAAGCCTCCCGCCGACTGGAGGCCTTGAAGGGGTAGGCGTGGGCGGCGTCGGGGGGAAGTCACTGGGCCCTCCCGCGCCCAGGCCTCCGGGCGCTCCGGGGCCAGGCAGGGGTCGAGGCCTGAAGAGGGCGGGCCCGACCAGCGGGGGCCTGTGGTCTGGTTCTGGGAAGTAGTCTGGGAACCAGTCGGGTGGAAGGTCTGAAGCTCCGCAGGGCGCGATCTCTGTCCCTGCGAGAGGCTGGAAACCGGGCGGGATCCGATCTAGGAGCGCTCGGCCACAGGTCCTTGGCAAAGTCCTGCACCTCTTGCCAGGTGGAGCCAAAGAGGAGGGGGTCCCCCAGGGGGGCACGGCGCAGCTGAGCCATGAAGGTCGGAGGGATGCCCGGGCAAGTCTTTAGCATGGCGTCCTTTCTCATCAGGTCGCAATTTGCCGCCGCCGCCAAGGAATTGGTCGCGATGTGGTGCACTGCGCGATTAGCTGTGACGGCGATAGAGTGGACGTAACGCGTAACCGGGACTCATTCGGACGCTCCCAAAACTCCTCCACACTCCTCACCATCGCCTGAGTGGTCAGGTCCAAAAATCTTGCACACGCCAGAGAATTGCGAACGAGACTTGCGGTGTGCTCTAGTCCGGGGGGGGGGGGGGGGGGGGGGGGGGAAGAGAACTGACGGGCCGGCACCTTTCCTCCAGCTTGCAACTGCGCCACCGAGTCCACCGCTGGGAGGGGGCAGGAGAAGGCTTGAGAATGTCCCGCGTAACAGGCTTGCCGAAAATTGATATCGACGCCCGACGGCCAACGCGTGTCCGCGAAGAACCCTCTGTCACGCAGCTTGCCTTGGGACAGGTGCTCATTAAAGGCGTTCATCAGATCTCTAAATCCCGGGGGCTGAGGAAGAGTCTTGAAACGCTTCACCTGAAGCGGTGCGTCGACCGAGGCCGCGGCCTTAATCTTGAGCGGAGGCGAAGGTGGGCATCCCTCCAGGGGAAGAATAGCCGAGATCAACTGCGCTGCCTCGTCTAAAGCCCGTGAAGTGTCAGACGCGCCCGACGTCTCTCCTGGCGTGTCCGACATGGAAGCGCTGCGGGGGCGCGGTTCCAGCGGGAAAATGGCGGACGCCGAGTCCTCCGGATACGAACTGAGGACGTCTTCGTTCCCCTCCGCGGGGGACACTGCAACCACCTCACGGCGAGGAGAACCAGTGTCCGCAGACCAGTAGGGTCTGTCAGGGGAGCGCTCAGGAAGTCCGCGTGGTGAGCTAGAGACAGATGAAAGGCGAGCGGAGCGCGCGCGCCGCCGAGGTCCGGGCACTACTGTAGCGCTGACCGGAGGTCCTGCACGGACGACGAGGGACGGGAGACGGCCCGAACGCAGAGCCCGCGAGGCCGTTGAGCGCGCCGGGAGAAGGAGACCCGCGGCGAGGGGTAGTGCTCCTCCCGAAGCAGCGCGGGCTCGAGCGCCACTCCGAACTCGGAGGCCTGCGAGCGCCGACAGTGGCTGACGGACGGTGTCTAGAGGAAGCAGAGACTCCCGTGTGCCCTGTCGCTCGGCCGCCCCTTGCGGAGATTGATTGATTAAACATTGCTTAAGGTCCCGACAGCAACAAGACTTTCTCAGGACGTGCCTGCACTGCTTATGAAAAAAAAAAAAATAATAAAAAAAATAAACAGAATATTGAATGTATGTCGTCAGCAGGTCCAATACGTTAAATAAACCTACAACATGGGGCCTAAATAAAGCTAAGACCATTTAGCAACACACATCCAATATCAAGAGCTACAGGCAGCGCAGACAGTAGGGAGAGTTTAAAAAAGGCAAATACAGGTGAATGGACCAAGGGTAGACAGAAACACATGCCCCAGAGTAGAGGGGAAACCCACCCTGTGGGGCTGACTAGGGTGACCCTGGGAACTAAAAAGTAGTTAACCCCACCCAAGTCCCCCAGGGCAGACCCGGGTGGGGGCCCCTTGCGGAAGGCCACTTCTTGCCAAGGACCATGCGAGACGGGATGGTCATTCGAAGCTCAGCAGCGGAGAAGAGAAGACATGCGAGACGGGATGGTCATTCGAAGCTCAGCAGCGGAGAAGAGAAGACGTGCTCCAGTGTGCAGTGAAGCAGATCGCAACAGTGTGCTTGATGTACTGTGTAGCACTGAGGCAAAGAGTGATAGATATCCGCGGTGACGGAGCTGTAGGTAGCTCCCGTCACCAACTAGATTCTAAGTAGGAAGGATTCTAAACACTGAGGATAGACAGACTGTGTTAAGATAGAATAGGCTGCAGGGATCCTTGGCCCGATAGGTATAGTTAAATTAGAACTGGGACGGCCACATTTACCGACTTCACAGGACTTCTGATCCACGATCGGTTTGATGTCAGGTATGGACGTCCCACTCAATATATCGCTAGTTTGTATGGTGCACTTGTATTAGTGCCACTAGTGTAAGCTAAATTAAGATAAACAACACGCTTACACTGAAGTTTTAAGTTTACTTGGGCGCCATAAACGCCACGTGCTAAGTGGTAATAGCCCCCAACAGCTGAAGGAAACAACGCTTACGCTTGAGCTTTCCGGCTTACGCTTGTGTCAATACTAAGTAAATTTAGCTTACGCTTACGCAGAGGCTTACGCTTAGCCTACAATTAGCTTTAGCTTACGCTAGACGATAACCAGGAAAGCCGCGGGCTGGCTAGGGTCGACCCGTGGTCGAAAGACAAAATGGCCACCCAAGAGGGCCATTTGAATTCAAATTCGAACAGCCGAATGGCCGCGCCTGGAGACCACGCTGACTCGTCAACCAATAGCGGCTCGAAGGCGAACAAAGGTCAAGACAGTAAGGCCCGCCTGACTAGCAACCGACCCCCCCCCCCCCCCCCCCCAGGGGGAAGGGCCCATTACACCCTAGACATAGCAATAGCCACCAACACCATCGCCAACACGGCACAATGGCAAGTAAACAGCGATAATCTCGGAAGCGATCACTTCCCGACACTCGTCACCATAAGTAGTAGGGGTGAACTCCCCCAGCATGATCGCACCGGGGTCCCCTTCAAAATTAACACCAAAAGGACAGACTGGGACAAATTTTCTGAGCTCACAAGGTTCGCATCGGCATGGGATGAAGAGCCTACCATAGACACCAAAACGGCCCACATCACAGACCAGATTATCCGAGCAGTCAAGGAGAGCACCCCCACCAGATCGGATAATGGGAAACCAGCGAAATCCTGGTGGAACAAAGACTGTGACCACGTTGTAAAAAGTAGGAAACGAAAACTACAAATCTGGAAAAAGCATAGAACGCCCGAAAACCGAATAGAGTACAAACGTGCCAAAACAATAGCCGACAGAACTATTAAAGAAGCCAAGAAAGCAGACTGGCATGCCTTCACATAATCACTCAATATTAAATCCCAAATGAAGGAAAGCTGGCACAAAATTAAAGCCCTTAATAACGGTCCAAGATCAGACATGCCATCCCTAAAAACTGAGAATAGGGTGTACGCTACCGAACAAGAAAAGGCAGACATACTAGCCCACACCTTCAGCATGGCCAACTCGAACGAAAATCTAACAGCAGAATTCAAAGATCTTAAACCACACATTAGTCAATGTTTCGAAAGACCCACTTGGAAAGAGAATTATGAACTAGACAGCGAAATTTTAATCATGGAACTAACAAAATACGGGGAAGGGCAAAGCCCCAGGAGCGGACTTAATTACATACAAAATGATTAAAAAAAAAGTCACCCATCTATGAAACAAGCCATAGTAACCCTATTTAATGATATATACACTAGTGGTCAATATCCCACCCAGTGGAAAAAGGCAATAGTATTCCCACTCCCCAAACCCGGCAAACCAACATACCAACCAGGGAGCTACAGGCCCATAGCACTAACATCTCAACTGGGAAAATTATTAGAGAAAATTCTCAAAAATAGACTCATTGTCACACTGCGAAAAACAACACATCCTACCACCCCAACAGAGCGGGTTTAGGAAAAAACGCAGCACATTAGACCATTTGGCCTCCCTACAACAAGAAATTCTAAACACCCACCGGGAAAGGAGAACCGAACTGGTGGGAATATTCTTAGACATAGAAAATGCCTATGACATGGTATGGCACGAAAAATTGCTCAGTAGGATGGGTGACCTAGGGATATCCAACAAAATGTACAACTTCGTCCAAGCCTTCCTGGCCGACCGTCGGATAGCTGTCAGATTAGGCAACGCGATATCCAAAGAATACACCCTAGATAACGGGGTACCCCAAGGATCGGTACTCAGCCCCCTCCTATTTACACTCCTACTCACGGGTCTACAACACGTAGTCAGGAACAGTAAAATAATGCAATTTGCAGACATGTCCCTAACAGGAAAAATCACGAACAAATGGAAAGGGAATAAAATGGAATTAGTGGGACTTCAAGAACTCCAACAAGACCTGACAAGAGTGGAGAAATGGCTAGTAAGAGCAGGCCTAAAAATCCCTACTCAAAAGACCCAGGCTATCATATTTCAAACCAACCGCGCCAAAAGATACAAAATAATAACCCCCGTGCCTCAGCTTCAAATCGACGGGACCAACATAGAATACAGCAAAGAAGTCACTTTCCTAGGAGTAATATTCACACACAATAATAATTGGGCACCATATGTAAACCAAATCTGTCAGTCGGCCAGGAAAGGAATCAACCTAATGCGCAAAGTTAGCGGAGCAGACTGGGGCACGGACCCCAAATCACTTCTAAATCTATACCACGCATACGTGATGTCCAGGCTACTTTATGCAGCCCCCCCCCTCCTCACCAACCTCAATAAAAAGCTAACCAAAAACTCCTGACAGTCCAGGTCGGGGCCCTGAGGGCGGTCTTGGGAGTCCCAAGACATACCCCCAACCTCCTTGTACTGGCGGAGTGCGGCCAGAGACCCATCATAATAGCAGAAAGAGCAGCTAACCTCCTCTACAAAACAATAGGAATGCCGGACGAGCACCCGGCCAAACAAACCCTAAACACCAACCACACACCAAAATGGGAACCCACCCAACAACCCCAAATAAAAAGAGTGGTACAGAAGCTAGAAGAATCCATAAATCTTAAACTACCAAATAAAGTACCTAACCCACCAATAAGCGTACCACCATGGAAACTACCCCAAATAGAAGTAGACCTGGACCTAACCAAGCTCCAAAAAGAAATAGACGGGCCCAAAATGAGACTAGAGTTCGACGTACAAAGAACAACTACGTATAATAACTACACCATCATCTACACAGATGGATCCCACGACCCACGCACACACGCAACCGGACTAGGTATCCACGTTCCCCACAAATCGGACAGTGCCATCAAACTACCGGACCACACGGCAGTCTTCACAGCTGAACTCACGGCAATCCTAGGAGCCATCAAAGTAATAAAAGCAGACATGAAGGCAGCCAAACAAATTCCCACAGCCTCTGATTCCCCATCAGCGATCCAGGCGATCCAAAACCTGGACTCCTCCCGAGAAGACCTAACATATCTTATTAGACTCAGAGTAGCGGAACTCACAGAGTTAGGCCAGGAAATTAAGTTCATTTGGGTTCCCTCCCATATAGGGATCCCAGGTAACGAGAAAGCAGATAAAATAGCGAAGAAAGGCCTCGACCAAGAATCGACCTTCTTCAACCTACCCATGTCGGCAGCCGAAAGATCAAACGACCTCCGGCCAGCCTTTCAAAATCTATGGGAAAAGGAATTCCATCACTCAAAAAGAGGTAGACGTAAAGGCCTCACAAGGGTCCTAAACAACGTACCCCTCCTACTTTCAGGCAAAAGGAAAGACCAAACCCGACTAACAAGAATCAGATTAGGGGGCGAGAGATACCTGGTCCACCCCAACCCAGTCATATGTATATGCGGCCACCTCACAACAGAACATGTACTCCTAGACTGCCCAACCATAAACCACGCCAGAGCTAGACTAGAAGACATATGAAACTCACCCCTTACACTGGAAGGTCTCATAAACCCCACCCCAGACACCTGGCACACCACTGACCACAAACCACACAATACAACTACTTAACAAACACCCCCTGATCCAACACATCTAAACAAACGACCCGTCACTGACAAGAACGAAGGAGACTCAACTCTCCACACACCCCACCCCCACGACTCGACCCCCCCCCCCCCCCTCTAGGGCGCGGGCGGCCATGATACTAGATTAAATTTTTTTTTTTAAATAGCTTGATTGATTGATTGATTGTACATTGCTTAACGTCCCGACAGCAACAAGGCTTTCTCAGGACGTGCCTGCACTGCTTGTGAAAAAAAAAAACTATACAGAAAATTGAATGTATGTCGCCAGCCGGTCAAATACGTTAAATAAACCTACAACATGGGGCCTAAATAAAGCTAAGACCATTTAGCAACACACATCCAATATCAAGAGCTACAGGCAGTGCAGACAGTTGGGAGAGTTTTAAATAGACAAATACAGGTGAATGGACCAAAGGTAGACAGAAACACATGCCCCAGAATAGAAAGGAAACCCACCCTGTGGGGTTGACCAGGGTGACCCTGGGAACTAAAAAGTACCTAACCCCACCCAAGTCCCCCAGGGCAGACCCAGGTGGGGGTTTTTAAAATAGCGATGCGCGGGCATCAGCGACAGAGCCAGAGTGACCCCCCCCCCCCCCAACCCCATGGACCACCCCTTCCGGACGAAATCAGCGCCAGCTGGAAGTCCTTGTCTCTTCAATAATAGCATAGCATAGAGACGGGATGGGCTCTACCGGCCATTACTATGCGGAGATTTGGGTGGCGCGGGGGCTAAAGGAGCTACAATGCTACGCACTGACCTGGTATCATCCAAAGGCGTGGTAGAATCCTTAGCCCCCGGGCGGCGTCGCGGATAGAACTCCCAAAGCTGCGACCACTTCCGCTCCTTCCACTTCGCGCACAGGGCGCAGGGACGGGCCGAAGAGCAGCCGGAACAGGGTAGACACAACTTATGAGAATCCGCCGGTCACTGAAAACCCTTTCTCTTGCAGGTGCAAAGCTGTGCGCTGCAACACAAAGCATAAGCCATGAAGCAACCGCGCGGGGCCAGCCGCGAAAGGCCCCGTGAACCGTACTCACAAAACGGTCGAGGGCAAGCCCAGACTCAGTCGAAAGCAAAGTCCGAAACCAATTTCGAAGCCGTTCGAAAAAATTTCCAAGGGATGTTCCGACGGTGCTGTAAACGGTCCGTTTAGCCGTAGGCATAACCCGAGGTCCTACCTCGCCATCTTCTAGCCACTAGGTAAGTAATAGGAAGTAATGTAGTCAAAATCAACAACAAATCCTAGCGGAAGTTCAGTCTCCTACAGACATGAGCAAAGCATGGAAAGTTGTTAAAAAACTTAAAAATAAGTATAATCCGTCCCCTGTACCACTGATAAATAATGGGGGAAAATATAATACATATCAAGAGAAGGCTGACATATTCGCTGAAACTTTTGCGGCTGTCAGCTCTACTGAAAACGTAACACCGATTGCTCAAAATTTCCGTTATACTGAAGAAAGTACGCCAGCTTTTCAAAATCCATCTGTGTTGCCATTAGCCGGCTCGGACGAGTTAAACTTCCCTATAACTCTGAGCTGGACACTGCACTATCCCACGTGAAGGGTACTAAAACCTCACCTGGCCCAGATGAGATTACATATATTATGATAAAGAGACTCCCACTTGAGGGAAAAAAGGTACTTCTAAATTTATACAATCAGTGTGACAGAGAGGGTCTACTTCCACAAACCTGGCAACATGAAATTGTTATCCCAATAATAAAACCGAAAAAACCTAGAAATTTAACTACGTCATTTCGGCCCATAACTCTCACATCGCATGTGAGTAAGATATTTGAGCGCCTCATAAAAAATCGCTTCGAATATTACTTAGAAAAAAATAAAGTAATACCTGTAGTTCAAGCAGGATTTCGAAAAAAAAGATCAACTACCGATCAATTATATGCCCTCTCGTCAGCTGTAAAACAAGCTTTCAAGAGAAAGTCTAAAGTTATGGCCTGCTTTATCGACGTCAAACGAGCGTTTGACGTCGTCTGGCACCAAAAACTGTTAAAAAAACTCAAAATATTAGGTCTTATGGCAGTATATTCAATTATTTTCATAATTTTCTTAAGCGTACACTGCAGGTCAGGTATGGGCAGGCCCTCTCTGCTATACATAAAACTGACTGCGGGGTTCCTCAAGGTACCTGCCTTGCTCCACTTCTCTTTAATGTTATGATGGCCTATCTTAAATCCAAACTTGATAAGTATACCAATAATACATTAAAAATATCTCAATATGCCGATGACATCGCCATATGGAAACCTGTTAAAACAGTTAATCTCCGTGATAGGGAAATAGCCAAAGAAAAGTGTATCAAATTTCAAACTGCGATTAACGAAATTCAAAAATACTTAAATAAGCATGGATTTGAACTATTTTATTATTACATGGTATTTATATGGCGCATTTCTCATATTTATAATAAATTTATAACTCAATGCGCAGAATGTAGCCGCGAACAAGAACTAGCCCCCGATAAAACACAGTTGATAATATTTAGTCCAAATAAAGTTAAGCTCCAAAAACAAATTACTATCACTAATGATAATATTAAGTATTCCATAACTCCTTTAAATCAGATTAAATTTTTGGGGGTGCTGTTTTCATCTACTCTAAATTGGAAGTTACATATTAATCATCTTATTCGTACGGCTAAGGGTGCAATAAATTTAATCCGAATTCTTAGGCACGAGGCATGGGGCAGAGACACCAAATTGTTGGTGCACCTGCACCATGCCCTGGTGCGGTCCAACTTAAGTTATGGAGCCGAGTGTTTTTTTTTCGGCTTCTAAACATGATTTTAAAATGCTCGAGCGAGCAGAAATGCGATCTCTTAAATGTATTCTGGGTGTACCCCAACATGCTTCAAATAGCGCAGTATATGCTATGACCAATATCTTACCGCTCGACATGTATAGATTAAAATGTTGCACCAAATATGCTAACCGTATTTTTGAAACAGCCAACAGCGCCCAAGAGACTTATTCAAACGAAATTAAAATGGATCGGCTAGAACAATCCTGCTTAGCAATACAGAAACGCAAGGTACAACCTTCACTCACGTCTACAGTAGGTGCAGTACTGGAGCTGGCTGGAGTGGTGCCTGACACTATCCTCCCAGCTCCCTTAGCTCCTAGGTCTCCATGGACCCTCCATATGGCTACTATTAAAACGGAGATCCCTGAAATTACAAAAAAAAAGTAATATATATTTACAGAAATCTAAAACATTAGAATACCTGGAGGCCACCTACCCGCACGCTATCACTGCCTATACAGACGGATCCGTCAGTGAGGCTGGTGGGGTGGGGAGTGGAGTTTTTATTCCAGCCCTGGGGAAAATGCTAAGCTATTCGCTGGGCGGGGGCTGGTCCATATGCACGGCGAAGCTTGTGGTCATCCATGTACCAGCTCCTGGTCTGCACGGACTCCAGGGCTGCATTACTAAGTTTAGTATTAGGAGAAAGATCAGTCCGACCCGATATAGTGATAGAAATTAAAATGGTCATTCATCAGTTAATCAGCCGAGGGGTTACGGTTGCCCTCCAGTGGGTCCCGTCACATGTCGGTATTCTTGGCAACGAGGCCGCCGGCAGGGCTGCTCGTACCGGCGCAGTTGGAGGACCCGGTGCCCCAACCGGTCCGGCTCCCGCAGGCCGCACTGAGGGGAGGCAAATATTCTAATAGTAAGCAAATCAGAGAAATTCTATTCCTCTAATCGAAAAATTCTTGCAGAGAGCTGTCCGGGCGTCCTTGCCTACAAGATCACTAAAGATCATTGTATCTACAAAATGCCTTTTTCTATCGATATAATTAATCGAATATGTACAAATAGCTGGCGGACTCGTCTGTCGGATCCTGTGTGTCGCTGCGGCGGGGGCCGCTTCACCCCGGATCATGCTATCCTGGAGTGTGAGGCCTTAAGAGTCTCCGCAGAGTGTGCGGAATTGCGACTGAGGTATCCCTCTGTAACAGCCATACACACTATTTTAGAATTGGCCGATCCCGACACTGTTGTCAGGGTCGGCCAAATCATGTCAAAACCGCCCCTAGATAAATTAATATGATGTCGATGCTGCCCTATAGCTAAAACTTCTATTTTTAACATCTGTGTTCGGTATCCAGGGACTGCCTTTGGCGCGGCTCCTTGTGACTACCTATTTCTTTCCAAATACTAAGCATTAATGTACTGAAAACTGTACTGATACTGATTAAGTGCCTGGTTTGACACCTGGCCCGTGCTCGCTTGCAAATTTTTCTTCTCTCTTTTTTGAATAATAGACCATCCTTAATCCTCTCTATTTTATTTTGATCGTAGTCCTTTCTTTTTTTAACCTGATCTTAACAGTGGTCCTGAATTTTATCTATGAGAAATTAAAGAATGTTTTTGTAAATATGTATATATAACGACCGTTGTTTGGGTAAGAGAGACGATAATAATCATGAGTGATATGTGTGTTTTATGTATTGTCAACTAAAGACCAAATGGTTAGTCCCCGATCACATATGTGCCAGCGGGACACAAAAAGGAATAACTAACTAACTAACTAGTCAAAATCGAAGCGAGAGGTGAACCGTTCACCGTTCACGGTGAAGCTAAGGGTACAACTGGCGGGTACACGGCTCACGTGATTGGATGGAGGGAGGGGAGACTACTCGGGGATTGATTGATTGATTGATTGTACATTGCTTAACGTCCCGACAGCAACAAGGCTTTCTCAGGACGTGCCTGCACTGCTTGTGAAAAAAAAAAACAAAAAAAAAACAGAACATTGAATGTATGTCGCCAGCCGGTCAAATACATTAAATAAACCTACATGGGGCCTAAATAAAGCTAAGACCATTTAGCAACACACATCCAATATCAAGAGCTACAGGCAGTGCACACAGTAGGGAGAGTTTTAAAAAGGCAAATACAGGTGAATGGACAAAGGGTAGACAGAAACACATGCCCCAGAATAGAGAGAAAAACCCACCCTGTGGGGCTGACCAGGGTGACCCTGGGAACTAAAAAATACCTAACCCCACCAAAGTCCCCCAGGGCAGACCCGAGTGGGGGACTACTCGGGGAACATGGCATGGATACAACTCTCTGAGTTACGCCCCTTGTCGTATAGGTACACACCGGCAAGGGTGCTTAGGCTGAAATCGGGCCAAGGGGTATATTCCACATAGTAATGCCATCGGTAATGTATTTTGAGGAAACAAAGCTATCATTCACCACGAACGTACCGTAAAGAATGCCGACTTTCCTTATTTTCTTGCACTTTATGCTCACATTATTGAAACTTAATAGGGAAAGAGGGGTCAAAATGAAATGGAATAACTTTAGTAATTGTTTCTAATTAATTTTGTGTATTTTTACAACATGGGGGTAGGGATACAAAATCAACCACTGTGGCACTCACAGCATCACCTAGTTAAGTTTATAATAATTGTGACATCCTGTTTTAATGCTGTAAGCCTGAAAGTGGACTGCCAGAATGTCTGAAGGCATCTGACATTATTTTTGTCTCTTTTATTCCGATGATTTCGCGGAAATGGCCATGTACTGGGTCCACAAATACCTTCACTGTGAACCAGAGATTCAATATTTGTTCGTTCTGTTTTTGCAGAGGATGCAGAATGTGTGCCTTAACATAATATTGCCTGATTTTGGAAGGAATTCCGAGATTTATTTAGAGGAAAATGTTTCTCAACCTCATTTTAGCATCCACGAAGACCGTTAATGGGAGTACCCTTGCGCCATCGGCTATATCTCTGGTGTGTTCATAAGGATTTTCGGGGAACATGGCTTAAACATCTTAGGACATACTAAAGTATAAAACCCATCTTATTGAGTACTGGCGGGGGGCGGGGGTTTGGGGGGGGGGGGGTGCACGGTATGGACTGGCTTATGGAGTACGAGGCCTGTGCAGCAAAAACACCAACTCACCGTCAGAGAGAGAGAGAGAAGGAGGGGGGGGGGGGGGGGCATGTGCAGACAGTAACAAAGCTCCGAATAGCTCCAAGAGGCAGAGATCCTGTGAGTTTCCTGCAGAGTGCGGAGGTTCATAAGAATCTGTCTCTTTCTGGTTTGAATTTATACCTCTATGTTGCTATGTTTATGTAGGTTACCGCCCGGGAAAATCAAAGGCAAAATTAATAGTCGCACAGTTGCAAGAGATATATATGCTCATTAGCATCAGACAGGCGCGGAGCTTAAATGAATCTGTATGCATCCTGCTGCCTAGTGTTACGTCTATGTCGTTATGTTTATGTAGCCAGTATGCACTGGATTTTTATCATCCACCGGGCACACTCGCGACGGCTGTCAGCAAGGGTCTTATTAGGCAACTGCTCCTCTCAGTGTTGCGCAGAGAATAGCGCGATAGGAAAGCCCACTGCCAGTCTAGGTTCACGGCAGTGCAAACTCGAGTTTGGAGACTAACTGTACTAGCTCCTGTAGAGCTTGAAACCTGTTGGACAGCACCAGTTTGAACTCTTCTCTCACTCCAGTCTCTCTCAGGAGGCCTACATTATAGCGCTGGCTTCTTGTTGTCTCTGTGCGGCTTTTCTTTAACTTCAGCTTTATTCTTAAGGTAAGCAGATGGTGGTCTGAGGCCACATCCGCTCACCTCCTCAATCGAACATCTTGAAGGGATCTTCTAAATTCAGTTCTTGCAGATAATTATGGTCTATTTGGTTCTCTGTAGTATGGTCGGGTGAGACCCAAGTTGCTTTGTGAATTCTTCTGTGTGGGAAGATGCTGCCTCCAATGACAAATCTGTTTAGAGCACAAAAGTCTACAAACCTCTCCCCGTTCTCACTCATCTCCCCTAGTCCAAGTCTCCAAAACCACGTCTTCGTATCCGGTGTTGTCCTCCCCTATTTTGGCATTAAAATCGCCCATGACGATGGTGATGTCTCGCGCCGCACATTTCAGTGTCCACAGCACTCTGGAGTCGGTCGTAGAACTTTTGTTTCTCTTCCTCGTCACTGTCATTAGTGGGCGCTTAACACTGGATGACATCGAGCTTAATCTTTTTCCTGGTTCTAAAGGCTACTGTGATAATTCTTATCCCAAGAGGTTCCCAGCCCATCAGCGCTCTCTGTGCCACTGGTGACAGCATAAATGCTACACCTTCTGTATGGGGGGCACTTTCCTCTTCATGTCCGGAATACAGAATCATCTCCCCACTTGTCAGCCTTTTCTTCCCAGACTGCGTCCATCTGGCTTCACTGATAACTAGCAGGGCAAGGTTTTACTTTTGCATTTCCGCTGCTATCTGGGCGGCCTTGCCGCTCTGGTACATGGTCTTGAAATTCCATGTGCCCATGATTGTGTCCCTGGTCTTGTGGCTTCTGAAGACTTCCGGCTTTCACCCGACGTCATACATTTTCTGGTAGAGTTGAGAACCTTCCTCCTCCAGGAAAGGCCAATGCTGTTGGTCTATTCGTCGGCGTTTCTGTAACTATTTCCTTATTTGCAGGGTGGGGAAGCTACCACGCCTCTTACTAGGAAGACCAGGGGTTTTCTGTCGGGGTCTCCTTCCCTTAGACCATGTTGGTTCACGGCACCTTATTTCATTCGGTGCACCCCTCTCACGAGGGACCCCTTATCCACCACCCAGGGGACGTGCCTCAACGCTGTATGGTCCCAGCACGAGGAAAGCAGCGAATATTTTGTTCAAGAATGGCTGGACTGCATAATGGTGCACTAATCTCAAATTACCCAAGATAGGCCCCAACCTCTGTGCGACGTATCACACCTTACGTGGGAACAGGTACCAATTTTCCGCTCTTCCGCGTTCGGCAGCCACATGAACCTCCAAGTGCACGAGGAAAGCAGCGAATATGTTGTTCAAGAATGACTGGACTGCATAATGGTGCACTAATCTCAAATTACCCAAGATAGGCCCCAACCTCTGTGGGACGTATCTCACCTTACGTGGGAACAGGTCACAATTTTTCGCTCTTCCGCGCTCGGCAGCCACATCTCCAAGTGCACGCGGTCAAGTTTTCATGACTGACTTCTAATGCGCGCACGCAGGCATGAAACCGTTTTGCTCAATACAACACAGCCCCCTTTTCGTACTATTTCTGTATCTTTATCAGGTGTGATAAATCGGGGGTAATGGAGTACTGACATGTTGTCACTCCGGTACACCAATACACCCGCCCCATATGTTGACATTGATCTCTGTTCAGTTCAGTTTATCAAAGAACTCCAAAGTGAATAGAAAGAAGAAACGGGGGTCAAGAGGAGGAATTAGAAACAGACTAAAGACACAAGGGTGTCGATTATCGCTGCCCGCTACTGATTACACTTTCCAACGCCGGTTCGTTCGTTACAGAACAAAATGGATGAACTCATTTTGCACTAACACAATATGGCAGTGATTTTCGTCGATGTAGTCTGTTTTTCTTTACCGAGTCGTGGTTGACTGAAAATGTGTTTACCATAGACCTAAATGGATACATGACGATTCGATGTGATAGAGATGCCAAGAAAGTAGAGAAGCAGATAGGTGGAGGGCTGTGTATGTTTGTCAATAAGAACTGGGCAACACTGTACGCCGTCAGAGAAAGATTTTGCACGATAAACTATGAGATTCTGACCAGTGTGTCATTCAGACCTCACTACCTACCACGAGAATTTGACCAAGTGACAATTCTCCTTGTCTACTGACTTTCCGGGCCCGGACTTCTCGTTGGCTGCACGGAACATATAGCTAACAGCTACAAGGCGGCCTGAATAGGTAACAAGACCGCATCCCGTACTTGGGTGATTCCAATCGATGTGACATTAGTAAAGAACTACCAGATTTGCATCAGTTTGTCACGTGTCCAACAAGAGAAAATAAAACACTCGATCAGTCTTTGCTACGGAAATATCATCCCTGACGCATATGTGTCAAATCCGGTGCCCCCCCCCCCCCCCACCCCCCTCCCACTGGCCGGGGAGATCAGACCATAACGTTGGGGAGATCAGACCATAACGTTGTGCACTTACTGCCCAACTATCGACAAAAACTAAAACGGGAAGGTGTACAAACACAGTCACTGAGTAAAACAGTGGACCCGTGACTTGACAGAAACTCTCCCAGGCTGCTTTGAAGCGAGTGCCGACTGGAATGTATTCTTTGACAGTTGTAACACTGACAAAGATGCTCTTATAGTATATGTGACCTTTTGTCAAGACACTGTTGTCTATCAAACAAGTGCGCGTTTATCCTAACAATAAACCCTGGATTAGTAAACAGCTGAAACAGTGTCTAAGTGAAAAGAAAGTAGCGTTTCTGCAGGGGGACAAACAAGAAGTCTATCAATTAGAGAAGGACTTCAGGAATAAAACAAAAGCTGCCAAAGTGGAATATAAAAATAAGGTCGAGCTGGGGTTCACAGCGGGAAATGCTGGAGAGGCATGGAAAGGGCTTAGTACCATGGTGGGAAGAAACGAACCTAAACAGCAGATTAAGTATTCAGATCCTGTTAGCTTCGCTATCGATCCGGCCAGCTGAACACTTTCAGTTTCTATGCTAGTTTTGATGTGCGTGATTTCAGGAGTGAGTGTGACTGATAAGCTGTGTCAGTCAATAACTCCATCCCAGGCGGATGTGTGTGAAGATGAAGTCAGTGGTGAAAGATTCTTTTCACGTGTTAAAGGTCCTGGTTCAGCAATTAGTGTGTAGAGGACAGCGAAAAAAAAAAGTCAAAGTCCCTACCTGACACAGAAAGTCAGTGCAACCCTGACAGGGCCCCGTTAGATGGGGTCCCCGAACACGCACGTTACTATAGCTGCTGTAGAGTGTCAGACGTCCCTGACGGCTGTCACAGTTCACGCAAACAGGTATACACCACCCAGCTGCCTAAGGTCACTTCCAGTTGCATCTGTCCGTGCATGGTAACATCCAATTCCCGTGCAACTACGAAGAATATCCAACTTTCACTTTTGCCAACTGGCCGGAGGTACGGCCGAGCCGACGTCCAAAAATGGTCCAGCGAATGGTGGCGGTAAGTCCAACATGATATGGCGTCGTCTTTTCACGTTTCTTGTACAAATATTACTTGTGTTGGCAAGTATATTTCCAACAACAACAAACACCCATGCCGAATGTAGTTGACGTCGTGTTTACAAAGGGAAGCTACTCGTAAATATGTATATTACAGGGGACACCACTCTAATGCCCACTTCCTTGTCAACAACAGGTAGACCTATAGCGATCGTAATGTTATGTGTGTTCTGGCGTACAGGACAATAATTTCGGAGGAAGTGATGACTGAGGAAATAACTGCAGACCACAGTGCTGAGAAGTTGGCAGAATACATCGATGAACAAGACGAAGAATAGATTGGTAATCTTAGCCTCACTGTTCGTCTCTTCCGTAGTTACTCGGTCACTACAGCATAACAGCTTGTAACTGTTCTTTAAATTTTCTCTCTTTTATAAATAATTGTAATATTTTCTGGGCACTTTGCTATTACACATATTTGTGTTATATACATAAATGAAATATGCGATATATTCTGAGCTCAGGTTTGATGTAAATTCAGAAGTTTCCACTCTTAGTTGCGATTTGTTTTGGGGGTTGATGGCGGTTGTTTTTGTGTAAATATCTTCAGAACGCCACAGCGTTTTCTAGTACAAAACCCTTGTGTGTATTACATAACTATATAAATACCAGTCATTTGATTATTTTTCAGTGCCACACCAAATGAGCTCACAGAGCAGCAAGCAGTGTGTTATTTCTGTGGATACATTTGTGAAGCTAGTACAAAGTGAAAGTGAAGATGCATCAGTAATGGAACACCACCCAATCCCATCACAAGACATAACATATAATCGCATTGGCAATGGCAAGGTAAATTGTGAACTTTGTGTGTGTGTGTGTGTGTGTGTGTGTGTGTGTGTGTGTACATGTGTGTGTGTGTGGCTTGGGACACAGTGTACAGCTGGCTTATATTGAGAACAAAATGTACAGCTGTCTAAATAGAATTAAATATACAGCTGTCTGAATAAAAAAACAAAATATGCCTGCAGTTGTCTGAACACAGACAAAGTGTTCAGATGCATGTCTGAATGAAAACAAATGTACAGCTGCTCTCTGTATAAAAACATCAGCAATTGTCTGGATGAGAATATAATAAACAGGTATAGATAAGGATACAATATACAACTAGGATCAACCTAAAACATATTTGTTCACAAAAACAGCACGTTTCAGTGTGATGAAATAGAGCAATACATGTATGTACATAATTCATTATGAAACTCGCAATCAGCGTGGGCTATTGTAAGTTGGCTTAGTTGCCACTGATACATGATGTATTTCTCATATTCAGCATGCACTCTTCTTTTCCTGAAACCACAGGCTTAGGAACAGGAGAAATATGAGTGACAAAAACTTATAATATTATGTTTGTATATAAAAATAGTCTATTGCGAGTCTTACTGTAAATCATATATGTATTGTTATATTGTTCCATATCATAACACTCAAATGTGCTTCTATTTTGTGACTAAGCCATTTTTAGAAAGCCACATGCACACATGTGTATTTATTTCTTTTTCATTTTCCCCATTACTGTGTTTATGCTTTTTTTCTGGACAGCAGCGCTGCCACAAGGTCAGGTGACATGGAACTGGTGAATGCACAGACTGGCATCGAGTTTCTGAAGACAGCAAGACCTGTCCGATAAGTTGTCACCGACAGAGTTCTACTGTAATCTCCTGCTACTTTCAGGTAATGATGATCAGTTTGGTGGCATTTGATTTTGAAGTATGGTACACCTTCTTGATTTCACAAAATCATTTTTGCTTGTAAAAGTCCAATCACAGCACACATAAAGTAGCATATAGTGTCATGGAAATATTGCTGTCACAATACTGTAAGTTATGATTTACATATGTGACTGCTTCCTCCACACTGTAAGTATATTTACAAGTTGACAGTAAACATAATTATCATGGTGCCATGGTGTTTTTCTCTCCCAAGTCTTCATAACAGCTAGTGCTAGCTACCTGTCAGTTTGCCACTCTGTAATGCATGTATCTTTTATTCCAGTATCAAATAGATTTGTATATTATTGGATCATTACCTTGATGTGTTGCACAAAGGCAAGCAAATTGCATGAAGTTGAGTTGAGCTGTGTGTTTACATGGAGGATATATCCTTGAGTGTATGCAGAACAAAAACACATGACGCTGTTCTGTCATCGAAACAACCTACTCAGTATAAACTGCTGCTCGTGTATTTTCACTTTTGTGCTTTTGTCAGTTTGAGGTTTTGCTTTATCTATTCATTGGCCATCTGTTTTCAGTTTCTTTGCTGCTGCCAAAGGCTAAACACCACTTGAAACAATGGATAAAGCCTGTTATCAAGCATCACCACACATTACGAGCTTCCTTGCCAGGCACGATCAAGGTATCATGTCTTATTTACGCACTTATTTTGACTTAGAGTTTAGATATGTTTCAGTCTCATCATTGAGTGTTAGTCAAGGGGATGTATCTATGTGGTTGAAATGGCCCAAAAAAACTTCAATTGGCTACGAAGGCTACACAATGCACAACATACTTACCATCCTTGACTTAGTTCAACCACCAAGAATGCAAGCAGTATACCAAGACTAGCAACAGGCACTCTGTGGCATACCAGGTAGCAGAACAGAAATATGCATGCATATAGTATGTTACACACGTGTGCAATTTCTGTTACAAGTGCAGTATTGTACATGTCATTTTCAGTATCATTACAGTACATGTATTTGTATAAATATACTATTTAGGATTGTGACACTGACCATGCAAACTAATTTTTTGTTATGGCAAGTCGGGTGCCGAATTCCTGTTCGTGTGCACTGTTCACAGTATGTAGTTATGACAAGGATGGAAAATGAAAGCAGAAAGCAGACATGTATGCGATTTATGAAGAAGAATGTCCAAATGTATTGAAAACAAAGAATGTCCAACACTTTTCTTTTACATTCAACTTTAATACTTTCTTGTGTAGAGAGTACAAAGTGCACAATATGGAGTATCATATTACATGCATGTGTCCATTTATTCATGTCCCAACTACTTGTACAAACAGGTGTAAACAATCTCCACACCCATGACAGAAAGTAAATTTTAAATGTAAATGAAAATCTTCTTTTCATTCTGTTTTTTTCTCATAAAGGAATGCTCTGTGGCCGTGTATCCCCAATGCCTCACTGATGGAAAGCTCTGCAGTTTGTTACAGTATCTACGCAGTACAGATGATAGAGTGAGCGACGAGTGGATGTGGTTTTTCAGCAGAAGCAAAGACTTGGAGGTTGGTTGCACACACATACACAACCAGATAGTGCCCTCAGGTAGTTTAGATTGGGGCTTGGAAACCGCCATCTGATTATGGCCACCTGACAAGAGCGACAGTGTTTTCTGTTGCCAGGCCCCATATGGCTCTCATGCCACAACTGAAAAAAAATCTGTATGCAGTGTTGGTAATTTTTGAATGCCATTATAATGTGGGATTTTTATTTGCAAATGTGCTGCTATAAATTTTGATGCTGCAAAATTTGACTTTGTTCTGCTTCTTACAAATATTTAGAAAAGTTGGTTCTTCTGTTAACTCGATCAGCTTGATCAAATTCAGTAGTTCTTGTTGTCCATTATTATTAGACAATTCCCACACAAACAGTAGGCCGGATTGTCTTCACTGGTGATGCGCTGATAAGGTGTCACCTCTACTCCCACATATGATATGGTCACCAGGGGCTGCTCATCGGTTGAGTGCGTCTTTTAGTCTCCCCCAGGGAAAATTTGGCTATGTTGGCCTGAAAACATATTCATATAATATCATGTTACCAAGCAGCATTGCAAACTATTTACGGTTGTTTTCATGATGAATAGATTATACTGGCATATACCTGGTAGCCAAGTAAACTCCTCTAGAACAGTGTTTGCAGTATATCTTTACATGTACTAACTGACCTTTGCTTCTTGTCTTGCAGCTGCCTTCTGAGAGCAAATTGGGGCACTCTGCACTTGCATCAGGCATTTTGCTGTTCCAAAGTTTCTCTGTAACGTTGCTGCTAACGCCCCTGCTGTTTGGTGACATGTTTGACACTGGCCAGTCTTTTGTCTCTTCACTGGTTGGACCTGTCCATGAAGGCTGTCTGTCTGCTTTGGAGTCATGGCAATATTAGCATTTTGGTGGATAGCAAAATTTAGCATATATATATATATATATGCCTGCATGTGTACCCATGCGAGTGAAATGTGACACTGTCAGTGTCCATACAGTGAAAATCTTGCTTTTCACACACCACGGACGCACTGGTGTTTGTCAGCTGGAACTGGCAGCAGCGCCAACATGTAAACTGAGCAGTCACCATGATACAAACTGTTTCTCAACTTCCTAACTGCCCCCCCACCTCACCCCACCCCTCCATACTCCCCCCCCCCCCCCCCTCATTTCACCCCCACTTACCAAAACACAGAGACCAAGTTTGAAAGACAGCATCATAAGCAAAATATACCATGCATATGATTCAATGACATCACTGAAATTGTTTCTTTATAATTAAAATGGTTGTCTCTGTTCTGTTTGTGTTTTTTGCCTCATGTATCATTACAGTTATATATAGTGCTGGAAGTAAAAGTGTACATGTATGTTGTTCTGTAGAGAAGAACCCTATGAAGAAAGAAAGTCGCTTAGAAATGACAGTTACAACATAATTTTTTACTAGATAATATGAATAAAATTGTGTTGTAGCTGTTTTTTCGAAGCGTCTTTCTTTCTTCGTTAAGTTCTTCTCTGCATTACACACGCTTCGCAGTCACCATTTTGGTCTGGACTATGTGGTTCTGTAGGATACATAAACTACTTGGTCTTGTTGAGAATGGACGTACTCATTTCATAAAAAAATCAACTGTATTTTACTATATCATCATGGTCATTGTGCTTTTATTTATGTATACACTTATTGATGTACTTGACAATTTTGGTGAACTCATAAGAGAAGCCTCACAATGAAAGGCATTTTTGACAGTTTTACTCAGTACAGACATAAACAAATACGCCATATGTTGAAGTGTATTTGAAAACAATGTTTTTGTCACAAAATATAGATCAAGTAAGATATATCTCTTGCTGTTGTGAACTGATATATTTCCTTGATATTTATTTTTGCGGGTTGAGTCCTTTCAGTTTTCTGATAGAGAACATTGTTTAATGGAGTGATCAAAAACAAATCCCACATGGTTTTCTGTCAGTGCAAACATAGATAAACTATGAATCAAATATATTGTGGTTAGAATACCAATTACATATGTCTGTTTCCTAACATTTATTTTGTATCTCATAACCATAGCATGAGATGAAAGAAGCCTAATGCTCCAGCCAAAAGGGTGCATGATGCCAGCTTGGTTTCATCTGCCTCCTATAATCAATCATGGGGGGGGGGGGGGGGGGGGGGGAGAGTTCGCCCAACCCCCCAAAATGGGAAAATTAGATAACATTTAAGTATTTTGGATCGGGGGCATAAAAAATAATTATATGGTCTTTTAAAAAAAAAAGGTATAGATTATTGGTATGGCGAAGGCTGGACCCATTTGTTGCAACCCTGTATCTAATTATTTTGAAACTTGCCTCTCGTTTGTTTGTGCACCCTTTAGCTTGCAGTTGGTGTATGGTTGGTTGCTGTCAGGCACTTGCATGAGGTACGCATTGGGCAGGGTGCATTGCATGTGCATAAACAGCAGTTGGTCTGGGGAGAAAATATTATCACTGAACTCAGCAAGTTTGCAGACAGTAATTATCTTTTGTGATACAAAAAAAAACCAACAAACCAACAACAAAAAAAAAAAAAAAACAAGATGAGAAGTAATCGACAAAGCAAATATTACCTAGTGCTTAGATTCTTATTATGTAATCAAATTTTATGTCCGTGTAACACACACGAACAGGCACAATCACCGTACATAAATGGGTGACAGTCTTCAGTCCTAGAAACTGATTCAGCTTTTCAAAATCCCGGAGAGCTGAATTTCAGCTGTTTGGTTCAGACAGAACAGGCCTTCAGCCAGCCTGTTCCAAATGCAACAGGCATAAATTCTCATGAGCCCCTGCATCCGCAGGGGCTCATGAGAATGTATGTCTCTTGCTGGCCATGGATTTATGGGGCATATTTATGGACCGTTTTCATTCATTTCATATTGTCGCAGTCACCCATGCACATCACATCGTTGCATGATCGCCTGTAAATGATCTCCCAGGCTTTTGTGAAAAATAAAATCGTTTTGAGGTGGGCATTTCCGCGTTGCTTAGCACGGGAGTGCTGTCCCCTACAACAACATTATCTAGTAGCTTCCCTTGGTAAAAATGGCGACTACCATGAGGGACTTGTTGTTCGCAAACGCTTTCAAGGAAACATTGTTTTGGATAAATGCGAGGACATACGAAATGAGAAGACCACGCTATAGCATGTTTGACGTACCGTCATCATTCCCTGCGCCGTTTTTGGACGCTGTGGACGTCACTCAGTCGCTCGGTGTTTCCCGGTACAGAAGTGAAAGTTGGATACTTTCGTCGTTGTTGCACGAGAATTGTGGATGTTACCGTGTACGGACAGATGCAACTGGAAGTGACCTTTGGCAGCTGAGTGGCGTATACCTGTTTGCGTGAACTGTGACAGCCGTCAAGGACGTCTGACACTCTACATCAGCTATAGTAACGTGAGTGTTCGGGGATCCCATCTGACGAGGCTCTGTTAGGGTTGGACTTTGTGTATCAGGTAGGGACTTCGAATTTTTTTTTCGCTGTCCTCTACTGACTAATTGCTGAACCAGGACCTTTAACCTGTACAAGGCCCCAGGGCCTGACCGCTTGGGATGTAAAGTACTGAAAGAATGCGCTACCCAACTGGGTGGCGTTTTCACCCGGTTGTTTCAGTTTTTATGGACCCACTCCAATTTGCCTACAGGGCGAGGAGAGGAGTCGAGGACACACTTTAACACCTTTACATACCATCCGGCAACACCTAGACTCCCCTGGAAACACAGTAAGAGTCCTTTTTATGGACTTTACATCAGCTTTTAATACAATGCAGCCCCACCTCCTCACACGCCTGCTTGATCTTCAGGTCAACTCTACTCTTGTCCTCTGGATCAGGGCTTTCCTATGCGATCAGCCACAGCGCATCAGCATTAGAGGTTGTGTACCTGTTGCAGTAAACGGTACTCACAAACCAGATAGGTGAGGCTAGCGCTGGCAGAATTGTACACAAACCAAGGGGAATTACTCAGCGCTTGACAGACAAACAGTTAAATCCCCTGCCCCCGCCTATCAGGCACCCATTCGCCAGCCCACAGAGAAATACGCAGGTATAGAACAAGACGATCATCTACATCCCTAAAAGGATGCATCAGGTCTTGCCTATAACCCATGTCTTTCTCCGGAACTTAGGAAGTAGGCAGGAGAAACATACATACACAAACACGAAGGGTGCACTACTATATGTGGTCGGGTAAATACCCTGATTTCCCACAGTAGATGCACAGAACATTACACAACAATGTCACAGTAACGATACAAATTTGCCTCGAGTTATAGATACTCACAAACCAGATAGGTGAGGCTAGCACTGGCAGAATTGTACACAAACCAAGGGAATTACTCAGCGCTTGACAGACAAACAGTTAAATCCCCTGCCCCCGCCTATCAGGCACCCATTCGCCAGCCCACAGAGAAATACGCAGGTATAGAACAAGACGATCATCTACATCCCTAAAAGGATGCATCAGGTCTTGCCTATAACCCATGTCTTTCTCCGGAACTTAGGAAGTAGGCAGGAGAAACATACATACACAAACACGAAGGTGCACTACTATATGTGGTCGGGTAAACGGTAGCATGCCTGACAGTGTGAGGATGTCGGAATCAGCTGGGATGATTTTTTTTTTCTTCTGGTGAACTGCTGCTGAGCACAGGAGCGCCCCAGGGGTGCGTTTTCTCACCTGTGCTCTTCTCAGTTTACACCAGTGAAATCATGCGTGATTGACATCCTCACGCTCGTCACTGATGTATGCCAAAGACTCAGTTGGCCCTATCTGTCCTTTTGAGAGTTGACTGGACATTCCCTCGCACAATATTTTGATGATGTCAGCACCTGGTGACCTGGTTTGATGACAGTTCATTTTGAACTCAGTGTGCCGAACACCAAGGATCGAGACTTTAGTAGCACACGGGCACTGGACTCGTCAAGCGTTTCTTCCAAGCCACTTGTGATCATAAAGGGCGAAAACATGGACCATCATTCAAATACCTTGTAACTGTTTTAGAACAAAATTTAAATTTTACTGAAAATCTTACTGAAACTGACTTTTCAACTGATCATCACGGCGTTCACAAGAAGGCTCAACAAAGACTGTACTTGATGAGGAAGTTTAGAGCCTCGTTTAATGTTCACAGGAATTTTAATCAATTTACACGTCTCTTGTGGACAGCGTTTTGACCTTTAACCTTGTGTCGTGGTATCAGTGGAGGTCTCACTGTGAAAAACAAAGCAAAGCTGGCACTCCGCGTCAACCAGAAGAGCAATATAAGTTTTCGGCATGAAACAGACACAGGTCCGACTTGCCGGTACTTTGCGGATTCTCCGGCAGGCCTTGAGGAGGGGGCCCAACTGAGCAGTCCAACGGCTTTTGGCTCATGGTGCCTTCTCACCACCCTCTCAATGGTGCTTTTGAATTCCTCCCGTCTGATCGGTGACTCAAGGTGCCACTTGCTCGTAACTTGAAAGCATCTACAAGAGATCATTTGTGCCATCAAGTGAACGAATGATATTGCTTAATTCATAACTGACTCGGTACTGTTCCGGTACCGGCCCCACAGGTCTGTGCCATAAACTGCTGGTCCATGATACTGTATACTGGCTGGTAAACTTTAGCGTGATATCTGATAATGTGATATATATTACACAATTCACGGTATCACGGGCCTTCCTCGTGTTGCTGCAATGTTTACGCAGCGGCCGGGACTGACGGCAAACTGAATCGCGACCACCGAGCGTCAGCGGCACGGCATGCAAGGCCAGACACCCATGGCGGCTGTCAACACGCGCGATTCGACGACCTTCCCGGATCTGCGGTGTAGAATAGCGCGATGTTCATACTCACTATAGGTTCACGGCAGTGCAAACTCGAGTCTGGAGACTAACTAATAACTTATCACAACTTGTATTGAACGACTGTTTCCACGTACGACCGATGAAGAGGGCGAGAATCTGTCGTCTGCTGGAGTCTGGATGCAGTTACCGTTCTTACATCTTGATTAGCCAAGTTCCGGTTTTGATGTGATGGAGAAACATGGTAAGTACCACCACACGGGTTGTTTTGTTTTCATCTGGTATTATGTATTGCTCTGAAAGGTTTTGATATTAACATCAGTGAAAAGTGTACAATGGTCTTCCATAAATACCCATAATGATACTTACTAGATTCCCACGTCCTCTCTGCGCTTATGTTCCGCATTCACTTTTTTTCTCTTCGTATGGATGAATAACTCTAACTGGGCGGTGACCATACACCCATTCAATTTGTGTATAGTATTATTGATTTTGAGAGTATCTTGCTGGCAGTACGTTGGCAGGTTTCCTGCGGTCATTCATATTACTTGAAGTTCGTATCAATGACAATTACGCGACGCTTTAGCATTCATGATCAAGTTTAACGCATTGAGCCCGACGCACGTATTTCCCAAAGTTTGGAGGCGTCATCTAAAGACTATACACTTGTTGCAGGAGATGGATCGACCATAATAATTCAAGGGTAGTGCAAGATTAGCTGAATGGGTTAACTCATTTGTACTACAGCTAGAGATGGGTCTACCACGATATTTCAAGGGTAATGTCAGATTAACTTGGCGCTATCAGGCGCCAAGCTGATCTGGCACTATCCTTGAATTATGTTGATCTATCTCCTGCAACTGTACATAGCTGTTAGTTGACACCTCTAAAATTTGGCCTTGGGGTTAAATGGGTTAATGCAGTTTGTCAAGGTGATCCATGCATTAAATTCCCGCCCATAAAGTATGCAGTTTTCCAATTTCACCATTAGTGTGTTTAAGTCTCTTCTATTTACAGAAGACACTTTTTAGGATGGGAAGCAGTTCAAAAGAACGCACATGACATCATAGGCGGGCTGGCCTAAAACTCTGCCAGTGAAGTAACAGGATAAAAAGTACGTAATGTCTTGTTAAGCAAATCTCGCTGCAGAATCTACTTTTGGCGTTAAGCGCCGTATGTTTGTGCGTTTGTATGTAAACAAGAAAATCTTTTAAAAATCTCAGAAGTTTGCATATGCGCAAGCTTGATGTTAGGGGAGTTGCTTCATTCAGGGCGTGTCTAGGAGAGCCTCCGAGCATTTTGAAATTCGATGTCTATTGAAGAATTAAATGACCGTTTATATAAAGTCGTCAACAGAGTACAGACCTTCATGAACAGTTGCCTTAGAAGAATTTTGAAAATCCACTGGCCAGAGAAGATCAGCAACGTCAGACTCTGGGACAGAACAGAGCAGATAACAGCAGAGAATGAAATTGGGCGAAGAAGATGGGGATGGATCGGTCACAGCCTGAGAAAGCTAGCTTCCAGTATCACTAGGCAGGCATTGTCATGGAACCCCCAGGGAAAGAGGAAAAGAGGTAGACCGAGAAACTCCTGGCGTCGAGACCTCCAAGCAGACATCAAGAGACTGGGAACCACCTGGAGTAGAATCGAAGGAGAAGCACAGGACAGGAGTTGCTGGAGGTCTCTCGTCGACGGCCTATACCCGGGTAGGGGTGACAGGCGTAAGTAAGTAAGTTATATAAAGTCGGCTGACCCACATTAGATTTAGAGGCAGTAATTTTCGTTATATTCACTTGCAATTTTGGATGTATCTGGATTGTAGAAAGACATCGATGAGTTTGTTAGCCAGCTATGTATCTCTTGAACTTTTTCAGTAAAAATTAATTCTATGCAGAACACATTTTTTTAAAGTTGAAAAAACTCGACTTCTGGAGAAAATCAGTGATGGTGATGTAAAAGCAGAAATTTCATTCTCACCTAGACATCGATACAATACTCTAAAATGTGACATATTTCTCTCTTTCTCTCCCTCTCTCTCTCTCTCTCTCTCCCTCTCTCTCTCTCTCTCTCTCTCCCCCCCCCCCCCCCCACCCGGGTCTGCCCTGGGGGACTTGGGTGGGATTAACTACTTTTTAGTTCCCAGGTTCACCCTGGTCAGCCCCACAGGATGGGTTTTCCCCTCTATTCTGGGGCATGTGTTTTTGCCTACCCTTGGTCCATTCACCTGTAATTTCCTTTTTAAAACTCTCCCTACTATCTGCACTGCATGTAGCTCTTGATATTGATGTGTATTGCTAAATGGTCAGGTTTATTTAACGTATTAGACCGGCTTGCGACATACATTCGATATTCTGTTTAGTTTGTTTTTTTCGCAGGCAGTGCAGGCTCGTCCTGAGAAAGTCTTGTTGCTGTCGGGACATTAAGCAATGTACAACCAATCTCTCTCTCTCTCTCTCGAGTGCCCGTGTGTGTATTGCTTAATTTCACTTCCAACCGGTTTTGTTCATTATCTCTTATTGATACTTCATACACCAAGTGAATACTGTCTCTTCCTGTAGTTTTATTTGTGTACAAAACCCTCCTTGTCACAAAGCTTCTTTTTTTATTTTTATTTTTTATTTTTATTTTTTATATACCTCTTTAAAGAAGACAATTTTTGTACTTTTATATACTTTTGACGTTCATAGTGACAGTATGCCTGATGGTGGTACAAAACATGATTTATTTTGTGGTGGTGGACTTAAAATAGGTCACCTGAATATCTATCATCTTGTCAATAAGGTGCCAGATCTCTGTGTGTTTTTGAACCAGCCCGAACACTTCCACATTTTTGGTGTTACTGAATCAAGACTTAAGAACAAAATCAGAAATGCTTCCATCTCTATTCCTAACTATAAAATTTTTCGTAAAGATGCCGCTTTGCCTCAACACACAGGGCTAGCGATTTACATGCATACGTCTGTATCTAGCTACGCCAAGCGGCGTCTAGACCTTGAATTTACCAAAGTGGAGTGTATGTGGCTCGAGTTAAAAACACGACAGTCATCACCTATACTAATCGGCTTTGTCTATAGAAATCCGGCAGCCGGCTGGGATTGGTTTGATGAGTTTACAGCTTTGATGGACAAGGCAAGTCAGAGCAAGTGTGACATATTTCTCCTAGGTGATTTCAATATAGACCTATCTAGACCTAAGGGATCAAATGCAGCATGGATCACGACCACATCGCTATTTGGTTTGACACAAATAATTAAAGCACAAACTAGAATCACATCTACATCATCCACGCTCATTGATCATATTTATGTTACCAACAAGGACAGAATAACTAGTGCGAATGTCCCGACCTTAGCCATTAGTGATCATAACCCGGTATGTTGTACAATTGCTCTGAAGCTTGATAGGCCAAAGAAAAACAAACACACAACTATAATGTATCGTTCTTATAAAAAATTTGATAGGGATAAATTCATGCACGATTTGCACAATACACCCTTTGATGATGTATACTGCCACACTTGCCCTGACAATGCCTTGTCTTGCTGGATGAGTCTGTTCCTCGGAGTCCTTAACAAGCACGCGCCCCTCAGGGTAAAACGCGTTAAACATGCTACCATGCCGCCCTGGTTAACATTGGACATTAAAAATGCTATGTCACTCAGAGACAAACGTAGAAAAGAAAAACGCTTTGATGACTACAAAAAACAACGTAATCAAGTAAAATATTTGGTAAGGGCTGCAAAAAAAGCATTCTTCAATCAAATGATCTCAGAAAACCGTGACACAGCATCCATTTGGAGAGCACTAAATGCTATTACTAAAGGAAAAACAGCCCCAGAAATACCATCTCATTTAACTTCAGACAAATTTAACAAGTATTTCCTATCAGCCGCTGAAAATCTAGCCCAATCGGCATCAAATATCAGTACGCAATATAGTATCTCAAGTCTTCTGAGATCTTTCAGCGAAGCAACAAATATAACACAAAAATTCGTAATTCCTAATATTTCAATAGCAGAAATCGGTAAGTATATTTCTGACATGCCGAATAAGAAAAGTAGAGGGATTGATGATATTGATAACCAATTGCTAAAATTGTCATTGCCTTATACAATACAATCCCTTACATACATTTTTAATCTGTGTATAAATAAAAGTTATTTTCCTACAGTCCTGAAGGAAGCGAAGGTAGTTCCGATCCCCAAAACTAAAAACCTTAAAGATATTCATAATTACCGACCGATCTCTTTGCTCTCAGCCTTGTCAAAGCCATTAGAGCGGCACATTCACAAGCATCTTCTTAATTTCCTTGAGAAGGGTAATTTACTAAACATTCATCAGTCCGGTTTTCGCCCAACCCATTCATGCCAGTCAGCACTCACACATATCGTAGATTGCTGGCTAGAGTCAATTAATAAAAATTTAATGTCGGAGCAGTTTTCCTAGATCTTAAAAAAGCTTTTGATCTTGTGGACCATGAGATTCTTTTACATAAGCTTACAATATACCACATGGACGAAACTACAATAACTTTTCTCAGATCCTATTTGGAAGACCGAAAGCAAAAAGTATACGTCCATGGTCAGTACTCTATGCAAGGCCATGTTAAATTTGGAGTTCCTCAAGGATCAATTCTAGGACCCCTCCTATTTTTACTTTTTATAAATGACCTTCCTTTACATATTTCCGACCCTAACGTTAATTGTAATCTCTTTGCGGACGACACAAGCCTTCACGTTCCTGGTAAGAACAGTCATGATATTAGTCGTCGTTTACAATCCAGTCTTGACGAAGTTTCTGATTGGTGCTGTAAAAACCACATGGTACTACATCCTGATAAGACGAAGAGTATGTTAATCACTTCACGACAACCCCCACCCGGGTCTGCCCTGGGGGACTTGGGTGGGGTTAGGTACTTTTTAGTTCCCAGGGTCACCCTGGTCAGCCCCACAGGGTGAGTTTTTCTCTCTATTCTGGGGCATGTGTTTCTGTCTACCCTTTGTCCATTCACCTGTATTTGCCTTTTTAAAACTCTCCCTACTGTCTGCACTGCCTGTAGCTCTTGATATTGGATGTGTGTTGCTAAATGGTCTTAGCTTTATTTAGCCCCATTTGTTAGGTTTATTTAACGTATTTGACCGGCTGGCGACATACATTCAATGTTCTGTTTATTTTTTTTTTTCACAAGCAGTGCAGGCACGTCCTGAGAAAGCCTTGTTGCTGTCGGGACGTTAAGCAATGTACAATCAATCAAAAACTTCACGACAAAAACATCAACTTCACCCCCCTTCACTAACGCTCAGTCTTAATTGCCAACCTATTGAACAAGTTCATGAACGCAACTTCCTTGGAATATGTATAGATGAGCAGCTAAGTTGGGAGAAACATGTGACTAATATATGTAAGAAGATATCAAAAAATATCTTTCTTTTATCACAATTGAGAAGTGTGAGTGACATAAATACACGAAAAATGTTTTTTCATGCGCACATTAAATCTCATGTTGATTACATCTCCACTGTTTGGGATGGAAGCGGTGATGTGCATATCAAAAAACTAAATTCACTATACAAAAGAGCCATTAAAAATGTAGACATAAGACCCATTCCTATCGCTGTAAAACTGCAAAATCTCAAACTTCTTGGCCTTCGTCAACAACTCGTTTACAACAAGTGCATACTTATGTTTAAAATTCTTCACAAGAAAGCTCCACAGTATCTAACAGCTAAATTTACTCCACAACGACAGTGTGAAAGGTCCTCGAGGAACAGTACTCTTCGATTACCACTACCTCGCATTGACTTATTCAAATCAAGCCTAGCCTTTTCGGGACCACTTTTATGGAATTCACTTCCTCAACATTTAAAAACACTAACCCACCTTTCCTCCTTTAAAACAAAACTACACATATACCTGATGGAAACTGCTTAGATATATTATTTTTATCCTGTCATTCTGGTGAAAAGTTATGTATATTATGTTAGTGCGTGCATTTATACGGCTGTAAAGGTCTGTGTATGTATGTTTGTTTCTTGGTACTTTGTGCTTGTTTTTGCTGTACTATGATTTTTTTCCTTTGTAATTTGTGCTGAGGAGTGTTACTTTCTTTTTTGTATTTGTTTATTGCTACCTTAGTAGTATCATTTTCTGTACTGCGTGTGTCTGTACTTATTTAGTTATGATTTTTGTTTGCGTAAAATTTTTTTGTTGTTGTTTGTCTTCATTATATTTCATGTTGTAGTACTTTAGAAACGGCAAGTTTGAAAAATGACGTATTTGTATCTGTCAAAACTTCTACCGTTATGTAATAAAGTTTCATCATCATCATCATCTCTCTCTCTCTCTCTCTCTCTCTCTCTCTCTCTCTCTTTCTCTCTCTCTCTCTCTTTCTCTCTCTCTCTCTCTCTCTCTCTCTCTCTCACACACACACACACACACACACACACACACACACACACACACACACACACACACACACACACACACACACACATGTACAGTAGAATATCATATATCTGGGTAAAGTCAGCCTCCCTTGACGCAGATGATAGCAAGACTGAAACTGTACCATGAAATTCAAATTGTTGTTGGTATTTCAAGTCTAGAAGTCAAAGCGAAACTCATGTCACGTAAAATGTAAAATTACGTCATGACAAATGGCATTTTTAAAACCAGTGACGCCTATGTACTGTACAATAATAATAATATTATTATATAGGTGCTTTAACCAATTCTGCGAATCGGCTCAAAGCGGTGCGAATTGAACCCAACACACACACGCTCACGTGAGACACATGCATTCACTCTGAAGACAAATACAGTACAAGACAAACACAGGACATCCATGTGGTGTGAAAGGTTAGCTCAGCTACTGACGTTTCGAAAATTTTGATCACTTGTATTTGAAATTTATGAAGTGGCCTGAAACAGGTACCAAAATAGAGCTCACTGATGCATCAACAAATCTGCGTGGCTTTTTCAATAGACAATATTTCAACATCTGAGTCAGGTCAAAGACAACTCACATATATAAAAGGGACTTTGTGGGTTATGGCTCTCATATATACTAGAAGAGACTTTATGGGTTATGGTTCATCCTATCTTCTTATTTGGGGAGGGGGAGGGGAGGAGGGTATACAAAAGATACTGTATCAGAAATGTATACCAAGTGAGGGCGCTCTTCATTCTTTGAGTCATAATCACCTAGTTCAGAATTGCAACTTTGGAGACACACAGCTGTGTAAAATGGCCATAATAGTTCAAGGGCAGTGCCAGATTTGCTTGGAGGCTTCATGGGAAACAAGCTAATCTGGCACTACTCTTGAACTATCTTGGCAGATCATGTGATTTTACACCCTTGCTCAAACTCTTTCACTGGCTCCCGCATCCCCCATCGCATCCAATACAAAATTCTGTCTCTCTGCTACAAATCCCTGAACAACTGTGCTCCAACTTACTTCACCCCTACACACCTTCCTGCTCCCTCCGCTCTGCCTCCGATCCTCTCCGCCTCCACATCCCTCACACCAAACTCAACACTTTCGGCCCCCGCTCCTTCTCCGTCTACGGTCCATCCACCTGGAACACTCTCCCACTCTCTCTTCGTCAGAAACACTCTCTCTCTTCCTTCCAATCCGCCCTCAAAACTCACCTCTTTCAACAGTTCTAGCACTATATCACCACACTCCCCACCGCAAGCTGACCGTCGTAATGTTTTTCACTATTTGCGGTACGTGAGTCATTGTCTAAAGCGTGCGCATGCGTGTGCTAGTTGTGAGTGCGCGCTTAGAGTTATAATTATTATAAGATAAGCGCATTACAAATACCGTAATTATTATTTTTATTATTCTTCATGTACATGAATGCATGTACTTAACCCTTTGGCTGTCGGTAGTGTTTTTTGTTGTTTTAATGATTCCAGCAGGAATCTTGACAAAAAGCTCTACTGACATCCAAAGGGTTAAGAGACTTAAAGTTAAATTCTTTAGAGCCCTCGACCAGCACAACACCTCCAGGTTAGAGCCATAATTTAGTGTCTGTGACTGTTGAAACACAATGATTACATTTACATACAGATTACAGGTAAATCCCATTTTCCACTGTTTGCTAAAGACAAGAGGAAAAACCAAAGCAGGTAGGATTTATAACTTGGTTTGCTGTTGTTGACAGTTAACAGATATACATAGTTGTGTTTCTCCTTCCTGAATATTATGTTGAGGGAAGTAACAGCTTCAACTATCTGACAAAAGGATCTGTATAGCCATGTCCATTATTGTTGTACTGTCTGTTAAACAACGCTGTAGGGTTATTTTATTTTTGCTTTCATGCAAGGCAGCTCCCGTTTTGTCTGAAACAGCCTCCCGGCCTCTGTCAGTAACTGTCAAACGCTCCCCTCGTTCAAATCACTTCTCAAAACCCACCTCGATAAGTATAACACTGCCTTTTATTAGTCCATTTCCCCAGCCATGTACAATTCATCACCACATCACGTGCGTGTTGTTGTGTTGTGTGTGTGTATGCGCGTGTGTGTGCTCTTAGTTTTCTTTTTATGTATCAGCGCTTAGAGCTACATTTAGAATAGGCGCTTCACAAATCTTCATTCTTCTTCTTCTTATTATTTTTTCAGAGGAAACTGTAACCCTTTTGGTGTCGGTAGCAGTTTTTGCCATGACAAAAAAAAAAAACACTCTGACGCCCAAAGGGTTAACACATTCATCCAGCGCTGACACACTACAAGAAGAAGAAACCATAACCCACAAAGTCCCTTCTATATGAGAGCTGTCTTTGCTAGCTGTCAGGGTCTCTACCTTTTGTCTTTGACTTGATTCTGATGTCGAACTATCTCCTTTTGAAAAAGCCTCGCAGATGTGCCAATGCGTCATAGTGAATTCTGTTAGGGGCGCGCAAAGTGCATACGCGTCATTGGTTTGTCAAATGTCATTTGTCATGACGTATTTTTTTGTTTTTACGTAATTTTATATTTAACGTGATATGAGTTTCGAATTCGCTTCAAGACTTGGGGAAAATGGTGACAAAACTAGAATTTAATGGTACAATTTCAGTCTTGCTATGATTTATGTGAAATCAGGTTGACTGTACCTAGCTACACCTGAATGCTCTTCTGAAAGCGCATCAATATGCGTGTGCGTGCGTGCATGCACGCGCTCCAAACATCCTCAAGAAGCATAGATGTTTATGCGCCCTCAGGGCACATGAGATGCATGTATATATGTGAGAGAGAAAGCAAGCGAGAGAGAGATAATTATGTCATATTTAGAGTATGTCTGTGTGGTGACGGAGTTGCTTCTTTTACGTCACCGCCACTGTCCGAATGTCTCCAGATGTCAAGGTTATTTACTGTTTTAATTTTTTTTCGGAAAAGAATTAATTTTTACTGAAGAAGTTGAAAGGGTACAAAGCTGGCTAACAAAATCATCCAATGTCTTTTTCCAAACTAGCTATATCGGGTCACCTGAATGCTTTTCTGAAAGTGCGACAATATGTGTGGGTGTGTGTTAGTGTGTGCATGCGTGCGTGCTCCAAACGCCTCCAAGAGACATAGTGCATGAGGATCTATGTCTCTTTGTGAGATGCACGCAGGTCTGTGAGAGGGAGAGAGAGCGCTGCGCGCGCTAAAGAGAATTTCATCATATTTAGAGTATTATGTCAATGTCTGCGTGGTGATGGAGTTGCCTTTTTTTACGTCACCGCCACTGTCTCACTTTCTCCAGAAGTCAATTTTTTTTTTTACTGTTTTAATTCTTTTCTGAAAAGAATTAATTTTTACTAAAGAAGTTGAAAGGATACAAAGCTGGCTAACGAACTCATCGAATGTCTTTATCCAAACTAGCTATATCCAAAATTTCAAGTAAATATGACAAAAATTACGGACTCTAATCTGGGTCAACCGACTTCCTATAAAGGGTTGTTTATGTCTTAAATGAGACATTTGATTACAATATGCTCGGAGGCTGTCTTAGCCACCCCTTTAAGAACGTATTTTGCCAAGTTTCAAGCTTGTGTGTACAGAAATATCGGAAATTCTATTGTTTACATACATACACATACATACATACGCACACACGGCGCTTCGCGCCAAATGTACGTTCAGCAGCGAGGTTAGCGTAACTAGACATGAAGAGGTTTAGGCCTGCCCGCCTTTGACATCATGGACATGCTATTAAATTCGCCCCACCGAGACCAGTCCTAAAATGTCCCTTCTATAAATAGAAGGTACTTAAAACTGCAGCTTGGATGGGTGGTGGTACAGAGTATTCCCTTTTAGATAAAAGTAGTTTTTGGGAGAAAACACGTTATTAGAGAGGAAAAAAGGTGCACAATTTGTTATTATTACTGATATGTTTAGAACATTGCGTACATTTGGAGAGAAAAAAATCATACAGTAAGATCTTTTAAATTTCTATTTTCTGAAGGTTGGACTGTTGCCCCCCCCCCCCCTCCCCCACTCCACAGAGGCTAGAAAGTAACATGCCTGTCATGCTGCCCGCCCCCCAACCATCTATATTATCTTCCTGTGCTTCTGTGGTGTGAGTTGTGTTTGGATGGGAATACTGAGCTGTATCTCTTAAGATTGCCATCTGAAGTTTAGTGTCTGGACTGGTATAGTAGTGCAGTCTGTGCCCTCTAGAGACAGAGGGCGCACATGTATACTTACCTTATCCTTTTCTAATTAAAACCAGGTACTCCTAGGCACTAGGCTGACTGGTGGGGAGGATGAATGGGTCATTAATTACAAGGGCAGTATCTGATTTGCATTGCACATGTACTGGTGCCAGGCTAAGCTGGTGCTACTGTTGAGCTATCATGGTCATTTCATTTCCCACATCTGGCGCTGAGAAGTAAAGAGGTAGCAGCAAGCTGTCTGATGTTTGGCCCAGCACGTCATAAACTGGTGAATTTGTAGCCCTGGACTGTAGTCACAGACATTCCTCCATGTCATCAGCAGACAAGAGCCAAAGATTCTCATGAGCCCCTGCAGGTGCAGGGGTTTATGAAGATCTGTGCCTCTTGCAAGCTGAAGGGCCAGCAGGTTAACTTGGTTTTATCAGAACCCTTTGGCGGTTGGATTTTTGGGCCTGAGGCAGGTCTGGTCTGTTTCTCAGTAGCGTAATGAAGTTCTGGGAGGGTGGTGTGGTACTGGAAGAGGCTAGAGTCGGGGCTGGAGAAGCATCTAGCAAAAGATGTGTCGACAGATAAGAAGACATTTTAAGTGTCGAGGGAAGAAAAACTGTGAAGATGCTTACTTGCCGGCCTCTGTTGCTGGTCTCTGTGTGCCATCCTACACAGTTAGTCTCCAAACTCGAGTTTGCACTGCCGTGAACCTAAAGGGAGCATGAGCATCGCGCTATTCTACGGCTATTCTACGCCGCAGGGCCGGGACGGTCATCCAATCGCACGTGTTGACAGCCACTAATGATGGGGGTTTTGTTTTGGGCTCGGTGGTCGCGATTTTATCCGGACTGTGTAAACATAGCAGCATAGAGGCAACACTAGCCACCAAGATACATACAGTACATTTAGCTTCTCACACTGAGCCCCCGCACTCTGCGCGGAACTCATGAAGATCTATGCCTCTTGGGGAGTTTTGTCTTTGGTTATGGGCGAACATTGCTAGGCAGTGAATGCCATACGTCTGATGTAAAAACAAGAATATATTTATCCTCGTGAAAGTATGCGGTAACGGTGGAATGAATGTTTCTTGATAGGTTCATTTGTCTCTGTGCACATCAGACGGAACAGAATCTTCTGCCATACCATCTGACGGCAGTTCCGATGAAAGCGGCCTTCGAGGCTGGCTAAAGCCGTGTTCTGTCCCCAGCCCTCAGCCAAATAATAGCCCTATCCAAGTCCATTTTAGTATATTATTTTTAATTTGTAACCTGGCTTTTAAATTTCTGCCCGTATATGCGCCTCAGCAGATCCAAGTATATTCCGTAGTGAACCCGAATCTGTCTTTAACAGAACGATAGAGCCGGGCGGGAAAGTGTGTTCATTTATATGGTCATTGATGTACGGTTACTGAAAAACAAAAGAAACGACTGAAACTCACTGCAAACCACAATAAGCGCATCTCCCTCCCCTCCCCCCCCCCCCACCCCACCCGGGTCTGCCCTGGGGGACTTGGGTGGGGTTAGGTATTTTTTAGTTCCCAGGGTCACCCTGGTCAGCCCCACAGGGTGGGTTTTTCTCTCTATTCTGGGGCATGTGTTTCTGTCTACCCTTTGTCCATTCACCTGTATTTGCCTTTTTAAAACTTTCCCTACTGTCTGCACTGCCTGTAGCTCTTGATATTGGATGTGTGTTGCTAAATGGTCTTAGCTTTATTTAGGCCCCATGTGTTAGGTTTATTTAATGTATTTGACCGGCTGGCGACATACATTCAATGTTCTGTTTAGTTTTTTTTCACAAGCAGTGCAGGCACGTCCTGAGAAAGCCTTTTTGCTGTCGGGACGTTAAGCAATGTACAATCAACCTCCCCCCCCCTCCCCCACTCAGCCAGGAAATTAAAATTGTGTGAACTGAAAAAGCAAAACTTAGGCACAGATTCTCATGGGTCACGGTCCTGTAACTTGCATGACGGACTTCTGAGGATCTTTGCATTTTCTCATCAGTAGAAAGGGCCACTATCACACTGAATTAGATACACTCACTGATACGCACCATCTGTCAGTCTGGAATAAACATAGATCCTCATGGCGCCCGCAGATGCGAAAGCTAATGATAATCATGCCTCTTGCCTGGCTCTATCATTATGCTGGTCCTTACAAGAAGCTACGCGAGCTGATTCACTGCCTTCCATAGTGTAATAGACGCGTTGACAGCAATTATAAACAAACCGCTCTGCTAAAAAAAGGGGACAGAAACAGAATAACTCGAGCTCACATTCCATCGAATGAAAATGATTAGGCTTTTTGGAGTCTGAACTAGAACTGTGTCAGTATATAATTATTTTAAATTTGTAACCTGGCTTTTAAATTTCTGAGTTTTCAGAATTATACGTGGCGGTCAGCAGATTCAAGTACATTCCGTAGTGAACCCGACTGTCTTTACCAGAACAAAAGAGGGGGGGGGGGGGGGAAGTCTGTTCATTTATAATATGGGCATTGATGTACGGTTATTGAAAAACAAAAGAAACGACTGAAACTCACTGCAAACCACAATAGCCCATCTCGCTCCCTTTCCCCCACTCAGCCTGGAAATTAAAATTGTGTGAACTGAAAAAGCAAAATTTAGGCACAGATTCTCATGAGTCACGGTCCTGTAACTTGCGTGGCGGACCCTTGAGGATCTATGCCTTTTCTCCTCTGTAGAAAGGACCACTATCACACTGTCCGAGATACACTCAATGATAAACACCTCCTGTCTGGAATAAACATAGATCCTCATGGCGCCCGCAGATGCGAAAGCAAATGAGAATCCTGCCTCTTGCCTGCCTCTATCATTATGCTGGTCCTTACATACAAGAAGCTGCGTGAGCTGATTCAGTGACTGCCTTCCATAGTGTATTAGGCGCGATGACAGCAATTATAAACAAACCGCTCGGCTGAAAAAAAGGGGACCGAAACCGAGAAGAGCGCGAGCTCACATTCCATCGAATCAAAATGATTAGGCTTTTCGGAGTCTGAGTTAGAACTGTACCGTCACCCCCTTATGTCTGCAAGATGTGCAGAGTGTCGCGATAACAAATGCCTTTCCAGTTTCAAGAACACACTGGTGGTCTCCCACGATTTGCCACGGCAGTAAGGAATCGATAGAGACAACCAGTGTGGTATTCCGGATGGACAGTTACATTGAGTTGTTTTGTTTATGAAACTTTTACATAGATGCGGATGCCAGGAGGGATTTTCGCGGAAACGCCGGACGAAAATCGAATGGGTGGAAATAGTCCGTGTGCTGCAATACAAGAGGTGCTGGTTTCCTCAGAGAGAGTAGTAGCTCTACTGAGTTTCCCTACTGGCGCATGGGTCAGTTGCATGAGTGAGCTTGGTCCTGCGCCAACCACTATGCAAGATGCTCCGCTTAGTGGTTGGCGCAGGACTCGGTTACACCTCAACTCATGCAACTGGTCCCAGGGGATTGATGAAAATCATAGAGCAATGCCTCATTGAGCCGCCACGTGCATAAATGCCCCGCCCCATGACGGCTGAAATCGAAATTCCCAACCAAAATGTCAGCAGGTCTACTGCAGACTTCATTACACGTACATCTCGGTAGATATGTCGACCATGATGCTAGACTGCTATTCCGTGACACTGAAACTGTCATGGCCAGTCGGTGAACAAGAGCATGTGTCAAGGCTGAACGAAGAACACCGTATGGTTATGTCCGTGTGCAGGCAGATGCAGTGAGGTGAAGGGTACCGACAGACACGGGGATGAAAGATGAAGATGGGCCGTGCCGCAGAGAGCTAGTACTGCTGCCAAGTACACTGACTGCCCAGTCAGTTCCGCCCGACTATATTGCACCCATCATCACCAGCGCTGGTGAGTACTAATACCTGTGAGTCGTTTGCGTGTATTCTTTTTCTGTTTCCGTTTTTACAGTTTTAACTCGGACTCAGAAAAACCTAATCATTTTGATTCGATGGAATGTGAGCTCGCGCTCTTCTCGATTTCTGTCCAGTTTTTCCAGCAGAACGGTTTGTTTATAATTGCTGTCGTCGCGTCTAATACAATGGCGGAAGGCAGTCACTGAATCAGCTCGCGCAGCTTCTTGTATGCAAGGACCAGCATAATGATAGAGGCAGGCAAGAGTCAGGATTCTCATTAGCTTTCGTATCTGCGGGCGTCATGAGGATCTATGTTTATTCCAGACAGGAGGTGTTTATCATTGAGTGTATCTAATTCAGTGTGATAGTGGTCCTTTCTACAGATGAGAAAAGGCATAGATCCTCAAATGTCCGACACGCAAGTTACAGGACCGTGACTCATGAGAATCTGTGCCTAAGTTTTGCTTTTTCAGTTCACAATTTTAATTTCCAGGCTGAGTGCAGTTAGAACTATCTTCATGAGTTCCGCGCAGAGTGCGGGGGCTTGTGAGAAGCCCTCTTGGCTTGACTTCGCGAACGAAGATTCTATAGGGCTTGCCCACGTCGTCTGCAGGCATTTTCGTGGCTGCGGAGGCCAATCCTGGACAGGCAGGTACTACCGCAGTGGCTGCAGGGGAAGGTCTGTTCAGGGTTCTGAGTTACGACAGCTCTGTTTTTTCTTCTGAGCCGCTTGTCCTTAAGGTTAGCTCTGCGAGAGTCCTCAAAGGAGACGGCTGCCTTGTGAATGGTGGAGCGCCAGGTGTCACGGTCCGCAACAAGCGAAGACCACTGGCGGTGGTCGATTTGGCAGGCACTAAGTGACTTCTTGAGACCGTCTTTGTATCTCTTCTTTGGTGCCCCTCTGTCTCGGTGTCCAGTGGCGAGCTCGCCGAACAGAGTGATCTTGGGTAGGCGATGATCCTCCATCCTGGAGACGTGCCCCGCCCAGCGAAGCTGTGTCCGCAGCAGCAAAGCCTCGATGCTCACAGTTTCCGCCTGTTCAAGGACCTGTGAGAAGCTAAATGTACTGTATGTATCTTGGTGGCTAGTGTTGCCTCTATGCTGCTATGTTTACGCAGCCGGGATAAAATCGCGACCACCGAGCCCAAAACAAAACACCCATGGCTGTCAACACGTGTGATTCGACGACCGTCCGGGCACTGCGGCGTAGAATAACCGTAGAATAGCGCGATGCTCATGCTCCCTTTAGGTTCACGGCAGTGCAAACTCGAGTTTGGAGACTAACTGTTTAGTTTCGTTTGGTGATCGTTTCGTTGAACTCCCATCGTTTCTGTGCTTCTTGGAAATGCCGTTGCACTGCCAGCGTCAACAGTTCAGAGATGCAGGAGTTCCCTATTAGCACACCTGCATGTATGTGGACTTGAATAACATGTCACCTGGAGAGAAGCCATTATAATTCAGCTCTAACTGGTTCAAGTCCTGTGTGCGGTGCACCATAGCTGACGACTTTAATTCTTACACTTGCGGGGACAAAACGAACATTATCTAAATGCAAGACTACTGAGGTAACAATCCTCATGAGCCGCCGCAGTTGCCGGAGCTGATACAATACAATACAATAATACTTTATTAATCCCTCATGGGGAAATTCACAGTTTTGCCACCAAATGTGCTGCTTACATTCACTCGCTCGCTCATTCCACAAATTACAATAACAGAGCTACAAAATGGACAATGACTCGGGACGGGGGTAGCCCGTCGCCAAGGCATCTAATGGCCAGCGGCAGTGGCCTCATCCCGACCCGAACCTCACTGACAAAAACAGAATACTAAGAAAGCCCTATGTCTCCTGAACACACTATTATAATGTTCTTTATTAAGTTCCTACTTGACTAAAGCTAGTACATGAAAAAAACAAGTTAACAACTGAAACAAAATACCCACGTCGATACGGAGATGATCTCCGGTCTAGGCAACATAAAAACAATGGTCAAACAGCACCTGGGAGCCCGTCGCCTTAGTACACCGCCGGTATTTCGAGGGCACCGCTCCGACAAAGTCCGTCAACACTATTACAACACATACATGTCATTGTGGCAACAGCCGTGAGTCATTATGATGAAATAAAACTCACACACACATTCGTGTTCACTGGCACGCCGTTCGTCCAACCATAAACACGGCCGCCGCGATGAAATGCAGTAAGAACGTAGTATATAGATGAGTATCTATGCCTCTAGCTAAAACCAAATTGTATCTTTGTTCCTTTGACAGCTGGGGAATTTTTATGTTGAATTTACAATTAATTTTAAAGACACAATCTGCATCCACTGGCAGTGAAGGGGTTAATTCCTTCACTATGGGGACACAACGAACAACATCAAGCTGCAAGAGACACATAGACCTCCATGCTCCCCTGTAGTTACGGTTTATCATGGGGAAACCGTGCTGCTTCCTGACACCGCTCTGTTTTCACTGCCCTTCAACAGCTTGGGGCTCTTGGTGGATGAATTAAAAGATTTCAGAAACCATGATAATGTACACGCGAATGGCAGGGGATGGTTTGGATGTGCATCCTGTTAGCGGCTCAGGATCTGAATTGACATGTCATAATTCTTTCTTCCTTTTTCAAACAGTCTTTTTGGTGCATTCGTTTTGTTGTTGTTTGAGGTTTCGGCAGCGAAAGGCGTCGGCCCGATGGCATTTGCGCACTGGGTACATGAGTGTTGGTTTTTTTACCCTTTGGTTGTTGATAGCGCATTCGAAAGCCACAGTTGCGATGCGATTGCCGCAGGGCGTAGACAACATTGAAATAAGCGTGACAGTAGCTACGCAGTATTATTTTGCGCTTGAGAGGTCATAGGCTTAACCTCCAATGGGCCATTCCACCTGTGGAGTATGGACGATATAGAATTGAAAATGGCCGACTCCTTTGAGCAAGAGGCATATATTCTCACGCGCCCATGCGACTGCAGGGGCTCTTGAGAACCTATGCCTCTTGCAGACAGAAGAGAGGGTTAACGACTTGCCCTATTTTGTATCACGACAGATCAGCAACGTATGGTTCGGCCCCCTGCAATCTGTGTGTGTGTGTGTGTGTGTGTGTGTGTGTGTGTGTGTGTGTGTGTGTGTGTGTGTGTGAAGAGATCGCTGTGTTGACAGGGCATGAAATCTTGCACAGCTTTCATCCAGTAGAAAAGAGTTGAGCCTACTTTACCTCTTTGTTGCCCAAAAAGAGGAGACTTTGGCGTTTCACGTCAGCATAGGTTTTCAGCCAAATAAAATACGTCAATCTACAAGGGACACAGACTCGCATCTCCATGGGCCACGTAATCTCCTATGCAGACCCAATCTGGTCGTAGATGGCCGTGGCTCATATTTACTGTCAAGAAGTTGTGACACCCCAAATCCAAAATTAAATTCTATATTTTAAGGTACAGACATATAACGCATCAAATTCAAAACAAGACGCCACATCCTGTGGTATTTTTGTGATGATAAAACCTTTGTTCTCAGTGCACAAACAGTTTAACAGTTAGCCAAGGATGGGCAAGTAGCGAGAGTAGCGACTACATTTTGTAGTTTCGCTACTATTTGGAGTAGTTTGTAACGATCCAAACTACATATTTTTAAAAAGTAGTTGTAAAGCAGCGAACTACTAATTTGTCAGTAGCGAAGTAGCGAAAATGTATCTTTCGCTACGCTACTTTCCTTGCCATGTGACTTGCCCATCCCTTTCAGCCAAGACGAAGCGAGTGGCGAAATTGCTGTTTCGCGCGAGATTGATCACTCGCTCAGCGAACGGATGCATGATTGTGATTGGCTGATAGCAATAGCAAGCCACGTGACTTTCAAAAGCGCGCGCCAGTCATCTCAGTCTTTGTCGTTCAAATCAAGCACAGAACGCACAAACTTTTGACCGTATCTAGAATTTTTTCATCTCAAAGAAAAGGACAATGCATTTATATTCAAATGCAAGTACGGATGCAAAGAGTATTCAGCGAGCAGAAGACGACAGCATCCAATCTTAGAGCTGTTCTTAATTGGACGAACTTTTGATCGGCAAACCTAGATCGGAGAAGATCGGCAATCTTTTGGTTTGTTTCTTAATTGAGGTTGAACGAACCTAGGCGAACTTCAGCAAACCAGGTTTGCCATGGTTCTCTTTCTTAACTGAAGTGCTTGATTCGGCGTACTCACTTACTGTCTGCGAAGGTGTTCAAAATGGCTGCCGCTTCGCGATTTGAACGATGTTTGTTTTTGTACTCCTTGCAGTAGCGACCCCACAAACAGCGCCGCGCCTCCCACAAATCAATAAAAATATGTCTTGTTCTTCGCACGAGTGAAATATCGCCGTTGTGCATAATTGTTTGTATCAGTGACTGTCTTCTTATCTCCAACGCAGAAGAGGGTAAAAATTTTGACCAATCGGAGAAAAGGTTCGCCTTGCTTTGCTCAACACATTGTGCGAACCTTTTCCGACAGCGAACTATGGTTTGCCGAGGTTCGTGAACTACTTCGAACTAGATTCGCCGTATCTTTAGATCATCCAATTGAGAACCAACCTGGTTCGTCCGAGATCGTGAACTCTAGTTCGTCAGAGTTAGCGAACTAAAGTTCGTTTAATTAAGAACATGCTAGGCTTCATCTCAAAGTTTGTTGACTTTTTGAGTTTTCCTATTTTGATTTTCTTACATTGCGAAATGCGTCCGGTTTTATTCTATCGGCATTCACCTGGGATGACAAAAGCTATATTAATTTATTTTCATTTACGGAAAGAATTCCATTTTCTTGTTTAGAGTGCTGAAAACATAATGGCGGCTTTCCCCATATAAATCGGTTTTAAATTTAGTAGGGGAGTTGTCCGAATGAATGCCGATCTATTGTCATCTATTACTAGTATTAGAATGGCTGGGAACACAACAGGTGAATCATCACTCATGCCCTTTGATCACTGTACTTTTTGATACTGAACAGAACACAAAGCTTCGGAATTAATTTATATTACAGAAAAGCCTAGAATAAATGCATGATGTTGGCAATGCCTGGCATACTTCATTTTTTTCTTTTCATTTATTTATTTTACTTAGCTTAGTCTTTTTGAACACTGACGTTCTGACATTGTGATAAAACGTTTAGACCAAGTTGAATATGGATGGTCTTGGAAGGGGGTAAGTGGGAATAAAAATGATATTTGCTACGCCTATGTATGTTACAAATTTATGAACAAAACAAAGTGGGGAAAATCAAAAGAAAAATAATGATAATAATAATAAATATAATCATAATGATGAAAAAATAGGTAGGCCTAAGTATTGATAGCTATGATTATAATAATTTGAAATAATACTAAAGATATTGTATATTTAAGAAAAGGCTATTTTTGACTTTAAACTTGATTATTTACTTGAACTTCAAAATACTTATCAGTCCCAGTTGTGATTACAGTTTTTTTAAAAGTAGTTTGAAAAGTAGTTAGCTACTTTTTTTTAAAGTAGCGTAAAAGTAGCGAACTACGTTTCTTCAAAATGTAATTGTAAAGTAGCGAACTACTATTTTTTACAAATGTAACTGTAGTGTAGCGGACTACTTTTTAAAAGTAGTTTGCCCATCCTTGCAGTTAGCATTATGTACATAACCATTTACACCGTCACAAAAGTTTAGCACACATATTTCCACAGCAATAATGCCAAGAAGCTCATGCAAAAGCACATTGGCAAGATTGTTCAATAATCTTATCAGCTAGAGTGAAAGCAGAGTTTTCGGACCCCAAAGAAACTGAACATTCTTAGGAAGAAGAAAGTGTACATAACTCGACAACATTTATCAATTTTCAAAAGAAAATGATCTCTCTAATACTCAAAGCCTGGTTTAAAAAAAAAAGCAAAACATTACCTAAACAGAACAAATCAGTGGTTGTGATACTTATTTTCATAGCTAAAAAAAACACCCCGGCTTTCAATGTAAGCAGTATGAAAAATAGGATGGCAATGATAGACACGTCTATTTTGTGTAAATAAGACACGTTTAGACATGAAAATGGCTACAAATGCATTCTAATTGGTACAGGTATTTGTGGTATTCAAAGATGCATCAGCATATAACCATGGTAAGAACTACCACAAAACAAGCATACTTTCTAATACACTGGTCAGAATGCTTATGAGGTCCTGAAGTACATAACTTCACACCTTGACATTGCAAGGAACACGCTTAAAATGGCATCCAAATTAAAGAAAAACAAAAGAAAATCACACCAGCACAACAACTACACTGTATTAATCCACCTCTGTTATTGATTTCTGTGTGGGGGGGAGGGGAGGGGGGGGGGATGTGCGGAAAAATGGTGGACAACTGGCTGAGTACATAATTTCATAACAAACTAACTGGTTTTTGGCAGTTTTCCATGGTTAAACAAAGTCAAAATCAGTATGTAAGACCTTGTGTGGAACTCATGATAACTATTGCAGTACTGTAAAAACATGATGTCATCTCTTCCACAACAAACAATATTTCATACTGAATACAATGCTTGTAGTAAAGTTATACACATCTCACATTATTTTAATATTTATTTCTGCAAAATGCCTCAAAACGACCTAAGGTCTGTCAGGTATTATGTTATTTGGATTCTGAAATCCTAGAAATGTGGTATGGCCACACCCATGATAATCTTGGGCAAATTTCAACCAAATGATGAAAATGCTTTAAGGATGGGAAGATTGGATGTTGTGATGTTACTTACAACCTCGGTTAAAACCAAAAGCAACAGGGTTGGTGCTTGACGAAATTCAACTATTTTGTGTACAATATCAGTTGCTTTCATTCTAACTCTTAGTGATCAAGAAGATAAAAATTATACGTAAGTGTATTGTGTACATAATCTTCCGTTACCTCGATTAAAACCTTTTTTTAATGTTGATATTCAACTGTGAAACCATCAGAAACTTAGACTAATAGTAGTAATACCTTCGAAATACATTGCTAAGTCAGAAACTTTCGTCAAAATCAATAAAATGAAGAAGCATACTTAGTTCTATCAACAAATGAAAAATAAAATAAAATTCATCAATTAATTTTAAAAAATTTGGACGAGAAAAAAATCTCTGCATAACTTCAACCTTTCTTCTGAACATGCCGTCATTAATTTTAAACTACGACCAGTTTGAAGTACTTTAATCTCGTCTGAAAGTTATCGAGTGCAGAAAACGGGCCCTCTACGGTAAATCTGAGCCATATAGGGAGCGCAGTTGCTAGACTAGGGGCTATGTAGTATTTATTACCTGTCCTCTCGATGTCAAAACGGGCCCTCTACGGTAAATCTGAGCCATATAGGGAGCGCAGTTGCTAGACTAGGGGCTATGTAGTATTTATTACCTGTCCTCTCGATGTCAAACATTATTCTGTTACTTTATCTTTGCAAGTTCGTTTGCCGCCTACGAAGTGCTTACGTCTGTGACTTTGTATCTAACGTAGTGCATAGATGTGTTAGGCACTAACTGCGTTTAGACTGCATGTGTAGAAGAAGACAACACAGGACTGCGCACTCTGCGTTCAGTACAGATTTTATGTAGTGGTCTCCCGTGTAAGATGAACCATGGATGTAGTAGCGACAGCTTACATCTTTTGCTGAAGATTTGGCCAGTGTCGTGAGTACATCAGTTTTGTGTGCTGGTCTGTGATTTTCGTCCATGCAGCTTCAAGCCGTAAGGACCAAAATCACCGACCAGCACACGTTTCTTCTCCGCAGAATCACTTTATGGACATTTTATTAAAGTGTACGATTAAGGTACAGGTTTATGGTTCTGGACTTTTAGAATATTATTTGTTGACTAATTTTAATTGTGTTGGTTCATGGAGCAGTTTCAGCTAGCTATGACTCATTTCAGCAGTTTTATTGAACTGAGGTTTGTGGATGAAATTGGGTTTAATTATTTCTGTCTCCCATATATACTAATGGTCAAAACTTACGGGCCACCCCACTTTTTTGTGTCATTGTTTATCGTCGCAAGTACGCTAATAAAATACAATGTTGTTTTGATCTAAATGGGTTAAAAGTTGACCTTTGACAGTCCACTGTACAGGGAACAACAGACAACAATTCATCAATTTCCACGAACGTGTCAAATGCACGTGAAACATCGTCTGTTTTTGTGAAAAGCTGTGCGATATTGGCAAGCGTACCAAAGGCAGGCAGGTGGAAAACCTCGGTCACGTCGAAATGCACGTGCTAAAGGGGTCAGTCGTGAACACTGAGCACCTCTGTTTCGCTACAAATACCGGTACAGTACGGGTATAATTGTCACTTTCCTAACCATGCCACCACGACGAAACCGAACGCCAGTAGATTAAGGCCGGGCGCTAGCAGGGCTGCAGGATGGAATTTCCGGACGAGAAGTTGGGAGACGTCTTGGGGTGTCCCATTCAGTGATCCAGAGGCTGCTGGCACGATTCCCAGAAACTGGAAGGGCAGAACGATGGCCCTCTCAGGACGCCCGCACTGCACCAGCAGAAGGGAGGACAGATACCTCTGTGTGGCGGCTCTGCGCGACCGAACTGTCACGTCAACCACTTTGCGACGTCAACTGATGCAAGCTGCAAACGTTAACGACACAGAAGCACAGTCTGCCGACGTCTGCGCGAAATTGGCATGGCTTCATGCAGAGCAGCAGTGAAAATACCCCTCACTCCAGCTCATCGCACAGCCCGGGTTGCCTGGTGTCGTCAACATGTGAGGTGGAACAGACTCCAGTGGACTCAGGTTCTGTTTACTGATGAGTCACAGTTCACTGTGTCCTTCAACGACGGGACGGTGAGGGTCTGGAGACGCCAGGGCGAGCGATTCACGGATGGATGCGTCCAAGAGGTGGATCGCTAGTGAGGAGGCTCAGTCATGGTCTGGGCAGGCTTCAGCAGGGAAGGCAGGACCCCCTCTGACCGGACTGCGCTATCGGGAAGAGATTGTGCAGCCCCTCATCCAGCCAGCTCTCCAAGCCATAGGCGACAAGGCTGTTCTGCAGGACGACAACGCGCGACTTCATCGCGCCCGTGTGGTGGATGAGTACCTTGAGCAACGAGGCATCATGAGAATGGAGTGGCCAGCTCGTTCACCTGATCTGGCTCCCATCGAGCACCTCTGGGACGTGCTGGGGCAAACGTGTAGTCAGCAACCACCCCCCTCCCCCCCCCCCCCCCGCCTCACCTCCCCCCCCCCCCGCCTCCCCTCCCCCCCCCCCACCTCAAGGCGTCCCCCAGCTGACTCAGTTCCTGCATCAAGAGTGGCAAGCGATCATCCCACAACATGTTCTTCGAACCTTGGTGAACTCCATACGTCAACGCTGCATTGAATGCTTGGCTGCAAACGGTGGGTACACTCGCTACTGACTGGACCTGTCTTGTGTGACTTTTTAATTGAGGGATGGGTGAATATTCTAACGTACTGCTTTTGTTACAATTGCTTGATTTACTCAAAACTTAAATGAATATGTTACCGAATAAATGAGCAAAGTACTGACTCGAAGTATTGTTACATTATTTGTGTGGTGTTGTCGATGCGCCTGCGATAAAAAAGGTGCCCTTAAGTTTTGACCATTAGTATAATTCATGATAATTGTTTCAAAGGTAGTGCCTTCAGGGGCATATCTGTTTGGGGGGTGGGTCGGGGGCGGATCTGGGGGGCACCTGGGGTTCCCCCACCAGGCCAAATATTCTTTAAAATGCTATAAGAAAGTCTCTTGTTTGGGAGTTTGGATCCCATCCCCCCCCCCCTCCCCCGTTTGATTTTCGTCAAGGTCTAACGTCGGGAGGCGGCGCCTTTTGTGTCAAGTTTAAGGTCCCAAACAAATAGTTGGACCCTCCACGCCACCCTCGAGTTCCGCCCCTGGTGCTTTAGGGGCCCTGAACCACCACACCGGCCCCGGGGATTGGTAAGAGTCTGACTCAGTCCTGAAAGTATTATGATTACAGCGGCTTATCGATCCATCTTCAGTTGTCAGCGTGCTTTGTCGTATTTATTTTATTTTATTTTTTTTTTTTTTTTTGTTAAGAGAGTGCGCAGCAGTTTGATTATGGTGTCCTCAGCGAGATAAAAGAATGATTTAGTATACTTTCAGTTTCAATTTTTATCACAGCTGTTCACAGGTTCACACACGCTTTTAAAATCCTTGAAAACACCCCCACCCGGGTATGCCCTGGGGGACTTGGGTGGAGTTAACTACTTTTTAGTTCTCAGGGTCACCCTGGTCAGCCCCACAGGGTGGGTTTCCCCTCTGTTCTGGGGCATGTGTTTCTGTCTACCCTTGGTCCATTTACCTGTATTTTCCTTTTTTTAAACTCTCCCAACTGTCTGCGCTGCTATGGCTCTTCCCCCCACCCGGGTCTGCCCTGGGGGACTTGGGTGGGGTTAACTACTTTTTAGTTCGCAGGGTCACCCTGGTCAGCCCAACAGGGTGGGTTTTCCTCTCTATTCTGGGGCATGTGTTTCTGTCTACCCTTTGTCCATTCACCTGTGTTTGCCTTTTTAAAACTCTCCCTACTGTCTGCATTGCCTGTAGCTCTTGATATTGGATGTGTGTTGCTTAAATGGTTTTAGCTTTATTTAGGCCCCATGTGTTAGGTTTATTTAACGTATTGGACCGGCTGGCGACATACATTCAATGTTCTGTTTTTTTTTTTTTTTCACAAGCAGTGCAGGCACGTCCTGAGAAAGTCTTGTTGCTGTCGGGACGTTAAGCAATGTACAATCAATCAATCAAAGCTATGGCTCTTGATATTGGATGTGTGTTGCTAAATGGTCTTAGGTTTATTTAGCGTATTAGACCGGCTGGCGAAATACATTCAATATTCTGTTTAGTTGGCTTTTTTTTTTTTTTTTTTTTTTTACAAGCAGTGCAGGCACGTCCTGAGAAAGTCTTGTTGCTATCGGACGTTAAGCAATGTAACAACCAACCAACCAACCAACAGAGTTTTCTGTTGGACCCCCCCCCCCCCCCACCCCCCAGAACCGTTAAAACTATTTGAAATTTCAGGGAATTGCAGTATTGTGTGTAGGCACACGTAAAAAGATGGTTTCTACTACCCCTTGTTTGCAGCGGGGAAGCTCTCCTACTTGCAAATGAGGAGAAGAAGACGAGAAAAATGTTTCATTTGACGACATTCAAACTTCCGCAAGTTAAGTTGCCGTTTTGTCCAGCATTGTTGTACGACACACTGAGAACGTTTATCAAGAAGATACTGCAAACTATTAGGCCTGAATCAGTTCCCTTAAGCCCGGTGCACTACTGCTTGAAATAAGTTGGACTATGATAGTTCAAGGGTAGTGCCAGAATAGCTTGGCGCCTCAGGCACCACCCTTGAATTTTGAATGGTTGATCTATCTCCTAATCTGTGATGTAGTCTTCATAGGACAATAGCAATTTTTTTTTTTAATAAATCGGCCGTAAGGATGTAATGGGTTACGGTGTGGCTAGGGTCCTTGAAGCTCCTTGCAAAAATGGGACTTGCTGTTTAATACAAAAATCTGTGACAGTCAAGTTGGAATCTGAGATCAAAGTCGTGCAGCGTGTCAGAACTAACGGTCTTCATTCGGTCTGCTTGCTTTCATCTGCATCAGATTCGTCAACATTTAACTCGTTGCGTGTCGGTAGTTGTTTTAGTCGCGCTATCGACACGCAAAGGGTTAAAACAGGTGAAAACAGACACTGTGGTATCTTACAATTAGCGGCTGTTTCTGTAGATAAAAGGTATCTCCAGGAGGTAATTTTTGCTAAATTTCGATGTATTTAACGCCGACGCACTACAACAGACAATGGATTGAACTTGGTATTTCAAGGGTAGTGTCCAGTTTGCTTGGGGAGATGATTCTGTATTCAGGTCATGAAGAGGAGAATGCCCCCCATACAGGAGTAGCACTCATGCTGTCACCAGTGGCACAGAGAGCGCTGATGGGCTGGGAACCTCTTGGGCCAAGAATTATAACAGCAGCCTTTAGAACCAAGAAAAAGCTCAAGCTGAACGTCATCCAGTGTTATGCGCCCACCAATGACAGTGACGAGGAAGAGAAACAAGAGTTCTACGACCGACTCCAGAGTGCCGTGGACAAATGTGCGGAGCGAGACATCACCATCGTCATGGGCGATTTTAATGCCAAAATAGGGGAGGACAACACCGGATACGAAGAGGTGATGGGGAGACAGGGACTAGGCTCGGAGATGAGTGAGAACGGGGAGAGGTTTGTAGACTTTTGTGCTCTAAACCGACTTGTCATTGGAGGCAGCATCTTCCCACACAGAAGAATACACAAAGCAACTTGGGTCTCACCGGACCATACAACAGAGAACCAAATAGACCATATCTGCATTAGCAAAAAATTTAGAAGATCCCTTCAAGATGTTCGAGTGAGGAGGGGAGCAGATGTCGCCTCAGACCACCATCTGCTTACCTTAAGAATGAAGCTCAAGCTAAAGAAAAGCCGCACAGAGACAACAAGAAGACAGCGCTATAATGTAGGCCTCCTGAGAGAAACTGGAGTTAGAGAAGAGTTCAAACTGGTGCTGTCCAACCGGTTTCAAGCGCTACAGGAGCTAGTAAATGAAGAGGAGGCGGTCACCACAGAGCAGCAGTGGAAGGCAGTTAGAGAGGCGCTGAACTCAACCTGCAAAGACACTGTAGGGTTCAGGAAACACCACCACAAGGACTGGCTGTCGGCACAGACCTTGAAGAAGATAGAAGCGAGGAAGCAGAAGAAAGCAGCGGTCAACAACAGTCGCACGAGAGCAGCCAAAGTAAGGGCACAGGGGGAATACTCGGAAGCCAACCGCGAGGTGAAGAAGAGTATCAGGGCAGACAAGAGGGCCTACACAGACAGCCTGGCAGCAGAGGCAGAAAAGGCAGCAGGCAGCGGCAACATGAAACAGCTCTACGACATTACCAGAAGATTGTCGGGTAAGTATGGCCATACAGAAAGACCAGTAAAAGACAAAGAAGGCAAGCCTATTGCAGACAGAGCAGACCAACTCGACAGATGGGCCGAGTATTTTGAAGAGTTACTGAACAGACCTAGCCCACCCGACCCCCCCGACATCCAGCCGGCAGAGACCGACCTACCCATCAGCTGTGACAGACCCAGCCGGGAAGAGATCAGAAAAGCAGTGGCATTTTTGAAGAATGGCAAAGCAGCAGGGCCAGATGGCATCCCAGCGGAGTCTCTGAAAGCAGACCTAGAGACAACAGTTGAGATGCTGTACCCACTGTTTGAAAAGATCTGGGAAGAGGAGGTGATGCCAGCTGACTGGAAGGAGGGGTACCTAATCAAGCTTCCCAAGAAAGGCGACCTCAGCAAGTGTTCCAACTACAGAGGAATCACCTTGCTGTCAGTACCAGGAAAGGTCTTCAACAGGATCATCCTAGAGAGAATGAAGAGCTCCGTTGACCCCCAGCTGAGAGACCAGCAAGCAGGATTCAGGAAGAACCGATCATGTACAGACCAGATCGCCACTCTCCGCATCATCGTGGAACAGTCTCTGGAGTGGAGCTCCCCGCTGTACGTCAACTTTGTGGATTATGAGAAAGCATTTGACAGTGTGGACCGAGAGACTCTGTGGAAACTCCTACGACACTACGGTGTACCCACAAAGCTCGTCCGCCTGATCAAGAGCAGCTATGATGGCATGACATGTCGCGTGATCCACGAAGGGCAGTTCACCAGAGAGCTCCAGGTCAGAACTGGTGTCAGGCAGGGGTGTCTGCTGTCTCCGTTCCTCTTCCTACTGGCCATAGACTGGGTCATGAAGATGACCACAGAGCACAGACGAAGTGGAATACAGTGGACACTGTGGACACAGCTTGACGACCTCGATTTTGCAGACGACTTGGCATTACTGTCCCACACTCATCAACAAATGCAGGACAAGACCACGAGGCTTGCTGACATCTCGTCCCAAGTGGGCCTCACCATTCACAAACAGAAAACAAAGACAATGAGGCTGAACGCAACCAGGGAAGAACCAGTCTTGCTTGCTGGCACCCCGTTGGAGGAGGTGGAGTCCTTCACCTATCTCGGGAGCATCATAGACAAAAAAGGCGGCACTGATGCAGATGTCAGAGCACGAATCGGTAAAGCCAGAGCAGCCTTTCTCCAGTTGAAAAAAGTGTGGAGTTCCAGAGAGCTGTCACAACACACCAAAGTCCGGATTTTCAACTCCAATGTAAAAGCAGTTCTCCTATATGGAGCAGAGACATGGAGATTGACGAAAACCACAGTCAACAGAGTACAGACCTTCATGAACAGTTGCCTTAGAAGAATTTTGAAAATCCACTGGCCAGAGAAGATCAGCAACGTCAGACTCTGTGAGAGAACAGAGCAGATAACAGCAGAGAATGAAATTGGGCGAAGAAGATGGGGATGGATCGGTCACAGTCTGAGAAAGCCAGCTTCCAGTATCACTAGGCAGGCATTGTCATGGAACCCCCAGGGAAAGAGGAAAAGAGGTAGGCCGAGAAACTCCTGGCGTCGAGACCTCCAAGCAGACATCAAGAGACTGGGAACCACCTGGAGTAGAATCGAAGGAGAAGCACAGGACAGGAGTTGCTGGAGGTCTCTCGTCGACGGCCTATACCCGGGTAGGGGTGACAGGCGTAAGTAAGTAAGTCCAGTTTGCTTGACGCCATTAGGCGCCAGGCTAATCTGGGACTGCCCTTAAATTATCACGGTCGATCCATCTCCAGCAATTGGCACATAATTGTTAGGTGAAATGCGTCCTTTGGGTTAAATAGGTTACGGCGTAACTTTATCCAGGATGAATCTGTACCGAGCGAGAATCCGCCCAGGTGTACACCCAGTGTAAATTTGCACGACCGTGACGCCACCCATGTTTAGTCGAGAATCTACTCAGCGTAAGTCTGTTCATCGGAAATGTGCCTATAGTGAAACCACGCAGGCTTCAGTGAATCTGCTCTACGCTTAAAAAAAAAAAAAAAAAATGTTGCGCCAATTTACACTGCGTCAAAGCATGTTTACACATGTTGTATTCATTTGCATTTTCATCAGATTCATGCTGGGTAGATTTACAGCAGGCTTGCTATCAAATTTCACCTCACCGAACGACAAAGTTGTGCAGTGTCTAAGTGACGTGTTGTAGGAATATAACACTAACAGTGGCTATACTTGTTGGTTATTAAAGAGTGTCAACTTCTCTGCACACCATGTAAACACCTAGTTAAACACAAAAAGAACACGAATGAAGCAAGCATCTCTTCTTTTTTTTTTCCCACTTCATTGACAGTTGTCCATCTCATGGATTTAGTTTCCCTTGTTTTTTTTTTTTGTTGTTGTTTTGTTTGTTTGACATTGTCAAAAGCAAAAACAGCAAGGAAAACTAAATCAAATCAAAGAGGCGGATAAAATCAAAATTAACTTTTTTTAAATTTATTTTTTTCTTTTAGCCCATTGGCTGTCAGTCGCGCTTTTTGTCGAGTTGATTCCTAAAGGAATCAGCTCAACAAAAAACGCGACCGACAGCCAAAGGGTTAAAATTAAAAGAAAAATAATTCTTGTATTGTCTACCTCTTTGGTTTATTGGCCAGCCCTGTACGAGATGCCCCTCTCAGGATTAGTGAGCGATAACCCCCTGTTTGCCAGCGCACAAAGAACTCCCGCTTAATTAATTACCCGCACGCGAGGTGAAGAGAGATGAACCACGGGCCCTTTGCCATGGCACTAATCTCATCCTTCCCGCTTGCTTTCACAGATCGCCAGGTGCCCTGTTTGTGAAAAACACGTTAATGGATCAGCAAGAAGTACTGATGTGTATTATTGAGCCTCCTCGCCAGTGGAGGCTCATGAGAATCCGTACCTCTTTAGACGCGTGGAGTATTCTTTCTTTGTCTTACCGTGCTTAACTCTTTCGAGACGTGTCGCGGCATCAGCTGCTAGTCCCGGCACTTCTTTAGGGGCAGACTCTCTGCCAACCACCTCCAGCTGCAAGCGGCATACATTTTCATAAGCTTCTGCAGCCGCGGGTTTTCCAGAAAATGTATACCTCATGTACTTATGTATATCTCAGATCCGCAAATTAGTGGAAGGGTTGACGCTAGTGATTTCAAGGGCAGAGAAATACCCAAGATGATTGTCGGAAGCAATTTACTGGAAGAAGCAAAACCTCTTGAAAAGCATTCCGCAACTGTCTTTACATCCCGCCACTCAGCTCATTCCATGTACAGGAGGAATAGAGTATCATGATCACGGGCAGTCGCATGACTTCATGATCGCCCATGCCTTTTGTTTGTTTAGATCGTTATCATTTTCATCTTCACGTTATCATTTTCATCTTCATTTGGAGACTGCACAGACTTCTTCTCTCTTCTGTTGTGCTCTTGCAGTCCTTCATCGAGCGCCAGTTCATTAGCAAGAGACATAGATTCTCATCAGCCCCTGTAAATGCAGGGGCTAATGAGAACCTGTGTCTCTTGCTGACCACGATTCGACTCCAGCAGTTTCAGATATTGAGTGTGTTGTTTGGGTTGTGTCAGTTCGAGTGCGTGTGACAAATTGAGACTCACTCAGTTCTTAGTGAACACGCATAATTCTTCTTGATGCTTGTTATAACAACGTGCCGTTAAAGACGTCTTTGAGTAATTAAATTGATGATTCTGCCAACAAGGCTTTTCACCTTTCCGACTCAGACTTGTTATATGGTTTCTCTTCTTTCACTCTTCTCTTCAAGTTGTGCGTCTGTTCAGCTTTGTACAGTTCTAGAACTTGGCAGGCCATCTACAAGGGTTTACTTTGTCTACTTTGTTTGTCTGAGACAAAACATCTAATGGTAATATATCCATGTTGCAAATCACTTCAGTTTCGCACACACACTTGCGTGTGCATGCGCACAGAAGCACGCACGCAGACAGACTCGGAAAGAGAGAATAAACATTATTTCTCAAGTACAAAAGATACTGTAAAAATCAGTTTTCAGACATATCTTCCATCAGTCTTGTCCATGACTGATACGGAGAGACTGAGGGTTTGAGAGATGGGGAGGAGACAGATCTCCGTCATTACATCGCTTTAGTAGGTAGGTCCGTCCCTATCATACAAGCAGTGGGTAACATCCGTGCCGGAGAGCGATATTTAGCTATTTTGTAACAGTAGCTGCTCACAACATATAGCTCGCATAACAAAAACAAAAACATGGGAGAATAAAGCATCATCCGGACTACAGTTCTGTCGTGTTTGTTTTGTTCTGGAATAAAAGATGTATTTGTAGCACCGTCGAATGTAGAGGTAAGCGTCAAAAACAAACTTGGTCAGCTATCCGTGAGCGCCCCGCACAGCCGCGCTGCAGTGGTGTTAGAAAAACCGCTTGCGCAAATCCAAGATAGAACGCACAGCGCTATATTTGGTATCGTTGGAAAGAGCTTTTCCTGCACTTTATCACGGTGCCTGGCGGATGTTTGAATTCAAGAGAAAACTGCATTAGATTTTGACGTGAAATTTTAATTTTTTTTTTTACTCATGAGATATTTTATCTGGGGATGATCGCGCGCACATGCGCCAGGTACCGATGAAAAAGCTCATTCAAAAAGCTTTCGATCGATATAATTATCATTTGGCACTGACGATCAAATCTTGGATTTACGCAGAGGCTTTGACTGACACTCTAACGCGCGAACACGACTTCACAATGGCGCCCGCGATAGAAGCTTCTTTCGTCAACGATGACGCAAATTTTGCTTGTGACCTGCAGAAAACATTGCGCAAGTACACAAATGTTATGATTAATGATAGGCAAAGAAATTCTCAGCATTATAAACTAACACTGATTGATAGAATTGATTATTTGGACCCACAGTTTAATTTTTACTGTGTGTAGTCTATTTCCAGCCTGAAGTTCACGCCCTCCTTACTTACTTACTTACGCCTGTCACCCCTACCCGGGTATAGGCCGTCGACGAGAGACCTCCAGCAACTCCTGTCCTGTGCTTCTCCTTCGATTTTACTCCAGGTGGTTCCCAGTCTCTTGATGTCTGCTTGGAGGTCTCGACGCCAGGAGTTTCTCGGCCTACCTCTTTTCCTCTTTCCCTGGGGGTTCCATGACAATGCCTGCCTAGTGATACTGGAAGCTGGCTTTCTCAGACTGTGACCGATCCATCCCCATCTTCTTCGCCCAATTTCATTCTCTGCTGTTATCTGCTCTGTTCTCTCCCAGAGTCTGACGTTGTTGATCTTCTCTGGCCAGTGGATTTTCAAAATTCTTCTAAGGCAACTGTTCATGAAGGTCTGTACTCTGTTGACTGTGGTTTTTGTCAATCTCCAAGTCTCAGCTCCATATAGGAGAACTGCTTTTACATTGGAGTTGAAAATCCGGACTTTGGTGTGTTGTGACAGCTCTCTGGAACTCCACACTTTCTTCAACTGGAGAAAGGCTGCTCTGGCTTTACCTATTCGTGCTCTGACATCTGCATCAGTGCCGCCTTTTTTGTCTATAATGCTCCCGAGATAGGTGAAGGACTCCACCTCCTCCAATGGGGTGCCAGCAAGCAAGACTGGTTCTTCCCTGGTTGCGTTCAGCCTCATTGTCTTTGTTTTCTGTTTGTGAATGGTGAGGCCCACTTGGGACGAGATGTCAGCAAGCCTCGTGGTCTTGTCCTGCATTTGTTGATGAGTGTGGGACAGTAATGCCAAGTCGTCTGCAAAATCGAGGTCGTCAAGCTGTGTCCACAGTGTCCACTGTATTCCACTTCGTCTGTGCTCTGTGGTCATCTTCATGACCCTGTCTATGGCCAGTAAAAAGAGGAACGGAGACAGCAGACACCTCTGCCTGACACCAGTTCTGACCTGGAGCTCCCTGGTGCACTGCCCTTCGTGGATCACGCGACATGTCATGCCATCGTAGCTGCTCTTGATCAGGCGGACGAGCTTTGTGGGTACACCGTAGTGTCGTAGGAGTTTCCACAGAGTCTCTCGGTCCACACTGTCAAATGCTTTCTCATAATCCACAAAGTTGACGTACAGCGGGGAGCTCCACTCCAGAGACTGTTCCACGATGATGCGGAGAGTGGCGATCTGGTCTGTACATGATCGGTTCTTCCTGAATCCTGCTTGCTGGTCTCTCAGATGGGGGTCAACGGAGCTCTTCATTCTCTCCAGGATGATCCTGTTGAAGACCTTTCCTGGTACTGACAGCAAGGTGATTCCTCTGTAGTTGGAACACTTGCTGAGGTCGCCTTTCTTGGGAAGCTTGATTAGGTACCCCTCCTTCCAGTCAGCCGGCATCACCTCCTCTTCCCAGATCTTTCCAAACAGTGGGTACAGCATCGCCACTGTTGTCTCTAGGTCTGCTTTCAGAGACTCCGCTGGGATGCCATCTGGGCCAGCTGCTTTGCCATTCTTCAAAAATGCCACTGCTCTTCTGATCTCTTCCCGGCTGGGTCTGTCACAGCTGATGGGTAGGTCGGTCTCTGCCGGCTGGATGTCTGGGGGGTTGGGTGGGCTAGGTCTGTTCAGTAACTCTTCAAAATACTCGGCCCATCTGTCGAGTTGGTCTGCTATGTCTGCAATAGGCTTGCCTTTCACGCCCTCCTCGTGGGGCCCCCACCCGGGTCTGCCCTGGGGGACTTGGGTGGGGTTAGGTACTTTTTAGTTCCCAGGGTCACCCTGGTCAGCCCCACAGGGTGGGTTTTTCTCTCTATTCTGGGGCATGTGTTTCTGTCTACCCTTTGTCCATTCACCTGTATTTGCCTTTTTAACACTCTCCCTACTGTCTGCACTGCCTGTAGCTCTTGATATTGGATGTGTGTTGCTAAATGGTCTTAGCTTTATTTAGGCCCCATGTGTTAGGTTTATTTAATGTATTTGACCGGCTGGCGACGTACATTCAATGTTCTGTTTAGTTTTTTTTTTCACAAGCAGTGCAGGCACGTCTTGAGAAAGCCTTGTTGCTGTCGGGACGTTAAGCAATGTACAATCAATCAATCAATCCTCGTGGGGTATAATTTCTTTTGACCTAAATTACAGCTTTGACAAGTCTAGTCCTACTGAAATGCACGCCATATTTACTGCAATAGTTCCGAGTTGCACTTGAATTTTTCTTAGACAAATATGTTCGACAGTTTCTTTGAAATAACCGTTTTAGTCGACAACAAGAACGACAACTCTTTGCCAGTTAGCAGACGAATTTTTTAGAATGCCAACTCGTTTGGTTTTGACTGCCTAAACTATGAAAAAATAATGTTTTTTGGTGTTTTATGTTTTTTTTTCTGTTCGTCGTAACGTACTTGTAAATAAAGCAAACGATATGAACACACATTATTATTATTATTATTATTATTATTATTATTATTATTATTATTATTATTATTATTACATGTATTATTATTATTATTATTATATTTTATTTTTGAAGCTTTACTCTTTTTGTCAGTTTCTTTCTATAGATAAAAGAACAACAAATCGTTTTGGTTGCTTTTAATTTTATTTAGTCAAACACTTCAAGATGGTGTCAGACAGAATTCCGCAGAGGAAACGAGGAGTATCAACCAAAACCTCCCCCATCTCAATCAACAAACTTTTCTTACAGCTCAATATATGACACAACAACGGCAAACAACACCAGATATTCATCTCAGACTTTATTTAATGAGACTTGCTACTCTAAAGGTTTGCCTGTCTATCCAGTACTTTCTATGACACAGACGCGTATCCGTCAAATGAGAAAATATAGACTTGACGAAAGACATGAATATCTTGACCAAGAAATGAGTGCTACCGTCCCAGACCACTTATCTTTTCCAGTCCACTCTTCCCTATCTTCTCAGCCGACCAGCATCTTAGTTAAACAACGACTGCATCTTTTTCTTCTTTTGTAATCATAGCAGATTCATGTCTGTACGACTGAAGATAGCATCCATTAATCTATGGATTAAAGAAGGTGTGCCCTTCAGTGAGCACTGACCTGAAATGATGGGTGCAAAATGTTTGCTCTTTTTTTGCTTTTGCTGACGTAAGCACGCCCCAGAAAATGGTTACGCCGTTGAAAAAAGACCTACACCGAATCCAGAATCTTTACCCCGCCCCCCTCCTCCTCCCCCCCCCCCCCCCCCCGCCCCCAACCCCTCCCGCGTCCCTCAACGAACAGCACATCTCTAAGGGACATGAGCCTCCCCCTCACCCACCCCCTTCCACTCATAACGAATAGCATTTCTCTGAAGCACGTGAGCCCTTGTCTCTACCCCCACCCCTTCCGTTACTCTGTTAACAGTATTCAGAAAAGCATTTTTTTGTTAAAATGTGTATTTGTTTAATATATTTTCCAATCCCCTGTGAATTTTACCTTGAGAGAGGTCACTGAATTTGGTATTTGTAGAAAGGTCTTAGCACACCATTATATCTTTGGCCCAAGTTTGAAGAGTGTGGATTGAATAGTCTCCGAGAAAATGCCAACGTTGTCTAAAGTTTACGACGGACGAAGGACGGACGTCCGACCACTCGCCCATTACATCATTACATAGATTCATGTTCCGCACGTGAATCTAACACTTGAAAGTATCAACTCCGTTTTTGCTTATGACCATTTCTCACACTAAAGGCTACCAAATACTAAAACTTGAAATTCGGTAGAGTGGTTCCAGAGATATCGCACAGACAAAAACGGAAGTACTGAAAACATATATGGCTGCCAGGGCCTTTACACCCGGTATGTCAGATAATTTTCCTTTGCGCAGCTTTCTTCGGGGTACTTTTACTTTAACAACAATTTAAAATCAAATGAGCCTTCCTTTTTGTGATATTACCTTTAGTGTGCAAATCCTTTATATCTTTACTGTGACCTTGACCTTAGGACCTTGGCTTTGGTACAAGACACATCTTCTAATCTAATACTGACCAGATATGAAAATTTCAACAATTCTGTTGGTTGCTTCTGGAAAAAATCACCTGCAAAAAAACCCAGACACCCAGCTACAGTGACACATAGGATGACTCCAGTACACCCCCTCTCAGGAACAGGGGTGGGGGAAGAAGAGGTATCATAAACAAGAAACATGAGGCAGATAACCACATTGCTTGTTTCCATAGCCAACATGCGTCCTGCAGCTGGTATTAATTTGAAAAATGATGGACTGAAATGCATTCAGAATTCCATGTATGAGATATAGCGCTAGAATGCAAGATATTGTCTTATTGTTGTGTTTATATCTGAAATGTGCTTGATTCAATGTGAAATTATCACACAGAAGGGGATTTGTCGTGTTTTGTTTACATTTTAGTATCCGATTCACATGTCTACGATGAAAATTACCTAAGATATAACGTTTTTAGTGAAGGGTATAAGCCTTGTCTAAATTGCATTTTTGGGTCATTTTAGGCGTGCTGTAATTGCAAACGTATTAATGTGTGGGGCTAGAAAAAAAATTCAGGACAATCTACATTTTGTTTTGATCCGTAACAGTAAAAACCACACAATTCTACTTTCACGTTTTGATTTTATAGGACTTTTACAGCACTTTCTTAAAAATGCAAAAAGAGATCATTTTAGGTCATAATCAAATGCACATATCTCGGAAGCCAATCAACATAAAGGTCTGATTGTTTGCATGTGCATATTTTTGAACGTGTACTTCCGAGTGGTACATTTGTTTGGTAGCAGTTTCTAGAAAGAAACAAATTGAGTGGACCTGCCTACTTTTACGTGTTCTATTTCTGACTCTCTTCAGTCCGATCTTCTGCACTTTTTACCCGAAGCAAAAAGATAAGAACCTGTAGACTAGAAGTGAGTTTGAAAATCTGCCTGATGTTGAAGCCGAAACTGGAACAGTCATCACAAACACCGCCTGCAACTTCTTAGGAGTTCTTCATCCCAGCTCTTATCTTTTCCACATGCACATTTTGCATGAGCATACAGATGTCTCGCTCAGTCTGTAAAACATCGGTAAAACCTGAACTAAACATAAAAGCGCGCAATAACTCTTAACCAGAACAGATTTAACAGAAAGTATCAAGTTTTTGGAGGCCCCAGGATCTCGCGTCCTATCTTTTTCACTTTTTTTTTTTTCGTCCAGAAGATAAAAAAATCCGTCCTCCGAGGAAAAGGTATCGGAACCTTACTTTGTTTAGCAGAAATAGGATCGTTGCAACGGTTGCAGGCGCACCGGAACAGAATCATCAGGTGACTGGTTGTCTGCAAGAGGTGGTGATTCTCATAAGCCCCTGCGATGGCAGGGGCTGTGATGAGAATCAAGACCTCATGCCGTGACATTTACTCCTCTTTTCCAAGAACGAGACGGTTACCTGGGCTTTGTGTTCTAGAGGTTGTCAGAGCAGAATCGCCTGGAAGCACGTTCCACACGGAACAAAAAACCTGACAAGCGGTAAAATTATGTGCTCTTGATAAAGACATGTTTTCACAGACAACCAGTGTGCTTTCGTAATCTTTTCTCTCGAAGACCGACAGGGGAAATCGAAAGCTGCAGCTCCCAGAACAAACGGTTTCCATCAGCAAGAGGGGTAGATCCGTATAAGCCCAAGCAGGGGTTCATGAAGATCTGTCTTTGTTCCCGTCACTCATTAACGTCTTTGTTACTTGAAAGGATCATGCAAAGATTACGTACACGATGGAAGTAACAGACGTGCATTCACATTTTGAGTTGGACGCTCAGTGCTGAAACCTCCAAAAAGCACAGATGTAAATTACGTAGGTCAAGCAGGAAGTACAGTTCTTTACGAAGCACTGCAGGCGTTAATCATGATGATTTATGCCTCATGCAGCGGATGCGTGGTTGGTTGCAGAAGCACAAACCGTGGGGCTTTTCACCTGGCCCGAGACGTTAAATGCCTTTCCAGTCAATTTGTTCCATCTGCAAGAGGCATAGATTCTCATGAGCTCTGCAGCTGCAGGGGTTGTTGAGAATCTATGTCTCTTGCTGAAAGTATTTAATTTAGCCCTATTCGTCTTGAAGAGAGTAGGAGAGAAACCCCCTTGTGGTGACTGGGGCTATAGCAGGCCATAGACCATAAATAACGTGAGCAGGCATAGTAATCTGTGACCCAGCACATGGAAGCTGGGAAAATCCCAGAGGTGCTGCTCCATAGTGGTGCACACAGCGGGAAACAGACAATGTTTTGACACCGACAGTCTGTCAACGGCTGGCATCTATAGAGTCTCATGAGCAGAACTTCTGCATGTAATGTCTGTTCCTCATGCTGGCATTGGTCGGCCCTGTTATCATCATATTGAGCCCAAGATTAAGCAGTTAACTCATTACATCCTGAGGCTGAAGTTTTAAAATTTGGTTATTGTCCTATGCAGGCTACATTACAGATTAGGAGATAGATAACCATTTTAGTTCAAGGGTGGTGCCAAGATAGCTTGGTGCCTCAGGCACCAAACTATTCAGCACGCCTTTGAACTATCGCAGTAAAATTTATTTCAAGCAATAGTGTATCCGTATGAAAAGGGTTAATTGGAGTTATTATTGCAGGTTTACTCATCATCTGAATGGCAGAGACAGATAGCCTAAGTAACCACAGATAAGCCGCAGTAACCAGTTGCATTGTTGCATTAATGCAACGCTCAGAATATTTACTCTGTTTTTACGGTCACATTTTGTTGAGGGTCACTTTTGTTTTGATTGTCACTTTTTTGTGTGCTCAGAAGCGTGTGTTCTATTACAAACCGTGGTGTATACATGTGTAACCCCCAAGACTTAAGTGATATGAGAAGATCTATGAACTGCCCAACATCGATGCCGGGTGTTTACGTGCAATTTTGGCGTGAATCATGTTTTGATGTGGTGCTTCCTTTGATTTATTCCCCATTTTCTGACGAAATCGGGAACCAGTAGCTCAACAGGACATCCTCATAGCAACCTTGTGAAGAAAGCTGTGATTACGAGACCCGAAGCAATATGTCTGAAGCGTTTATCAGCACTATTTCAAGCAAACTTTTACTCATTTTAATTTTTGTAGCCAGTCCAAAACAAAAATATACCTCGAGTCCTTCATTTAGTGGCTGATTGCGGTGTTCCGACAAATCACTGGCAGAAAAACTGAACTCAGAGTCCTTCTCTCAGTCCTTTTCTCGAGAAATGCTAGTGGAAGTCTCGTTAGTTTCGCTAGTGCAGTGATTCGTTTCGCACATGTTTGTTGCTCAGTGTCTATTCTCCGTTCATGTGTGTATGTAGACCTATGTATATATATCGGTGAGAGGGGGGGGGGGGAGGTGAGGGGCGGGGGGAGTTTGAGAGTAGGCACACTTTCATTACTAGTGGGCATACAGAGCATGATTGTTGATGTAGCAGTATGAGCACATTTTGCGTTTTCGTGACAAACGCAAGTATGTGGATTAACCCATATCATACCGAGGCTAAAAGCTTCAAATTTGTACACTGCCATATGCCAGCTACATTATAGTACTTACAGATAAGATTTAGACCAATGGCTTTAGTTCAAGGGTGGTGCCAGAATCTTGGCTTTGACTTCGCGAACGAAGATTTTATAGGAGTTGCCCACGACGTCTGCAGGCTTGTTCGTGGCTGCGGAGGCCAATCCGAGACAGGCAGGTTCGACCGCAGTGGCTGCAGGGGAAGGTCTGGCCAGGGTTCTGAGCTGCGGCATCTCTGTTTTTTCTCCTGAGCCGCTTGTCCTTAAGGCTAGCTCTGCGAGAGTCCTCAAAGGAGACAGCTGCCTTGTAAATGGTGGAGCGCCAGGTGTCACGGTCCGCAGCAAGCGAAGACCACTGGTGGTGGTCGATTTGGCAGGCACTAAGTGACTTCTTGAGACAGTCTTTGTATCTCTTCTTTGGTGCCCCTCTGTCACGGTGTCCAGTAGCAAGCTCGCCGAACAGGGTGATCTTTGGTAGGCGATGATCCTCCATCCTGGAGACATGCCCCGCCCAGCGGAGCTGTGTCCGCAGCAGACGCGCCAAGCTATTCTGGCACTACCCTTGAACTATTTTAGTCAAACTTGTTTAACACACTGGTGTATTCCGAATGATAAGGGTTATATCCTCTTGTCCTGCGTATGCTCATGGGCGAGGAAAGCTTATCAAGTGGCAGATTCTGGTAAAGGAGATTTTTCCGCTGACACGCGCTGGCTTATTATTATGAGTGAAAGGTTCTTGGCAGACTGTGTCTGCTTCTGCACGTGGTTATACTTTAGGCCAACACCTTTTTAGCATTACTTGACACATTTACTGGATGAATAGAACGCTAATTTGAAGTGCATTAACCAGCACTTGCCATCAGCAAGAGCATAGATTCTCATGAGCCCCTGCGACTGCAGGGGCTCACGAGAATCTATGCCTTTTGCTCTTTGGGATCGGCCGCTGCCAGTTTTCTTAGATCTCTTGTCCTTAGGCGGAGGAAGCTAAGGGAAACCTATTGTGCCCTAGGCGTGCGTCGGGCATGCCACACATTTCTCTGTCAGCTGCAGATGTGAAGAGAGATAGGCTGAATTAAACCCCAGCATCTTTGCCCGTCTTTGGAACCGACATTAATGCCAGTTTTCTGATCAAAATTACAATAGCCTAAAGAGTGTGTTTGATGGGCATTACCTTTACAGTGGGAGCAAAGATTTTGTTAATTATGGTAAGAGGCTAAATAATCAGTATATTCACATGAGCTTTTTGGCGTGAGTTATCAAAGAGTGTCTCAACATGGTCTTCAAAAAAAAAAAGGGGACTGGCAGGATCAGGCGAAATACTCTACTCATTTTTATTCTTTTGTTTTTCTGCACAGCCGGACACCGACAATCCCGTCCCTCCATTGAGCACGCGGCGTAGCTCTCCAAATTCCTCTTGCTGTCTGTTGTCCCGATGAAAGTGTTTGTTATCAGTAAAGGATCAGATAATTTTTAGGTCGGTGTTCCTACACTGAGGAGACTCTGGAGGGTTATGAGTAAGACTTGCACTGGCTGGTTCCTCTGTTTTTCTTTCCGGCCCCAGTGATCGTGGCACCGGTATCAACCGTCATAGACAAGACACCCGACAACCTCCTCTTCGTGAACGAAATAGGGCTAGTATAGCAAGAACAGGGAGTCAGCATGAAAGAAAAGTAACAGCAAGAGGCATAGATTCTATGCCTTTTGTGGATATGTTTTAAACAAACATCAAGTCTTTTGCTTCCAGTATATGCGAGGGATCATGAGGTTCTATGCCGCATTGTGGGTGGATTTTATAGCGAGTATCAAGTCTTTCGCTCCACGCCCTGTATCACTGGTGTACGAAGGGTTGGAAAAATATTCCGAGCCACTTCTTTCGTCGCCTAACAAGATTGCCACGTTTCAAGTAAAAGGAGATACTGTACAGATTCAGCTTGCTAAAGCTGGAGTCTACAGGGATACAGCAAAGTGCCCTTGGATTATTTTCTAGATGAAGACTGCGTTATGTTTGTGAAGATTCTGGTTGTGAAATGCTGCTACACAGTATGATTTGCAAGTGTGCAGCAGGCATAGAATCGCGATCGCGTATGTACTGTGAATAGACTGCATACTGATGCTGTAATGGAACCAAAAACCCACTTAGGGCCAAGTCTTTGGATGGAACCATCTATGATGTTGTGAGTAGATGATTAACTTACTGAGATAAGTACATACATAAGTCTATACTATATAGTAATAGACGTATGCTACATCTGGTATGCTTTGATTAGAATTGTTTTCTTACTTGTCTGCTTTCCAGCCCAGTATCTGCTTGTGGTCTGACTGATTTCAGTTTCAGCTTATCTATCTATATATCTATATCCCGTAGTCTTGCCGACCGTTGGGGCACCACTGATGACTTGGCAACCAGCTCCCTCCATTCCTCTCTGTTCTCTGCCATTCTTAGCGTATCGCCCAGCCTCAGTCCTGTCCACTCTGAGATATTGTCCTCCCATCTTTCCCTCTGTCTTCCTCTCCTTCGTCCTCCTTGCACAGTGCCTTGCAGGATTGTTTTGGCAAGCCCTGCTGAACGCGTGACATGCCCATACCACTTCAGTTTGCGTTTTTTCATAAAGGCTAATAGGTCTTCATAGGGCCCGATGGCTTGCCTGATTCTGCTTCCCACTCCTCGTTCGTGGTGTGATCTCTGTATGAAATGCCAAGCACCCTTCGAAAACATCTCATTTCAGTGGCTTGTATCCTCTTCAAGCTCTGCTGTGAGGGTCCATGACTCACAGGCATACAAGAACACTGAGATGACTAAGGAGCGCATCAGTCTGATCTTGGAGCAGAGCGTGATGTTTCTGACCTTCCATATGGTCTTCAATCTTGTCAGTGCTGTTGTTGTCTGTGCAATCCTGGACAGTATTTCTGGTTTTGATCCCTCATTTGTCACAATGGCTCCTAAGTATTTGAATTTATTAACTGTTTCCAGTTTTTGGCTTCCAATCATGACGTCAGTGCCAGTGCCACTGGTGTTATTTGTCATCAGTTTGGTCTTATCTGCACTGATTTCCATCCCATACGCAATGGCTGTACTGTCCAGCTTTTCCACCAGCTGAGCTAGATCCTTCGTTGTTCCTGCAAGGCCATCAATGTCATCTGCAAAGCGCAAGTTCGTGATTGTTCTACCTCCAATACTGACAGTTCTTTCATGATCTTTCAAAGCGTCTGTCATGATTCTTTCCAGGAAGATGTTGAAAAGAGTAGGTGAGAGCAAGCAGCCTTGTCTGACTCTGACTGTAGTCCTAAACCAGTTTCCTATTTTGCCCTTGAAGCAGACTGCGCTAATGGCCTTGTTGTAAAGGTTTGCTATGACTTTGATCAGGTTGGCATTGATGTTGTATAGCTTCATGGTGGACCAAAGGGCTGCATGACACACCCTGTCAAACGCTTTCTTAAAATCCACAAAGACATGATAGAGGTCTTGCTGGTGCTGGAGGTACCTCTCACATAGAACTCTCAGGTTGAAGATCTGCTCAGTTGTGCTGCGCCCTGGTCTGAAGCCTGCCTGTTCCTTAGCTATATTTCCTCTGCCTGTGGCTTCAGCCTGTTCAGTAGGATCTGTAACATGACTTTGCTTGGGTGGCTTATACGACTGATCGTGCGATAATTCTGCCATTGATGTAAGTTGCCTTTTTGGGGGAGAGTTATTATAAGTGATTGGGTCCATGGTGTGGGCCAATCCCCTGACTGCCAGATCTTATTGCAGATTGTTAGTAAGGCGCTTATCATGTCTTCTCCCCCTTCTTGGACTAGCTCTGCAGGGGGGATGTCTGCTCCTGCTGCCTTCCCTTTTTTCAGCGACTTCACTGCAGTCTCTACTTCTTCTCGGAGGATGGGATAGTTGCCATTGTTGGTCACGGGTGGGTTGACAAGTATGCCTGGGTCCCCTGTAGCTCGGTGGTTGTATAAATCTGAGCAGTACTCTGTCCATCTCTTCAGTATGTCTTGGTCTTCCGTAAGACAGTTCCCTTCACTATCTTGAATGATCGAGGAACGTCCTTGTTTTACACTGGTCAGGTCTTTCACCAGCTGGTATGCTTTTTTGCTATTATTTTTGTTCAGATTTTCTTCTACGTGTTTACACTGATCTTCAATCCACTTATTCTTTGCCTTATTGTTTGCCTTTTTCATGCTTTTCTTGATATCCTGGTTAATTTCCCTGTATTGTTTAGCTCCTTCTACCTCTGATTTCTTTTTCTTTAATTCTCGACGCTTGTCACATAGAGCAAAGATGTCAGCTGTAACCCAAGGTTTCTTTGCTTGTCGGTGTTTGCCAAGGATCTCAATGGCTGTTTGGGTTACAGCAGTGTTAAATGTGTCGATCAATGTGTCCACATCCGTGTCTTCTGCACCTAGAAGTAGCAGTGGCGCGAATTTTCCTCCTATCTTTGCCTGGAAGGCTTCCGCTACCTCTGGATCTTTCAGCTTCTCAAAGTCAAACTTGATTCTGGTGGGACCCTGCTTGTTGACCTTCTTTAGGCTGAGTCGGAAGGTCATCATCACTAAGTCATGGTCGCTTCCAATGTCTGCTCCTGGAAAACTTCTTGTCTTGGCAATGTTCACACTGGTTTGGAAGCGTCTCTTCACCATGATGTAGTCAATTTGGTTATGGTGCTCTCCTTTCGGGCTGTGCCATGTCCACCTTCTGGATGCTTTGTGTGGGCCAACGTGTTCATCAGCTTTAGATCATTTGAGCTGGCAAATTCCAGGAGCCTTAAGCCTCTGTCGTTGGTCTCTGCATTGCAGTAGCGTCCGCATGTGCCTTTCCAGTTCCTAGCAGCATCCACTCCTATTCTGGCATTCCAGTCTCCCTGCACCACAAGAATGTCTTTCTTGGGGGTCTGCTCCAAGACTTCTTGCAGTTGGTCATAGAAGTATTCTATTTCCTCATCGCCATAGTCTGTTGTTGGAGCGTAAACTTGTAAAATGGTGATATTAAATGGGGTTGCCCTCAAGCGTATGGTGATAAGCCTGCTGGAGACTGGCCGACAACTCATGACGATGTCTTTGTGGACGAGAAATCCGACACCCTGTTCGTGTTTGTCTTCTCTGCCACTGTAATACAGTTTGTGGTTTTGCTGGGTTGATGTTTCCCCAAGGTTCTTCCATCGTACTTCGCACAGTCCTAGGATGGTCCAGTGGTATCTGTTCATTTTGTGCGTCAGTTCCTCTACCTTTCCAGGTGTTCTTAATGTTCTGACGTTCCAGGTGCCAATGCTGATGTTTCTGGCACGGAGTTTTGTTGGTGCACCAGTAGCACACTTAATACATCTGCGCTGGCGCAAGATTTTCAGTCTAGCTTCATTCAATCCGGTCACAAAATCAGTCCGGAACAAGGTGACTGACAAGCGTGTAAAATCTCAAGAAAACCTCGAGACTGAACAAGGAAACACGCTTAGAAAGCACAATGCAACATTATTTGTATTAATAAATTGTGTTACACGTGCCTTCAGCTTTCAAAGCGTTTTCTTTTTTTTTTTAGGATTTTAACCCTTATCATTCGGAATACGTGTGTGAAATAAGTTTGACTAAAATAGTTCAAGGGTAGTGCCAGAATTGCTTGGCACCTCTAGGCGCCAAGCTATTCTGGCACCACTGACTTCTGAACTCATATGGCAGTGTACAAATTTGAAGCTTTTAGCCTCAGTATGATATAGGCTAATCTGCAGTCATGTTTTATTTTAGGGTGGTAGTGGTCGGCCACAGCGTCTCTTCCGTGTCTATTCTGTCTCTAGAATCGGAATACGGCATTGTTTGAGGGAGAGGCGTTTCTTGCCCCCACACTTTTCCCCCCCTCACTTGTTGGTTGTCGGTAGCGGTTTTTGTCGCGATGATTCCTGTAGGAATCACCGCGACAGAAATCGCTACCGACAACCAAATGCTTTAATGTCAACAGAGAAATAGGGCCCGGCTCTTATTGTATTTCTGTCCTACGATGTGTTTACGTGTCCTTTGCTACTGCCGATTCCACTTACTTTGATGTAGGAATCATCGCGACAGAAACCGCTACCGACAGCCAAATGGTTGGATGTCGCCAGAGAAATGGGGTCCAGATCTTGTTCTGTTTTTATCCTACAGTGTGTTAACGTGTCCTGCGCTACTGTTGGACTTACTTTGATGTAGATCTCAATATTATCGAGTGCAACTCAGTCTTAGCGAAGTGGACAGTAGTGATGACCTCGGACATAATAATCCACAGGGTCTTCCCAATAAAGGGCCATTGTTCGTGTGCCGAATTAGGTCATTCAAGACACACCACAGACAACGGGATGCGCACGATATAAAAGGTAGCATTCGACACACAGGCTGCATAACCACTCCCATACTATTTTGCCCACACAAAATGCACAGGTTAAACTCACCTTTTAATCATTTTCATCCTGACACACTATTGCAAGAAATAAATTTGATTATGATAGTTCAAGGGTGGTGCTGTCTGTCTCCCGTGTGAAACTTTCTTTTGGTAAAAGGGCCCGGCTTTAAATATCAGGTACCCCATGTGTTGAATGCCTACCTTCCCATGTCTGCCAGGCTCCATCTTTGTCAGCATTCAAGCAGCAGCTTAACTCATTCAGCCCCGACGCACCACAGCAAGACATGGATCATACTCGATCTGTCTCTAAAATTGTAATACAAGCCTTCCAAAAGCAACTTGAAAAATTTGGGGATTTCGGTCGTGGTGTAAAATTTGTTAAGACTTATCTTTTCACTATAATTTATAAATTTCATGTAAATCCAAAACAGTTACGAATGTGTGTGTGTGTGTGTGTGTGTGTGTGTGTGTGTGTGTGTGTGTGTGTGTGTGCGTGTTTGAAATTTCAGGGTGTGTGTAACAGCGCCTTTGAGCCTGACTGTAGGGATAATGCAGCTCATAAGTATAATCAATTATTATTATTGTTGTCTCTTGACATATGGCCGAGATAGGTGACTCCGGAAGTCAGGAGACCTCGCTTGGGTGGAAGATGACAGTGTGATATGCTCCCAGCCTGACTGCATGACGTATTAAATCTGTAGTGATGTGCGACTCATAACCCATGACATGGCTGACTTATAAAATTGACCTATGAAAGCAGCAGTAGGAGATAGATCAGTCACTTGAGTTAAAGGGGGGTGCTGTAATAGTTTGGCGCCTCCGATAGGCCGTCAGCTAGGAAATGAACACCTCCCCCGCCACCCCTTCTCCCCCCCCCCTCACCCCCCCCCCTCTCCCCCCTTGCGGGGGATCGGAGACCACATTTTTTCGGAAGCATATCACCTATGAAGACGAACCATAGGTGTTTGCCCAAAATAAATACCGTATTGAATATAGGAGGACATGTACTAATAACTATGGTCATATTTTCCTTCTTTGGTTTAAATAGTTTATTGCTTTTCAACATGCATAAGAGGATATACAGCAATTTCCATCAGATCAAAACAAGCCACAGGCTTATAGGATGATTTGGACACTGAATCAATTACATTTGCATTTGCATGGCGGTGGTTTGCAGATATTAAATTCAATGTAGGTAAGTAAATCAATATATATATATATATATATATATATATATATATATATATATATATATATATATATATATATATATATATATATATATATATATATATATATATATATATAATAGTATTAATGCAAAATGAAAATAGAGTGAAAAATTTCAATTACTATAGTAGAGAGAGAGAGGCAGTTGCCTCAACTGGTCTTTTTATTTTTTTATTTCCTTTATTTCCTGCAGTCCTAATTATAAATCAATAAAAACTTTTGCTGCAGTAATAAATTCATGTACAGTTGAAAATATATTGTTATTCACTGTGGATGGCAGGGTTTTAATTCCATTAAGAAGTAGATGTATATTGGTGTGCTATGGTGGAAGTGTAAATATTGTTGAGCGTCTTATTACATAATAATTATTACACATGAGTAAGAATGGTCGGCAGTTTCAGAACTGGCTCCACTTCTTTGGGCCTTATATTTTGCGTTTGGGGATAGGGTTGGTGTTAACGGTGCAGTTGCCGTAAAAAAGCAAGCAGAACTAAATGATTGGTGTCTTTGGAAACAGAATACATTTACCTACCTTTTACAATGATTCAATGTCTAAAAAGCAAAATGGTGACGTCCTCGCGGCGCCATTTTTTTTTTTACCTTTCATTATTTGTGAAATAGCATTCTGGCTAGAAGAATAAGTGTCCAATCTTTCACATACTATGATGAAAACATATATACCAATGTTATGATATATCATCAATGGAAACGTAAACAATTTTGACTGGTGATCTTGAAAGGTGTTACTTAAAGTTCAAGGTCACCTAAAGTTGTACTTTTTGACAAAAAAACCCCATATTTTTGAAAATGTGATTAAAAAAAAATTACTAAAAATGATAACATGTAAGGAATTGCTATGAATAGTTGATAAACGACTAGACGTGACCTTCATGAAGGTCAAGGTCGTAGTTTTCGAAGAGTTCATAAGAATATTCAGTTTACTATAGGGGCCAAACATTTGCTCTGAGGTTTGATTGATTGATTGTACATTGCTTAACGTCCCGACAGCAACAAGGCTTTCTCAGGACGTGCCTGCACTGCTTGTGAAAAAAACCAAAAAAACAGAACATTGAATGTATGTCGCCAGCCGGTCAAATACATTAAATAAACCTAACACATGGGGCCTAAATAAAGCTAAGACCATTTAGCAACACACATCCAATATCAAGAGCTACAGGCAGTGCAGACAGTAGGGAGAGTTTTAAAAAGGCAAATACAGGTGAATGGACAAAGGGTAGACAGAAACATGCCCCAGAATAGAGAGAAAAACCCACCCTGTGGGGCTGACCAGGTTGACCCTGGGAACTAAAAAATACCTAACCCCACCCAAGTCCCCCAGGGCAGACCCGGGTGGGGTCATTTGCTCTGAGGGATCTCTTGCTACTGAATCATATTCTTTTGAGTTGAGATGATCAGAAATAATTAAGGTCAAAGTCACAATATGTACAATTGTGCACATAATCACACAAGTTAACTGCTCCATGGTCCTGAAATTCTCTCTCTCTCTCTCTCTCTCTCTCTCTCTCTCTCTCTCTCTCTCTCTCTCTCTCTCTCTCTCTCCCCCCCCCCCCCCACACACACACACACACACACACACACAATGTTAGAGGTTGGGAGGGGGGGTTCCAGGGGTTCAGCCACGCCCCCCCCCCCCCCTCCTTCCAAACCGAATATTCTTTAAAATGCTATAGCAAAGTCTCTTTATGGGGAGTTTGGAACCACGACTACCCTGTCCCGTGTATATTTTGACGAGCACTGAGAGTCCCGACACACGTGCCCCACCCCACCCCCCCTCCATTGTTGTTTGACATTTCGGAGACTGGTGAAAGTTTTCGGCCAATGGAAGTAAGGTGTGGCGTTTGGAGGCCTTTTGTGCCAGGTTGAATTACCCAAACAAAAGTTGGACCCCCTTATGATCATAACAGAAAAGACACATCGCTAAACCGGCTGCTATTTCGATTCCACATGCCGACATTTTAATCGCAAACCCTTACCTCGACCACCCATTCTTTAACAACACGACTCACCGACATACACACGCGTACAAACGCACGCACGCACCGTGCCACTCGCACACCAGGGGCGGATCGGAGGGGTGGGGTGGGTGGGTGGGGGTTCCAGGGGTTCCGGACCCCTCCCCCCCCCCTCCCTCCGACCCACAATTCTGTAAAATGATATAACAAAGTCCATTTTGGGGTGCTTGGACACCCCCCCCCCCTCCCCCTTCCGTTGTTGGATATTTTGGCGAATGGTGAGAGTATTCATACGCACCCCCCACCCCCACCTCCACCCCTTCAAGGTAACTGATCCGCCCGTGCAGACAGACACAAGCACACATGCGCACGCACGCGCGCGCACACACACACACACACACACACACACACACACACACACACACACACACACACACACACACACACACACACACACACACTGATCAACAAATAATCCCGACATTAGAACTGCTATTGAATTGGAATTGGTATCAGAATCCCCTCACTCATCCGCCGGTTTGTCAGTGACGTAAGGGAGATATATGTTTTATGCAGCTCGTATTACAGGCCCCCTAATAGTCTATACGCTTATTATTTCATTTTATTCCGATTTGAAGAAAAGCATGAAAAAGCAAAGAATAAGTGGATTGAAGATCAGTGTAAACACGTAGAAGAAAATCTGAACAAAAATAACAGCAAAAAAGCATACCAGCTGGTGAAAGACCTTACCAGTGTAAAACAAGGACGGTCCTCGATCATCCAAGATAGTGAAGGGGACTGTCTTACTGAAGATTAAGACATACTGAAGAAATGGACAGAGTACTGCTCAGATTTGTACAACCACCGAGCTACAGGGCACCAAGGCATACTTGTCAACCCACCCGTGACCAACAATGGCAACTATCCCATCCTCCGAGAAGAAGTAGAGGCTGCAGTGAAGTCGCTGAAAAAAGTGAAGGCAGCAGGAGCAGACAACACCCCTGCAGAGCTAGTCCAAGAAGGGGGAGAAGACATGATAAGCGCCTTACTAACAATCTGCAATAAGATCTGGCAGTCAGGGGATTGGCCCACACCATGGACCCAATCACTTAGAATAACTCTCCCCAAAAAATGTAACTTACATCAATGCCAGAATTATCGCACAATCAGCCTTAGTCAACCCAAGCAAAGTCATGTTACAGATCCTACTGAACAGGCTGAAGCCACAGGCAGAGGAAATCATAGCTGAGGAACAGGCAGTTTTCAGACCAGGGCGCAGCACAACTGAGCAGATCTTCAACCTGAGAGTTCTATGTGAGAGGTACCTCCAGCACCAGCAAGACCTCTATCTTGTCTTTGTGGATTTTAAGAAAGCGTTTGACAGGGTGTGGCATTTAGCCCTTTGGTCCACCATGAAGCTATACAACATCAATGCCAACCTGGTCAAAGTCATAGCAAATCTTTACAACAAGGCCACTAGCGCAGTCTGCTTCAACGGCAAAATAGGAAACTGGTTTAGGACTACAGTCGGAGTCAGACAAGGCTGCTTGCTCTCACCTACTCTTTTCAACATCTTCCTGGAAAGAATCATGACAGACGCTCTGAAAGATCATGAAGGAACTGTCAGTATTGGAGGCAGAACAATCATGAACTTGCGCTTTGCTGACGACATTGATGGCCTTGCAGGAACAGAGAAGGAGCTAGCTCATCTGGTGGAAAAGCTGGACAGTACAGCCATTGCGTATGGGATGGAAATCAGTGCAGAGAAGTCCAAACTGTTGACAAATAACACCAGTGGCATTGGCACTGACGTCATGATTGGAAGCCAAAAACTGGAAACAGTTAATAAATTCAAATATTTAGGAGCCATTGTGACAGATGAGGGATCAAAACCAGAAATACTGTCCAGGATTGCACAGACAACAACACTGACAAGATTAAAGACCATATGGCTTACACACTTTAGAATGGAAGTCATTTAGTTCTGGGATTTTAAGAGTTAAACATTGCAGACAAAAGTAGTTTCTGCATTTCCTTTAGCTTTTATGCCCCCTTTAGCCCCGCCTCCCCCCCCCCCCCAACCCAAAATTCTGTAAAATGCTATAACAAAGTCCCTTTAGGGGTGTTTGGAACCCCTTCCCTCCTCTCCGTATATATTTTGGCGAGTTTTCACACACGCACACGTCCTCCCCCCCCCCCCCCCTCCTGTATGAGACACGCCTTCACACACACGCGTGCCTCCCCCCCCCCCCCCCTCTTTTTTTGTTTTTAGATTTTTTGGTCACTGGAAGCAAGGACTAGCGTCTGGAGGCCTTTTGTATCAGGTTGAAAGTCCGAAACAAAAAGTTTGACCCCCCCTCCCCCCTCGAGGTGAGGTAACTGATCCGCCCCAGCGTATACTGACTACAAGTTTGGAAATTTGTTTTGACATGCGCGTAATATATGAAGTGTTGATGACAACGAAACCAGGATATCAAAAGCATACTGAAGTAATGAATGTGTACTAAACAACAGGTTTTATTGAGCAGCCCGTTGGAAATTAGTTTTTACACACACGCAATAAATGTAATTATACAGTGGGAACAGGAGATTAATAGAATATTGAGCATGCTGAGTGTGTACTGAAATAAAGGACCGTAAGACCGTAAACGGTATTAATTTTCTGTGAGTTTATGGTTGTGTATGTTTGCCGGTCTTTATGACGGCACCGGCAGACCAGGGTTTTTCTCTCTATTCTGGGGCATGTGTTTCTGTCTACCCTTTGTCCATTTACCTGTATTTGCCTTTTTAAAACTCTCCCTACTGTCTGCACTGCCTGTAGCTCTTGATATTGGATGTGTGTTGCTAAATGGTCTTAGCTTTATTTAGGCCCCATGTGTTAGGTTTATTTAATGTATTTGACCGGCTGGCGACATACATTCAATGTTCTGTTTAGTTTTTTTTTCACAAGCAGTGCAGGCACGTCCTGAGAAAGCCTTGTTGCTGTCGGGACGTTAAGCAATGTACAATCAATCAATCAACCGGCAGACCATCTGTTGTACGCCTCTCTTCTTTCGAATTCATCAGTAGGGATTCGTGTCGATGTGCACAGTGTTCTTTAGAAGACCGGTACCGGTACACTGAGCTATTATTAGCAGTGAACCCAAATAATGGAGGGCACTTGTGAAACACGTAGATATCCTTGCGTCAAAAACTAGCTCAACGGATATACAGCCCAGTGCGCAAAAGGCCATCGGGCGGCCGCCGTTGGCCCACGCACGACCGTGCGCGGGCCAACGGATGCTGACGTCGGCCCGACGGCTTTTTGCGCATTATGCAATCTTGATGATGTCATGAATGCTTTAAAATAAGTAGGCAAATTTCAGTCGAGGCGAACATATAATTATTGAATTCGGGAAACAAAAATTTCGCAATATCGATTGACATTGAATTATGAACCTCGTGCGGAAAGCACGGAAAACGCATGTGAGCTCAAGATAATTTAGTTTGAGAGAGCTGTTGTCGCGAATTCGACTGTCGTTCGACTTTTGTTGCATTTGACCTTGTTATAAGCGAAGTCGACTCAGTGTACAGTCTTATGTCGAACGCCAAGGGGAGGGAGAGGGTTGTGGTAAGTGAGGTGGGTGAGGGTCACGCTATCTGTCAAGCTATCTGTCATCAGCGCCAGCGCTGCCCGGTGTTTGTTCTGTTAAGCCGTTACTCCGGCGCTACTCTGTCCTCTCTTCATTTTGGCTGGTAACAGTGTCTAATAGCTAAGTCAGACCAGTACAACTGCAGTTGACATAGATCACTTCGAACCCCCAGATATTTTTCAGACTCGCTTTACATCTTTGTTAGATCCCTCGGATGAGTAAGCCACTGCGGACTTATTTGCGTATCCAGGGCCTTCCATCCACAAGAACTTGCGCATATATTGTCATGAGCCCATGCATGTTGTAAAGGCTGCTGTGAATCAACGTGCTCTTTTAGACCTTTTACATTGATCGGCCTCGTTTGCATCCTAAAGTTGAGCGTGTTATTGTTGGTTAAAGTGCAGAGTGGACTTGAAGATGTAGAGTTGCAGTTGCACATACTATAATTATGAAACTCATATGAACAGTGTGGACATATAAAAGGGTATTTCTGATACGTATGAAGCGTACATAATTATTTAATCCACGATAGTATCTACAATTGTCTCGAAATATTGTTTCAAAATTAAGTTTTGAAATTTGGTGTCACATTGTGTTCCGTCATCGAATATATCGGTTCCGTTAGCCCGGGTCTGCCCTGGGGGACTTGGGTGGGGTTAGGTATTTTTTAGTTCCCAGGGTCACCCTGGTCAGCCCCACAGGGTGGGTTTTTCTCTCTATTCTGGGGCATGTGTTTCTGTCTACCCTTTGTCCATTCACCTGTATTTGCCTTTTTAAAACTCTCCCTACTGTCTGCACTGCCTGTAGCTCTTGATATTGGATGTGTGTTGCTAAATGGTCTTAGCTTTATTTAGGCCCCATGTGTTAGGTTTATTTAACGTATTTGACCGGCTGGCGACATACATTCAATGTTCTGTTTCTTTTTTATTTTTTCACAAGCAGTGCAGGCACGTCCTGAGAAAGCCTTGTTGCTGTCGGGACGTTAAGCAATGTACAATCAATCAATCGGTTCCGTTAGCCTGGTTTTTAAAAAAATATAATAATAATCAGTAATATATAACTCTATTATAGCGCAATATCCCCACAAAAAAAAGGCTCAGAGCGCTTTACATCTAGATAATCTAACTGAAATTAATTAACTAAAGTACAGACAACGTACAAAACACAACCATTCATAGGTCCAAATGCACACTGACACAATATTAAAATAATAAACATAACATTTCAAGAGCGTGATCAGATAGATATATTGGAGTTAATGGGAAAACGTAGGGCTTATCAATCCCTTTCAAAGGTCAAGTTGAAAAAAATATGTTTTTACTCTAGCCCTGAAAATGGCCAAAGATGGTGCATGGCGAATATCATGGGGAAGACCATTCCACACTTTGGGAGTTTGGAAAGAAAAGGACCTCTGTCCAAAGGTTTTTAAGGACACTCTGGGGGTAGTCAGCATTCTGTCGTCAGTGCTGGAGCGAAATACTCAGCCTGGGAGACTGTAAGACAAGTAAGCCGGGATTGTTTTATCAAAGGCCTGAAAAACGCGGGAAGCAATTTTGTATTCAATTCTGAACTTTACAGGAAGCCAGAGTAACTACTTAAGCAAGGGAGTGATGTGGTCACGCTTTGATTTTTTTTCAGTACAAGTCTTGCTGCTTGGTTTTGAATCTTCTGGAGCCTGTAGAGCAGGTCGTTCGACATACTTGACATTACAGAGTTACAGTAGTCAAGCCTTGATAAAATCTATTTGCTTACAGGCATCGTCAATACGGTACTGTCTAACAGAGCTAAGCCTCCTGAGCTCAAGATAGCTGCAGCGGGACAGGCGAGACACATGATCGTTCATGGACAGCACATTATCAATATAAACACCTAGGTTTTTCACACCATTTTTTAAGAGGGATGTCCCTGTCCACAAACGATCAAGGACTCATCATGGGAGACACTCACCCTGCAGCGAGTGCCTGCCACAATGGCATCTGTTTTTCCTTCATTGAGCTTTAGCTTGTTGTCTGTCATCCAGTCCTTAACGGCTTCTATACATTGTCCCATGGCATGCAGAAGAGACGGGGATGTTTGAGAGGAGCATCTTTCTCAGTTCACCTGTGTACTTACTTACTTACTTACGCCTGTCACCCCTCCCAGGGTATAGGCCGTCGACGAGAGACCTCCAGCGACTCCTGTCCTGTGCTTCTCCTTCGATTTTACTCCAGGTGGTTCCCAGTCTCTTGATGTCTGCTTGATGTCTGCCTCGACGCCAGGTGTTTCTCGGCCTGCCTCTTTTTCTCTTTCCCTGGGGGTTCCATGACAATGCCTGCCTAGTGATACTGGAAGCTGGCTTTCTCAGACTGTGACCAATCCATCCCCATCTTCTTCGCCCAATTTCATTCTCTGCTGTTATCTGCTCTGTTCTGTCCCAGAGTCTGACGTTGCTGATCTTCTCTGGCCAGTGGATTTCAAAATTCTTCTAAGGCAACTGTTTATGAAGATCTGTACTCTGTTGACTGTGGTTTTTGTCAATCTCCAAGTCTCTGCTCCATATAGGAGAACTGCTTTTACGTTGGAGTTGAAAATCCGGACTTTGGTGTGTTGTGACAGCTCTCTGGAACTCCACACTTTTTCAACTGGAGAAAGGCTGCTCTGGCTTTACCGATTCGTGCTCTGACATCTGCATCAGTGCCGCCTTTTTTGTCTATGATGCTCCCGAGATAGGTGAAGGACTCCACCTCCTCCAACCGGGTGCCAACAAGCAAGACTGGTTCTTCCCTGGTTGCGTTCAGCCTCATTGTCTTTGTTTTCTGTTTGTGGATGGTGAGGCTCACTTGGGACGAGATGTCAGCAAGCCTCGTGGTCTTATCCTGCATTTGTTGATGAGTGTGGGACAGTAAAGCCAAGTCGTCTGCAAAATCGAGGTCGTCAAGCTGTGTCCACTGTATTCCACTTCGTAGTTCACCTGTGTGTCATCGGCATATTTGTGATGTTCACATCCTTTACTGGCGATCACCTCAGACACAGGCTGCCTAGTGACACAAGGAAAACAAGACTGGTCCGAGAACTGAGCCCTGGGACACGCCATATCTCAAATGCAGGGGAGCGGAAGTATAATTTTGTATAATGACACGTTGGAACCTGTCAGACACTGAAATATGAGGAGAACCAGTCAAAGACCCGCTGTATTATTAGTTCAGATGTCTCAGCGATTATGCATCACTACCTCCTTTTCGTTATCTCAGTTATAACAATAGAGGAAGACTGAGCTGGCTCTCAGGGGCGGACAATGCCGGCGATGGAAAACCCGCTGACCGCTGGCTATTGCTAAAGAGGGAAACGGAAGGGTCCTGAAATACGATGCCGTCATCAGGCGCTGGTCCAGAAATTAGTTTAGATAGTTTGACCCTCACCCATCCACCACCTTACCACAACTCTCTCCCTTCCTTGTGTTGGAACTAAGATTGTGTACAGTGAGTGAAATATCCGACACAAGTCACTTAACAATATGATATGTTACATGTTATTGCCAACGTAGTGACTCAATCGTTACGTTAAATCGAATCACCATATCAATTTTTTGTTTGTTTGTTTGAAATAAGACATCACTGAGAAAACGTTTTGACTGGCAAATTAAACAAGATGGGATGAACCATAACCCACAGAGTTCCTTCTATATGAGAGCTGTCCTCGCTGTCAATGGTCTCTACCTTTTGTCTTTGACCTGATTCTGATGTTGAATTATCTCCTATTGAAAAAGTCCTTCAGATATGCCAATGCGTCAGTGAGTTATGTAAGTGGCGCAGGACATACGCTTCATTGATTTGTCAAACGTCATTTGTCATGACGTAAGTTTTAGGTTTTTACGTAATTTTATATTTTACGTGATACAAGTTTCCCTTTAATGGTGACAAAACTAGAACTTCACGGTACAATTTCACTCTTGCTATAATTTGTGGGAAAGCAGATTGACTTTACCTACTAACATGATATACTAAGTACGCGGGTCAACTGCATGCTCTTCTGAAAACGCCTCGATGTGTGTGTGTGTTCGTGTTAGTGCGTGCGCATGCGCGTGCGCGCTCCAAACATCTCCAAGAGAGAATGACATCATAATTAGAGTATTATGTCAGTGTCTGCATGGTGACGGAGTTGCCTCTTCTACGTCACCGCCACTGTCTGACTTTCTCTAGAAGTCAAGATTTTTTACTGTTTTAATTTTTTCTGAAAAGAATTAATTTTTACTAAAGACGTTGAAAGGATACAAAGCTGGCTAACAAACTCATGCAATGTCCTTCTCCAAACTAGCTATATGCAAAAGGTCAATAAATATTACAAAAATTATGGACTCTAATCTGGGTCAACCGACTTCCTATAAACGGTAGTTCATGTCAATTACAATATGCTCGGAGGCTGTCTTTTAGCCACCCACTTAACTCATTCTACCCCAACACCAAATTTATTACATTTTGCCGTTGTCCTCTGGAGACTGCATTGCAGTGCAGGACACGATCGACCATAATAGTTCAAGGGTGATGCCAGAATAGCTTGGCGCCCATAGGCGCCAAGCTATTCTGGCATCGCCCTTGAACTATCATGGTCTATCCTTATCTTCCTGTGGTATGTCTGGGGTAGAATGAGTTAAGAAAGTAGTTCGCCAAGTTTCAAGCTTGTGTGTACAGAAATGTTGGAGATTATCTTGTTTACATACATACGCGCACGCACGCACACACACACACACAAAACACACACACGCACGCACGCACAGACAGACAGACAGACATACATACATACGGCGCTTCGCGCCAAATGTACGTTCAGCAGCTAGGTTAGCGTAACTTGACACGATGTAATTTTTATCTTGTTACTTCAGTTATTAAAGGTTTAGCCTGCCCGCATTTGACATCATGGGCATGCTACTAAATTCGCCCCACCGCGACACGTCCTAAAAGGTCCCTTCTATAAAATAATCCAAAAGCTATCCCGGTCTACCGTGCGACCAGACCCCCGGGGCCACCCCACGCCCCACCCCCCCCCCCACCCCCACCAGTACTCAATAAGATGAGTTTCAAAGTATACCTTAGTATGTCCTGAGATGTTTAAGCCATGTTCCCTAAAATCCTTAGGCACTCGCCAGAGATATAGCCGGTGGCGCAAGGGTACCCCCATTCACGCTCTTCGCGGATGCTAAAATGAGGTTGAGAAACATCTTCCTCTAAATTAATCAGAATTCATTCCAGAAGCCCAAATCAGTCAATATTATGTTACGGCACACCTTATCTGCAGAAAACAGAATGAAAAAATATTTAATCTCTGGCTCACAGTGTAAGGCATTTGTACACCCAGTAAACGGCCATTTCCGCGAAATCGCAAAAAAAAAGACAAAAATATTTAAACAGAGGAGTATGACGTAAGCAATTATTATGAATATTTTGCGTTCCTTTCAGTTTGCGTACAGGTAAAATGGGGGTAGGGCAGCAGATTCGGCCACTGTGGCCCCTAAATGCATCACAGCATCATAAAATCAGGTTGGGAGTAACTGTGGTACCCTAGCCTAACCAATAAAACCTATATTAAAAAAAAGACCTATCAGTTGTATACAAAATTTCTGAGGACAGCGGAAACAACGTATGTTTCCCAATTCGGCTATTTAAAATGGAAAAAAAGCTATCATTCACCACGAATGTACTGTAAAGGATACCGACTTTCCTTATTTTCTTGCACTTTATGCTCACATTATTGAAACTTAATACGTAAAGAGAGGTCAAATTGAAATGGAATAACTTTAGTAATTTTTTCTAATTAAATTTGTGTATTTTTACAACTTGGGGGTAGGGATTCAAAATCAACCACTGTGGCACTCACAGTGATCACAGCATCACCTAGTCAAGTTTATAATAATTGTGACGTGCTGTTTTAATGATATAAGCCTATAAATGGACTGCCAGTGCTATAGAAAATGTCTGAAGGCACATAAGTTTTGTCTTTTTTTTTTTGCGATTTCACGGAAATGGCCGTTTACTGGGTGCACAAATACCTTCACTGTGAGCCAGAGATTCAATATTTTTTCATTCTGTTTTTTTGTGGTATTTTTTGCAGAGAACGTAGAAGGTGTGCCTTAACATAATATTGCCTGATTTTGATTTGGGCCTCCGGAATGAATTTTGATTTATTTAGAAGAAAATGTTTCTCAACCTCATTTTAACATCCGCAAAGAGCGTGAATTGCGCCATCGGCTATATCTCTGGTGTGTTCCTAAGGATTTTAGGGGGAAATGGCTTAAACATCTCGGGACATACTAAGGCACACTTTGAAACCCATCTTATTGAGTACTTAGGGCGGGGGGGGGGGGGGGGGGGGGGGGGGTAGCCATGACTGCCTTACGGAGTAAAATAGAAGGGACTTAAAAAATCAAAGCCTCAAAAGCCCCGGGGTCGAACGGTCTCCCCGTCGGATAATGCTGACATCTTCGCTGAGTTCAAGTTGGCGACGGCCGCAAATTTGGAGGCCGCCATCTCAGACTTGTAAAGCGATATCAAGTATCCGAATACGACACACAATATGACAAAAAACAATAAAAATTCGCAGCTGATTTTTGAAATTATATCCCCATCAACTGCAGAAATGAATGTGCACCGCATACGTTTCAGATACTGACGTTCACACATAGTTTTATGTATTAGGCAACTGTGCACCGTTTCGTCCGCATGTAATCGTACGCTTTCGGAAATATCCAGTTCTACCTCAATCACCGCACGTGCCGTTTGTGAGCGTGGTCTAGTAGGCTGCTCAGTTGTCAAACTTGTCAACACATCTTGCTGACTCTCACTGTTTATGTTTTCGCGGTGCTTGCCTGACTTTTGGTTACAACTCCGATCAAGGCGTCTGTTGCCTTTTATTTGGTTACAATCAAGACCCTGTTTTCAGTTACCTCAGTTTGAGAAACATCAGCGTGAAAAGCACCAGTTAGAGACGTAGATCCGGCTTCATGAACCCGCGGGCAGAGGGGACTCATGAGGATCTGTGCCTCTTGCAGATGTAGAATATACTCGTTACTTGGTCCGCATCTACTTCCTCAGTTTGAGTAGCAATAACAGTTAAAATCTCAAGCAATACGCATAGGTTCTTATAACGACCCTTGGGTGGCGAGGACGTTTGAACGTCTATGCGTCTTGCAGACTTTAGAAGTTCACTCTTGCACTGGTTACATTCGTCACGCAGCCAGTTATACTTCGTGTATAAAATACCAAACGCAGGTATAGTTGGCAATTTCGGATTTTTAAAAAATATTATTATTATTTTTTTTTAAATTTATTTATTTATTTATTTTATTTATTATTATTATTTTTATTTATTTATTTTTTTATTTATTTATTTTTTTTTTTGGGGGGGGGGATTGGTGCTATTTAACAATCTAATGTAATCAAGTCTGCGTTTCAATGACTTATACTACATGTAATATGCTTTTTAGACATGTGCAAGCACTGAAATGCTGTCGAATTTTATCTTTCATTTTCCACGTTTGCACTGCCCAAAAATGACACTTAATTAAATTAGCACAGCTCTTTGGTTTGTTCTTACAGGTATGGGGGTCAACCCTACGGTTCAAAACAAACAAAACACAAGCAGTGCAGGCACGTCCTGAGAAAGTCTTGTTGCTGTAGGGACGTTAAGTAATGTACAATCAATCAATCTCTCTCTCTCTCTCTCTCTCTCTCTCTCTCTCTCTCTCTCTCTCTCTCTCTCTCTCTCTCTCTCAAACATGCGCGCATCTCCAGCAGGAATAGATCCTCATGCGCCCTCCAAGTGCTGAGGATCTATGCCGCTTGGAGATGTTTGGAGCGCGCGCACACGCACGCACACACACATCGACGCGCTTTCAGAAAAGCATGCAAGTGGCCCGTGTACTTAGTATATGACTCATGTAGCTAGGTAAAGTCAACCTGCTTTCACACAAATTATAGCAAGACTGAAATTGTACCGTAAAGTTCTAGTTTTGTCACCATTTTCCTATGAAGCGAAAGTAAAACTCATATCACGTAAACTATAAAATTACGTAAAAACTAAAACTTACGTTATGACAAATGTTTGACAAATCAATGATGCGTATGTCCTGCGCCCCTTCTAGAACTCACTGACGCATTGGCAGATCTGCGAGACTTTTTCAATAGGAGATAATTCAACATCAGAATCAGATCAAAGACTGAAGTTTTAGACAAGCCCGGCACATGAGAATGCCGCAACTCCTAAACGAGCTAAAGTTCGGTATGAAAAGGTTCAAAATATGAACTGCTAACATTTTCTCCATCGGAAACAGGAGATGCCCCCCCCCCCCCTCACCTCACCCCCACCCCCGGCTCTTATCTTATGCAGATTTTGTCTCGAGACACGGTTTGGATAGTAACTGGAACCGCGGACATGCAAATTATGTGAAAATGGGGTTTGAGCGCCCACAGCCGGTCGAACATGTAAGTTGTTTCTACGGTTTTTGCACCTGGAACAGGCATAACCCGTGCAGGTCTATCACAGAACAGCAAGAAGAACCAGTTTTCTGGCAGTACTCATTCATGCTTTAGTGTCCAGGACATAAAAATGAAAGAAAAATGAGAACGGCTGTTTTGTCCCACACCAACCACAACTGACACACTTTTGTCAAATAGTTGTCGTAGACCCCTCCCTCCGCCCGGCCTAGAAAACAACAAACAAAGCAAGGAACAGATTGTGGTTGTCAGTATACAAGTAATTTTATGATGTGGTCTTCGACTACAAGAGGGGCAAGCACGAACAGATTGTGGTTGTCAGTATACAAGTAATTTTATGATGTGGACTTCGACTACAAGAGGGACAAGCAAGATCGACTTACTGATTTTGTAACCATGAACAAAGAAAGAAGGCTGTATGTGTGAGTGCGAGAGACCACTGGTACATGGATTACAACATCGTACATTAGTACATTTTGAACATCATGTAAAAATACGCATATCTCTACAAACATTACGAGCCGGCAGCACTGACAACAATAAAGCTATTTTCTTTGCTTCCATCCACATCTATACACGAGTTAAGTCGTGCTCCCGACTAGTTCCAACCGTCTCCAGGGTACCCAATTTCTCTTGTTGTTATATCCGAAGTTTGTTATAAGCGAAGTAATTTACATATCTGGAGTGCTGTCGGGACCGTAAGAAGTGTTGTTATAATCGACTCAGTTTTGTTATTAGTGTAAGTGAAGCAAGCTTTATTGATGCTCGGAGCGAGTCCGCAAGGAGACGAAACGGCTTGGCAGAAAAATCTTCCGACTCCGTCCGCCTGTGCAGGGACAGCCTGGTCAGTAGTCGATACCCGGTAAGCAAAAGACTTTCGGGTCTACGTCGGCCGCAGTGGGCCCGCGCACAGCCGTGCGCGGGCCCACTGCGGCCGACATTGGCCCGAAGACCAGTTGGATCAGTCGGATATAACACTTTTTTTCAGAACGAAATATTTCGTAACTTCCACATCGAGTCTGTGCCAAATGTAGAACTGCACGAGCCGAGTGGTCAGGCCACAGCGTCTCATATGTAATGACTCCCCAATGCGCAAAGGCCATTGGGCCCACGTCGGCCCGATGGTCTTTGCGCATTAGTTTTTTTTTCTGGGCTTCTCTGTGTCCTCTGTGTCTGCAGACGGCAACATTATGCATGTTGTGTGAATGTTTAGCAAACTATATGGCAAACGAACAACTTGAATACATACTGTGTGACCATATTATGTGTGTATGTCACTCTCGTGTGTGTGTGCGTGCGTTGGTGTGTGTGTGCGTGCGTGCGTGCGTTTGTGTGTGTGTATTTAGTACAACCCGTGTTATGAGTTGACTAACTACAGAACGATCATCTCGTTTGCATGTGTGTGCATACGTGTATGTGTGTGTACGTGTGTGTGTGTGTGTGTGTGTGTGTGTGTGTGTGTGTGTGTGTGTGTGTGTGTGTGTGTGTGTGTTTCCTAACACTTTCACAGAAATAATGCAAACAATGCCCGATGGGACAAGCGTCGATCAGGGTAGCATGATTTGTGAGCTTGCATGTCAGTTCCCAGCTTGTGTGTGTGTGTGTGTGCGCGTGTGTGTGTGTGCGTGCATGTGTGTGTGTGCGTGCGTGCGTGTGTGTGTTTGCGTGTGTGTGTATGTGTGTGTGTTTGTGTGTGCGCGCGCGTGCGCGTGCTCCAACATTTTCACGGACATAACTAATGCCTGGTGAGACAAGTGATGTAACAGGATGTGAGCTTGCATGTTCTCACCTTTATTATCTCTTCACGCGCTGACTTTCACCTGCAAAACACAGACGGAAATTGAACCAGCAAGGGGCATAGGTCTTCATGAGCCCCCGCAACCTGCGAGGGCTCATGAAGATCCAAACCTCTCTCAGAGGCCGCTCCTGAATGAGTGCATACATTATAAAACCTGCCGACCACCCCCCCCCCCTCCCCCCTTTCCCCCCCCCCCTTCCCTCCCCCCCCCCCCCTCGCCAACTATATTTTCAAACTCAAGGTCAGAACTTGCGTAACTTTACAATATTCTAGCCTCATTTCAAACGCTCATTTCTTTATCAGCCGTACGCTTGAGTCCTTTCGGCGCTGGTACAATACAATTAGATATTAACCCATTCAGCCCTGACATACTCTAACAAGAAAACTGTGCATCGACCAAGACAGTTTAAGGATACAGCAGCAGAGAAGCTTGGCGCCTCCATGGTCAGTCTTCCACGTTCACTCTTTTCTATGTCACAACTGGTTGTTGTCAGAGTACGTACACCTCCTACTGCGTTGGGCGAGTGGGGTCTGGGCTTCACAAAGTACTAACACCTCCTAGTGCGTTAGGCGAGTGGGGTCTGGGCTTGACAGAGTACGTACACCTCCTACTGCGTTAGGCGAGTGGGGTCTGGGCTTGACAGAGTACGTACACCTCCTACTGCGTTAGGCGAGTGGGGTCTGGGCTTGTCAGAGTACGTACACCTCCTACTGCGTTAGGCGAGTGGGGTCTGGGCTTGACAGAGCACGTACACCTACTGCGTTAGGCGAGTGGGGTCTGGGCTTGACAGAGTACGTACACCTCCTACTGCGTTAGGCGAGTGGGGTCTGGGCTTGACAGAGCACGTACACCTCCTACTGCGTTAGGCGAGTGGGGTCTGGGCTTAACAGAGTACGTACACCTACTGCGTTAGGCGAGTGGGGTCTGGGCTTAACAGAATACGTACACCTCCTACTGCGTTAGGCGAGTGGGGTCTGGGCTTGACGGAGTACGTACACCTCCTACTGCGTTAGGCGAGTGGGGTCTGGGCTTGACGGAGTACGTACACCTCCAACTGCGTTAGGCGAGTGGGGTCTGGGATTGACGGAGTTTGTATCACCCATATAACCCCACAGCCGTATTTCCCAAAGTTTGAATGTGCTACCTAACGACTATGTACCAGTTGCAGGAGATGGATCTACCATGATAATTCAAGGGTGGTGCCAGATGAGCTTGGTGCCTTCAGGCGCCAAGCTCATCTGGCACCACCCTTGAATTATCATGGTCGATCCATCTCCTGCTGTAAGGCTTTGGGGCTAAATGGGATAAAATTCCTTCGAGCTTGTTTTGCGCTGTACAATTTTGTCAGTATATTTTATGCCTTGAAATAAAATTAACTGCTTATACCAAGGGGGTTATCTGTTCAACCCTGGTCAAACACTACAACCAGACCGACGTGGCACGACCACGATAGTCCAAGGGTGGTGCCAGAATAGCTTGGCGCCTCTTGCAGGCGCCAAGCTATTCGGGCATCACCCTTGAACTGTCATGGCCGATTTGTCTCAAATACTGGTATGTTACCTTCTGGAGGACATCCACAAAATGTCAGAACTTCACCTTACGCTCAAAGTGGTTTGCGCAGGACAAAGCTCACTCACAACTGACAGGTCATTCAGCTCGTTCAACTCAAGTGCGGCATTTTTACAATGAGGGAGGATATGCGTCAACCCGTTTACTGCCAGTGGGCTAGATTGTGTTTCTGGATTATTTTTTAAAAGTCGGCATGATTGTACATTGCTTAACGTCCCGACAAGACACTGAGCTGGTTTTCTCTTATGTTTATTTGTTTGTTTATTTATTTGTTTGTTTGTTTGTTTGTTTGTTTATTCGGTCGGCTGTTTACTTAGTTGGTAGGTCGGTCGGTTGGGTGGTTAGCTGGTTGGTTGGTTGGTCTGTCGGTTGGTCGGTCAGTTGTTTAGTTGGTTGTTTGGTTGGTTGGCTGGTCGGTCCGTTGGCTGGTAGGTTGGTTTATTGGTGGGGATTTTGTTTGTTTGTTGCCTAAAGGTCGGGGAGTTTTCGTCTCGTCCCTGTTAACTATAAAACTTGATTTGCGAAGCAATGTGCAGTCAGACCGTCACTAAAGACTGATACTAATAATACTATCTGCAGTGTCAGCCTTGTAGTCCCTACAGTGAAGGCAATAATGCCAGGGACACTGGCGAGTAAACGAAATGCGACACTTTAGTGTTTCTTAGTGATGATTCTAAACATGTCGCATTTCTTTGCTTGTTTGGTCTATCGGTCGGTCATTTGTTTAGTTGGTTGTTTGGTTGGTTGGTTGGTTGGAAACACTAAAGTGTTTCAGATAATTCCAAAAATGTCACATTTTTATTGCTCGCCAGTGTACCTGGCATTTTTAGTGATTCAAAAAAAATGTCGCATTTCTTTGTTTGGTTGGTCTGTCGGTCGGTCAGTTGTTTAGTTGGCTGGTTGGTTGCAAACACTTAAGTGTTTCCGGTGATTCCAAACATGTCGCATTTCTATTGCTCGTCAACTGATAAGGTAAAAGTGCGTGGGACAATGACCAGGAAGCGAGAAAAGCCGCCTGTAGCCTAAATGAGCCTCTTGACTCTTGTTTGGGTGCTCGTCTGACCGTTAGAACCACAGGCTCAGGTCGCGATGTGTATATTACGTTGCAGGCAATCTATGATGTCAGGAAATTCACGAATTTCCTAAACCGTTTAGGAAATACATGAATTGCCTGTGATCCCCAGTCATTACATGAAATGACTAAAACATCCAGGCATTTCATGAATTCCTTAAAACTGGCGGACATTTTATACACGGATTTCCCAAACCCATTCTGTAATGCGTGAACAACTGCTTTTTCACGTGTGACTATCAACATTATCATATACATTATTACTGTAATAACGTTTTATTTATAACAATAATCGGACTTAAAGTCCCTCATTAGAATTACCTACAGCCTATCTTAGTTGCTTATAATTCTTTATATGTTCTATCAAACATCTTCTCAAACAGGATATACAGTTTTAAGAATGAATATGAATGTAGCTAATCTGTTTTCGCTGCGGCCTCACTTGGCGGTCTTTGTTGTCATATATGTTTATTATGCTATAGGTTTATTTTACTTCACTTACTTAGATGTGTGTGCACACTTAGTAGAATGACTGCTATACATATGTGTGTTTTGTTATTTTAGAGTCTGCTTGTTTGTGATGTATGTATGTTTTATGTGTTGATGGTCATATGGACGCTCGTCAGCTATGCCGCAAAAAAATTCCTAATGTTTATGCATATGGCAATAAAGTTTATCTTATCTTATCTTATTTGCAGTGGAAAAGATCTAGTATGTATGCCTACTAACAAGAATTGTGACAAGAAGGGAAGAAAACTCTTAGTTGAAGCAAGACAGCATTGGCAACTAGTTGTATTTTAGCAACCAAAACCTGCCACGGAGAAAATCGCTTTAATTTCAGAGGTCCTGACCATACAGTCAATCAGCGAAATCAGGAAATTCTTGAGTCTCCTACACAGTTTAGGAAATACATGAATTGCGTGTGACCTCCAACATGACATGCAATGACTAAAATGAAATTTAATGAATTTCCTAAAATTACATTTTAGGAAATATATATGAATTGCGTGATCTGTTAACAGCAAATGCAAATCCAGAGCTGAAGTTCTGTTACTGCCATTTAATAACGTTGAAAGGCAGAGAATTCATGTTGAATTTTGGCTCATATTCTATAGCAAAGATGAGCTCACCATCCGTCGATCCGTCGTCAGTCTGTCTGTGGTAAGCTTTTAACGTTATGTTTTCTCAAAGCCTATTCAACCCACAGACTTTAAAACTTAAAACAATAATGTTACATGAATTGCCTGTGACCCCTAGCCATTACACGAAATGCTTAAAAAAATCCACGAGCTGTTTGACAGAATTATGGTACCATAAATTATAGTGAGATGGTCTGACAGAGGTAGGCCTATCCACGTTAACTCTTTCGAGACGTGCCGCCTCCGGATACGCGACTTTAAGCCGACTGTTAACTCATACAGGACGTTCGGCTTTAAGCCGCGTATCCGGAGGCGGCACGTCTCGAATGAGTTAAGACGCAAGTAATGGTGTAAAAAGAAGGCGTGAACTGCTGAACTGCGTCGTTTCAGAGAGAGGAAAAAAAAACTGACTACATTGACATCTAGACCCAGTCCGCAGCGGGGATCAAAATCAGCGTCAATGACACCAACAAGAGACTTAGAGTTAATGCAGCCTTGGCGACTGATGAGGATATATGCCACTTACAGGCGGAAAGAGTTTAGCATCATATTGGACCGTGTACGTAGTCAGAGCCCATGCATGCAGTATTGTTTACATTAATTTTTGCTCGAGAGACTGGGGGGCAAATGTCACCCATCACTACTCTGTTCATTGAGGACTGACTGTATCCTCCCTTTTGTTCATTGAGGACTGACTGTGATGAACACAGGGTCGATCTCTGCAAGAAACTGTATGATCTTCAACAGCCTTTTGCACATGAGAATCTATGCTTCTTGTAGGGGGGGGGGGGGAGGAGGGAGGGGAGGAGGGAGGGGGTCCTGGATATGTAAATACGACCGCACGAATTCACTCATTTAGGGGAGTTAATCAGTGTATGTGGATGTAAATAGGGCCCCGCCGTGAGATGGCCTTAGTGCCTGCTCGGCGTTAATCCCAAATAACTAACTGTAAATAGGGCCGCAAAACGCCGCACAGATTCTCGTGAGATGACTCGGCCTGTGAAGGTGCATGGGGATCTGTCAAGTGTAGTTAAAATAATCTGACAGGGGAACATGACATGACATGAACATAAACACGAGCGCTCACATCGGCTTGATGAAGTTTCCGACCTCACCCCGGGGTCAGGGGGTATCAGGTTTCCCTGAAGTTTTTCCCTGGCGTTGGACCTATGACTGTGTATTTTTGCAGGGGCAAGGCGCTAACAGCGAGAACTAACGGTGTACCACTAGCGTTCGAATGATGACTGACCGCAGCAAGGTATGGCGATAGGCGCCAAGCTATTCTGGAACCACCCATGAACTATCATGGTCGATCTGTCTTTTAAATTGTAATGCAGTCCTCAGAGGACAACTCCAAAATTTGGAGACAGTTAATTACATTCCAGTGACATAATGAGCTATAATTGTGATGTGCCGATCAAGCGCCAAGCTGATCTGGCACAACTTGAATACATGGGTCGATCGTCACCAGCTGTAGTTAGTTCGGGCTAAATGGTTTAAAATTATCAGCAATTATAAGCGGCTTCCTCAAATCATTCAGTCCGCACAGCACAAGTATGCGATAGGCGCAAGCTATCTGGAAGCCACCATGACTATTCGTGGCATCTGTCATGTAACAGTACCTCAGCTCTCGTCAACGCAGGAATAAAGAAGAGACGGTGCACAGTGGAAAGACCCGTCTTTTCACCTTAAGGACTAATAGCGGGCAAACAAACGGAGAGCCACCATCTTGGTTCTGTGGGTTCGGCTGTGACAGTACGAGACTCATTGCTGTAAAAAGTATTGTGACGTCCGACGTTTGTCACATTTGCCCTTGTGTATATAAGCGAAGTGACTCGGTGTAGTTTTTGAAGTCAGTGCAGTCGGTGCGTGATCAGGTTGACTCGGTCAAATTAGTTCTGGTCTTCTCCTTTCTCTTTAAGTACCATTGCGCGTAAAACTGAAGACACATTTCAGCACTATTCAGTCTAGCGACAAAGTACTGAAGCTGGATGAGTGGGGAAACGCACCACCCTTCTCCCCAACACATGTCCCCGCCACACTTGACAGCTAACATAAACACCAGCCCTCTCGATGAAACAAGCCGGTCGAAACTACCTTCCGCATTTAAACAGCATAGATTCTCATAAGCATGTATACAGGCGACGTTTGATAAAATTGTGCCAGAATTTACAGCTGTGCTCGCTATAGTGAGACAATCATTGCTGTTGAATCTGCGCTCTACCTTGTCGAAGCAGCAGAACTTTCTGAAATGAATGAGGCACCTGTGTAATTCTCATGAGGGTTCATTTCAATTCACAGTTATTGCATCTAGAAATATGCAGCTGTGTTCCTCAGACTGAGTTGATTTTCAGTTCAATACTTATGACGACAGCAAGAGAGATAACAACCAACCACTGCAACCGGGCGATGGGTCCTCTAGAGCCAAAAACCTCCCTGTACTGCTCACACTTTTCTCTCCGCTAACTATCAATGATACAGTCTTTACTTTACTGGGAGACATTGGAATTTATTGTAAAATTTTAGACAGAGCTACGCAAGCTGATTAAAAAGTGTAAAACAAAGAGAAGGTGGTCAGAGAAAAGGGCAAAATAAATACATAAATAAATAAATAAATAAATGCATCTCAACTTAATCCTTTTTCGGAAAGAAAATGCAAAGACTTATCCCACAAGTACGATGGTTCAGACTAAAACGTTGTGCAGTTGTGAAACATAAGGGTACATCAGACTTTAGATTTAACAAACAAGTGTATTTGAAACTGCCGTCGGCATATTTCAGCTTCAGGAATACAGACGTAAATGACAGTACATTTACTTCTACATATTTCCTTAAGCCCTTGAATCCTGCTTATACTTTTCGTTATTTACGTCGAATACCAGGAAGGGGGATGCTCTTCTATAGGCTGTGATTACGAACTGTCAGTGTCACCCACATCACACATCAATGGCGAACTCTACTTCTCTGTTACAATAACATGCATAGATAACGCCATGAGTGCATGACGTTTCCTGTATGCCCTTTGGCAAATGGGAGGGGGGGCTGTTCTCAGTCTGTCTACTCCGACTGTGTCAGGGTATACGGCATGGTTGGGTTTCAGTTCTAGGCCTCACTCCCGTGATATGTCCCAGCTGTGCCTTCAACTTGCCGTGAGTTGATGGCTTGGACTTGACTGTATTTGTGTTTGGTATGCCTTGTCGACGCACTTAATGAGCTCCAATATGGCAATTTGAAAACGCATCAAAAGCACACGCGTAATCACATTTATTTATTCTGCGCAGCCGTTAGCGTGTCAATCTATTTTTAGCTGTTTCTTATACTGATAGCGTTGTATTTCTAGAACGGAGTGGAGCCATTGTCAGGTTACTTGATATCAAGACGACGTGTGCTGAACTGGATTGTCCTGTGTCTAAATGAACCATAACTAGACCTGTGTGTAGCGTTTCGAAACAATTTGTTACAGAGGTGTATCTTTGAACAGTTACGGCGGTAGTGGGCCTTTAAACTGTTTTGTAATCGTCCGGTATTTAAAATAATAATAATAATAATAATGTACATTATTTACTTACCGTATTTATTATTATTATTATTATTATTATTATTATTTTATTAGTATCGTACATGCATGTTTACTTTTTTCTTTTACCCCCCACACGGGGGACTTGGGTGGGATTAACTACTTTTTAGTTCGCAGGGTCACCCTGGTCAGCCCCAAAAGGGTGGGTTTTCCCCTCTATTCTGGGGCATGTGTTTCTGTCTACCCGTGGTCCATTCACTTGTATTTTCCTTTTTTAAACTCTCCCTAGTGCTGTCTGCGCTCCTGTAGCTCTCGATACTGGATGTGTGTTGCTAAATGATCTTAGGTTTATTTAGCGTATTAGACCAGCTGGCGACATACATTCAATATTCTTTTTTTCACAAGCAGTGCAGGCACGTCCTGAGAAAGTCTTGTTGCTGTCGGGACGTTAAGCAATTTTACAACCAACCAACCCTCTATTCTGGGGCCCGCCGTGAGAGGGCCTTAGTTGCCTGCTCGGCGTTAAACCCAAATAACTAACTCTATTCTGGGGCATGTCTTTCGGTATACACTTGGTCCATTCACCTGTATTTTCCTTCTTTTTTTTTTTTTTTTTTTTTTAGCTCTCCCTACTGTCTGCGCTGCTTGTAGCTCTTGATATTGGATGTGTGTTGCTAAATAGTCTTTCATTTATTGTATTACAATGAAAATCATTGTCGCTTTTCACAAAACGGCTTTAACTTATTCGAGTCGTGCCGCCTTCGGATACGCGGCATAAACAATGAGTTAATGTCTTGCTTTCACAGGGCAGCAATGATAGTGGAAAGAGTGTACGACAGAACGGAAGGGGGGTTGGGGGTGGGGTGGGTCGTGGTGGAGGGGGGCTGAGCGGGGATGGTTGGAAATGCAAATGCTGACCACGTGTACAAGAAAGCCCAGCAAAGACTGTACCTTCTACGTAAACTGAGGAGTTTCAGCGTTTCTCCTGACATCCTGGTAACTGTCTAGTAGAGAGTATCCTTGCCTTTAACATTGTCTCGTGGTATGGCCACATGACTGTTAGGGATAGGGCACGGCTGTCTAAAGTTGTCAACCAAGCCAGCAAAATTGTTGGTGTAAAGCTGCCACATCTGTCAAACCTATATCACCAGGCTGTCCGGAGGAAGGCTGTAGAGTTCACCACAGATAAAACACATCCTCTTCATGGCCAGTTCCAACTGCTGCCCTCGGGACGCCGGTACAAAGTGCCGATGGCGCGAAGGAACTAACCCTTTGCGTGTCGGTAGCGGTTGTTTGTCGACATAAGCCGCTTGCGACACGCAAAGGGTTACATTTTCGTATAAACCGAATATTTAATAAACTTTGTTGTACGTTTACTTTCTAAGAGTGTTTCTTTCTTTCTGTGGTATGTCTGCCTCTAACTGTGCTTCATGTTCAGTTTCTGTAGATTTTGTCGTTTGCGACACCATTGTTGCAGGGAACTTGCAAGGTATCCCTGGATGACGCAGGGGGTTCGAAGCAATAATATTCATTTGCTTGTCCACTTCTCCTGCAAAACAACAACAAAAACAAACCAACAACCCAAAAAAAAAAAAACGGAAAAAAAAAAAACCCGCAAGTACACAACCTTTAAACGGAAGAAGAAGAAGAAATTAAGTTCTTTGCGCAGAGAAAAAGGGAAAGGCAAGTGAGTGAGTGAGTGTGAGTGACTGAGTAAATAAATGAATTAATGTGATACTGTAAATCGTGATTTGATTTGTGCCAGTTCAAAGTCGGTCAGAATGGGACTTGCGTCACCACAGGGGACGTATTGCGCAAACATCGGAAGTGCGATTTGTTTGCAGTCACTGAATTTGATTACTAAAGTACACCCGCGTACATAAGCCCTCTTTCGATGGCTGGACACTAAATCAACAACACGTCATTTGGTACTCTGGTTTAGAATCGTTTTTCGCCTTCCTTGATTTAAGTGCTAAATGATTGAGGCCATCGGGACACAGGCGAGTTCGAGAACGCATTTTTATGGAAAACAGCAAAAATATTAACCCCACGACTGCCGATAAAAAGTCAGAACGACCCAACAGCAAGAGACGTAGATCTTCATGAGCCCCCGGGGATCATGAGGATCTATGTCTCTTGCTGACACCGTTTTGCTTGGAGGGCTGGGTCTCTTTGACGTCCATGGCGGTGAGCCAAAAACAGATTTCGGAAATATAGTCAGAGTCAACTTGGGGGCGGGGGGTGGGGGGGAGGGGGGGGGGCGGCTGTTCAGCGCAGCGAATCGAGGGAGACAACCAGTTTTGAGCTCAGTCAAATTTCCCATCTTGGGACAATAAAGCTAATCGTATTTGTATCATGTGTCCAGCAATGTTCCGTTCTTTGGAACTGACTTGCCATGAGACCTGACCCCAGTAGCAACACGTTTTCGGGCCCACTGCGGCCGCAATGGGCCTGCGCACAGTCGAGCGCGGCCGCCGTGGGCCCGAGGACCGTTGCTTACGTGATACATAAATTACGTGGATCCATATATCCCAGAGCAGCATTCAAGCCAGGCTTGAAAATACAAAATACATTTGTTCTGTGTCAGGCATTTTGTTACCTGTGTGGTTATGTTATTCTTTTGAGAGCGTTATTGTGTTAATCATAGGAAAGATCCGATATTCATTTGAGTTATTTTGGATAAGAAGTATGTACCTTTAAGTAGGATTCATTTTCTTTTGCTTGGAGAAATGCGATCGACTTTTGTTGTGTGGCTAAAATGACGCGTCATTTCGTTACATTGTTGCCAAAGTCCGTCCTCGTTTGACCTAGAACGTTTTGGAAAAGGCGCGGTTATTCTAGTGACCTCTCATATATGACGTCAAAGTTGTTGGTTACATTTTTTAACTTTGTATCGAATGCGCCTAGATGTTAGTGGAAAGCTGTAGTTACTTCTCGAGATGTTCTTTTTAATGAATATTAATAATTTTGGTTGCGTTTTATTTTCTGATTGGTTGTGTTGTGTGAATTTGCTGGAATGTTCTGGAAATCTGTAATAGTATAAAAGAGCGTGTTAGGAAATATGTGCGTACATTGTATGAGAGACGCAGTGTGTCAAAAGTGTTGATGCATTGTAGAGGAGACAGTGTATCAGTGAGTGGATGCATTAATTTTGTGGATGCATTGTTTGGAGATTGCATCGCTGCAGAGTTCCAACAATATTTTATTGCAGCGATGTTAATGTCGCTGATGTAGTATTTGTGTTCGATTTTAGAACCATCTGTGGCAATATGCCGGTATGCGTGCGCGCGTGCATTTGTGCACGTAGCCAGCCTGTTTTCTGTATAGCCTGAAAATTAATAAGTGAAAGAGAAAGGAAATATGAGAGGAAAAAGACAATTTACATACACCCCCAAATTTCCATTGTTTTGACCACAAACTACCACACCTTTACTTCGCCCATTTTTTTTCAGCGCCTCGGCATGCTTATCTAAATTACCGTCCGCTACTGAACACGCCACTGCATTATTATTTGAACAGTCACCATTTTATGTACCTCTCAGCAGAGTAATACCAACAGGGGGTTAACACCTGAGCTAATTAATCCATCAGTTATGTAAACATTTACACACTAAAATGCAGTAAATCAGCGCGGACCATTTGTGTAGCTTATGTGTGGTGTATTTCGGGAATTTCCGATTTGGTTATAACCAAAACAGTAGTTACTTCCCTTAGAAATGTATTTGTAGCGGCTTACGGCTTTTTGCCGCTCACATTTCTGAGAATATAAATACACAATTACTCGCTTATCTATGACAACCGACTAAAACAAGGTTAATAAGACTACTAACAATGTTCACAGCTCAATTGGTTATATGATTAGTTAACGCTACAGACCTGTAAATCGATTAATACAGAACCGGTCGCCGGAAAGACGCATTGCACCATATCCGGTATTGATCTGCTTATATTTAAGTAGGTAAAAATAACTACATTATCTTGGGCCGAGACTGGCCTGGTGGTTTCGGCCCCGTTACACATGTACCGAGTAGATCTTGGGCCAGTTTACTAGGTACGTGTGTGGCGTCGCAGTTCCAATCACCTCAAAATCTCAGAAATTTTCGTTTCGGTAAATGTCTGAGCTGTGAGATTTTAACTGGGGTGTGACGATCCAATAATTTAAATAATTTTTAAAATGCCGGCAAATAAATAAATAAAACAAATTGTGCGCACAGGTAAAAAAGGGGGGGAAGGGGTGGATAAGGGGGGTAGGGGATAAGGGGGGGTAGGGGGATAAGGGGGGGTAAGGGGTTAAGGGGGGTAAGGGGTTAAGGGGGGGTTAAGGGGGGCTGGGTGTGTGTGTGTGTGTGTGTTCGTCTGTATGTCCATCCTTCCCTCATCCCGTCTAGGTGACGGAACACCGCATCTGATTCTCAATGCCTTTCCAAGGGGGGCATGTTTGAATCCTCCCTTGAAAAGGCCATTGAGAATCAGATAATAGACGGGATTTTTGTTAAAAATGTTTATATGTTAACACCCCGACTCATATAATATCAGCTTTAATCTGTGGCACGCTAAGAAAAGCAAGGCGAAATTATAGCTAAGAAATGCCTGAGCAAGACGGAATTCTGATTCTGTTTACAAAGGACGGTAACTATCTCATGCGATCATGGTAACTGGATGAACAGAAAGCAAAAGACTTCCGTGAAAAAAAAATACAATTTTCACCCCCCCCCCCCCCCCCTCAATCTATAAGATGCGGTTCAATATGACACAGTAAGTGGAAGCAGAAGCAATGGATATAACGAAGTTGAAACAACCAAAACGAAAGGTAAGTAAAATTTACTGTGAGAGACGGTGGTATTTTGCATTAGTCATTTTTAACTCAGTGTGTAGTACCTGAGTCAAGACAAGCCTTCAATTCCGACGAGTCACTCACTGTCTCTGTGTGTTATTACAAAAACTCACTGTCTCTGTGTGTTATTACAAAAACAGTCTAAAATGATTGAGTTATCTTAATACCAGCGGCCAACTACACGCCACGTTGGGCCTTAACAATTGCGCGGTAAGTAACCGGACCATAACGCTGTTGACTAAGCTGTGTTTAATCAACAGTGTTGGACGGCGCGGCGTTAACAGAATGTTGATCTTTTCAATCATAGTCATTGCTATCACTTCCATACCGTGGACAACTAATAAATACAAGACAAAACACAGAGTTAAATGTCTATGTTTACAAGGGTCTTACAGTAGCAAGCTGTGTAATCTCATGTGATCGTTGTATCCAGCGTATACAATGACGTAGCGTCTTAGAAACGAAACTAAGTGTGCGGTGGCTAATCGAGTGTACAGTCCTTGCGTGTCGCGTGACATACAACCATGACTGAAGTGTGAGTGCATGTGTCTGTGGATATGTCTGTCTGTCTGCCTTGTTTGTCTGTCTTTGTCTGTGTGTGTGTGTGCGTATGTGCGTGTGTGTTTGTCTTTGTCTCTGTGTGTGTGCGTGCATTGTATTTGTTTGTCTGTGTGTGAGTGTGCGTGAGTGCGTGTGCGTGATTATGCGTGTATGTGATTGTATGCGTGTTTGTGTGTATGCGTCTGTATGTGCGCATGTGTGTATTATATTAATCGGAATGCGTCTGCCTGTAATGTGGGTGTGGGTGTGTGTGTGTGTGTGTGTGTGTGTGTAAATCCCGTAAACCGGGGACACACACGGGTTATACACCCACAACCGAGGACTTCCAGTAAACCGGGGACGTCCCCGGTTTGTATGGTCACAACCCATTGTGTGTGTGTATGTATATGTGTGTGAGTGAGAGTGTGTATGTGCGTCTGTGTGAGTGCATGTTTTTGCGTATGTAGGCGTGTATGTGTGTGTGTGAGTGCATGTTTTTGAGTATGTATGTGTGCATGTCTATCTGTCTGTGTGTGTGCCTGTGTTTTTGTTTGCCTATACGTGTGCATATTAATTAGTTATTAGAGATAGAAAAAAATACATTCCAATACCATTTTTTTTTTTAGTCAATGACCACATATTCATATATATATACACACACACACACACACAAAAAAAAAAAAAAAAAAAAAAAAAAAACATTGCTATATGCACTTGATAACAAATTATTTAAGTTACCTACAGATACTTGATAACAAATTTCCAAAGTCACTTATAACTGACAAATAACTTTACAGGTAACCTTTTTTAAGATCTTATAAATGAGTTATAAGTGACTTAAGTCAAGAACTTATAAGAACTTAAACATAACAAATTGTAAGTTCTTGACTTAAGTCACAACTTACTCAGACAGATTTGACAAGATACAAGGACAATGAAAAAACTTTTTTTTTAGTAATAGTCTGGTGGTGGTGGTGGAGCTGATGGGGTTAAATAGTTAGGTGGCATGACATTTTTCTGTGAAGTGTATGACATTATTAAACGATTACCAAATCTTATTTTTATTTGTTTAAAAGATTCTGTAGCTTTTCTGTGGTTTCCTGTACCCCTATCCTTTTTCCCTCTGCTAAAAAACTAGCCTTCAGTTCTTCAACATTCACGGGAGACTGACTACGCATTTTATTTTGTATTTCAGATTTCATTTGTTTGTAGTTATTTAAATCATCCTGGACTCGTTTAAATTCTTCGTCATCAACAAAATTATCATTCAATGCCTTACTGATAATAAGTTTAAGACTGCTCAGCTTCGCACCCGCCAAAGTACTCAATGCTTCATGTTTTTCTAACTTCATATGAAACCTCTTGTTTATGGCCTCCAAACCAAAGCAAGCCAGTCCTGTGGCAATGCTAGCTCCTTCCAGTTCGATTCCAATAAAACTCCCAATACCAGTTGAAATCAACACTATACCCCCTACAGAACAACCAGCCGAAAAAGCGCCAACAGCCTTAGATGTGTTTTGTACAGAATTGAAAACGGTCTGATACCGTCTTTTGCACCGTGAGTACCTCGCATCTTCACTTTCCAAATATTTCAAAGCTTCTGTAATATTATTTAATCTGAATGCGTCTGCCTGTAATGTTTTATCTGATGCAATTGACATATGCGAATCAGGCACAAATGATGACACAGTCTCAGGCGCAAGCGTCGTCGGTAGTTGTGGATATAAGTTTACCATATTTTTTTTATTGACAAATATTTTTTATTTAATCAGCAATTACATTTTGCAACTCTTCAAAAGTATACAATTTGCTAGCATAATAAAACGAAACAAGATCAATGTGTTCAAGGTTTATGTAACTTAAACGAACAAAAGTTAGTTTATCAACAATTATCTTGACAGCCGGAACACTGCTCGAAACATTAATAACATCTACATTTTTTGTAATAGCAATAAAGACCTTTGTTGATTCTGTTACTGTTTCATCCCATGTACGTTTTATTCCCTGTGCAATATTTGCCTCTTTTGCAGTAGTTACAGATTTCATGATAATTTCAAATACTATTGTCGCTTCTCTAGCCACGACTAAGCTTGCTGGCATAAACACAACAGAAGTATCTGATCTTCCCTTTCTAGTTGTAAGAAGATACCGTCGTTTCTCATAATTTTCAACTTTCAGTTTATCTCTGCTATTGTTGTCTGGGGCAAAACTTGGAACAAGGCTTACAATAAGCGGCCCAGAGTTAACAACCTTCCTAAACACTAAGGCGCCTTCATCATCAGTGTATACATAAGGACTAATAAATTCCAACTTTATGTCCCAGTCAATTACGGGTGCTGGTGCCGGCACAGGTGAAACAACCCACTTATTTCCCACATGTATTAAGTTGTAGGGCGCATTATTTACAGGCGGAGTAGGTACAGTAACATCACGAAGCTGACCAAGTTTAGGAATCTGTCTTTCACCGTCTTTCATGTCAACAATTACTTTTCTCTTGTACATGCCAGTGGAATCAAGTTCAAAACCATACACCTCCCCTACTTCTCCCTCCTTCTCAAAATCCTGTACATCAGCCAAATCTTTTAACTCTGTTACCGGACACGCAGTTGGTATGATTGTTCGCATTGGACCAAGGCCACTCATTTTTATAAACAAAAATAAAATTATTTAACTTCAACTTCTAACACTACACTAAAATCATGCATAACAACTGGTTTGTCATCTTGATTAGTTACAGATATACACAGTGACTCAAAGAAACTAGAACCTAATTTCTTAAACTGTAAATTAGGAAATCTAGCAACCACACTTTCACAATACGGAGCAGTTCCAGTTGGTAAGCATCTCAACAAAGTTGAAGGCTTTCCATTGTGAACATTTTCAGTTGTGTTTAGTTCTTTTAAATAAACATTTAGCACTGTGTGTACTGACAAATGAACAGGATATCTTCCAATTATTTTTTCTTTTTTTGGTTTTAGTAGTTGTTGCCTGTCTGAACTTAACCATTTTGTCCAATCTTCATCTGGAAAAGAAGTTACATTACCCATAAACCCAAGTAATTTTATAAGACTTAATGATAATGAATACTCAGTATCTTTTGGAAAATCTAATGTAACAAGTAAGTTAGCCGGATTTAAAGTTGCTTTAATTTTAAATTCATTTTGTAGCCATTCAGCTAAAGTACAAAAGTCATAATACCCAGCTCGTAAAACATTAACTCTCTTTAAACTAGCAATAAAAGATCCATCTATATAATAATCTGTATCATTTGTAACATTAAACCATTTTACTGTATAGAACATTTCATGGATAGCAACAGCCTTGCTACCATCTCGATTATCAATCCCATTAGTTAACCACACTGGTTTGCTTGTGTCAAGATTTGTTAAGGTAATAAACATTTTATTATCTCATATAAAAAAGGATGGAATTTAAATCGCCAACCATTACCACAACGAACGCATTTCAATTTAACGTGGATGCTAAATACAATGTTGCACCTACTTATGAACAGAAAATAATTCAATTAAATCAGCTCGATATAGCTGTAAACGAACAAGATTTATTTCAAGTCAAAGTGCCAAATCCTTATGATCATTACCTAAACCCTCCAATAACAGACGACTCAACTGCAAGAAAGTGGTCTTCAAGTCAACTACAGATGTTTCAAAACCAACTCAACTTTGCTATACTGTGTTCTACTACAGGCTGTGGTGTTTCATTCACAGACCACTTGAATCACTCAAACAAACTTATTAGATCTGTCTACCGTTTCCATGTTTATTACCAGCTTAGACGTATACTGTCAGAACTTCATACACCACTGCCAACTGAATCCAGTTTCAACAGGTTTAACAACCCCATGGATATGAAAGCATTTGAACGGATTTGTAATGAATTTAACATAAGCACTAAGTATGACTTCACACAAAAACTTGATGATCACAATGGTATGGGTACATTGTATTATGCTATGAGTCACAGACAATACCCTCAAGATTATTACCCTGGTTACACTTCATTCTCATCAAAATCACGTCTGGTTAGGATCAATAGAGCAGAAACAGTCTAACGCCTGGACCACATTTATTTTAGATAAAACTGATGGGTTTACTCAAGCAGGAGTCGAGCGCGTAAATGAGTCTATCAGAACATATGTCTGGTGTTTACTAGGAGCACAATCATTAACAAAATCAAAACATTTTGAATGGAAGTGGCAAATTTGAAGCACAAAAAACAATTTCTCGCAAACCTGGAAGATTCAATTAATTCAACAGTAGATCTCCCATCAAGCATACAACGCTACCAAGACGTTCTCAGATATGCGAGATCAAAAGTTGACTTTGTAGTTGGCATCGGGTTATACATGTTACCATCTGATCTTCAACTCCAAATGGGGACAATAACAAATTATAATAATGAAATCATTGTTGCAGGTGTTGGTCAAAAACTCGGTCTTAATCAATCTGTAAACTTGGGGGCCGCAACCACGCATGTACAGTCATTAAAACCATTACAGACGGTAACACCCCCGGCCTCCGCCCTGGCCCCAACACCGGCACTCATACAACCAGTACAGTCAACCCCTGACACACATGAGTCAGAAAGAACTGCATTGGTAATAGGTCTAACAGGATTAGGGGTATTACTTCTTTACCTGTTTCATTAAATAACCTACCATTAACCCTCCTACTGTAACCAGAAAGATCCACACATGCTCTGCCATAAACCCAACTACCTTTGCTGCTGTAGTAATAAGCCAACTGACAACTGTGCCTATTATACCAGGCAAAGCGTCCATTGCTTTCAGAGCCAATTTCTTAAGCAGGTCTGATATGTGAGACAGTTGTTCCTTTACCCATGACTGTAAATCTTTTGGGTCAGTTGGAGCCGGGGGGCCTGGTGGACCCGGGGTTGGCGGTGCCGGGGTTGGACCCCCACCGCCCCCAGCACCAGAAACAGCTAACACAACAGTACTGATAATAAACCCAAGAGCAGTAATTAAACTAGCAATTGTAATACCCTGCTCTCTGAAAAGTGTTTTCAATCTCTCAGCCAGAGTTGTGTCTTCGTGAAGTATTTTCTGAATAGTTTCTCTAATTCTGTTGACCTGTGATTTCAGTTTTTGTCTTCCAATACTAATTGTTTCTAACCTTCCTGATCTTTCTATCTGCAAATCATTTAATCTGTGTTGGATTCTTTCTTTCATTTCTGTGTCAAGATTCCCATTGTCTGCGGTAGCCAGTTTCTCTTTTTCACGTTCTATGTGTTTATCAAGCTCACCCAGTTTGGCAACATTATTTACCATCTCACCTCTTATTGTCTGCAATGATTTATCCAACCCTATAATCTCCCGCATTGACAAAGGTGGGTCTTCTATTGTTTTCATAGCATCATTTATTTGTCCTTCAGTAAATGAAGTTTCTTGTATCACTGTGTTTGCTATTTCTGGTAGGCTTGTTACTGGTGCCATTTCAATTTGTTGCCCTGTTGGTAATTTTGTTTGCGTGTCGTGGAGGGCACTAACCAGTCTTGGCGTGACAGGAGACCCACCAATACCAAGTTGACTCAAGGCACCAACACCGCCTTCATTTTTTATTGTACTTAAAGCCCTAAACTTACCAGGGTCTTTTTTGTTAGTCAATAGTACTTTTCCTTTGTCAACAGTATTTAAATATAAATGACCCTTGCCATCAAGTTCAAACTGATTAGGATCTATGTTGTCTGGGCGGCCACCAACATGATCATAAAATGAGTTCACTTTGGTTTCTAAAAGTTCATGACGTAAACTGTAAATATTTCTTGTACCAGTCATATCTGCCATATCTGTCATATCTGTTGTATTACCAAAATCATACATGCCATCCATTTCAAAATCTTCATGATTAAATCCTCCCGCTGCCATTGTTTTATTAATTTATTATTTTTTATTGTGCATAATAAAAATGACACAGTCTTACGGATCAAAGTTAGACCCATACAGAAAACTACGTGAGCCTCTTGGTGTTAAGGGCATAAGACAATCAATCGTCATCACAAACAATCCAAGTACCATAGACCAAAACCAAACACTTACAGTCAAGTTTCCAAACCTAGGTCCCAGTGACGTTATTGTCCCTGGCACTGCACGCCTTGCATTTAATATTGAACTATCATCAGACGCAGATGTGAACAGAACACTGGTTGACAATCTTGGCAGAGCAATTGTTAGAACTATTAAAGTAAAACTTGAAGGACAGGAAGTGTTTAGTCTTGACGACTCAGATGTATTTTACTGTTACAAAGATGTGTGGCTCACAAGAGAAGAACGAGAAGATCGTATTTATCAAGGCATACAGTCTGATAATATTGGTAAACTTCGAATCAATGCCGGAGATAAAACAACTACAGTAGCCAAAGACGTTATAATGGCCGAAACATATGGAACCAGATTTTACATTCCACTTGAGTTTGAAATCCTAACAGCTCATTTGCCTTATTATCAAGGGGCACTGAATGACCGTCTGAGCTTTGAACTAACTTTCAATGACTACTCCAAAGTTATAAAATCATCTGATCTCAGTGCAACATATAAGATCTCTAACATTTCCTTGGAATACGAAATTGTCACACATACTGAACTAGCCAGACTCATACAAAATCAATACCAGTCAAGACTTCCAATTTATTATGACCGTGTGATTAGACATAGTTTAATACCCAAAGACAAGAGCGACCCAATGTGGAACATAAACTTGAACACACCTGCCAGGTCACTGAAAGGTATACTTATGTTGTTTGTTGAACCCGCGGCTCCATACAAACGGGATTCAGAAAAATTCTATAATCCAAAGATTACACATTTGTCTTGTACAATCGAAGGCCGTCCTAATCAAGTGTACGCTTCAGGTTTGTTACCTTATCAACACTACGATGAGATCACAAAGTATTTTGCGGGTGGAAGGATTAGAGATAAACCAGCAAACATTGCGTGCAAAGATCTACATCTGTATGACGTAAGGATTGGACAATACCTTACAAATAAGTATGCTCTTTGGCTAGACCTTCGTAGTACGGACGACGACTACCTTCATGGGTCAGGTCGAACTGTTGAGAACGGCAGTGATGGAATAACAATTCAGATACAAAAGAAGGTTGAAAAAGCCGAAGCAATAAATATATATTTGTACCTGATATATGACGCACAACTGAACATACAAGAGTGCAGACTGAGTGGACACATATATTAAAATTATATTGTGTATTAAAATGAACCATAGCTTAATGACACTTGACCCACACTGTGGATTGTTTTGTGGTGCCACAGGGTGTGGGAAAACTGAATTTGTTCTTAACCTATTACAAACAAGATACATACACCACTTTGAAAACATTGTAATATTCTGTCCTACAATCAAACACAACAAAGCTTATCACAACCGTTTATTTATTTGGACTGACAGTAACATATACTTAGTTGACCCTGAAAAGAAACTGAATGACTACCTACAATATTTTTACAAGCAATTTGAAGGACAGTCAACATTGTTTATTGTTGATGACTGCTCTGCAGAGAAAGACATTGTCAAAAAGAGAAACACATTAGCAGAACTTGCTTTCAGTGGCAGACACGCAAACGTCAGTGTTTGGATTCTCACTCAGAAATATAATGCTGTACTGAAAGATTTTCGAGAACAGTTAAAGTTTATCTGTTTGTTTTACTGTAAGGATCATGACAGCTTTGAAGACTGTCTCAGAGAGAATGATGTCATCCCAAATAAGCATGAACGAGATGATGTAAAAAATAAACTGAAATCAACTAAGCATCTAAAGTTCATTTTAAAGACAGATCAGCCCACAGGGTATGGGTTAGTAAATTAATTTATACATTTGTTTGTCCAATAAAAATGACAGACGGACAAACCCAAGTGTTTGATGTTACAGAATGCTTCAAAGATGTTATGCACTTTACTGACTTAAAATCACGTGTGTTTGAACCCAGCTTTAAACTCTCAACACCGACAATAAGAATATACACGACATATAATGTTACTTTGGAATATTCAGATGGATTACCACGTTATGATTATGAGACTGTTGATCTTAAGACAAATGCTTTTAAAGTTTATAATGCTAACAGTGGCCACTTGCGTTGGTTTGAGGTACTGTGTGAAGACATATTTGATCAATTAAGAAAACTACATTGTTACATTGAAAGTGTTACATTCAATAAAGTGATATTACACCTGCAGGACAAACACCAGGGAAGTAGTTGATTGTTTATCATAACTACAGATAATACAGTATTACATATGGTGTGTCAACGGTAATTTTTTTTTCATTTATTATTTTGTCGGACAAATAAAAATGACGGACAATGCTCAAAGCCCATCAGGCTCATCTGGTTTAAGAAGCGTGTTTCACACAACAGATTTGCCTATATCCAATACTAATAATGTTTATGAATCAATAGAAAACTCTTTTTCTGTCATACAAGATAATCTTCTTACAGGCAGTGTAAAGATTCAGATTGTTGCCAAAATAGAATTTACTAGAGTAGACGGTGAAGTGATTGTATCGTATATCTCGACAAGACAACACACAGTTAACACAAAAAGAGAATTGGAGAACGTGTTTAGAGACAGACTATTACCTGACTTCCTCCAAGCAATTGACAGTGCGAAAATGAAGGGGTCTGGTTGGCATGAAGGACATGTACATGAACTAAAATTAAAGCAGTCAAGGTATCATCCTATATTAGGCAAATCATGGATACCACTGCCAACAGAGGTTGCTAACAAAAAGGCTGTTGTTAATATACAGAACAATGACAACTATTGTTTCATGTGGTGTGTGCTTGCTAAACTACACTTTATAAAATCAAAACCTGAACGTGTATCTAACTACACCAAATTTGTAAATGAACTCAACTTCAGTGGCATTGAGTTTCCTGTTAAAATAGAGGACATAGACTTATTTGAAAAACTAAATCCTGGCATATCTGTGAATGTGTATGTGTGGGATAATGAGTCTGTTGATAAGTTACAACCCATTAGAGTATCATCACTTGCTCCAACCTACGGTCAGTCAGAAGATAAACATGTTGACATGTTATTAATCGGTGATGGCAATAACTTTCACTACACAATTATCAGAAATATGTCACGTCTAATTCATGGGCATACAACAAAACACAATGGTAAACAGGAAGTGTGTAAAAGATGTTTACAAAGATTCTCCTCTATTTTACTAGTGCACAAACATGTTTTACACTGTAGGTCAGCTGATGACATACAGACTGTACTTAAGTATCCAGATCCTGGTAGTCAAGTATATTTTAAGAACTATGGGAATCAACAAAAGCTGCCGTTTGTAGTGTATGCTGATTTTGAATCATTAGTAGTACCATATGAGGGTCCTGTTCCAGAGTCATTACCAAAGACTATAAAGTTGAGTGACCAAGTGGTGTGTTCTTTTGGATATACTATTGTTAGGTCAGACGGACAGCATTCAGAACCCGTTATCTACAGGGGTGCAAATGCAGCATGTTTGTTTTTAACAGAAATGAGACATCTGTATAGTCAGGTAGTACAGTATCTCACAACATGTCAGATGCCTTTGGTAATGACAGAAGAAGACAAACTGAAATTTGATACAGCTGAGACGTGTTGGATTTGTGAACAACCCCTCCAGGGTGATAAAGTTCGTGACCATGATCACATAACTGGGCGTTACAGAGGTGCTGCACATAACAATTGTAACTTATTATTAAAAACAGATCCTAAGACATATAAGTTACCAATCTTTTTCCACAATCTCAAAGGATATGATTCACACATTATCATGCAGGCTGTAGATGAATCTTACAAAAACATAAGTTGTATTGCACAGACAACTGAGAAATACTTAACTTTTAGATTAGACAAATTATCATTTTATGACTCTATGCAACATTTGTCTTTAGGGTTGGCTAGTTTGGCAGAAGGACTGACTGAGTATCCAATAACGAGTAAATATTTTGAACCAGACTTGATTAAAAAAGGTGTTTATCCGTACAAGTACATTGATCACTGGGTTGTGTTTGAGGAAACAAGACTGCCGCCAAAAGAGAAATTTTATTCCACACTTAATGGTAAAGGTATTTCTGACTCTGAATACCAGCACGCACTTGATGCGTGGGGGAAGTTAGGGTGTCAGACTATTGGTGACTGTCATGACCAGTACTTGAAAGCTGACGTTTGTTTGCTAGCAGACGTATTTGAAAGTTACCGTGAAAAGGGTTTGTTACACTACAAGCTTGACCTGGCTTGTTACATAACTAGTCCTGGCATGACATGGGATGCATTTTTGAAATCCAGTAAGATATCTATAGACCTGTTGTCTGATCGTACGATGGGTGAAATGATGGAACGTGGATTGAGGGGTGGTATTAGTATTGCAGCAAATAATTACGCCAAGGCCAACAATAAATATCTGGACAGTCATGGTGACCTTGGGTTTGACCCCTCAAGGTCAAGGTCATTCATTACGTACCTTGACGCTAATAATTTGTATGGCTGGGCGATGTGTGAGTTATTGCCCTTGAAAAACTTTTGTCTGTATGATTTGTCACAGTATGATGTAATAGAGTCAGGGTTAACTAACAATATTATGAATCTTGACCGAAACGACGCGAAGGGTTGGATCTTTGAAGTCGACCTGGAGTATCCACACCATCTACACGATTACCATAATGATTATCCGTTGGCAGTTGAGAAAATGAGTATGACGGGGAAAAAAGAAGACACCAAACTAGTGCCGAATTTGAATGACAAATTCAATTACGTTTGCCACTATCATTTGTTACAGTTTTACATCAGACACGGGTTAGTACTAAAGAAAGTACATAGAGGAATTCAATTTGATCAGAGTGCTTTCATGAAAGATTACATAATGAAGAACACAACATTGCGTGCCAGAGACGGCAACACTGCATTTGACAAAGACTTCTTTAAGCTTATGAACAATGCCTGTTTTGGAAAGACTATGGAAAATCCTCATCACCGCAAAGATGTGAGATTAGTCACAACTGAATTGGGTGCAATTAAACTTACAGGTAAGCCACAGTACACGGGGTATAAAGAGTTTCATTCATCATTGTATGCAGTGTCACTCAAAAAAAAGATTGTTAAACTGGACAAGCCAGTATTCATTGGTATGGCAATTCTTGAGTTGTCAAAACTGTTGATGCTTGAATTTTATTATGATTACTTCAAACCAAAATATCCTGAGTGTCGTCTGCTATACACTGACACTGACTCTATGATCATTGATGTGTGTACTGAAGACTTTTATGAAGACATGAAAACAGAGTTACACATGTATGACACGTCTGACTACCCAAAAGATCACCCACTGTACAGCAGACAGAATAAGAAAGTGCCTGGTAAGTTTAAGGATGAACTGAATGGTGTGCCAATAGTTGAGTACGTTGGTCTGAAATCCAAAATGTATTCTATACTGCATCAAAAAGGTAGTCAGTCCAAAGCCAAAGGTATCAAGAAAACAGCGATAAAAAATAAAGACATTCGTCATGAACATTATAAGCAAGTGTTAGATGGTGCATTAATGCCTGATTATCCAAACAAGTCACTGAGATCAAACAAACATAATCTTGAAATAATCCAAACACATAAGAAGTCACTTGCAGTTGGAGACACGAAACGTGTGTTTCATAGTAAGGAAAAGGCTTATGCACCTGGACATTACAGGCTTAAGTTATCTGAAGACATAGCCGATGAACTGGTTGAAGAATTAATCGATGAGTTAGTTACTGAAATGAGTAACGGTGTCTGGGGGAATAATCTGTAATTTTTCTCTGACAAATGCCCTCTGGGGCGCAGGCTCATACAGATAATATATTGTTGCATCAGGACCGGGAATTTTTTTTTTATATTATGTACAGACGTTGACCAGATGGGGTCTGTTGCCCTGCGTCTGTCGTCGTTCTCAGCCTCCCCTGGTTGATATAAATATCTCACCTGTTTAGTAAATAAACTTGTGTCTGGTGCTGGGGTTGGTCCTGTTTTTGGTTCTGTAATTGTTTTCAATTTAATAGCATCAACAGGTTTTGGGTGTCCTTCATTGTTCATTGCTTTTATCACATGTGGTAATCTCTTTACCCATTCAGTGTTACGGGTGTCATGCATGAGTTCCTTAGAATACTGGTAACTGAAAAGTCTTTCTGATAACTGTTTGTTAAAGTTCTCTACAACTGCCTGTGATCTGTGTACACCTGGAATGCCTCGTCTGACCAGTATGCCATGCTTAGCAAATAACTGATTAACAGCACCTTTGAATTCTGATCCGTCATCAACCTGCACTAGTCTGGGGTATCTTAAAGGGCCTCGACTATATATCTTTGATAATGCTGTAGCAACTGTTGTAGCTGTTTTGTCAGATATGGGTTCAGCGTCCTTGTACCTTGAAGCTATGTCAACGACAGTCAAAGCGTACTTGTATCGTTTCTTTCTTATTGTATCATGTGGTAGAAACAGGAGGTCCATTTGATGTGTGTCATTTGGGGTAGTGTTTTCAAAATGAGGTCTTGTTATTTTTCTTGGAGCAGGGAGATATATCTGCCATATTGCTCGTCTTTGTAACCATTGCTTGACCTGATTGAGTGTTATATCTCCGCCCACAGCGGCATGTAATTTCTGAATAGCGGTGTTACTTTTCCAATAGCCTGATGGGGAGTAATATATTTTTGATAGTTTATTTTCTACCCCGGGGTTCATTTCTTCTAGCAATATAAAGTTCAGTAAAATAAACAAATGTCATTCCCACTAGAACAAAGATTATCTCCCCGTTTCTTTGTTGTGTACTCGGTTGATAGTAGTCACTAAGTTTTGGTTTTGGGATAGACATGTCTTCACCCGTGACAAGAAAATTTTCCCTCATTGCTTCGTCTGTATTTAAAAACGTATGCTGTGCGTGACCTTCAAGCCTCAATCTTTCATTGATGAAATCAAGTTTCTCAATTCTCTGCTTCTCATAATCTTGTTGAGCTTGTGCCAGTTTTTCAGATGCCTCATTGTGACGCTTCATTTCTTCTGCAGATTCTTCTCTGCCTACTTTCGAAAAGAGATAATTTGACCCACTAAATGCCAGGGCATTAACCATCGCGCCTCCAATTATTACTGCTAAAGTTGCCATATTATTTTTATTTACATAGAAACATTTTCGGGAATAATTCCCTGCTTGACAAGAAAATCTTTTGTCGCAATCGACGCTGTGACAACTACAATTAGCTTAGCGCTGTCTTCAAAGTCTAATCTACTCAAGTCTGCTGATTTCATTTTGAGTAGACTTTTCCCCAGCATAGAATACGCTACTGCTAGTCCGCTGATTACGGCAGAATGATACACAAGGTTCATTATGTTCTTTGAGTCATTCATTTCTTAAGCAATAAAAATTAAAATAATAAATTTATTTACTGCATATGAAATGGGTCGACAACTTTGGGTATTGTTGGTAATGTGGAGACTTCTGTTTTTGATGATGGAGTGTTTAATTTTTTGGTCACTGTACGAGTCTGTGGTTTGTATTTTTTGTATAATTGATAACCTACGTAACCAAATCCGACAACAAATCCGGCAACTATATATTTTGTTGTTTGAGGTTCGGGGTCAGGGTTAGGGTCAGGGTTAGACTGGGTTGTTTGTCTCTCACTTTGATGAGGGAGTGACGGTACTGACACTGGTCCTGACGGTCCTGATGGTGGATCAGTTACATGAGTCTTTTCTGTTTGTGCCTTAAGCTGTAATTTTTTTTGTCTATTATATTCAGCTAATCTTTTTCCAGCCTCAACCCTGCCTGGACTTTTAGTCTTCGTCACCGTTGAAACCTGTGTCAAAACAGGGTCGGTGTTCGGTTGTGGAGTCGTCTGGGTCTCGTCCATTTTCTTCTTTTATTTTGGAGAAATCAATATGACTCCCAGTAACAAGTAAGGTTATGACAGGTGCAAGGTAATTGCCAAACTTGTAAAACATGAGGCATGCTAATTTACCAATTGAACTTGAAACAATAGGATTGCTTTCAAGGTCGTGTGATAGGCTGTCACTATCCACAGGTAGAAAGTGACTCACTGCTTTTGTGTATAGGCATACAAGAGACCGGCTTAAATCACGAGTCATTAGTGAAGCAATGTGGTTTTCATATTTAGAATGAAGTTTGATTAGTTCTTCAGCCGTGAGGGATTCTATATCCTCTGTCATGTATTGTTTTCCGAGATACATCTTTGATTTGCCTGACACAACTACAGAAAGAAGGCGCTGTTTTTTCGAGTCTAAGTCTTTGTTTTCTACAGCATTGATATCATTTAGAAGAAGTAATTCGTCTTGATTCATTTTATAATAAAAAATATTAATTTTAATGACATTGATTTTGGAAATCTTTATTTTACTGAAAAAAATAAAGAAAATATGGGAAAAACGGGGTGTGTTATTAGGTGAGCGATTTGTGGTCAAAAACAATGAAATTAGAGGGTGTATGTAAATTGTCTTTTTCCTCTCATATTTCCTTTCTCTAGTGAACGTTCAGAATTAATTATATTGTCTTTGTTCTCGGAGGTTATGTGCTATTCTAAGCGTTCAATAATAATAATAATAACATATTATTATTGTGTTATTATTATAATTAGTATGTTATATCATTATTTTATTGCATTATTGTATATTAATATATATATATGTATATATATATTATAATTAGTATGTTATATCATTATTTTATTGCATTATTGTATATTAATATATATATATATATATATATATATATATATATATATATATATATATATATATATATATAATATATATATATATATATATATAATATATATATATATATATTTTTTTTTTTTTAAATTTTATTTTATTGCATTGATGTATCCTGAAAACGCGTTTCTCGACCATGCCTGTGGAATACTGGGGAGTGGCGTGATCACACAACTAGCCGATATTTCATTATGCTATTTACCTTAGCTTAAAGTTTAAAATCTCACGCGGCGATGTATTTTGTCCGACTTTGGTTATCTTCTCTCGATCGGCTAGACATCATTCATAGCAGATCGAGGGAGGCAACCAGTTTGGCCCTCTCCTTCATAAAGATTGCCATTTACAGATAGACCAGCCTGGCCTGTGTAAACGCGCGCGCAATCCTAATGAGTCATTTCATCGACCCAGACAAAACAACGGGCTTGTTCAGATTGCACGTCCTTTGAAAGGTCTGGTAAATCAATGTGGCACGGTTGCAGTGCGCCTAAATTGATCAGTGCTCAGGTCGTAGTCCCTGTCCCCCATGACCCGCCCATCAGGGCCATCCATTACAACTCCGGTGCGGTGGACGTTAACCCTTACCATCCTGATGCATTATTGCATGGAATAAATTTGACCATGATGCTTCCGGGTGGTGCCAGAACAGCCTGGCGCCCAGGCGCCAAGCTATTCTGGCACCACCCTTGAACTGAAACGGTTGATCTCAGGCTGTCTCCTAATTATGTAACTTTCATATCATAGGACAATACACACATTTTGGAAAATGTCAGCCTGAGGATTTAATGGGTTAAACCCCAAACACTCCAACCAGCCGATGAGTCATTTGAATCCTAGCCGTCAGCGCGACAACATAGCGCCGCCTACTGTGCAGCTAAACCGAAGATGCACCTTCAGGACCGGGGCATGAGTGCACAACTCGCTTGTAAATTAAAAAAAAAGTTTCAACGTTTAAGTTAAGTTTTGAAACAGTTTTAAACTGTTGCACGACACTCTTCTAAAAAACAGTTATAAACGTTCTAGCTAAGACCCAGTCTAGCGCGCTACGTCATTGATTTGAGATGGAGAGGAATCCCTGAATAGTTAGTCCATTTTGCAATGACCCCACCCGGGTCTGCCCTGGGGGACTTGGGTGGGGTTAGGTATTTTTTAATTCCCAGGGTCACCCTGGTCAGCCCCATAGGGTGGGTTTTTCTCTCTATTCTGGGGCATGTGTTTCTGTCTACCCGAGGTCCATTCACCTGTATTTGCCTTTTTAAAACTCTCCCTACTGTCTGCACTGCCTGTAGCTCTTGATATTGAATGTGTGTTGCTAAATGGTCTTAGCTTTATTTAGCACCATGTGTTAGGTTTATTTAACGTATTTGACCGGCTGGCGACATACATTCAATGTTCTGTTTATTTTTTTTTTTTCACAAGCAGTGCAGGCACGTCCTGAGAAAGCCTTGTTGCTGTCGGGACGTTAAGCAATGTACAATCAACCATTTTGCAATGAAGCATTTGTACCAAATCTGTGACAACATTTGAGAAAGCTGACTTTGTTTTTGTTTTGAAATACAAGGAATAAGATAGCTAGTCATTCTAAAGATAAATAGCACAAGCAGAAAAACAAACACTGATAAAACGCCACGGGGGAAGGGGGGGGGGGGGGCGGTCGAGCCGGTGCTGGTGACGGCATCAAAATACAGGATTTGGCTGCCCGCTTTAGCTACTCAGCTGAGCTATCGAGGCATAGGTCAACAAGGCAGAACCTATTATAATTGTATACAAAAAACCTATTATAATTGTATTCAGATCACATTGTAGTTCACGCTCATCGACAGAACCGCTTTGAATTGATGTTCTGTTTGAGTCAGACAGTCTTTGCACAAATATTGACTGCCAGACTCAAGCTGACCTCCGATCGGAGAGATCGGAGGTCAGCTTGAGTCTGGTAGTCAATGTCGGTGTAAAGAGGAGAGATCGAAGGTCAGCTTGAGTCTGGTAGTCAATGACGGTGTAAAGAGGAGAGATCGGAGGTCAGCTTGAGTCTGGTAGTCAATGTCGGTGTAAAGAGGAGAGATCGGAGGTCAGCTTGAGTCTGGTAGTCAATGTCGGTGCAAAGATTGTCTGACAAAGTAAGTTCGGCTCAAGGTTGACTGCGGCTCAAGGTTGACTGTGTCTCTCTGTCTCGGTCTCTCTTTCTGTCAGTGAATCTAACACTGACGCAGGGACCGATGTTGTTCATCGTTGTAATTTGTATTCCGTCATATCTGTCTTTTCTTCGCTTTTTTTTTTATTTTTTTTTTTTTTTAATTTTGTCCACTGCGATGAATGCCGGCCATTTTCAGAAGACTTTTAGTGCGTTTAGAACAGCCTCGTTTTAAATTAATATGCATATTTATGAGCCTACGTCACAATGCAGAACCCGGCTGACTGTCAGTGTATCACAATACTGTAGATCACGAGGTCATGGGTGTGGTGTACACACGTGTCAGTACACTTGTACTGATGTTCTCCTGCATCCCTTTGGCGTATTTTTTTTTTTTTTTACGAGAAAGTAGAATAAACCTTCCGTACTCGCTATGCTGTCAAAATCACAATGCGGGTTCCGCTCGACCTGCTAGAATTTACTAGTTAAGTAACGATCGTGCGTTAGGCGCTCGCAAAGCGAGTCCGCGCGGGTGCCTAGTTTGACCTTTGATGCTTTACCCCTCGGAAACAAGCACCGTCTTCCATCAAAGTTGAAACAGAACATTGGTATTCATACCCGCTTTCTGCACTGCAGTCAATTTCACATCATACACATCGAGGTCTACGTAAAGCATCATTGGAAACGGCAAATGCACCCTTGCAGCAGAAACACTACTTCTCTGAATCGAGTGAATGAGAGCCCACACAGACAAAAACATGTTACAACCAGAGATGTGCAAACTTTGACACACACCATAGTTTTCAGACCCCACCCGGGTCTGCCCTGGGGGACTTGGGTGGGGTTAGGTATTTTTTAGTTCCCAGGGTCACCCTGGTCAGCCCCACAGGGTGGGTTTTTTCTCTCTATTCTGGGGCATGTGTTTCTGTCTACCCTTTGTCCATTCACCTGTATTTGCCTTTTTAAAACGCTCCCTACTGTCTGCACTGCCTGTAGCTCTTGATATTGGATGTGTGTCGCTGAATGGTCTTAGCTTTATTTAGGCCCCATGTGTTAGGTTTATTTAACGTATTTGACCGGCTGGCGACATACATTCAATGTTCTGTTTTGGTTTTTTTTCACAAGCAGTGCAGGCACGTCCTGAGAAAGCCTTGTTGCTGTCGGGACGTTAAGCAATGTACAATCAATCAATCAATAGTTTTCAGATCTCTGCAGCATAAAATGTGTTAACTAGCTCGTAACTATATGATAAAACAGGTTTGAAATCTTGCGAAATCAGTAAGAGATAAATTCTACTGAAGATCATGAATTCTGAAAAACACTAGCGCTTGCGGAACTATAGGAAGATCGACAAAGACCATAGATTATTTACTGATTCAGCAGGAAAGCGACAAATTCTGCGTGGGTGGTCAAGCCAAGCTCTTGCTTTACGCGTTGCCACATGTCCATATTCCATTGTCCGGTGTCAATTCTACCGGCTTTGGGGTATCATTCTTGTCTCTCTTCCTCTTTCTTCTCTTCAATTCCGAGTCTGTCAGTGTCGGCGCGAGTGGATGATACTTTCTTTTTTTTTCTTCGCTGGTTCATCCGCCATCTTGCCTCTGATTGGTTATACTTATGCAGATGACCTAAAGTCGTATAGAATAGTTATGACGTCAGCTACCGTCGCCTATCAGAAGCAACCTTTCCTGGGATGCCAGGAAAAATTCCGGTGGGCCTTTTTTCAGTTTGAACGGACGAAAGAAAGCATTTGGTGGGACAATAGGGTGGTCACTGTCCAAGCGGGTATGTATACTGAATCCCAGTAAAAGCTTTTTGCGAACTGAAGCCTTAAAAAAGGTCGGGTGTGCCCCTTTAAAACGTCCGTGCACCACATCTAACAGCGCTGAAAAGGAGTTTTTTTTTTAAAAATCTTCTAAATGTTAATTTTAACCGATGCCAGATGGCGCAGATTTTGTTTCTACAGTAACATCAAAATATCCTATTTGTCCCAGGAACATGGATTCAAAGCCGTGACAGCAAGAGGCATAGATCCTCATGAGCCCCTGCTGTTGCCGGGGCTCATCAGGATCTATACTTCTTGTACTTGGGCGGTGTTTACATTTTCTCGGCACTGAACGGGTTAACCCATTTAGCCCCACTGCCGCATTTCCTAAATTTAGGAGGTGTTACCTAACGACTACGTACCAGTTGCAGGAGATGGATTGACCATGACAATTTAAGGGTAGTGCCAGATTGGCTTGGCGCCTGAAGGCGCCAAGCGAATTTGGCACTACTCTTAAATTATCATGGTCAACCCATCACCCGCTGTAGTGCGTTGGGGCTAAATGGGTTAAACCCGTTTTAAGAGTTAAAAGCGTGTTGAGCACCAGGCCCCTGATCCCTTTACTCGTCCGAAAGGTAGCGGATTAAAATTTGCTCAGACCCTTTTTTCCGTGCCCGGTCTTTGAAACCACCTTCGTGGTGGACGTCGTTAACGTGGTTTTTTTTTTTGGTTTTTTTTTTTAAAATCCAGACCAAAAAGATGTCTGCAAGTGTGTAAAATTCAGAGAAGTGCCCAACGAAGAAAGAAGCACTCTTATTAAAGACAGTTACAACACAATTTATTAATTTCCAAAAGAAACACACAAGTATGCAATTCGCTACTTATCTTGTCAGTGTGTAGAGAAAGCACGTTCTCCACAAGATGAGTAGAGAATTGCATGCGTGTTTGTCTATTGTGATAAATAATTATTGATTATTAATAAATGGTGTTGTAGCTCTCTTTCTTAGGCGGGCTTCTTTCTTTGTTGGGTTATTCGCTGTTTTTCTCGGCAGTTGGGTGGGGGGGGGGGGGGGGGGGGGGGGCGGGATTGCTTTAACAATGCGGAAATGAAAAATCGACCCTGTCAGTATCGGTTATATAAGGCAGTCATCCGTGAACTTACACGACTCTCTCGTTCTGCCCTCCCCCCTCCCCCCCCCCAACCCCCACCCGGGTCTGCCCTGGGGGACTTGGGTGGGGTAACTACTTTTTAGTTCCCAGGGTCACCCTGGTCAGCCCCACAGGGTGGGTTTTCTTCTGTATTCTGGGGCATGTGTTTCTGTTTACCGTTGGTCCATTCACCTGTATTTGTCTTTTTAAAACTCTCCCAACTGTCTGCACTGCCTGTAGCTCTTGATATTGGATGTGTGTTGCTAAATGGTCTTAGCTTTATTTAGGCCCCATGGCGTAGGTTTATTTAACGTATTGGACCGGCTGGCGACATACATTCAATATTTTATTTGTTTTTTTTTCACAAGCAGTGCAGGCACGTCCTGAGAAAGCCTTGTTGCTGTTGGGACGTTAAGCAATGTACAATCAATCATTAAACCCCCCCCCGCGCGCCTCCTCCCACCGCATCTCTGTCTCTCCCCCTTCCCCCATATGCCTTTGATACTCTCTCTCTCTCTCTCTCTCTCTCTCTCTCTCTCTCTCTCTCTCTCTCTCTCTCTCTCTTTGTTTTCCCCCATCTTATTTGGACAACTCAGAACACTGATGGGTATCACTCAGTGCTGCAGTAAAAAAAGAAAAAAAGTAGACGGCAGTCATAGGCCATGATCAGAATAACGGTCCCTTGCTGAATGTGGGGCCCCACCACACTGGTTGTCCCCCCTCGATTCGCTGCGCTGAGTGATAAGCGCAGCGAATCGAGGGGGACAACCAGTGTGGTGGGGACCCTCATAATCTGCGCCTTTGCTGGTTGGCCTGGGTATGTATGCAAAATCTGTAAGTAAATGTCAAACGCGTCAGGTTCGTACGAGTAACTTGAGTAAGAGCCGAAAGATGTCTCATGGGCCTAGCAGAATCTATGTCGTGTACAGACAGAAGGGGCTGGCTTGATGGGAGGGACTGGGAAATAAATGCTAACCAGGGTTCGGCCACAAGGTGCTCCGCTACAGCGGAGTATCTTGCTTAGTGGCTGGCGCATGGCTAAGCTCACTCGTGCAACCGGTCCCAGGCGGGGCGCTGCCTTTGTTCACATGTTGCTGATGTAAAACATATGGAACACACGTGTAAGAACACCCATACCCATCGATGCAGCGGGCGCGTGTGTTTAACATTTGACGGTAAGCTTGTGTTTGTAAGTTGTTGCTCCGGACATGTTTTTTTTTTTGTGTTATGTGTGTGGTGGTCGTATGCGTGTGTGTGTTTTCGCCCAGATATATTACAACACAAACAGGATCAACCGTAATACGTGTAGTTCAAGGGTGGTGCCAGAATAGTTTGGCCCTTTAAACTATCCAGGGCGATCTGTATAATTCTTGGTGTCAGATGGCAAATCCAAAATTTGGGGAAATGATTCATCTTAGGTCTCTATGTGTTATTTCTTGTTGTTGACAGAAACTGTCGCGTACATGATGTTGTAAATGTTGTAAATTAAATTGATAGAAGTGTTAATAATCTAGCAGATTACGCAATTTCTGCTGAGCTAAGTAGTTTGTCAAAAAAGTAACAATGGTTTGCAGTTGAGCCTCAGTGTATTGCTTTTTGTACGTTTCCAGTAAAGACTAACATCAATGAAACGTAATTATGCTAAAAACGTTAGATGTTAAACGTTTAGGACTTAACGTCTTTTGTCCACCACGAGGGTGATTTTAAAGATGGAGCACCGATAGGGTCTGAACAAATTTTGACCTTAGCTGGATTCGAACCCGGGACCTTTTGGACGAGAGTCGAACAGTCTACCACCGAGCCACCCAGCTCCCCTCATATGCTAAAAGCTGATAAATCTATCTGCTTTATATCTTCGTGAATTTTGTGTGCGAATTCCGGGTTTCTATGCAGTACCCAGCGAGTCCCTCTCGGTGGTCTTTCTACATAGAAGGCAGCGGTAATGGTTTTTCACGTAGTCAGGTGATCTTTCGACAACGTAATCTTACACATTTAACTCTTAAACTACCAGAACTAAATGTCTTCCACTCTATAGAATGGAAGTAATTTAGTCCTGGGAGTTAAAGAGTTAAACAATCACGTGTGTGTTTCCCCGCAAGAACATTTGGGTACTCCAAATTTCGCAAAACCTTACAACCGCCGCACGTCCGCTTTCTGGGTACAAATAAACTTTATACACAAGCACTTGATACATATACAAATTAAACCATCAAACTCTGACCCAAAAACTCCAACAGAAAGCAAATGACCATCGGGCCGATGTCTGCGGACGTCGGCCCTTGTGTGTATAGCCCATTGAGAGCAAGATCTTATGACCAGGTGTTATGGCTCTGGAGTGTACTTCAAGTTCAAGGATCGTCTGACATACAGCTTGTTGGTGTAAGCATCTCTTTTCTTAATATGATATATATACCTTTAGGCCTGAACGTTTGTCTTAGATAATGCGCGTGCTAAATAGTTGTGGATGGAGGCCCTCTTCAGTCGGTACTCACAGATAAGGGCCCAACAAACAAAATATCGTCACCAAATATTTAACGTTTGTATTCAGGTCTGGAGAGAAAGCCCCGGCGCAAAAGTAAAAGCTACTCACCTTCAGGAGATATTGATCCTCTGAGCCCCCACATCTGCAGGGGCTCATGAGGGTCTATACCTCATGTTGGCCTTGTATACCTTTGATCCTTGGACGAACGAGGACTGAATATTCTGAACTTGACAGGTTCACTTGATCTGAAAGTGCATTGATTACAAACGGCCTATTCGTATGCTGATTTACAGTCGTAAGATGAGAGAGTGAATTTCAGAAATTTCCAGGGACCCACAAGTTTAATAACCCCCCCTCCCCTCCCCACCCCCCCCCCCTCCCCCCCCCCCCCCCCACTTACTCCACACGGGGATGGGTGGGTTTCATTGGATTTACCCTGTCAGTTTGTCTGATAGTTCATGTGTGTGAGTGTCCCCTCTGTTTGTAGTCCGAACCACTCAGATATCCTCGTCATATACCTGACTTTATTATAACCAATCTTGTTATAAAGCGACTGGGGTCAGACAAGAACGGGTTAACTCATTAAATCCTGAAGCAGATTTTTTTGTTCTCAGATCTGTATATTGTACTAGGAAGGCTAAAATTACAGATTAGGAGTTGGATCAACCATTTTAGTTCAAGGGTGGTGCCAGATATTAGCTTGGTGCCTGTGGGCGCCAAGCTATTCTGGCACCACCTTTGAACTATCACAGTCAAATTTATTTCATGCAATATTGTATCAGGATGAAAAGGGTTAATAGTTTGCAATAAATGCTTTATAAATGTTCTTTGTATGCCTTACAAATATTGCCGGGCAGAAGAGCTAATTTTGAAGTCTGAATGTCGTTACACAAAAGACTAGTATGCTTTTCTTCGCCATTTGTATAGAGCTCATCCAATGCGCACAAGGAGCAATAGAGAACTTCATTTGCGTTTGCCTACTGACGTGGATTGTAAAAGGTCTAAAAGGGGTGGGGGGCGAGAGGAGAGGGGGGTGGGGGGCCGAGACTAAAAAGGTGACCGCTAAGCTTGTAAAATGCAGAGAAGAACACAAAGGAGAAAGAAACATGCTTAGAAAAGACAGTTACAACACAGTTTATTAATATTTCGGGTGAATACTTTTTTCAAAATAGCCTAACAAGCAAGTCGCAATTTGGTCGCTACTTGTCTTGTCAGCAAACAAACAAGAACTTCTTTGCTGACAAGATAAGCAGCGACCGAATTCTATACTTCTTGTCTATTTTGAAAAAGGGTATTCACTCGAAATATTAATAAACTGTGTTGTAACTGTCTTTTTATAAGCATGTTTCGGCTTTTTCTGTTGGGTCTGAAAGAAAGGGTAGAAAAGTCTTAGTTGAGGCAAGACAACAGTGAGAACTCGGTGTAGCGACACATTTTAGTACAAAAAACAACAACAATGGATCCTTCACTGCCGAGAAAAAGTGAATACAATCCAACAGCAAGAGCCATAGATTGTCATGAGCCCCAGCAATTGGGAGGGGGATGGGTGGGGTTGGGGGGGAGGGCTCATGAGGATCTCGACCGTTGCTGATACAACTTTGCTCCATGTTCCTTGGACAACTAGGTCTGTTTGGTATTGAATTAACTCATTCAGCCCCGACACACCACAGCAAAACATGGATCGAGCATGATAGTTCAAGGGTGGTGCCAGAATAGCTTGGCACACATAGGCGCCAAGCTATTCTAGACCACCCTTGAACTATCATGCGCGATCTGTCTCTAGAATTGTAATGCAGTCCTTCAGAGGGCAACTTGAAAATTTGGTGATTTCGGTCCTGGGGCAGAATGTGTTACCCAACCCACAACTGTTTAGGAAAACAGACTGTGAGTACTGGCGGTGAAGGAGTTGACCCTTTCCACTCTGGTACATGTTTCGCATGAAATAAATTCGACTATGATAGTCAAGGGTAGTGACAGAATAACTTGGCGCCCATTCGCTTGGCGCCTATGGGCGCCAAGCTGTTCTGGCACTACCCTTATATTAAAATGGTTGATCTATCTCCTAATCTGTAATGTGGCTTTCATAGGAGAAATTTGAAACTGTCATACTGAAGATTTAGTGGGTTAAGGTATATGGATTTCCGTGGTCCTATCAGTTGCTCGGTGTCTGAAATATTTAATCCACATCGTACCCGCCACAATAGACAGTGCATCGGTACATTATTTTGCTAACACCCCTGTGAACTCCTCAGTCTGAACAGCAGTCGGTCAGTTGACTGAGACTGTTTAGATTTTAGTGATGTGGTCGACCATACTGCAAAAGACATGGATTCTAATGAGCCACAAGACACGGATGCTCATGAGCTACAAGAGGCATAGAGTCTCACGAACACCTGCGTTCTCAGAGGCCCAGGAGAATCTATGCCTCTGGACATTTTCAAAGGGTTTGTTTGATGCTCAGTGGACTGGTTACCCCAGTTTCATTCTAGATAAGGTCGGAGGGGGTGGGGGTGGGGGGGGGGGGGGGGGGTCCGGGGTCAAGGTGTGGGCGACCAATCTGAAGCTTGCCTATTCACATTTAGTTTGCTTCAGTTCAGGTTCCCACCAATTTCACCCCCACCCGGGTCTGCCCTGGGGGACTTGGGTGGGGTTAGGTATTTTTTAGTTCCCAGGGTCACCCTGGTCAGCCCCACAGGGTGGGTTTTTCTCTCTATTCTGGGGCATTTGTTTCTGTCTACCCTTTGTCCATTCACCTGTATTTGCCTTTTTAAAACTCTCCCTACTGTCTGCACTGCCTGTAGCTCTTGATATTGGATGTGTGTTGCTAAATGGTCTTAGCTTTATTTAGGTCCCCATGTGTTAGGTTTATTTAATGTATTTGACCGGCTGGCGACATACATTCAATGTTCTGTTTATTGTTTTTCACAAGCAGTGCAGGCACGTCCTGAGAAAGCCTTGTTGCTGTCGGGACGTTAAGCAATGTACAATCAATCAATCAATCAATCAATCCCACCAATTTCTGCATGGAGACCCATGGTCATGCGTGTTTTATTTCCACTCGGGTGGATTCGACGGTAAGTGTGTGCTGTGTAAAGTGTGGTGTGGCCAAAGAGTAAACAGGTTACGCTAACCTCTATATACTCTTTGGTGTGGCTAATATTGCTAGTGCGTGTGTCATCAGTCATCGAAGCATTGTCTATGGTGCTACACAGGTGAAATAGTGTGCAGCAGCCGTCAGGTGTGTGACTATTTGAAAATTCGTGTAGCTCATTCTACCCCAACACCGAAATCCCACAATTTTGCCGTTGTCCTCTGAAGACTGCGTTGCAGTGCAGGACACAGGTCGACCATGATAGTTCAAGGGTGATGCCAGAAGAGCTTGGCGCCCATAGGCGCCATGCTATTCTGGCATCACCCTTGAACTATCATGGTCGATCCTTATCTTGCTGTGGTGTGTCTGGGGTAGAATGAGTTAAGAGAAGACCACAGACACAACATATTGTTAGTGTGTTGGTAGATTATGGAATTGTCTGAAAATAACAGTTCAAGCCGACCATGGTAGTTGACGATGGTACTAGACAGGTGAAGTTGGAGGCAACAGCCGTCAAGTTTGTGTCTATTGGCAAGTCAGTATTCGTGTAGTAAAAGTTCACATATTGTGAGCCTCACGGTGGACATCTCCAAATGTTGTCTGAAGACTAAATACCAGGGTTGACCATCATAGTTGGTGGGTGGTGCCAGAATTTAATATTAGATTTATAGTTGTTTCATTGCTGAACGGTTTAACCTATTTAGCTCCGACGCACTACAGCAGGCGATGGATCGACCATGATAATTCAAGGGTAGTGCCAGATTAGCTTGGCCCTGATGGCGCCAAGCTAATCTGGCACTACCCTTAAATTACCATGGTCGATCCATCGCCTGCAACTGGTACAGCAGTCAGGTGACGCCTCCAAAATATGGGAATTGGAAAGGTAGAGTTAAACGGGTTAAGACATTGTTTTGACAATGGTGTTGGAGGGGGGGGGGGGCGGGGTCGTTACAGCTGAGTGGTATTGCAAGATTAGCTTTGCGCCTGCCTACTTTAAAGGTTATGTCTTATCTTGAGAATGTTAAAATGTGGTCAGTTCGTGTCAAACTGTGCCTGTGAGCGGTCGTGATGACATGAGTGTGCTGTTACTTGAGGAGGTTGACAGGGAGGATGCACGCGAGTCAACATGGGCGAGAAACTTTTTTGCACATCAGCGTACTGTTAACTTCGGATACAATAAATCGCCTGGGGTCACACATGCTATATCCGGTTTGTTATAAGCGAAATAATTGACATGGTGTGTGAGGACGTGTGAAAAAGTGCTGTTATTTCCGACTTGTGTTATATCCGACCTTGCTATAAGCGAAGTAGATTGTTTTCTGTATAAGTTTAATTGAACAGAAGACTCAGGTGAATGAAATACACATATCGCGACCAACGCTTGGGGGGAGAGGGGGGGGGGGAGCATAAGCTCAGTTACGGGATGTCTTCCCGCGGTCAAAAAAAAAATATATATATATATAAATTTTAAAAAAAAGAAAAAAAAAAGTGCGGGGCGGAGGGCGTGATGTTATTTAGCTTTTTATCAGCCAAGTCCATGTAGAAGGGCGTGTTTATTTTGGGCAATTTGTTCGTATTAGGTAACATGCTGTGTGTGCTGTTGGCTCTAGCTGTTTATTTTGTGAGATCAGGTGTTCAAGTGGAGAGAAAAGTAAGCCCAGTTCGTCCCCCGTTTATGGTTGCGTGTTGAAGCCTTTTAATCCCGTCACTACCGGACAAAAATGCGGACACCATCCATCTGCAAGAAGCAAAGAACCTCATGAGCCCCCGCATCCGCGGGGGCTCATGAGATTCTTTGCCTCTTGCTGACTTATTCACATCTGTGTTCTTCCGATTGAGTGATTTTCGGGTGTTGAAATTGCCCTTCTTTCAAACGCATAATTTTGCGTCCAGTGTCAGAGGAGAGTCCGTGCCTAAATAGAATCAAAGTACGTGTACTTCTGAACACCGGTTACTTGCCTTGATCCTCTACGCGTAATCGTGAGGGAGGTGACCAGTGTGGTTCCGGCTTCTGTTCCAGGTATTCAGACACTTATGTGTTTGATTTCTATGAAGTAAGTTTTTTTTTCCATTTCACCCAAACAGGACCTTGCAGCGCAGTGTAGTCATGGAGTTCATGTATTCTGACGCAAATTTGAAACGTTATTCCACAAGGGGTTATTGTGTGCGTGTTTATGTTCAAGAGGTAGTGCTTTTCGGGTTTCTTGTCACACTGGCTGTCTCCCACGATTCGCTACAGCAGGCGGTAGCGAATCGAGGGAGAAAACCAGTGTGCGTGCATGTCGTCCCACTACTACAGTACTATGTTCCCGTCCCGGCTGTCACCATAAACTTTTTTTTTATATATACCATTGTATTGGCGAAGTTAAACCAGCTGAGTCACTTTTAACCGTTTGGCTGTCGGTAGCACTTTTTGTCGCGATGATTCCTTACAGGTATTATCGCGACACAAAGCGCTACCGACAGCTAAAGGGTTAAAGACTTGTCATCAAGGGTCCGGTCACCTGACTTGAACGTTTTCAAGTCTCTCGGCATCGGCTGATCAAGGGGTTGAGAGATCACAGCTAGAGTGGTGTGATATTCATTTTACATCGGGTTTGAAACGTGTTAATGATAACAGTGATGATAACAGGCGAGATGATATGTAAGCCTACGAGCCCAGAAATTCCCAGCAAAGAAAGAAACACGCTTGGAAATTAGAAACGTCGGACGTTTAGGGCTGAATGTCTTTTATCCATCACAAAGGCGATTTCAAAGACGTGGCACCGAAAAGAGTCAAAATAAATGTTGACCTCAGCTGGGTTCGAACCCGCCAACTTATGCTTCCCAGCTCCCCTACGCTTATATAGGGCTGACCTTTTTAAGTGTGTTCCTTTGATTGTTGGGAATTACTTTCCATTTTACTAGCTTGGCCGGCACCTTTTTGGTCCGGAACTGGCAAAATGTGATATTTGTTGGGTCCCAACCTCGGCGTCGACCCAACCTCGGCCAAAGTGACACATATTGCTCACAAATAGTAAGGTATATTAACTTTTCAGCTTGAATTACTGAAAGTCCTCAGAATTGGTATAATCACGGGTATATCAGTGATTAGCCATACACTCGCAAACAATTTCACAACATTGGTGTGACATATAGTGCTCACAAAAGTAACGGACGTATTACTTTTAGCTTAAATTATTAAAATGTCCCAAACAGTTTAAACATTAACAGACCAAAAAGGTGACTTCACTTTGCAGATTAGGATGTTTCTCGACATTTTAGTAATTCAAGCTGAAATTATGACGCCCCTTACTTTTTGTGAGCACTATATGTCACACCAATGTTGTGAAATTGTAGGCCAATGTGATGGCTAATCACTAATATAACCATTATTATACCCATTCTGAGAACTTTTAATAATTCAAGCTGAAAAGTGAATGTACCTCACTATTTTTGAGCATTATGTCACTCTGGCCGAGATTGGGTCGACGCCGAGGTTGGGACCCAACGATATTCACCGAACTGACCCGGGTGCAACTGAATTTCTGTCAATTCTAGTGTCCGCCTTTGTGTGTGGTACTGGTAGATACTGCCAGTGTTTCCCTGACCAACACGACTGCGAAAGATTGATATGTGTGCAGTCACGGGATAAGGGCCACATAGCCTCCTCGGTACGAAGGGCAAAGATGGGGGTAAATGACCGGTTACTAACAGCAAGAGGCATAGATTCTCATGAGTCCCTGCGACTGCAAGGCCTCATGAGAATCCATGCCTCTTGCAGATTTGAACGGACTCGCTGAACGATTGGTTCAGTCAGACTATAAGACAGGTTTTGATTTTGGCTGTGACTCATCGCGACAGTGTATAATATATATATATATATATATATATATATATATATATATATATATATATATATATATATAATATATATATATATATATATATATATATATATATATATATATATATAGTTGTGTGTGGTACAGCGACTCTGATAGCCTATATATATATATATATATATATATATATATATATATATATATATATATATATATATATATATATATATATATATATATATATATATATATATATATATTATGTAGTAGGTGTTCAGTGGAAGGCTCATAAGATCTAATAAGCGATGCAGTCACAAAAGGACAGCTGATATCCTGATGACACAATGCAAGCTTACCAGCCTGGATTTCCATGGCATTAGCACAGCATTCTCAGAATTTATTGAAAAATTATGTCCCTTGGAGCTACTCTGAGTGCATTTTTTTGGCTTGGGCGACGCCTTTGTTATAAGTAATGAATATATATATATATATATATATATATATATATATATATATATATATATATATATATATATATATATATATATATATATATATATATATATATATATATATATATATAGTTGTGTGTGGTACAGCGACTCTGATAGCCCAGCAATGTACTTGATATGTGCCTAACTGGCTTGTCACCAGCTTTTTTGTTAGCTAACGCCGTCGATCCACCGCTCGCAACTCTGTGCCAATATTTGTCGTTGCCATTTTATGCGTTGGGCCATCGATAAGTAGGACTGTTTGCAATAGGGCTGTGTGTCTAAGACTGATACATAAGACTATTGATACGTAGGACTAATGATACCTAGGACTCGACCTGCACACTTTTCGCGCCCATACCTTCCACAGTTTAACCCCCAGACTTCCCGTGCATTTGTCGGATTTAACCCTTTCACTGCCGATAAAAAGTGAACACGATCCAAACGCAAGAGACATAGATCCTCATGAGCCCCCGCGACCGCGGGGTCTCATGATGATCTATGTCTCTTGCTAGACCAATTTGTATCAATGTTTCTTCGACGGTTTTGGCTTTCGGTCGTTGATAGACAAAGATTTCGGAAACACAAATGTACGTACAGTGGCAGGGAAGGGGTTAATATTTGTTGCCTGTCGTTCTGGCAGGCCGTTCGCCGTTTCAAACTGCGTGGAACATAGATCTGTATCGACCGTAGCACGCATGAACTATTTCAGGATTTACTTCACGAGCGACGATTAAACTTGCTGGACAGTGACCGACCTTATTTCGTGTTTGACCTGTTTTGTGTGCTTGAAAGGAAGATGCCCCCACCCGGGTCTGCCCTGGGGACTTGGGTGGGGTTAGCTACTTTTTAGTTCCCAGGGTCACCCTGGTCAGCCCCACAGGGTGGGTTTTTCTCTCTATTCTGGGGCATGTGTTTCTGTCTACCCTTTGTCCATTCACCTGTTTTTGCCTTTTTAAAACTCTCCCTACTGTCTGCACTGCCTGTAGCTCTTGATATTGGATGTGTGTTGCTAAATGGTCTTAGCTTTATTTAGGCCCCATGTGTTAGGTTTATTTAACGTATTTGACCGGCTGGCGACATACATTCAATGTTCTGTTTTGTTTTTTTTCTTCACAAGCAGTGCAGGCACGTCCTGAGAAAGCCTTGTTGCTGTCGGGACGTTAAGCAATGTACAATCAATCAATCAATCTTTTTAAAACTCTCCCTACTGTCTGCGTTGCCTGTAGCTCTTGATATTGGATGTGTGTTGTTAAATGGTCTTGGCTTTATTAGGCGCCATGGTGTAGGTTTATTTAGGTATTGGACCGGCTGGCGACATAAATTCAATATTCTGTTCATTTTTTTTTTCTTTCTCTCAAGCAGTGCAGGCACGTCATGAGAAAGCCTTGTTGCTGTCGGGACGTTAAGCCATGTACAATCAATCAATCATTGAAAGGAAGACGACTGATTCGTGTTGTGTGCGTGCTTTGGGGTGTGGGTTTTTTCCCCCCTTCTTTTTTGGAAAGACCCATGCCGCGAAAGTCCCACGAGTCATTGTCCGACTCTTAAACTCATTCAAGGCGTTTCGCATCAGTAGCTGCGGAAGTGCCGTATATCGTTGCCGGCGGCAACGCTATACGACACTTGCGCAGCTGTTGATGCGGGACGCCTTGACTGAGTTAATTCAGCCAGTATCACTGGCCAGGGCCTGTCCGTGAATACTGTTGGACAAGTAGGGACCAATGAGCACCATTGCCTCTGGTAGTCGGATTTCATCTCAGTAAGCAAAAGGCCATTGGGTCGATGTTAGCCACAGTCGGCCCGCGCACAGCTGACGTCGACCAGAGGATCTTTTGCTGCCAGAGAGATTGGGCGTGGTTTGTTGTGAAACATACAGCCAGAATAATATTGACCGAAATGGTTTTGCGAGGCGATGTTGACAGTACTGTAAAGGAGAGGCAGTAAGCAAATCTTTTTTGTTGTTGTATTGAATCTGTGTGTATGGCTGTGGTTTGGCGTGCATAGATAGTATGGCACTCGCTCACTTACACACTCCGTCCATCTATCCATCTGTTAGTCCACCGTCTGGCTGTCGGCCCTTCAGTAACTAAGTGAGTCAGCTAGTCAATCAACCGGACCATTGGTAGCAGATGTTTGTAATTTCAGCTGAATCATACAGCAGCATTATAGTTATAATCAGCGTGGTCCCCACGGAATACAACAATGGCGACTACGCTTCATAGACTTGATTATCATTCATCAACGTCACCAGGCGACACGGTTGAATGCTTGTGTAAGGCACACGCAGTAGTGTGGTCATTACAGGCTATGCACGATTTCAGGTGACGCGTTTTCGGACGTGACAGTCCGTTGTGTTGGCCTTTCATCTATGACCTCGCGGTTCAAGACTGTGTGCTGGTATGTGATTTTGGACATTATGGCTGTGTGCTGGTATGTGATTTTGTACATTATGGCTGTGTGCTGGTATGTGATATTGGACATTATGGCTGTGTGCTGGTATATGATTTTGGACATTATGGCTGTGTGCTGGTATGTGATTTTGGACATTATGGCTGTGTGCTGGTATGTGATTTTGGACATTACGTCTGGAAGTCGTAAGGTCTAAAATCACATACCAGCACACTTTTTTCTGTCGGCGCCAAGCTAATCTGGCACTGCCCTTGAATTATCATGGTCGATCCATCTCCTGCAACAGTGCATAGTCATTAGATGACGCATCCAAAATTTGGGAAATAGGCCGTCGGGCTGAATGAGTTAAGGGAAATTCAGAACAAGGTGTCTGTCGTATCAGTTGAAGGTTTTAAGAGATTTTTTTAAGTGAGTTCAGGTTACATCACGGTTTCAGGTTGCCTGATACAGGTTTATCTCCTTGAGAAAACAGATAAAGTATCGCTTTGCAAAGATATATATTAGCAGAAGCTCGTGATGATCCACGTTGCGTTTTGATGGAAAGGATAGGTTGGAAAGTACATGTTATTATGCACTGCACATGCAGCGGAGGATAGTGCTATTACAAAATGCGAAAATATCAAACAAATCGGTTTTGGTTTTACGGCAAAACTATCATTACTTTTTAATTACCTCACCGTGTGTTTCTCGTGGCAGAGTGGAGGTGTTGAGTAACGCTGCATGCGCCACCTGGGCATGACGGGAGGAATGAGTGAGTTGGTGTTCCGTAGTTTTGACTCCCGTTCATACTGATACACCCATTGCTTGAAATAAATTTGACTGATAGTTCAAGGGTGGTGCCAGAATAGCTTGGCGCCTGTGGCGCCAAGCTATTCTGGCACCACCCTTGAACTGAAACGGTTGATCTCTCAACTAATCTGTAATCTGTAATATAGCCTTTGTAGGACAGTAAGCAAATTTTACGAAAACAGCCTCAGGATGTAATGGGTTAACTACACAATAGTCACTGCAGTCATTTTTCGGCGATGAAAATGTAAATATTACGACATTCTCAGCCTTCGCCTAACATAAACTCATCACTGTCAGCAAGCGGCGTTGATTCTTATGAGCCCCTGCGGCTGCAGCGGCTCATGAGACTCTACGCCGCTTGCAGATAGAAGGATGTGTCTGAGTTCAAGTCAAGGGCGCTGCTATTCTGTAACTGACAAATATAATATCAGATTGCGGCCGGCAACGGCAATCTTTTTACTTAATCATTAGTCTGCACGCATTTCACAGAGCGATTTTCGTACCCGCATACCACGGGCAGAGCAGTTACATGTAGGAGGTTGTCGACTTTTTCATACTCAAGAGACGAGGGGGGGGGGGGGGGGGGGGATATAGAGGGGGACAACATATTGTCCTTCCGTGATTCACAAAATATGAACAGTAAGCATAAGGAAAGAGCTGTACACGAGGCGGATACTTTAAATACCTGTCGACTGAATAAATGAACAAACACCGGGGATTAAAGGGGGGGGGGGGGAGGGGGTAGGAAGCGACAGTCGCACCTCACAGAAATCAAAGATATATTATTATAATACTTCATTCTCCAAAAATACACCCACCCCCCACCCCCACCCCCCCCAAAAAAAAAGAGAAAAAGATCTCCAAAAATATTGCGGCTGGGGGAGAGGAGTGGGGGGGGGGGGCGGGGGCGGTGTATACTCTGGTTCCCTCCTCCTCCCCCCTCTCCCAATCCCCGGTTTCTTCGCCACTGGGGCTTGTCTCGGCTATTCACAGCGTGCCTGAAATGTCGAATCATCATCGACTTACTCTTCATTTATCTCCGTAACCGTCTACCACGTTTTTCTTATTTCTGCCCGGACCACCCCCAGACCCTCCACTCTCGAGGTCCGGCGCTGCGCATATAACTCTCGACTCGCGTTACCGCGTGATCTTGCACTGGTTTTCTGCCATTATGTGACTAGACGGTCACAACTGGCGAATCACAGTCAGTCTAAATCCAGGCCAAATCGGTGACTGCCCGGCATGTCAGCAGGTACGTTCACATCAGGTGACTGCCCGGCATGTCAGCAGGTACGTTCACATCAGGTGACTGCCCGGCATGTCAGCAGGTACGTTCACATCAGGTGACTGCCCGGCATGTCAGCAGGTACGTTCACATCACCTTCCTCTCGAGGGTTTTGCCGTAACCCCATCACTGCCGAGGAAAGGTGAACATAATCCAACTCCAAGAGGCATAGATCATCATGAGCCCCCGCAGTTGCGGGGGCTCATGAGGATCTATGCCTCCTGCTGACACCACTGTGTGTCCAGGTCCCTCGGACGGGTTCAGTGGGCTGTTTGGCGTTGAATGAGCAATGATTTTATGAACACAGGCTGTGTGTTCTGGCAGTGTAAGGGATAATTTTTCAGTAAATATCTGTGAGAATCGAAGATGTTTGTCATACAGCGCGATTCATATGCAGAGTTTGTGTTATAGTGCTGGCTTGCCTAGCCCTTTGGCTGTCGGTAGCAGTTTTTTCCTGCCGGAATCGTTGCGACAAAAACCGCTACCAACAGGAATAGGGCTAGGATTTTACCACTGAGCAGACTGACACATCTTCCTATCGTTCGGGGTGTTCGGTTCCTTTCTATAGTGAGCGGCCCAAGGAACACGATTGTTCGCTGGAGAGTAGAGACTTGCCACTTTGTCCACTAATAAAGATAATTTAGATGATCACCCTGCGCGTCAGAAACACGTTGTTATATGTTTATGAGAAGGTCAGTGGTCGATTAAAATTGCCAATAACTGTAAGAGTGGCAGCACTGGGTTTCCATACCTACGTGTTAATAGTGTCAACCTACGCGCCGATGTTTCCTGTTTTGTTTCTGTCATCGCCTCTTAACCCTCCGGCGGTATAATGTTATGCTGCATCCCTGCCATATAAAATCCGTGTTGTAATGGTTCGAGGTATGAGTCTTTCTTGCAAGAAACGTTGAAAACGTTTTTCAACATACAGCAAATGGGACACCCATAATGTTAATGTCAATGCACACGTATTGGTTTTTAGCTGTGTTTGCTGCAGATCTTACAAACATCAGATGATTATTCTAGTCCAGGTCATCATATCTAAAACAGCACCGGATGATAGCCGCACAGCTAGCTATTGTAGACTCGTTTCGATGTACGTACGTGCATATGTGTCGGGCCAGCGGCGGAATAGTATTATAAGTACATTTTCTTTGTATTTCTTTTTTTTTTTTTTTTCCTGCAAAAGTGATATCTTGTGTCATGGTCACAAATACAAAGAAACTTGTCCGCTAGAATACTTCAAACCGCAACACAAAGAAACCGTGTCAAAATGCTTTCTGTTTGTACGTCTGATTCAGTTTGAACTTGAATGACAATAACAAGAATTTTCAAACGATATTATGTTTAGTTTTCGCTCATTTTTTCTCAATTAAAATAGGTCGAATTAGACAGGTTTTTGTATGGAGTACACGCACGCCTGAATAAGTGAAAGGTATGGAAAGCCACACTGATCATAATCGCATCTAAATAGACTAGTTGGTTTCTATCGCAGAGTTTGGTCGACACTCTATGAAAGATGAAACCAAGAAAATATCGACATGCCCAAGCTCCTAATTTAAGCAGTCAACCAGCTCCATCTGTGGAAGTTATTGACTGGTCATTGTGTGCCTTGTGCCAAGAGACAACTAGCGAGGCACTTCAGTGTACGTGTCTGTCCAGCACGAAAAAAGCGGTGCTGGCTACAAATATGTTGCTGAGAATCTTGAAGCATTTGATGAACTTGGATGCTGTCCTGTCAGTCAGCCTGAACCTTCTTAGTGAAGCGATTGGTTTAAAGAAACATTCCAAAAACATTCTGCATCTTGGCACAAATCATGCCGAACAAAGGTCAGCAACACAATTTTGCAGCAGAAGAGAAAGACAACCAGAACCTTCTGCAAGTCCAGTGAAAACTAAAAAAGCAGTCAGCACATCCTCAGCACTATCAACACATGGCAATGCAGAAAGAGAAGAAACACTCGGGAAGGGTAACGCGATACAAGCTGTTTGCTTGTTTTGTGATGGTCTCTCAGGCTCAGCCCGATTACATGAAGCATGGATATTAACATTGGATTTCAAGGTCCGCAGTCATGCCCATCTACTCTATGACCGGCATCTGCTTTGAAAACTTGCTGACAACGAGATGGTGCCCTCTGAATCCAAATATCACTTGAAGTGTCTCACAACCTTCTACAGACCTTCTCGTACAACTTCACAGGGGGAACCTAAAGAGGACGATGCCTCAACTTTGCAAACGATCGCTTTTGCAGAACTTGTGGCATACGCAGAGAGCTGCAGAGAGGATCCTGATACTGCACCAGTCTTCACAATACCCAACCTCTCTCGTCTGTATGCTTCTCGCTTGAATGACCGTGGCCTGTTGCTGACAGGGTACATTCTGGACTTTAAGAGGAAAGCTTCTGGCAGCTGTACCAGATCTTCTTTCATCGTACCAAGGCAGAGAGGCCGTTCTTGTGTTTAACAGAGACCTGGGTAATGCTGTAAAAAAAGGCTTGTACATGTGACTCGGAAGCTCTTGAGTTAGCCAGAGCAGCTGAAGTGGTGAGAAAGGAAACATTCAGATATAAAGCTGCATTCAATGAAAGATTTGAGAAACAGTGCCAAGAGAGATCTGTGCCAGCATCCTTTGGTCAGTTTTATTCTGGATGGACCAGCGGCAATTGAGCAGTCTGAACCTGTTGATTATTCTCAGAAACAAGCTGTTCTCACGATATCACAGCTTATTGCCTTCAACTGCCGGAGATTCTCGAGGGAAAAAAACCTTCCTTCCAACATCACAACAAGGAGAGAGAAACACCACTGCCTCTGTATCTAGTATCTAAGTCTCAAAGTCCATGCAGAGACAAGAAAGAAAGAGATGGTCGACACACTGTCTTCTCTAGGGCTAGCAATTTCATACAAACGTGTGATGTTCATCTCATCACAGATTGAAAAAGATTCGAAGAGGACGGTGTTGTTGTCCCTATAAATATGATAAAGGGCGTCTTCACAGCAGGTGTTGTGGACAACATTGACCATAATCCTAGCTCAACAACAGCGTCGGACTCTTTTCATGGCACCGTTATATCCTTGATTCAACACACAGTAACTGAGGGCCAAGAACATTCTGTGCCACTCTTTGACGGAGAACAGAACAACCAGGGTATCCCACAGCTCTCAAAAAAGTACACCAACGTCCTACCTGTAGCTATTCCAGCTACAGAGCAATTTATACCCCATTCACCTGGTCCTCATAAGCAAAATGTTCTCCCTGAAGTCGAAAGCCATGAAGAAGAATATGTGTGGTTGGAAAATGTCCACACATGCTTAGAAAATGTGTCGGTCCACAACCAGGAAGCACTATCTTGGGCATTCTACCATGCCTCGCAACGACCGTCTGCTGGAGATCCACCTGCCATCATCAGACTTTTGCCGCTGCTTCTAGAGAATGCCCATTTGACAGCACTGATCAAGCATGTCATGAACTTGATTAAAGAAGCCACAGAACATTTGAATCCTTGACAAACATCTGTTCTCGCAATGGACCAGCCTTCGTATGCCCTCGCAAAGGGAATACAGTGGTTTTGGCCAGACACCTATGGTGAACAAAAGTTTGTGATCATGATGGGAGACTGTTAACAGGATGTTTAAAAAAAACAGTGGTGACCTCATGATTATTACAGGTATCTGTCGGGTGATCATAGTACACACTGGAAACGCTTCTAAAATACAAGTGCAAAAATTAAAACATCTTGTGCATCTGAACTCAAACATGAACACACTGACTTATGTTTCAATGTTTGTGACTGACTGACACACTGCGGTTGTACATGTGTACATGGAAGGGACGCTGAAAGGACACAGTTGTAGGTGGGACTTAAGGCGTAATCAATGCAAAATGTGAGAAAATGTTATTAGGAAATATATGCCAATTTCTGATTATCTCAGAGGTTTCCAAGTCCAGTTTACATCGCTACATGTGTGAAAACAACTAACCAGACCACACCGTAAGGCAGTGACAACAAGCAAGCAAAAAACGTGAAAGGGGTCGTGTTGACCTAATTACTGCTAAAGAAAATATTGTGAAATGCTGTTGATACTGATAACAAAGAAAACGTACTTCAACGGTCCAAAGCGCCACATTCACGTTGTGCTTGATCACAGTTTTCTTAGTTACTGCTAAAATGATCAATCTGTAGCCGCGATAAAATGGGCAGATGGTCATGACCTAATTAACTGTGACCCATCAGATAGCACATCCGGCAAAATTCTGACTGCATGATATATCATGAAGGTTTCTTTGCATGCATATTGAACTTCCATGCTGTTTTCAGTTCAAAACAGTTGTATGTAATAATAGTTATGGTTAAGAACAAGAACAAAAGAGTTTATGGGTCAGGTTGAAATAATTAATCGATGGCTGTTCCCATCTGAGAGCGCTGTCAATGTGTTTCTGACGTTAATATTGTTCGGAGAGGTACTGTTTACTTATATACCAAGTGGCATGTCTCTACTATGAAGTGAACATTCGAGCTGTTTTATGAGCCTTGGGCCCCTCACTACTAGTAGAAATGTAGCTTTAGATAGCGACCCGGACGTACACACCTTTAGTATTTCTTCAGGATATTGCGACATTTAACCCTCAGGCGGTCTGCATCGTTTTCATATGCGCTACCCACAGCCAAAGGCCGGTTAAAATATTGACGCTTTGAAAGTGTGTCTCGCTGTTGTATTCAGTACGTCGACCTTCACACACAGGCGTGTTTTTCTCAGTATGTGGTGCTACTCTTTCTTGATAGCATACGCTCTCTGGGGGCTAAATTGGGACTGGTGATACTGGTCAACCGACTTCATATAAACAGTAGTTTATGTCTTCAATGAGACATTCAATTACATACAGAAATATCGGAGATTTTATTGTTTACATACATACGCACACACATACATACATACACGTACATACGGCGCTTCGCGCCAGATGTACGTTCATCAGCGAGGTTAGCGTAGCTAGGACATGACGTAATTTTTTTCTTGTTACTTCAATTAGAGGTTTAGCCTGCCCGCCTTTGACATCCTGGACATGTTATTAAATTCGCCCCACTACTACCCGTCCTGAAAGTCCTTTCTATGACTTATAAAAAAAATCTGTACTTTATTAATTTATTTTTGGGAGAAAAGAAACCAGGAAGCTTTTGCTTTTGGGCGCAACACACTTGGATCGACAAGACAGCGTTACACCAAATTAACATCGGATCCATCTTCTGCAAGTGGCACAGTCATTAGGTGACACCTCCAAAATGCAGCCGTGGGGCTAAATGGCTGAAGTGTAGTGTCGGATTAGTTTCGAACCTTTCAGGGGTACAGCAGATCTGACACTAATCCGTAAACGCTATCTGTGCTGATTCATCGCCTGTGGTTGGTTGCTTCAAATTTGTACACTGCCATATGCAAGCTACATTATGTAGTACTTGCAGATAAGGATATAGACCAATGGCTTTAGTTTAAGGGTGGTGCCAGAATAGCTTGGCGCCTCTAGGCGCCAAGCTATTCTGGCACTACCCTTGAACTATTTTAGTCACACTTATTTCACACACTGGTGTATTCCGAATGATAAGGGTTAACTGTGTCAGTGCACAGGCGACTGAGGACAATTGCCGTATTATTTTCCGCTGTACAAAAGTACTTATGCTTACGGGAATAAGGAAGTCAGGTCAGGCCTGGGTGGTGTTTATCTTTTATTTCACTCGACGCACAAACAACGCGTGACTGCTAACGCGAATTATCAGCTCAATAAAAGTTATCGTCATGTTAGTTTGGTGTCGCTAACGCGCATACTACAGGTTTACAGGCGTGGCAGGTGTGTACCATATGTGAATGGCTGCAGTAAACCCGTTTATGCTCGTACTCGTCACAGTGCCAGTGGTTGCAGTGAGAGGGTTAACCGTTTCAGGCATCACCTCGACCAAAATCGCTACCAACACTTAAACGGTTCATTTGTTGCGCTTGTCGACCTACTGTTGAATTGTAGGTGTGTGTTACTGAGTGCGAACAGTAATGATGTACGCAGAATCGATGGAAATGAAATGTTATTCACACGCGTTAACCCTTTCAGCGCCGACACCCTACAGCAGGAGATTGATTGACCATGATAATTCAAGGGTAGTGCCAGATTAGCTTGGCGCCTTTAGGCGCCAAGCTAATCTGGCACTACCCTTGAATTATCATGGTCAATCCACCTCTTGCAAGTGGTACACAGTCGTTAAGTAACACTTCAAAAATTCGGGAAATGCACCCATGGCGCTAAAAGGTTAAGCCTGTTTGTACAGTGTTTATCGGCGGGTGTGTCGGCTTCGCTTGAAATGTGCCCACTCGGCACCGGCCTCCACGTGGCGCTGACTGAGTGGGCTAGCAGAGGGGTGCCATCTTTGTCAAGGATTAGGACTTGATGTCAGCAGATATGTTGCTCAGTCTTTTTCACTGGTCCGGTTTTTAAGGAGCTGTGCTAACCGGCCAGGTCCTACCATGTTGGATTGGTCCTTAAAAAATACTCGTGAGCTTTTGGTCCTTTGGATCCCAAGTGTTTGCCGTGCTTGGAGACCCGTGTCGGGGGAGAAGAGGATCCTGGTGGCTGAGGTTCCCTTTGGGTTGCGGCTCACTGGTGCCAACACTCCACTTCGACCTTGACTTCTACCTAAACGGGAGGCTAGTCGTACCGGCCTAGTCAATCGGCTCTTGTTACGTTTTGCCCTATCCCACTGTTGACATGCGGGTTGATATACGGAGCACCATGCTATAGCCTCAGCTGCTGATTAGGTGCTTTACGCCAGTATTCCCCTGCATTCAAAAGTGTGATAGAAGGCGGTGGTTCAGACGGTTCAATCGGGCTTACCCCCTTGAGTATATCTTTTGGGCAGTCTCCATTGTGCGTCGGCTGGAGACCCACCGACAGTTGCACTTTCCCTTGTTGGGCTCGGTGGCGGGCGGGGACACCCGGGGGATGAATATCTCTACTATTATAATATGGAAAAAAACAAAAAAACAAAACAAAACAAACAACAACAAAAAAACTGGCACAGAAGCGGCACATAGCCACCGACATTCAACATGACAGTGACTCGGACTGTGAGGAAGCGACGCCTCAGGCGTCGGCCGTATGGCCTCGCTTCCTCATTGTCCATAGCAAGGTGAAGTAGAAACCTGTTTCCAAGCTGCATCCTTTTCTGGTGGGGGAGACCCTCGGGAGCCGTGTTGGCAGGCCTGATGCCCAGTGTCTCAGGTCTGATGACTTGCTGGTAGAGTGCCGTACCCGGGCACACTCCAGCGGGCTACTCGGGCTCTCTTCCATCGGAGACACTCCAGTGAAAGTCGCACCCCACACAACTATGAATTCGTCAAGAGGCGTAATCAAAGATCAAGCTTTGGCAGAACTGTCAGAAGATGAACTTGTACGGAACCTTAAGTCGCAGGGGGTGACTTACGTCAGGCGCTTCGCTTCCAAGCGAGGTGGTGGGGAGATCCGTCTCCCTACCATCATCCTGACGTTTGGCACCCCCCACCCCTCCTACTACCATCTGGGGAGGTTACTACTCCTTGAAAGTGAAGAAGTACGTCCCTCTTCCCCTCCGGTGCTTTAAGTGCCAAAAGTATGGCCATGGGCAGAAAACATGCCGCCAGGCAGAGACTTCATGCGCCCTTTGCACTAAGCCCGGACACTCTGCTGTGTGTGAATTGCCAGGGGGCGCATATGGATTCGGACAAGAATTGCCCTCGTTGGAGGCCACAGAACACAGTTCCGTTTCCGTACTGTCCAGTCTCTTAGCCATAGTCAGTCCCAGGCATCCGCATCCCCTAATATTTCAATCCCCTAAAAAAAAACACTAGCGCCCACCAGCTGCACATTTGCCATGCACAAAATAACAACAACAAAAAACAGCACATTGACAGTCTCATTTCTTGGCTATGAACCTGATTCCTTACCAACCCCACACCCAAGCACAGCTGAAATCGGCGTGCCCCTCAAATCACTACATCAATGGCAACTCAACATAGGCCCACAATTGTCCACTGTATAAGCTCAGGATGGTATGAATCAAAGCACCAAACATGTCTCCTCTCAGCTAACCAGAAATTTCCAGCAAATTCCAACATTCAGCCCTACTACAAATTTTCAAACAAGGCAAAAATTATTTTTAAAAACACCAGTCCTCTTACTGCCTCAACTGCCAAATTTAAATATATAACGTGACCTGGATATCCGAGTGCAAGATTCAGCAGGTGCGCGTGAAGAAAGGGCTATCTTTTGCAGGCGCAAAAAAGCTGGTTGACGGCCCTGGTGCAGCTGCGGCTACCCCAAACTCTAACACCTCTGTGTATACTTTCAGTGCTGCAGTAGTTGGCAAGCACCCCACTAAAGATTTCTCATGTCAAACCCCAACTTCTTGGCTGGGGGCGGAGCCTCGGCTCCTCTCGCTCCTGTGGTGAAGAGGAGCCGGGGAACGCAGAAGGCGGACACTGCCTGTCCGGTAGTACCGCCTTCTGTTGCCCCTAAGCCTCAGCTCCCACTCAAGCCTGTCAGTTTCTCTGCTCCAAAGGCTTCCTTCTAAGGCCTTCCCCACCCGGGTCTGCCCTGGGGGACTTGGGTGGGGTTAGGTATTTTTTAGTTCCCAGGGTCACCCTGGTCAGCCCCACAGGGTGGGTTTTTCTCTCTATTCTGGGGCATGTGTTTCTGTCTACCCTTTGTCCATTCACCTGTATTTGCCTTTTTAAAACTCTCCCTACTGTCTGCACTGCCTGTAGCTCTTGATATTGGATGTGTGTTGCTAAATGGTCTTAGCTTTATTTAGGCCCCATGTGTTAGGTTTATTTAATGTATTTGCCCGGCTGGTGACATACATTCAATGTTCTGTTTATTTTTTTTCACAAGCAGTGCAGGCACGTCCTGAGAAAGCCTTGTTGCTGTCGGGACGTTAAGCAATGTACAATCAATCAATTCCTTCTAAGGCCGCTAACTCTAGCGGCAGGAACGCTGCCCAGGACCAGAAGTCTAAAAAAGCTATGGGACTGCTGTGCGCACGGGCCCAGAAGGGGAACACTGATGTCCCCCTTCAAAACAAATATGCTGCATTGGAGGAGCGGATAGAGGGAGTGGAAGTTGTCGTTGCTGGTGCTGCGGCAGATCCACTCCCTTCATCTCCGAAGAACCAGAGGAGGCCCGGGAGCCGCCCCCCCCCCCCCCCCCCCCTGTTTCTTCAACTCCTTCCAAGGCAAAAGAAAAGGGGTGGGGGGTGGGGGTGGAACTCTTCACCCCCAGATAAGACATAATCATGTACTCTCTGCTTCAGTGGAATTGTGGTTTGCAAGGTAACTTTGAGGAATTACGTCTTTTAGTCAAGTTCTATAACCCCTCAGTAATATCTCTTCAGGAGACTTACCTGAAGACTCAGTAATATCTCTTCAGGAGACTTACCTGAAGACTTCTGACCCTGTGTCCTTTAATGGTTTTAACGCTATACATAAAGGCTCTGATTCGGAGAGGCGCTCGGGTGGAGTGGCTCTTCTCATTAGTAGCCAAATTTTATGTAGCCCCGTTAGCATCGACACCTGTCTTCATGTTGTCGCAGCTCGGCTTACCTTGAAGAAGACCATAACCATATGCAGTGTTTACCTGCCACCATCCCTGCGGGTCTGTAGTAATGATATTTTTAACTTTGTAGATCAGCTGCCTCCCTTTATTCTCATGGGGGATTTTAACGGCCACGCTCACCTTTGGGGTAGTGACCACTATGATGGCAGAGGTCAGATGTTAGAAGATGTTTTTTCTCACCTTAACTTATGTGTCTTTAACGATGGCTCACCTACGTACTCTAACCCAGGTTCAGGATCTGGTTCAGGGCCGGACCCAGGGGGGGTTACCTGGGTTCCGGAACCCCCCCCCCCCCCTCCCAACTAAAAAAAAAAACAGTGAATTTTTTTTTATGCAAAGGGAGTTCCAAAGTTTTATTATTTTTTTTAATTGTTTTTAAAACATTGCAGTTTTTAGTCACTTTTGATCCAAGGCACAAAGAGTTATTTATAGACAATTCAACGGAAATCCATTTCAAGGGATCCGTTTAAACGTCCAAAACGTTTTCCCGTTGAAACGACCAAGTAACCCAACCCCTAACCCTATTATTAGTAAATGCAGCCATATTTTCTTGTTCTGGCCGCAGCCCCACCCGGGTCTGCCCTGGGGGACTTGGGTGGGGTTAGGTATTTTTTAGTTCCCAGGGTCACCCTGGTCAGCCCCACAGGGTGGGTTTTTCTCTCTATTCTGGGGCATGTGTTTCTGTCTACCCTTTGTCCATTCACCTGTATTTGCCTTTTTAAAACTCTCCCTACTGTCTGCACTGCCTGTAGCTCTTGATATTGGATGTGTGTTGCTAAATGGTCTTAGCTTTATTTAGGCCCCATGTGTTAGGTTTATTTAATGTATTTGACCGGCTGGCGACATACATTCAATGTTCTGTTTAGTTTTTTTTTTCACAAGCAGTGCAGGCACGTCCTGAGAAAGCCTTGTTGCTGTCGGGACGTTAAGCAATGTACAATCAATCAATCATTGTTCTGGCCGCAAGCCTCTTCCAGCGCCTTCACCTTGATACAGCCCAATCCCCCAAAAACGACTTTTTAGAAAGATTAATTAAGACGCTAAGTTGATAATTATGATAATTCGTTGTAACGAACATCCGTTGAAACGACCATCATTGAATCGTCCAAAAACATCGTTGAAATGGATTTCCGTTGAATCAACCAGGTACCCAAAAGAGTTGCTCTCCTTCAGTGCACGTCTTTCCGAGAAAGATCAGTGAAAAGACGTCTGACGTCATTAAGGTTTGTGGGGGGAAGTTTAAATCTAGATCTATTTTCTTTGGTAACACTTCACTTTTGCTGTCTCCTCGAAAATGCCGAAACTGAAAAAAACAGATGCTGATGGCAGTAGGGGACTGTCATGCTGGTTTTCATCAAGCTCCATTTCAGAAGGTGGGTACATTTTTAAATCCAATTTTGTCTCATAAAAGAAATGTAGTCAGTAGAACTAGGTAAAATTCACCCATTCCGAATTCGATTCAAATGAGCACGTGGCGATGGCGCCGGTACTTCCTTCCTGTGAGTGTAGCCTACGCTGTAGGAGCTGATACTAGCTGCATATAATGAATATCATAGATATACATACCTGTCAACCCCCTGATTGGAACACCTTACTATCAAGACCATCTCCCCTTATCAAAACCTGAATTCACCTTACAAAAATCCGTCTGCTCGATCTCACTATATGAAGATGTGTTTCCTAACGTGTTTTTGCCCAATAATGTTGGTGTTAACTTAAAGAAAACTGTTTTTAAATGCAAACATTGTGTGAATAAATGAAACTTGACAGTTCTTAGTCACACATACACTATTACTAACAGAAAACAGCAATGAAAACGGCCCACTTTTGCATCTGTCTACAACGGGATCGGTGTGATGTGGCGCAATGCTGTCTCTTGTCATCATTGTTAGCTTTGTGCGGCGACAGGAAAAGTTCTGGAAAAAAATATTTAGAAACAAAGTAGATATAACGACACAAAACCACCACTTACATTAGTCTATTTTGTGTTCAAATCAAAATACAAAATAAAATATTTATGAGGTGAGAAATTCAAGTTTTGCTCTACTAGCATTACTGATTAGGGTTAAGACATCAACATGATTACATCATTATCAATTATCAAAGAATGTTCCTACTCAAAGTATAAATAAATAAATAAATAAAATAAATACCTTTGCAATTAATAATAATAATAATAATAATAATAAAAGTTGTTTTTCTAAACGGCAGATGATGCAGTTCCTCGAAAGAGACAAAAATCAACCCAAAGTGAGACCACTGGCAGTGGAGTTCGAAACAGTGACATGGGAACAAGTAAAAGCAGTGTTGGTGAGTAATTTACTGCCCCCCCCCCCCCCCCTCTCCCAAAAAAAAAATAATAAATTAAATACAACCTGAAATTGATACGTGATTGAGTGTTTCAATTTAATAATTAATATTAAACAAAATGACTGGTGGGTTCCATTGGCTATCATTAGCCTGAAGAAGACTCTACGAGTCATAAGGTAGCAAAGATTTTGTCCATCATTTGGGGGGAGGGGTCTAAAAAGAAAAGCTGTTATTTCAGATCATAAATATATATCTAAGCTTGACTGAAGTGTGTAAACGAAGACATATATATGCTTTAAATGTAATTATCTTGTTGCAGGTCTCTCTCTCTCTCTCTCTCTCTCTCTCTCTCTCTGATCTCTCTCTCTCTCTCTCTCTCTCTCTCTCTCTCTCTCTCTCTCTCTCTCTCTCTCTCTCTCTCTCTCTCACAGTTACACACACAATCGTTTTAGTATTTCAGACTTCTCATAGACCCAACTTTTATTTGTATTTCAGACTTCTCCTCAAGCATTGATCAGCCTGCCCGGGGCCTGCTTTCTGAATCCTCTGCCATGCCAATGACCAACCAGCCTGATGTGAGCCTGCTTTCTGACTCCTCTTCAGATTTCTCCTCTCAGATCACCAGCAACAAAAATATCGATTTTGATGAAGTCAATTTCAAGAAACACACACGAGTCGTTTCACTGTCAAACAGTGACAAGGAGCATCTTCTAAGGCAACACTGGAGACCATCACCTGGTTTTCAGTTTCCAACAACAGTGATAAACAACAAGAACCGAAAATTTCAGCATGAGTGGTTGCAAAAGTACTCCTGGCTTGTGTATTCTCCTTTCGAGGATGGGGCTTACTGCAAGTATTGCCTATTTGCAAAGTCTACTGAAAACCTGGGCAAGTTTGTGAAGACGCCATGCAAGAACTGGAATAAAGCCTGTGGTCAGATCAAAAAGCACTCGTTATCACAACACCACAAAGATGCAATGGCAAATGGAGAGCAGTTTTTGACAATCATGGATAAACCAGAGCAGAGCATCGCCAGTGAAATCAATCAGAAAAATGCAGAAAACATCGCTGCAAATCGACAAGTTCTGACAAGCCTCTTCAGGATTGTTGAAGTGTGTGGAAGACAGGAGTTAGCTCTGAGGGGCAACTGTGATGATGGCATTCTTCAGAGTGAGAACAGAAGCAATTTCAATGCCCTTTTGAATCTGTGCATCAATGCAGGAGATGAAACTCTCCGGAAACTTCTAGATACATGCGATAAGAAGGCCATATACATTTCAAAAAGTACACAAAACAGAGTGATAGAGGTTCTTGGTGATCAGATCCGCAACAAGATTCTTGCAGAAATTATTGCAGCAAAACAGTTTACCGTGCTTGCTGACGAAGTCACAGACAGCTCAAACTGGGAACAACTTTCAATTATATTGAGATTCGTCGATGGAAGTCTGAAAGTTCGTGAAGAGTTCCTGGCCTTTGTCCAGTGCAGAGATACCACAGGTGAAACACTTTACAACAAGATTGTTGAGTGTCTGGCCTTGTGGGGGCTTGATTTCAACAATGTTAGAGGACAAGGTTATGACGGGGCCGCAAACATGGCAGGAAAGTTTAAAGGAGTGCAGGCACGTTTTCAAGCAAGGAACAACAAAGCACTGTACTTTCACTGTGCTTCCCATAGCTTGAGTCTGCATTGTAAAAGCATGCGGCTTGCCTGCAGTGAAGAACATGATGGGAGCACTGAGGGAACTGTCACTGTTTTTCTCAAACTCTCCAAAGAGACAAAGAAAACTTGAAGATACCATCGAAGCATCTCAGCCTGACACGACAAAGACAAAGCTTGTTGATCTGTGCAGAACAAGATGGGTAGAAAAACATGAAGCACTGGAGGTTTACACATCTCTCTTCCTGGTTGTTCACGACTGTTTGGGACAAATGTGGGAAGACAGTGACATTTGGGACAGTGAGACATTGACCAAGGCAACTGGCTTTCTCCACACCTTGAGCAGCAGTGTTTTCCTCGTTGCATTCGTTGTCGTCCGCAATTGTTTGCGTTACTTAAAACCCTTGACAGTGAAGCTCCAGAAAAGAACAAAAGATGTTGTCGATGCCTACAGGGAAATCAAAGAGGTCAGTAACTGCATGTCTTCTATTAGAAGAGATGTCGACACAGCGTTCGTTGCCTGGTTTGATGAAGTCAGCAAAATGGCAAATGCTTTGACAACTGATGTTGTTCCTCGTCAAGCATCCCGCCAGACTCTCCGTGACAACCAACCTGCGGCCACTCCAGAAGAATATTTCAAGATTAGCATTGCCATTCCTTTCTTGGAACACCTGTCAACCGAATTGGACTCGAGGTTCAAAAATGCTGACCTAGCAGTTGATGGTCTCTGTCTGGTGCCAAGCACTTTAATAGACAACCAGGATGGTTTCATGCAGGTTTCAGAAGGGGTGAAGACACTGGCAATGTTGTGGGAGTCTGACCTACCAGACAACGCTACCCTTGATGCAGAATACCAACGGTGGGTTTGCAAATGGCGAAGTGCTGCTGAGAATGCGACAGCTATCATCCCATCCACGGCATCAGAAGCACTGAAACACTGTGACAGGGATTTTTATCCCAACCTGTTCATCATGCTAAAGAACCTTTGCACCCTGCCTGTCACTACTGCCGAGTGTGAGCGTTCAAACAGTCAGTTGCGCAACCTGAAAAACTACCTGCGCTCTACAATGGGGCAACAGAGACTCAATGCACTTGCTTTACTGAAAGTGCACAGGGATGTTGATATTGACTTCAAAGAGGCAGTGAACTGTTTTGCCAGAAGATACAATTCACAAATGGTACTAATGCCGAGGAACCTAGTGCAGCAAGACTGAAAGTGAAAGCAGGGCCCTGATGTTCATAAACTACAAGGTAAAGCTTTATACCGTTAACGATCAACAAAAAGTAGTGAATAATAATAGTATACAAAACATCTCTGTTGATAAATAAATGTGAATGTGTGTGTGTGTGTGTGTGTGTGTGTGTGTGTGTGTGTGTGTGTGTGGGTGTTTTTTTAAGGGAGGGGCAGGTGATAATTTTTGTACCCCAGAGTTTGTCAGTTCGATTGTTCAAAAAGCTCAAAGTCCCCAGACCATCACAAATGGCTTTTTCAAGGCTCAGATTGCACCAGATTGCACCATTTTGCATCCTTGAAAAAAAAAAATTTCCGGGGGGGCATGCCCCCGGACCCCCCTAGAAGGCTCGGCGCTTCGCGCCTTCGCTTTATACTGAATCTGTAACCCCCCCATCGACTTTTCCCAGGTCCGGCCCTGTGGTTGTGTTCTAGACCTCACTGTGTGTGATCCTTCTCTCAAGCTGGACTTTGACTGGAAGGTTCACGACGACCTGTGTGTTAGTGACCACTTCCCAGTAATCCTGTCATCGGTCAGCTGTGAGGAGGATTCGCCAGTGGGGCGCTGGAATCTCCAGAAAGCTAACTGGCCTCTGTTCGCCTCCCTCTGTCAGTCTCGTATTACAGAGGAGGTGGTCATGTCAGCTGAAAAACCTGTTTCTTGTTTTACTTCTATTTTGTTGGACGTAGCAGGTGAAACCATCCCTAGAACTTCCACATCAGTCCCTCGGAAACCGAGAGTACCATGGTTCAATGACGAGTGCCGCAAGGCCCAAAAAACGCGCAAATCTGCTCAGCGACGTGCTTTTCGTAATCCGTCGCAAGCGAATATTTTAACCTTTAAAAGACAGAGGGCGAAAGCCCGTTGCATTTTTAAACGTGAACGCCGTGCTTCCTGGAGACATTTCGTCTCATCTTTATCTTTTAGGACTCCATCCCAGAAAGTCTGGAATGCTGTTCGAAAAATTAGGGGCACTGTTGGCTCGGCTTCTGTCGGCCATCTTAGAGATGGTGCCAGTTTGGTCACGGATAAGAAGGCTGTGGCCAATTTGCTTGCCTCCACCATTGCCCATAATTCTTCGACAGAGCATTATTCACCCTTCTTCCAGAGAGAGAAGGAGAAGTGAGAGTCGTGTACTTGTGATTTTATATCGGATAACTCGGAAGACTAATGCCCCTTTTACGTTTTCAAAATTGCAGCAAGCCATGCAGAAATGTAATAACTCTGCTGCTGGACTAGATATCATCCACTATCAGCTCCTAACACATCTGCCTGAGGATTCACTCCTTGTACTTCTCAAGGCCTTTAGCCATATCTGGATAACCGGTCATTTTCCGCCATCTTGGCACCAGGCTGTGGTTGTGCCAATCCCCAAGCCGGGTAAGGATCCTTCCGACCCGGGCAACTACCTACCGGCCAATCGATTTGACATCGTGTTTATGCAAAACTATGGAACGCTTGGTCAACGCCTGCCTGGTGTGGCATTTTGAGTCACAGGGTCTCATCACAGACCTCCAGTGCGGTTTCCGGCGCTTCCGTAGTACAACTGACCATCTAGTCCGCTTTGAGTCGTTTATCCGAGATGCTTTTGTCAACAAGCAGCATGTCTATGCAATTTTCTTCGGTCTTGAGAAGGCATATGACACTACCTGGAAGTATGGTATAATGTCTGATTTGTCGGACATGGGTTTTAAAGGGCGCCTGCCCGTTTTTATTCACACTTTTTTGTCTAACCGGTCGTTCCATGTCCGTGTTCGATCCTCCCTCTCCAACTCCTTTGAACAGGAGATGGGTGTCCCGCAGGGCAGCATTCTATCTTCTGTTTTATTTAGCATTAAAATAAATAACATTGTAAAGGCCGTCAAGGATGATTCTGAATGCTCTTTGTTTGTGGATGACTTTGCTTTGTGTGCAGGAGGTCGAGGACTTGCGTCCCTTGGGAGGCGCTTGCAGCTGTGCCTTGATCGCATCCAGGGGTGGGTGTCTGTCAACGGATTCAAGTTCTCGCCCTCCAAGACAGTCTTTGTGCATTTTACTAACCAGACGAATTTTTTTCCAGAACCTAGCCTGAGCATTGCTGGAGTGCCAATTAAGGTGGCCAGGGAGGCAAAGTTTCTGGGGGTCATCTTTGACAAAAGACTGCCCTTCTGCAACCATATTAATTACCTTAGAACCTCTTGTCAGAAGGCCCTCGACGGTCTTCATGTCGTTGGTCGTACTGACTGGGGTGCAGACCGCATTGTCTTATTTCGACTGTACCGGGCCCTTGTTCGGTCCAAACTGGATTACGGCTCTGTGGTCTATGGCTCGGCTTCCAAGTCTGTTCTACAGCGTCTGAACACAATTCACCATCAAGGTCTGCAAATATGTCCGGGGGGGGGGGGGGTGGGGGGGGGGGGGCCTTCAGGACATCTCCAGTTCCTAGTCTGTATGCCGAGACAGGGGAGCCTTCTCTCGAGCTCCGCCGCATCCGCCTCATGCTCACCCACGTTCTGAAGCTGAAGGCCCATCCAGACAATCCTGCCTATGATTGTGTTTTTAACCCGTCGTTTGCAGAGATTTACGATGCCCATCCGGGAGCTATCCGTACACTTTCCTTCCGTGTCCGACCTCATCTCCAGGCGGCCGGAGTGGACCTGGACAATGTTTCGGAATCTCTGCAACACATCACTCCACCCTGGCTATTACCAGTTCCTGACATCTTGCTGGACTTGACCGCCCACAAGAAGGACTGTACTCCACCAGCCATATACCAACAGAGCCTCAATGAACTCCTTTCAATTTTTTCCTGACTATTGTCGTATTTATACGGATGGGTCCAAGTCTGAGGATGGGAGAGTGGCTGTGGCTGCAGTGTCTTCTCGCCATCCTAGACGCCCATTTAAGCTCCTCCTCCCTGACCATTCCTCTGTATTTAGTGCAGAACTGCAGGCAGTTCTGCTGGCACTCGGGCATGCCTATCAGTTTCGGGAAAGGAACTTCCTGATTCTGTCTGACTCTCTTTCTGCCCTGCAGGTCCTTCAGGGCGCAGGAACAGACCACCCCTTGCTGGTGCAGATTCGAGAGCTTTACGCGGACATGATGAAGGAATATTATGACATCATTTTTATTGGGGTCCCAGGGCATGTGGGCATCGAAGGCAACAGGATCGCAGATTCTGCTGCCAACGATGCCCACAATGACCCTGTCCCTGACACACAGACTGTTCGGACTGTTCATAGTGATTTTAAACCTGTGATTAGTGCGTACATAGCCCGCGAGTGGCAGTCCGAGTGGGACAAAGAGGAAGCGAACAAACTGCATGAAGCTCTTCCTAGGGTGTCCGACAGTCTACCTTACCGCTGCGGCAGCCGCCGTGAGAAGACTGTTCTTACTGGGCTCCACATCGCCTTCGGGCACACGTATGTTACGCACACTTACTTTCTAAAACAGGATGAGCGTCCATGGTGTTTTGAAGTGACGAGCAGTTTTCTGTTCGACACTTTTTGCTGTCTTGTGCCGATCTCATTGACACCAGATATAAACACTTCACAGCAGACTCCTTGAAGGTTTTGTTCCGGGATGTTCCCCCGGACAAAATCTTCAATTTCTTGAGAGAATGCAATATTTTTAACAAGATCTGAGCATTCATAGACTATGTGACTTTCTTTATTTTGCCCTTTTTGAGAGTCTGTAGACGTTTCTTTTAAAGACTCGTGCGACATTTTAGCCTGACATTTTTAAGGTATATTTACATCATGTCTTAAGACCTTTCTTTTAGTCTGGCTGACCAGAATTTTACTCATCTCGCCGTGAGATGGCCTTAGTCGCCTGCTCGGCGTTTAACTCAAATAACTAACTTACTAACTCGCTTGAAATGTGAGGACCGAAAGAACTTAGGTCGTTGTTATGTTTGTGGAGAAAACAATAGTTTATTTTTGTTTTGTTTTTTTACGTTTTGTGTTCCAGTGTGCAAAGAAAATGCTACGAATTTGAGTCGCGATAGCTCTAAAATGATAACTGATTTTAATACATTTTACAAAGGATCGAAATTTGTGTCATGACTGCATTGAATAAGAACTGATTTGAATAACAAATTTAAGAACATAAGAAATTTGTGTTTGTAGAAGGAACACTAGTTGTGTTGTATTGTCTGCGCAAATATTACTAATCTGAGTCACGATGGCTCAAAAAATAATAATTGATTCTCGTAAATTTCAAAAGAACCAACATGTGTCATGTCTAGTAGATATTATGTTTGTGGAGGAAACAATAGTTGTGTATTAATTATACTGTTTGTGTGTCACAATAAAGTTCATCTTACAAATTTGAGTCGCAATGGCCCTAAAAAAATAAAAAATAAAAATAACAGTTCCGCTTCGAACTCAAGCAGACATTTAGCTAGCTCTTCCATCGCATGGTCTGCAAGAGGCGTAAGTCACCGCAAGAGTTCGTGCGATTTCACATCTCTCAAGATTCGTCATGGCTGGTGGACAGAATGAACGGTCTGCGGTCTAGGTACGCAATCTACAGTGCTTCATTGCCGATTCTGTCCCTTCCCGACAAGAATCGCCAATATTATGTGTGTGCTGGTCTGTGATTTTAAATCTTCCAGTCGTAAGGTTTAAAATCACAGATCAGCACACATTGCGATCTTAGCTGGAGGTACTCGTCGGGGGACTTTAACTGTGCGACTGAAAGCTGTTTTAACTGCGCGTCACAGGGTGCGAAAGACGTAGTAGAACCTGTGATGACGGTTGAGATGGAGACGCGTAACGGTTCGCATGTCCTTTGAATAGAAGTGTACTTGTGGCGTGCGTTCCGAGTGGGTCTGCCTCGGGAGGACTCCCACACCACCGCGCGGGAAGCTACTTGACATTTTCATGTGTGCTTGTGTGCGATGTGGATCGCGGGTCGAAACATAACAAGAATATTGTAGTTAAATCACGTTTAATGGCTGCTTTAGCCCGGCAGTTAAACGCTTCATTGCCGGGACAAGGCGAACGCCACCTACCTGCAAGAGACATAAACCCTCATGAGTCCCCGCAGTCGCGGGGGTTCTTGAGGATTTGTGTATCTTGTCAGCCCTGTGTTGTTTTGTCTATATTTGGTCCCATGCAGATCTGTGTTTTTCACGCGAACGGATCATAAACACTTAATTGCCTGAGTAGAGCGAACGCTGCAAGAGACATAAACCCTCAAGAGCCCACGCAGTCGCGGGGGCTCATGAAGCTTTATGCCTCTTGTCATTCCTGTGTTCTTTTGTCTATGTTTGGTCTCATTCAGATCTGTGGGTTTTTTTTCCACGCGAATAGAGAACCCTTAACTGTCGAGGTAAAGCGAACGCCACTCCCCTGCAAGAGACATAAACCCTCATGAGCCCCTGCAGTCTCGTATGTCTTTTGTCATTCCTGTGTTCTTTTGTCTATGTTTGGTCCCGTTCAGATCTGTGGGTGTGTTTTTTTTTCTCGTGAATGCCGGTCAGCGTGTAGAGGTTTCAGACACGCAGTTCGTGATGACTGGGGTTAAACGCTGCTTGTGTTGGTGTGTTTCAGTGTGCGGAGGACATGGTGCACGATGAAGGTGTGTGTGCAAGCCGTGCTGGGGGTCATCCTGGTGATCATGCTCATCCAGTGCGCCCTCTACGTCCACAGTCGCCAGTCCATCCCCCACATCGTCTTCTCAGATTCGAGGGATGAAGTATCCACAGTGCCCGCACCCCCGTTACCCGAGAACGCCACGGGACCCTACCCCTTCATCATCAACAGACCCCACGCCTGTGGGAAAAACACGGAGCTGGTAATAGTGGTGGTGACCGCGGTCAACAATGAAGAGGACCGCATGGCCGTCAGGGAGACCTGGGGAAGCTACGCCGCAGATCCCAGCCGCAATATTTCGCTGGTCTTTCTCTTGGGGACAACTAGCTCGGCGGAGCAGCAGGCCAGGCTAGTCAACGAGAGTGAGAAATATGAAGACATAGTTCAAGGCGGGTTTGTGGACTCTTACAGAAATTTGACTGTGAAGTCTGTGGTTCTTCTCAATTGGGTGACGTTGTTTTGTAACAGCTCCAGGTTTGTGCTGAAAGCTGACGACGACATGTACGTGAATGTGCCAAATCTTCTCACAGCTTTACGGGAACAGAAGAAGGACGCTTTCGTCATGGGGTTTTCCTTCACGGGGGCGAGCCCGGTGCAAAATAAAAAATCAAAATGGTACACACCAATAGAAGACTTTAATGAAAAAGTGTATCCCCGGTACACCTCAGGGACAGCTTACTCTATGACGACAAAAGCGGCCTCGTTGCTTTACAAAGCAGCCAAGACAATCAAGTTGTTCTGGTTGGAGGACATCTACATCACAGGCCTGTGCGCGCGCAAGGCCGACGTTCCCGTCGTGCATAACTCTGGATTTAATTACGAGCGGTTGAATCCGGATGGATGCACTTTTCGCAAAGCGATCACTGGACACAGGTACACAGCAGAAGACAAACGCCAAATCCATAAACAAGTGCATGATCCCAAACTGGAGTGCAAGACGTGATGCAGTGGCCAGGCAGATCAGATCTAATGAGAACTCTACCGCTTACAGAAGCACTCCCAGACAGGCCCACTCGGGGAGTACGCCACAAGTACTCTTCTATTCAAATGATGCAAAGCATCTCATTTCAATAGAAGAGTACTTGTGGCGTAATCCCCGAGTGGGTCTGTCCGGGAGTACTCCCGCAAAAGGGCACGGGAATAGGCCTAGATAACCCTCACACAGACGGTACATCAAGTAAATGAGACAATAACAAACAACCAAAAAAAAAGCAGTCAGCTTATCAAAACAAAACAAAAAACCCAAACAAACAGCCCTATTACGGTGTTAATAAAAAGCAAGACAAACCAGCAAGAGACATAGATTCTCATAAGCCCCTCAGTGCAGCTGCATGGGCTTATGAGGGTCTGTGCTTCTCACAGATGGACCTGTCGGCGTAGAGAACTCCCAAGAACCACACTTTCTGTCTGTGTGAACATTTCTAATCAAAACCGGCCACTATAAATAAATAAATCTGCGCATTAAATATCGAATTGAAAATCGGCTCAAAGCGCCGCCGCAAACTGAAACCCAACAAGCACGCTTACGTGAATCAAGCGCATTCATTCTAAGGGCAAGCTCAAGCGAGCTACTGAAGTTTCTGGAAATTCAAATCGTTTTATATTTGAAATTTGGTAAGTGGGCTGAAATTTATAACAAAGTATATTTGCTTGTATTACGTGAGAGTACTCGTATTGATGTATATGGTCGATGTGCAACAATTTGTTGATATTATCAACACAGCTCTTGGATCTGTGAAGAAAACCAACTCTTTTTTTAAAAAAAATAATGTGTAATGTGCTGTAAATGAATATTTAATGTACACGTGCATGTATGTCTTTTGTTTTAAAAAACCTCCCTAGATGTACTGAACCCAACAGCAATACAGCCAACAGTTGTTTGTTTGCTAAATGATTCGCTTGGCCTCGGGGTAGGTTGCTTGCCTTTATTTTTCTCGTCAGGTGCTCGATCGGGTGGGGCTTATTATTAGTTGGACGTCCCCAAGCTGTTCAGCCACTTTCTTTGAGCTGTCAAGGCGAGTGATCTGCATGCTTGCATCATGTATTGAGTAAGGAGCAAATATTGTATGTAAACTACATGTGTTTATTTAGGCCTGCGGATTTACACCAGTGTTTTTACACATTTCTAGTCATGTCTACGCCAAAAATACCGCAGCTGGTGATGGGTCGACCAGGATAGTTCAAATGCAGTGCCAGATTAGCTGGGCTTCCAAAGGTAGTGCCTGATTAGCTCGGCGCAGGCGCCAAGCTGATCTGACACTACCCTTGAACTATCACGGTAAATCCATCGTCGGTGATTCTGCCGTTATGTTGCAAAAACCAGTATGTCCATTTTTTAGAAAAGCGACATTTTCATTGTATCACAATGAAAGAAGGACGCTTTCGTCATGGGGTTTTCCTTCACGGGGGCGAGCCCGGTGCAAAATAAAAAATCAAAATGGTACACACCAATAGAAGACTTTAATGAAAAAGTGTATCCCCGGTACACCTCAGGGACAGCTTACTCTATGACGACAAAAGCGGCCTCGTTGCTTTACAAAGCAGCCAAGACAGTCAAGTTGTTCTGGTTGGAGGACATCTACATCACAGGCCTGTGCGCGCGCAAGGCCGACGTTCCCGTCGTGCATAACTCTGGATTTAATTACGAGCGGTTGAATCCGGATGGATGCACTTTTCGCAAAGCGATCACTGGACACAGGTACACAGCAGGCCACGGACCACAGTGGTGTTTCCGTACTGTCCAGTCTCTTAGCCTTAGTCAATCCCAGTCATCCCCTAATTGTTCAATTCCCTAAAAAGCACTACCGCCCACCAGCTGCATGCCATGCCCCCCACCTGGGTCTGCCCTGGGGGACTTGGGTGGGGTTAGGTATTTTTTAGTTCCCAGGGTCACCCTGGTCAGCCCCACAGGGTGGGTTTTTCTCTCTATTCTGGGGCATGTATTTCTGTCTACCCTTTGTCCATTCACCTGTATTTGCCTTTTTCAAACTCTCCCTACTGTCTGCACTGCCTGTAGCTCTTGATATTGGATGTGTGTTGCTAAATGGTCTTAGCTTTATTTAGGCCCCATGTGTTAGGTTTATTTAATGTATTTGACCGGCTGGCGACATACATTCAATGTTCTGTTTATTTTTTTTTTCACAAGCAGTGCAGGCACGTCCTGAGAAAGCCTTGTTGCTGTCGGGACGTTAAGCAATGTACAATCAATCAATCAATCACATTTGCCATGCATAAAATACCAAAAAAAACAGCACATGACCCGTCTCATTTCTTGGCTATGAAACTGATTCCTTACCAACCCCACACCCAAGCACAGCTGAAATCAGCGTGCCCCTCAAATCACTACGCCAAAGGCAACTCAACATAGGCCCACAAATGTCCACTGGATAAGCTCCGGATGGTATGAATCAAAGCACCAAACATGTCTCCTCTCAGCTAACCACAAATTTCCAGCAAATTCCCACATTCAGCCCAACTGCAAATTTTCAAACAAGGCAAAAATTATTTTTAAAAACACGGGACCTCTTACTGCCTGAACTTCCCAATTTAAATGTATACCGTGACCTGTCAGAGACACTTGTCCCACCTGAACACCATTCAATCTGCTATCAGTGCAACCCTTAGACAATAGCTAAGTCAAACCCCCACCCGGGTCTGCCCTGGGGGACTTGGGTGGGGTTAGGTACTTTTTAGTTCCCAGGGTCACCCTGGTCAGCCCCACAGGGTGAGTTTTTCTCTCTATTCTGGGGCATGTGTTTCTGTCTACCCTTGGTCCATTCACCTGTATTTGCCTTTTTAAAACTCTCCCTACTGTCTGCACTGCCTGTAGCTCTTGATATTGGATGTGTGTTGCTAGATGGTCTTAGCTTTATTTAGGCCCCATGTGTTAGGTTTATTTAATGTATTTGACCGGCTGGCGACATACATTCAATGTTCTGTTTATTTTTTTTTTCACAAGCAGTGCAGGCACGTCCTGAGAAAGCCTTGTTGCTGTCGGGACGTTAAGCAATGTACAATCAATCAATCAATCAATAGCTAAGTCAAATCCAAAGTGACACCCTTGAACGTTGCTGCATCTTTATGTTATGGCCCATTATGTGAAGTGCCTTGATGTGGCGTTCACAACGCTGCTGACGTGTTGGATCATGCATATCTGATGCCATGAAAAACAGCCTAGATATGGTCAGAATGCCTCCAAAATTGGCATGTACATCAAGTAATATATCTGATCTTCAGAAATGTTGCATTTGAGACACAGGCACATGAAAGTGGTTTTTTTCATATTTTTCCATTGCCTACCCCCCCTACTTTTTCTGTTTTTCCAAGTTTACACACGCATGCAATACAGTCAAACTGACTTCTGGTGGGCTGGACAACTTAAAACAGTTACCATGACACTGACACTGATGAAAAATGAGCTTTCAGACCCAAGGCCATTTCCTTGTGTATCTTAGGGCAGCCCAAAAGACAACACCCAGGCATCCTCATTGACCCTGTTGTCTGGTGACAACAAGCTGGAAGAGGCCTGTAACCAGCTGCCATGCCCTATGTGCTGCTGGCAATCTTTCCCTAGGCAAAAGGGGTCATGAAACAGCTCTGCAATTTAAACATTAAGTCTATTGAGCTATCCCACAGGAAAAAGACTACACAAAACAACCAAAACTATGCTACGCGGGACACGCCCGCATACACTAATTAGTGTCTGGAGTGCTGATTTAGGAGGTAGCATAGAAAAATGGTTATGTACAGTTCATTTTTATATAAAACACACTTGTCAGAGTCTCAAAACACCTCAGCTCATCTTGCAGATGTAGTAGGCATGTGTGTGCCAAACTTGTCAACACTCCTGTAAAACCCTGTACTGGTGCCTGCAACTGCTGGTCCCATAACAATGCACTCAAATGAGCTTTACTCAGTGTACAAGTGCTTGTGTTTGGCTTAGAATAGACACCAGAGACATCCCTCATGACAATTACAGCAGAATGACACCTCAGATGCAACCAGTGTAGCAGTACCATGCAAAATAACACTTCTGCAGGTCACATTATTTTGGCCGCTTATTTCACTCTGAGGTCAGCTGTCTGATGAAATGCACATGCTAACACTGTTTCATTGTAGTTTTTATCTTAACCTTTGACCTTAAGCCCCCAACCCCCCCCCCCCCCCTCCCCCTCCCCCCCCCCCCCTCCCCGGCCTCCAACCCAAACCCCTGCCCACCCCACCCTACACCCACCCCACACAACTTCAAAAACTGAAAGAGTGAATTTTTTTTTAACGCATTTATCAAACTGAACACCCCAAACCCCACCCCTTTCAAGGTCAAGGTCAAAGGTCACAGCTCATGGTCGAAGGAAAGACTCATGACTACCTGTAAGACAAAAAATAAATGAGCAAACACACTAAACCTAGCTCACAGTGCAGGTAAACAGGGTGTTGCCACGCAAAACATGCCAAAACGCCTATAAAACTGCTGCATGCACAGCGATTTTTTTGGCAAAATTTCAAATTTTTCATGATTTTTCTTACTTTTCCAACTGCAACCATCCAAACTCATTGATCTGGTTACACTAAACCAGTTTCCGGTCTATGTCACATATGGCATGTGGTGCACCTGACAGGCCACAGACCACAGTGGTGTTTCCGTACTGTCCAGTCTCTTAGCCTTAGTCAATCCCAGTCATCCCCTAATTGTTCAATTCCCTAAAAAGCACTACCGCCCACCAGCTGCACATTTGCCATGCATAAAATACCAAAAAAAAAACAGCACATGACCCGTCTCATTTCTTGGCTATGAAACTGGTTCCTTACCAACCCCACACCCAAGCACAGCTGAAATCAGCGTGCCCCTCAAATCACTACGCCAAAGGCAACTCAACATAGGCCCACAAATGTCCACTGGATAAGCTCCGGATGGTATGAATCAAAGCACCAAACATGTCTCCTCTCAGCTAACCACAAATTTCCAGCAAATTCCCACATTCAGCCCAACTGGAAATTTTCAAACAAGGCAAAAATTATTTTTAAAAACACGGGACCTTGCACTGCCTGAACTTCCCAATTTAAATGTATACCGTGACCAGCAGAAGACAAACGCCAAATCCATAAACAAGTGCATGATCCAACCTTATGAGAGCAATCCTATCATCCCTATTCCCCCCTTCTCACCCTCCACCACCATCTCCCCAACCCCTCCAACCCTCCTCCCACCCCCCCTCCCTTCCCCCCCACTTTTCTACCTCCCCCCCCCCCCCTACCACAACCCCACCCCATCATCCCCCTCCACACCCCAAACCCCCCACCTCCTTACCAATATTCTACACCCCTCTATTTACATATTTCTACCACCCCCTCCCCCCCCCCTTTCCCTTTCACTTCCCCACACCCCCCCACTCCCCCCTCCCTTACCACCCCCTACCCATTCTCCCCCCCACCCCCCCCCCCCCCCCCCCATCAACCCATTTAACATAATCCCCCCCCCCCCTACATACC